>CM076570.1:1433883141-1434502012 GCA_034641835.2 Pinus albicaulis
GGTCCATTAGGTAGCGGCGCACCTAGGGTCAGATAAATCGGGTGCTTGACCTGACAGTGCAGAGGAACCCCTGTGGGTGAGGTGAATATGTCCCCGTACTCCTCCACAACCTTATCCATTTGTTGTTGTTGTGCAGAGGAGCCCTGTCTGGAGGTCGTGGCCACGGTCTTCTTCTTGCCCTGGGGGCGGATCATCAGGAAAACGAATTTCCTGGTTTGGGAAATGAGCTTACTACATTGTTTTGCAGTAACCAAAGAGATAGCGGCAGGAGGTGGTACCTCTGGTATCCTGTACAACTTATTTCCCAAAGTAACAATAACGGCACGAGGCCGAGACTCATACACAGCATGACGCTTCCACAAGTATGGTTGTCCTAATAATACATCAGAAACATCAATAGGAGCAACGTCACATAATACCTCATCCGTGAAGGGCTTGATGCTATAGGGAAGGCGGCACTGCTGGCTGACGCGGAGATCTCGTCCTTAGTGAAGCCACCCGATGGTGTATGGATGTGGGTGAGCTGTGGTCGGCAAGCCCAACCGCTTCACGACGTCTGCTGAAATGAGGTTCTTTTGGCTCCCATTGTCGACAATGAACTGTACAGGGGAGCCCTTTACCCACATCTGGGAGTGGAAGAGACGTTCCTCCTCCTCTAGATCTTCCGGTTCCTCCTTCTGGACCTTTGTAGTGGCAACAGTGGCGTTGGGCTCCGCATCGATAATCTGTTTCCCTTTTTCATTCCCCTTTTCAGGTTCTGATTCGGAGTCGGAGCATGCATCTGACTCAGAAGCCCTCATCTCGGCCACTAGCGACTGCTTGGCCCGACACTCACTTGTGTTGTGAGTTGAGCTCTTATGGAACTCACACCACTTTCCCGTGTCCTTCTTTGGCTTTGCGGTGCTGTTCTTTTTTTGTGGCTTCGATGAGTTGTCTTTAGCCGCCATGCCTTGGCTCGGTCCTTTGTTCTGCGGTTTGGAAGTACCTTTCCCTTGCTTTTGATTCGCAGATCCAAAGTCTCACTTCTTTTGCTTGAATTTCTGCTCAATCTTGGCAGCATACCGGTATTCCGTACCAAGCGAGGAGATGTCAAGGAACTCCATTTCCTCCTGAATGTATTTGTGCAGACAGCTGCGATACTTTAGCACCAGATGTTTCTCTGAATCTTTGATACCCAACTTTGTACGCAGGGTATGGAACAGATTCGTCAGCTCATGCACATCTTGATCCCTTTGTTGTCGCAGCGTGGTCCATTGTATGTACTTGTCCTCATAGCTCCCCACGGGATAGTACTGTTCCTTGACGGCGTCTCGGAAAGAATTCCAAGTTGGTATGGCCGAGAACAGAGAGGGTTCTATCTGGTCCTTGTTCTCACAGTAGGTTTCCCACCAGTCCTTAACATGGGGGGTAGCTTTGAGGAGTGCAAAAATAATCTTCTCCCGGTCTGAAAAGTCATGAACCGAGAAATATCCTTCTAACGGATTCAACCATCTATCTACGGCATCTGCGTCTATTTGACCCTCAAATATGGGAATTTCAAAATTTACTTGTACCTTAAAAGGAGTCGCGCCTCCAGAGTGGCTGCTGGATGCAGATGCGCCGCCGGTGGGTAGCCGTTGAAGGATCTGAGCAAAGTTATCCATCATCGCGTTCCTTTGTTTTTCGAGGGCCTCCTCGAGCAATATTTTGATAGGATCTCATGCTCCCTCATCTTTCTTTTCGTCCCCCATGGGCATCCGTCGAGGTTTGCGAGGCTGATCTTGCAAAGGTTCCACCAGATCGAGCCCTAGCTCCTTATACCCCGACCTCGTTGGGGACATGCAAAGAAGGATCGAGAAAAAGTAGACCCCTCTGATACCACTGATCCGGATTTATGCAGGAACGCAACAGAATAAATATATAAACATAAATACAGAGATGCAGCGGAAATAACACTTCATTTCATTAATATCAACGAACTGAATTTTGCTTACACACAGAATGGAAATAAAACTAGCTAGGGTGCTGGTAGCTATCTCTGAGAAGAGATGTGGCGGCTACAGGCCTCTGAACTGTGTTACAATGAGGATCGAGGGCCTATTTATCATTTAGAAACAATGGGAAATCCTAAACAGCCAAAACCCTAACCCTAGGAGATGAAGCGCCAAAACTATGGGCCCCGTTTGGGTAAATTAGTGTTTCAACTTCCCAGGGGCGTAACTTTCGCATACGATCTCCGTTTGACGAGTACCATACCTCGTTAGAAAGATCTATCCGATGACTACAAATTTGGAATGGGAAACATCAATCCATGGACCCATGTTGCCCTCTGTTTTCCCAAAAAACGTCGTTTAGGGCCTCAAAACGGCTCTGGAAGTTTAGGACCCGAAAAACTACTAAAAATAGTAAACTGTGCCGAAACTGAAAAAATGAAATAGACAATGGTGGAGCCCCAAGTGGAATAGGCGGGTGACCACCAATATCCACCTGGATCATATACTTGCATCAAATTGATCATAAACACATTGTAAGTCCCTTGGGAATTTAAAATAACAATTAATTGGCTCAATTTTTGTTAAATTTTAGCAGAATATTGGGTTGTGTGGTTGGCGCAGTTGTTTTGATGACAGTCACGCCACCTGGCATGGCCCCTTTGCAAAAATAGGTTGATTGGTGTGGGTCCATACCTGATACCTGTGCCAACTGCGGAAGCCCTAGTTTTGAAAATCCTCCCCTCAGGGATGCCAAATGACAATGAAAAGTTATGAAATATGGCTTAAAAAATGGCTAATGGAAGCGGCTCTTACCTCGAAAAGACAGGATTTGGAATAGTGAACTAGACTATCCACGATCGTCACCACAATATTGCAAGGAAATGGCTCACTATCGCTCTACAAAGAGGTAAAAAGGTAAAAAGTAAATATGTTTTTACTATTGGTCATATTTAGAACTTTTCAAAATCAAGTTTAGGTTTTGAGACTTGGTTTTCCAATATTTCACTATGTTTTGTCAAAAAATGGGTTTTACACTTGCTTTTTGTGCAGCAGCAAGATTTCACGCAATTAGGACGATGACATGAGTCGTATTTTATACTTTTTCAGACTCGGTAAAAATACGAGAAAGTCACTACTGGAGTCATCTTTCAGCTCTTTTCTGACTCTCTAAAATTGAAAAGATTACCAAGTCGCTTGTGGTTTTGAGCTCATTAAATTGGTAGCGAAACAAAATCTACCCAGTATACGTTACCCCTTCTTCGGGCTGGGATAGATTACTTACGAAAAAGGAATACCCTAGCCTAACACGACTAGGAGGTTCTCTCAGACATAGTTTTCTATCTTTTTGGATATGAGGGACTATCTACGAAAAGGGATAGCTGGAGTTTTCTTTTCCGTTGTCTTTTCAAATTTTCTAAATATGAAAAGAAGTCGAGTTCTTCCTTTTTTAGACTCGTTAAAAACTGATGACATCGAACTCCATCGTAATGACATTACTCAAGTTCCTCCTTCATAGGGTGCATTAAATGTACTAGGTCATATTTTTCTGAAGTACAAACTTATATCACAAGCATATGCTATCTCCTTCAAGCTTGTTTCCAAAAATAATTGGGGTACTCGCAAGAAATGGTGGGGGGAAATGGAACCAGTATCATCGTCGTGTCGGCAGTATGTAGCTCTTGAACATGGCACTCGTCTGCATTCGTGTCGGGTTGGGGACATATCATCTCGTTATCTGCTTGCCTCCATGGGTTTGGGTAATCTCTTTTGACCACTCATCTGCTCTTTGCCACATCATCATGACCTCAGATCCTTTAATGTCAAATACTGAAAAATCCAGTGTCGTGCTGCCAATATGTTCAAGAGAAGTTGGCCTCTGCAGGTTTCAACCTCCCTCTAATTCTCTTTTGATATTGATTCAAAAACATCATGTTCCTCTCTCTCCTGTCAATGATGTGGGAAACACTATGGCCCACCTTCGATAAAGGTCACTTCCTATCGACTTCATCTCATTATCCAAGAAGCTGATCTAGAGACTCCCTTCAGGTACCTTGGAGCCTGCATGCCTCAATGGCAGGTTCTTCGCATTCAATCCAAGGTTTTCATTATTGGCCTTCGATCGCATGATTTCACGGGTGTTCGACACCAGCTCACTGTTCACATTCCGTGGATTGTACCTATACTACCTTGAGGGCCATCTACATTATTGGTGGTTTCTCTCACGTATTTTAACAACTTTTATTATTGGCTGGTAATCAGACGATGTTCTTGCATGTTCGACTTCTGCTCACTTATTCGCATCCTTGGACTTGTACTCTGTTTGGGTTGAGATGGAGCGCAAGACCTTGGATCTTGTCTGATAAAATCCAGGTAGCGGATTCTTTGTGGATTATCATGATTTATTACAAGACTCCTTTGATTGGATGGCTGCGACCATACCTGTGTCTACTTGTTGATCCTTCTTTTTTGATTGGCTGTGTCAATACCTTGGATCCCAATTATTTTACACTCTATTATGGATGGCTGCGTCCATACCACATATCATGTATCAAAGATATCAATTGTATTTGTATTTGAAGGTCTTTTGACGACAATGTTTTCAGTTTTGCGCGTTCTCGTAAAGCATTTCACCCCTCCCTCTCTCTAAAACCTCATGCTTTAGGGGGCATCTGTTACACAAAATTTTTTCACTATCCCTGTAATCCCTAGTCCCATACATTGGAGGACTATTCCCATGACCCATGAATAGTAAAATGTCCTGAAAACACCTTCATGGCATCCTCCTGCATAAGGAAAAACATTATCTTGAAGAACATTTCCTTTGAAAAACCCTAAAAACAGAGGTTTTAGCCTTGGTGCGACTAGCCAGTTGATCCCTCATGCCAATGGGGGAAATCCACACTAGAGGACGTGCCAGCTGGTGCTCTGTCCCTGTGTTTCACTTGCGCCAATCTTATTAAAGGATTTAAAAAAAAAAAATGGTGGAATTTTGATTCTAACAAACTCCAGAATGAATTATCAAAAGAATTTGAGTGGTTTGGCTCTGGATCTCCATGTATAGGAAGTGGTTTTCCACCTCTCATGGAACCTTCCTAAGAGATAGGACCTATCCCATGATTATAGGAATCCCAACTTCCCTTCCTCCATATATGAAAGCTTGCCCTCTCCTTTTGCTAGCTAGCAGAACTTGTAGGAACGAAACTATAGCTAGGCAACTATTGAGAGCAGAGCCGAAGAGAACCTCGTAAGAGAGAGAGCTTCGTCGAGATTCTCGACAGGATTTTTTTAGACATGGTCCACTACAAGTCCCGCCGAAGGAAGATCATAGCGTTAGAGAATTTTCTTGTAATATCCCTTTTGTCATTTATAATATAAGTGACTTTGATTTTGGTTCCATTCTTCTGTTTACTCTTTTATGTGATGCAACAAATTATATCTTCTCTGACTGATGTATAGTTACATGCTTTAAGTATTATGTTGTATGTCGTCATTTCTCTACGTGTGTATAAGTGTCCAGATTTTAAAAACAGAGGGATTGTGATCTGTCAAACTAGGGACAAAGAGCACCACTTCTTCATAGACAACAACAGCATGGGATTTGAGGTAGGCTACTTATCACGATCTTTGTCTTTCTTGTAACTAGGAACCAACTTCATTGCATGATTCGAATGTTGCTAAACCCAATCTAGGGCTTGTGGGATCACCTCTGTCCACAGAGGTGATTTACCTCCTCAACACTAATCAATTTCCTTAACAAAAAAAGTAGACAGGAGTTGAAAGAGCTCAAAATAACAAACAAAACTGCAACTATCCTAGAAATTAGGAAAGTTAGAATGAAGAGAAATTTGATGAGGAAACTTGAAGAAAAGTGTGAAGGCATGAATATTTCCATAACCAGATTCATGGTTAAGTTCACAAGTTTGAGCAAAAATGACTTCTTGATATCATAGTTATTTATGATAAATTGATGCCTCAAAATGACTATGATAAGAAGGTAAGAGAATTTGCCAAGGAACAGGTAAATAAATCAACAGGTCAAGGTATCCGAATAGGAAAAGTGTTACTTAAGAGTTTTGAAGATTTATTTTACTTGAAGCATGAGATCAAACACTTGTTTGTCATCAAGCCAACATTTGCTAGATATACAGAAGCTGATGAAAATTTGAGGAAATTAAAGAATATTCAAATTCCTAAAAATGAGAATTTCCAATCACTTACTAATTTGTTATGAAGGATAAAAGACAAGTAGGTGAAAAGAAGGAAGAAAAATGTTTTCTAAATTACAGTCAAAACATATTTTATTTATAGCAGTAAAAAAATTTGACTAAGGGTTAAAGAGTATCAGTTAAAGAGTATTAGTGAATAAAGAGTATCTTAGAAAGAGTATCACCCAAGGTAGATCATATTCAAAAAATATCTAAAAGCCAGCAAGGAGGACACCAAGGCAGCCAACTGCTTTATCCTCAAAACTGTTTCTATTTCTTTTGGATAAAATAGGACAGATTGTTGATTTCTTAAGAAGTTGTCTCTATTATTATTGTAAAGATGTTTTATTTTCCTAAGATAATTCCTAGAAGTGTTCTAGGATATTTTTTAAAACATTATGTATAAATACTTCATCTTTAGAAGTATTTTGTGTGGAATAAAAGTTTTGGGATTGTTGTAGTCATTTCTTCTTGGACTTTAAAGCTTTTATGTGTCAAAACTTCGAGTAGCAGGGTGGATCAAAGCAAATTAGCATGATACCTCAGGCTTCCTGTGATGAGCTATTTGGAGTGAATTATTTTCTTCACTTGTCATTGTTTCCTTTCTTTGTTACATGCATCCAGTTATGTTTATACTAAATCTGAATGTATAAATAGGAGTATTACTACATGATTTGTTAAGAGCACCCTGTTTTTAACTAGTTATCATTTATATGTTTTCCTTTCATTTCCAATGTAGGGAACCCCTAATTTCTCCCTCTCTCGTTTTACCTCTTCCTACTACTTCCTTTTCTGGATTTAAGGATTCTTAAGTGCCCTTTATCTCGATCATACAACCTCACCAGAACAACTTTCCAAGATCTCCAAGGGCTATATATCTTTCTATGAATACATTTGACCTTTTTGCCCTTGATCCTAGTCTTGTTTGCTTGCTTTTGACTCGATAGCCCAATGGACAAATAGATTTCCCACTATCCATCCTTTCAAGTGATTTTTCCCACCAAATCTACCAAAAAAAAACCAAAATTTTACTTTCATAACTAGCCTAATATTCACAAATTGAAGAAAATCTAAACTTAAAAGAGAGAGCCCTTTCTGAACCCTAGGAAGGCTAGATCCTAGATTTTGAAGTAGGTTTGTGGTTACCTCTAGAATTCTTTGACTAAAAAAAAATCACACAACTTGAGAATTAATAGACTGATAACATTACTAGCGACCATACTCGGGAACTAACCAATCCTCAGTCATAAAACTAGTCTTAAAGAAAATATTTTTATACATCCTTTTACTCTAAGATTTATTTTATAGGTTGTGTATATTGAAAACAGTAATTTTGGCTTCTAGGAAAGTTTATTATACCAGGTCTAACCCAGATCCTAAGCCTGCAGTTATAGTAGACAACCCAGACTGAATTGGTAAAAATAAAAAATAGTTAGAAAATTTAGAAGCTGAAGTATTATTAAAAAGAGTCAATTCATTACCACAAGAGTTAGTGAGTCTGCAAGATATTGATTTTTATTTGAAAGTTGAGCATTCTCTATTTAGAAGAAAATATGAAAGTGATCTTAAAATTATTGTTTTATACCCTGTTTCACTTCATTCTTGAATACAAAACTGAAAAATATTACAACAGATTCTAAATCACAGAAAGCTCGAGATCAGAATAAAATTTAAGAACTAAACGTTAATATTCTTAAAGATATTAATGAAGCTATTGAATTAGCTCAATTTTTTACCTATGCAAACAAACCTCTAGTTTCTCAGTTGCATATCACAATAATACCAGCTAGAGACTTGTCTCTGTATGCTGTTACATCATTTATAAATTCCACTACCAGCTCATCTACAGATCCATTTATCCCTAGATTACTTTTACAACCTAGAGTACTATTTCCACCTCTCACTTCATCCACTATATCCATCAGCTCACCTTTTTATTTTTGAAACACATCATTCTCATTCCATGGTAGTTCCATATACATTCCAGTTTCATTTCCCAGCACTTCAAATACAGTTTTTAGTTCATCAACTATCATTTCCAGCACAACTCCAAGCAGTTCTACCTTACCTCCTAGCCAAGCTAAGCTTCAAGCTATGGCTAGTAGATATGATCCCCTAGTCTTACCACAACAGCTTCATGACATGCCTCAAGACTATCAAAATAAAATACCACTGTTTGATGGAACTACCCAATATATTTCTCAGCAACACATTACTAAGATGACAGACTTCTTTGAAATTTATGAGATTGATGACTCGGATTTTCAAATGAGGTTGTTTGCACAAAATTTAACAAGAGAAGTTAAGAAGTGGTTTAATGATCTAACTGCTGGTAGTGTAACTAATTTAGTCGTGTTTCATAGATTATTTTTAAATAGATTGTAAAAGAAAAAGAATCCCCTCCAAATATTGTCTGAATTTGATTCCATGAAAAGAGCTCCAAATGAGACAGTCCAAGACTACTACACTAGATATAATAGTGTCTATAATTCTATCCCTGCAAATCTTAAACCCACTCCTTATTCCATTCTGCTTAAATTCCATGATGGATTTGATTCATATATGGCTTACCAATTAAGGGAAAGAGATGCAGACACCTTAGAAAAAATGCAAACATATGTTGTTAGTGTAGAAGTAAACATTTTAGCCAAAAATGCTAGACTCAGAAATGAAAGAAGAGTGACCATTAAAGAATAAACTGCCAATTCAGACACATAAATAGATATGTTTGATAAAACCTTAGATATGATGATGGATAGAGTATAAAAGATAGAGATAAGACCTCAATGGGATAACCAACAACAAATCAGAAATCCCAATTTTAGAAAAAACACAAATTCTGGAAAAGCAAAAGAAACAACCCCAGACCAAACAATAAGGCCCCCATTCCAAGAGAACTATGTTGAAAGTCCTCAAAATAATGATGATGATGAGGATGCGATAAATATAATGGGAATAGATGATAATAATACTATTTTCCTCACTCAGGAAGATCAGGAACTATTTTAAATCCAACAACTCAAATTAGATTCTAGTGAATCCTTTGATTATAAACAAGGTTATGATTATGATATAAATGAAATATACAGTCAATATAACCTTAGAAATAAGAAAAACAATGAGTCTTTTATGAAGAAAACTTCCCAAACTCAAAATCAGAAAACAATACAAGCTCCCAAAACATAAGTTCTACAAATTCTCCCAAGGGAAAATAAGAAAAACTCTAGTTCTTCCCAAAACATTTCTAGTCCTAAAAATGCATCAAGCCCTATAATTGTTGATATTACTAATGAAGTTTCTCAAGCTGCAAAAGGTTCACAGAAATCTACTGCTGCTTAAGCTTCTAATTCAGTTAAAACAAAAAATTTAGATCCTAAAATACCCTCTGTTGATTCTAAATCAATAGATCCAAAAATTGCTACTTCAAAAACATCTGCTGATAATTCTAAGTCCAAAAATGCATCTACTTCTTCACAAACAATCCCTGAAAATAAATTTAGGAGTAGTAAAACACAAGAAACAAAAACATATAATTTTAAACCATTTGAAAATGAAAAAATAACTGTAGAAAAACAAGACAAACCAACTCAAACTACAGTTGCCAAAGAATAATTGATTCAAATCAATAAAACTCAACTTACATTCAACATACTATCAGAAATTGCAAATCTTGAAATACCAATTCCTTTGACTCAATTGGTAAAACATGAATTATATAAATCAACCATGACTGAAACATTAAATATGAATGATGGAGAAGATTCCATAAATCTAAATGATGATCAGCCAGAGTTGATTTTTGGCTCAGATGTGAATGGAAAACATGCAGATGGAGCAGTTCCTCCATTTTATATCATTCTTACCATTCATGATCAAATTTTACACAATGCCATGCTAGATTTAGGAGCTTCCCATAATCTAATTCCTAAAGCCATAATGGAAACTCTCAATCTATAAATTATAAGGCCATACAAATATTTTTTTTCTTTTTATTCAAGTAAAGTTAAATGCCTAGGTTTAACCAAAGATTTGTGTGTAACACTAGTTCAATATCCTGGTAAGAGTATATTAATGGATATTGTAGTAGCTTATATCCCACATAAATATGGAATGTTACTTTCTCGTTCATGGGGGACAAAGTGAACGAGAAAGTAATAGGGATCTCTACAATTGGACATGTCCTATGCTACTATACCAGTTTTTGGCCAGCCTAAGAAGTTATATAGAGAAACATTGATGAAGTACATGGTCAGTAGTGTAGAAAGATCTATAAATTACTCAATTTATTCTACACCAACTAACCTTGATTATTTTATCATATGCAACTCTGAAAGTAATGAAATCCAAAATGAACTATTAGAGAAAAAGAAAGCACCAAATAATGATAATATTTTTCATGAATCTCTATGGCATTCAGACTTTGATGGTTCAGTAAAAAAGTTAGGAGTAGGAGCAGGAGTTTGGATAACAAACATGGAGACTAATCACTCAGAAGGCCATGCTTTTAGGCTCAATTTCAAATGTACCAATAATATGGTTGAGTATGAAGCCCTCATCCTAGGACTCCAAATCATTAGGAAATCTGGAGGAAAAATAATTTTAATCATGGGAGATTCATAGTTGATCATCAAACAAGTAAATGGAGTTTGTTTTGTTTAAAATCCTAGAATAAGAAGATACAAAGACATTGTGATAGACTTAACTGATAATTTATTGGAATGTAAATTTGCTACTATACCTAGAAAAAAAAATATACAAGCTCACTATCTAGAAAAAATTCTTAGGACATGAAATTTACCATTCCAACATAATCACAGATATACTGCTGAAGTCAAACATAAGACAACAATTCCAGACAACCTTAAGTATTGGAAATTTGTTTCTTAGGATGAATAGATTTACAAGTTTATGAACAATCAAGGTGAATTTCAGAACTGTAAGTTAGATACATATTGTACTATAGATCAAGATTTAGATTGTGAAATATATTTGAATAACTTAGATGTAAATAAAATAAAGTTTGATAAACCAACTATATTTATTCAAGTAGATATAAATACCTTAGATAAAGTAGAGATTCAAGAAATTATCGATGATGAATTAGACATATTGAATCTTAAGGATAATTTCTTACCTAAAGGTTTAACTCCCTTAGAAGATCTTTTTGAATCAAATGATGTAGCTAGAAAACCTAAAATGGAGCTAGTTAGATCTCATATAGAAGAATGCAATATTGGAACAATGTTAAAACCCAAAATAATCAAACTTTCCAAAACATTACCTCAACAAGAAAAATAAAAATACATCACTCTTTTAAACGAATATCAAGGTGTTTCTTCCTGGAGTTATGAGGATCTCAAATCCTATGACACCAGCATAATCCAACATAAAATTCCAATAATAGAAGATTAGAAGTCATTTAAACAAAAGTTGAGAAGAATTAACCCTGTTTTATTACCTTTGATAGAAAAACAAGTGAAAAGAATGTATGACGCACAGATAATTGCACTAATCAAATATTATGATTGGGTTTCCAACCTAGTTCCAACAAGAAAGAAAACAGGAGAGATAATATTATGTGTTGACTTTAGGAATCTGAACAAAGTGTCCTTGAAAGACAATTACCCTTTACTTAAAATGGATCATATATTACAAATGGCAATTGGTTCTTCCAAGATGTCGCTTTTAGATGGTTTTTAAATATACAACCAGATTTTAGTCGAAAAGGAAGATCAATCTAAAAGAACATGTACTACTCCTTGGGGCAGTTTTATGTATGTGAAAATGAATTTTGGTCTAAAGAATGCAGGGACAACCTTTCAAAGGGATATGGACATAGATTTTGCAAAGGAAATACAGGATTTCTTAGTAATTTACTTAAATGAGATTACTGTGTTTTCCAAAACTGATAAGGAACACTTGGATCATTTGAGACAAGTTTTTATTAAGTGCAGGAAATTTTGCATCTCTTTAAACCCTAAGAAAAGTCTATTTGGATTAGAAGACGACAAGCTACTTGGACACATAATTTTTAAAGAAGGAATCAGAATAGATCCTGGTAGTATAGAAGAAATTTTGATCATCATTCCACCAAGAAACATCAAATAATTACAAGCCTTTCTAGGTAACATTAATTTTTTAAGAAGATTCATATCTAATTTAGCTGGGATAATTAGAGAACTAAATAAAATGCTCAAAAAAAAATCTAGTTCTTAAATGGAATATTGAGGCTAAAAAAGCATTCGACTCCATCAAAAAAGCCTTAACCAAAACACCAGTACTAATAATTCCCTAATTTAAGAAATATTTCAAAAAAATTTCATTTGCTTTAGAACACACCATTGCTGCAGTTTTACTGTAGAAAAATGACCAAGGATTTGAACAACCCATAGATTTTTTTATTAAGACCCTTAGATATGCCCCTCTGAAATACAAAATTATGGAGAAATAAGCCTTAGATTTGGTTAAGGCCATTAAAGACTTCAGAGTTTATGTTCTCTACTCTCATATCATTGCCTATGTCCCAAATTCTATAGTAAAAGACATTCTTACTTAGGATGGTCCTGATGGAAGAAGAGGTAAGTGGATTTCCACTATATTAGAATATGACATAGAGATAGAAACAAAAAAACTCATGAAAGGTCAAGGATTAGCCAAACTTATGGCTGAGTCTAATTGCAATGCCTTAGACATAAATTTTATTGCCCAAGTACATGATCAGGAAGAGATGGTGACTCCAACGATCAGTGAAGCCTTCTCAGACTCACCTTGGTATACAAATATCATATTTTTACTCCTAAAATTACAAGCTCCTTAGGGATTATAAAAAACCAAAGCCATATTCTTAGAACTAAAGGCAGTAAGATTTTGTATTGGAGATAATGTCCTTGTTTGGAGAGATCATAGTGGGATTCTATTAAATTTCTTATTAAAGGAAGAAGCTCACAAAATAATAGAATAATTTCATGCAGGTGATAGTGGAGGAAATCTATATTGGAAAAATACAGTAGATAAGATCCCGAAAGCTGGTTTTTACTGGCCTACATTGTCTGCTGATGTCAAAAACTATGTAACTTCATGTCATAAGTGCCAAATTTTTAGGGTAAAAATAAATTATTACCCCTCCCATTAAAGCCTATTTCAACTGAAATTCCATTTCAACAATGGGGTTTATACTTCATTGGTGAAATTCACTCTCCTTATTCAAGCCAACATAAGTGGATTTTGACAGCCACTGATTATTTTACTAAGTGGATTGAAGCCATACCCTCCAAACAAGCCATAGATGTTGTCATTATTTCCTTGCTAGAAAACAACATTCTTTCAAGACTTGGATGCCCTTAGAAGATAATTACTGACAATGCAGAAGCATTCAAATCCAAGAAAATGATTTACTTTTGGCACAAATACCATATTACCTTAGGTCATTCTACTGCATATTACCACCAAGGTAATGGCGTAGTTGAATCCTCAAACAAGAGCCTTGTAAGTATCATCAAAAAGTTACTTGAAGACAATAAAAAGAGTTGGAATAAGAAGTTAGCCAATGCCTTATGGGTAGATACACTTACTACTAAAAAATCCATTGGTACTTCCCCTTACCAACTAGTTTATGGAATGGATATTGTTTTTCCATCCTCCCTAGGTGTACCAGTGATGAAAATTATCCAAGAGTTACAAGTTGAAACAAATGACATTCAAAGAAGGATCAATCAAACTATTCACTTGCAACAAAAAAGGGAAGAAGTTTATATCAAATATCAAGTCATTCAGGATAAGATCAAGAATTTTTTTGACAAAAAAGACTAAAGAGGATGATTTTTACATAGGAGATAAAGTATTAAAGTGGGATTCCACAAGAGATGGCAAAGGAAAACATGGAAAATTTGATTTTTTGTGGAAAGGACCTTATGTGATTTATGGATATAGAGCTAATAAACCTTTATTTTTGAAAGAAATGGATGGAACAGATATGCAAGAAGGACCAATAAATGGTAGAATGGTGAAGAACTACTACTCTCCCGAGTTAACAAATAGTTAAGTTTTTTATTCACTTTCATCATTGTACATATACATTGCAGAGTTTAGATTGGATTGGATGTTTCCCTAAAAAAGATGAAGCCCAAAGAAAATGCCCTAACATTTGAGAGGTAAATATCATAAGTATGAATAAATTGTAGATATCATAAGACACTTACAGGGTCATCACAGTCAAATTCCAAAGGCTACTACTCTCAAAGTTCTTGATATTTCACCAGGAAATGTCATCCCCGTGTGGAGCCACTATTAGGATCCTATAATAATAGGGTTCATAAATTTTGAATTGACTTCGATATTCTAGTAAATATTTAAATACCTTGCTTTCTGCAAGTTGTTTTCTCATATTTTGAAAAAATTAAAAAATAATAAAAAAGCTAAAAAGAGGGTAAAAATTCCTAAAAGAAAAATCAAAGGACTTAGAAAAATATATACCCCAAAAGAAAAAAGAGAAGTAAGACCTTAAAGTGAGCAAATCCAAATGCCACTACTTTTACTTTTTATTGCACGAATAATGATTATGTGCAGACTGTTAATAAATGCAATAATTCATGATTAGTTAAAAAGTTTAATCTTAACTTTTCATGTTTTCAATTTCATGTTTTAGATAGTGAATAAAGATTTGTCAAACAGTTTAAAATTGACAAATCAAGAGATAGGTAGAGAATAATAAGGAGCTCAACAGTTTATATGAGCCCTTAGATGAAATAAGGTAGAATTAGACAGTGTTATGCTTTGAAAGAAAAATTTTTTAAGGTTGCAAGCCTAAATGCACCTACAAAATGAAGAAAAAATGTTAGAAATAAAGTTGGGTAGGTAGAAAGCAGTTGAGAAATCATGTAAATAAGACATCATTGGGAAAAAGGCTCAAAGAATTTCTCTGAATTTTGTTAGGACTAGACCTAAGGCTTGATGATTGATAAGTTAAAAATATTGAGTTTCTATATTAAATCCACATTTCTCAGCATTTACCCTTCATTCATACATCAAAACCCCTTTTTCCTAAGTAAAGACACATTCTTGCTTAGTAAAATTGTAACCCTAAAATAATTAACTTCATTCCCTTCAAAATCATTCACAAAACCCTCAAAACACATTTATCCTAAGTATTAGTGAAGTAATATAAAAGATGAGCAATGTTTTATTTTTATACTTTACTTAGAGATATTATGTAATTTATTTCTTTTTACTATCCCTTATTTCATATTAACTTTTAAACCATTTTAGTAAATCCCTAAAAATACACCTACCCGTATATATTAATTCCATTATATTTAAAATAAGCCCCTTAAACCCACTATTTTAAGCTTTAGACCAATGTTATATACCCCTATGTGCACAAATAAAATCCCTTCCAAAGCCCATTGGTCTAAAAAATATCGTTATTTAAATACCCCACCCCTATAGTTTTCTAAAACTGTTGAAAGGTTTAAAAACTATATAATAAATTAAAGCCCGCACCCACATATATTTTTTATTGAAACATTTCATGAAAATGTTTTAATTTAAATATACATTATATTTCCCCCCACCATCGTATAACCCAAGTTTTGAATTAAACCAATGTCTATTTATAAAAGTTTAAAGCCCATTGCTGCATAACACACCCCAGTCCCACCTCCCATTCCAATGCAACTTCCAAGCAAATATGGACCCTTTGCATCGATTCCCCAAATACGACGGCACAGATCCAATATCGTGCAAAAAAATTGTGGGTTCATCCAACCACCAAACCTGCACGAAATGTATGGTTTCACTATAACCTCTCTCCTCCACGTGCCCTTCAAACATTGGATCACATGGGTTAAGCCCAAAACTGCTTACCACCAAATCACCGCCCGATAACCAATATGGTTTTAATCCCATTGAACTCTGAAACTGCTCCTCCCGCTTGATGTGACCTGCATTCAATGCCAGATTAATACAACCAGAATACATAATAAACCTTTGAAAATGCGTTTCATTCATCTGTCTTCTTGCGCTTTAAACCTAAACCCTCTACAAAGTTTCCTCAACTATAAAAACATAATTTAAAGCCATTTTTCGCCATTTTTACACTCAAAACCTGAAACATTTGGCGTGCAACCTTTAAATATTTCCGAGGAGCTTCACATTGCTCCAATCACTTCACTAAATCCACCAGCTCAGCTAGAACCTCAAAAACCATTACGAAGATCAAATACCTGCATACAAAAGGTATTTTTCTCAAATTGGAACCTGCAATTGATTTAAGGTACCTTTAAAAAGAACAAAGGCACTTTAAAAATTAAGAATCAATTAAAATAAACTGCTAAAAAGCCCCAAAAACAGGACAAACTCTTGCAAATTTTTCCTAGAAACCCTGTTTCTCTATTGCACACCATTTCTGAAGAAATTTGTGAGATCTCACAGTTTGATGATCTATTTCTAAACTCTGAAACAAGCTAGAAAACCTCTACAGGTACCCTGAGCCTTTGTAACCCTTTTCAAAATAGTTTTTAGCCCATATTTCCATTAAGAAACTCAAGAAACCCCTATTTTCTATTTTAAACCAATTCTAAAGCCTCTAAACCTCTTTAACAGGCCTAATTGAACATAAAATCCAAAGAAAAGCCTATACTTTGGCAAATTTGCCCAATAAATCCTCTGCTAAAGTAAAATTACTTCTGCGAACTATCTAAACTTGTCTAAGTAGATCAAAATGGCTAAAAAGTAGAGTTTAAGCAAGCTTGAAGGTTCCAAAGCACCTAAACCTACCCCTGCCATGACTTCAAGTAGTGCTATTGTTGTCAATCCATTACAACCACCTGTTGTTGATATTGAACACATTCCCCTAGTTGATACTGATTACAAGATAACAAATCCCATAGTTGAATTCAACCTTCTAGATATCCATCACTAGTGCTATGAGAAGTCTTTAGATGATCAAGAAGAAGTCCATATTTGGGAATCCTATTTGCCCAAATATGTTGTCCCATTAACTTACCCATGTCAGGAGGTTATCGGAATGTCTCATCAATACTACGTTCCAGAGCAAAGAGCCATTGCAAATATCAGTAAAGAAGTCCTTTTCACCATCACTGTAGAGTCAATTAACCAGATGTTGAAACTTCAGCCTGACCCCCAAGCATTCCGTTTATCTATAGAAGCCCTCACCAAGTTATATATTGGCCTATATTTTCCTAGAAGGTTCTTGGTTTTTCAGACTTTTGTGCCTCTGCATGTAGAAATTCCGAAGTTAAATCCTCCATATTCTACTGCTAAATTCCCTAAAGGTTCAAGACATGTGATTTCCATGCTTTCATTCATCCTTGGATATTTCACTGATGAACACACTGATGAGTCCATCTTGGAATTTTTGTTGACCTTTTCTCCAAGTAAACTGCCTTAGTAATATTTGATTATGTTGGTTTCACTGCTGATAGTATTCATTATCAATTGACCAATTTACAAATTGAGAGAGTATTTAGATATACCTTCTACCTTTTCCATATGTTCCTATACTTCCAATCAGATAATTTTCCAATTACTCTTCAAAAACTTGACATAGAGGCAAATAATCTATCTGTCATTTTTTAGACATCATTGCTCAGAAAAGAATGTACATATTTTTGTTATTTAGAGTTTTTAGAGTTATTTATCCAGTGGTCACCATGTTGACCAAGACAGAGTAGCCTAGAATAAGTGAAGAAATGAAAAATATATTATGGTTATTATAGCAGAGTAAAGTTGGTGACTGGTATTTGTATGAGAAATATAATGAAATCAGAGTCTTTGGGTCAAACTTGTTATCTTACAAGTGACCCAAACACCCTTCAATGAGGATCTTTGCCTTGGAGTATATCAAGCAGAGCCTAAACTCTGATTCAATAAACTTCATGGAAGCTAATAAGAAAACCCAATTCAAACTTAAGAATCATATTGGACCATTCATATGTGATCACAAGGATGCAGAAAAAGAAGCAGCAAATCAATTATTGGAATATAAATTTGAAGAGAGTTTCCCTTGGAACTATGATCCGTGAGGTATCTTGAGAAGGCTAAGGGTTAAATGAAAATTAACACCCTTTATTCATGAAGCTAAACTAGAAATAGAGAATTTTTCCAATTAGATTGAATGGATTGAAAACACATTAATAGATGCAGTGGAAAAAGGTAATACTATTCATACCTCAGAGACTGTAAATCAGCCAGAGAATTGCACCAAAAGAGTAAGGGAATTAGGAGCCTATGTGGCAGAAACCACAACAGAAACGAATTTCAAGATGATTTATAACAAAAGTCCTAAATTAGATACAACAGGTAAAGAAAAAGTGACAATATATGTTGAAGAAACAAAACCTTTAAATACCAACATAGATTTGCTAGAGACAAATGTAGCTACTGTAATTATAAATGAGCCAAATGCTAAAAATCAAAATGAAGAAATCAATAATGAAGACACACAATTAATGGAAATAAAAAAAAGCATGGAAGCTTCTTCGTCACAGGTAGCTGAGGAAAAGGATTTGGATATAAGAGAGAAATATAAGTAGATCAAACTGAAGAATGGGGAAATCAAAACTGAAATTTATTCTTAGTTCTTGAAACAAAATACAGGTAACCAAAACAAATTCCTATTAGCATTTGATTACTCAAGTAAAAAATTGATTATGTCAGTATTACAGCCCACAGTATCAGTCCCAAAGATAGTTGCTGACTATAAGAAAGTTGATCTAGAAGTAGCTATAGAGAGTATCCATGAATTAGATAAAATAGAGTTTCAGAGGCAAAGCTCAGAGATGTTGTATTCCATAGTTACAATAAAAGCTATGAGTGCTCAAAAGCTAAAAAATACCATCTCCAATATGCAAAGTCAAATGAAGATCGAAAAAGCTTCATTATATGCTAAGGATCTAAGGATAAAAGTGTTATAAGAATCAGTATTGCGGGTAGGATATGATCCTACTAATATCAAAGCAGGAGAAGCATTGCTGAAAAAGAAAAATGAGGATATAGTAGCCTTGAGAAAACAACTCAAACTTCCTCAAAGTGAGCATCCTCAGAGAAAAGAAGTCATAGAGGAACATAATGAAAAAGAGGAAATGATGAATTTAATTCTTCAGTTGACAGCCTAGGTTAAGAAATGGAAATACAGATGTACAAACTTGTCCAAGAAAAGGAGACAGTGAAAGAACCAGTGATTCCTATAGTCATTCCAGTTATCACTGTAGCAGTGCCTTCAACTTTAGTTGAAAATTTGGCACCTAAAGAACCACTGGCTACTACAGTGCCAGTGACTTCTTCCACAACGTCAGCCACTGAATCTTCTACAACAGCAGTACAACCTATAGATGAGGCCAACAAGACAGTGAAAGAAATGGAAGAGATGTCCTTAAAGACAAATGAGATTAACTGATTGAAAATTCTAAGACAAATGAAAAAAATAAATTAGCGCAGGTAAATGGTAAGACACATGCACAAAATGCCAGCAGATTGAGTGAAGAGTTAAAAAAGTTGTAGAAAGAATTAACTTTGAAGGATCAAATATCATACATCAAAAATTACCTTTGGAATAATATCATTGAAGCCATCCATGATGTGTGGTCTTCAATTCAAGTAGTTTTTGAGCAAGGAGAATTATTACTAGCATCCCAAGCATAAATTCAAAAGACTCAAAATGATTTGGCTGACAAACTAGAGCAAGTTGTAAGGCTAATCAATTTCCTTAACAACAAAAATAGACAAGAGTTGGAAGAGCTCAAAATAACAGACAGAACTGCAACTATCCTAGAAATTAGGAAAGTCACAACAAAGAGAAATTTGATAAGGCAACTTGAAGAAAAGTGTGAAGGCACGAATACTTCCATAACCATGTTCATGGTTAAGTTCACAAGTTTGAGGCAAAAAATACTTCCTAATATCATGGTTATTTATGATAAATTGATGCCTCAAAATGACTATGATAAGAAGATAAGAGAATTTTCCAAGGAACAGGTAAATAAATCAACAGGTCAAGGCATCCCAACATGAAAAGTGTTACTTAAGAGTTTTGAAGATTTATTTTACTTACAGCATGAGATCAAACACTTTTTTTTGATCAAGCCAACCTTTGCTAGATATACAGAAGCTAACGAGAATTTTAGGAAATTAAAGAATATTCAAATTCCTAAAAATGAGGATTGGCAGTCACTTACTGATTTGTTATGAAGGATAAAAGACAAGCAGGTGAAAAGAAGGAAGAAAATTGTTTTCTAAATTACAGTCAAAACATATTTTATTTACTGCAGTAAGTAGTTTTTGAATAAGGGTTAAAGAGTATCAGTGAATAAAGAGTATTCGAGAAAGAGTATCAAACAAGGCAGATCATATTAAAAAAATATCTCAAAGCCAGCAAGGAGGACACCATGGCAGCCAACTGCTTTATCCTCAAAACTGTTTCTATTTATTTTGGATAAAATAGGATAGCTTGCTGATTTGTTAAGAAACTATCTCTTTTATTATTACAAAGATATTTTATTTTCGTAATATAATTCCTAGAAGTCTTCTAGGATATTTTTAAAAAAATTATGTATAAATACTTAATATTTAGAAGTATTTTGTTTGGAATAAAATTGATGGGATTGTTATAGTCATTTCTTCTTGGACTTTAAAGCTTTTGTGTGTTAAAACTTCAAGTAGCGGGCTTGATCAAAGAAAATTTGCATCATACTTCAGGATTCCTGTGTTGAGCTATTTGGAGTGAAGTATTTTATTCACTTTTCATAGTTTCCTTTCTTTGTTACATGCATCCATTTATGTTTATGTTAAATCTGAATGTATAACTAGGAGTATTACTATAGGATTTGTTAAGAGCGCCCTGTTTTTAACTAGTTATCATTTATATTTTTTCCTCTGATTTCCAGTGTAGGGAACCCTTAATTGCTCCGTCTCTCGTGTGACCTCTTCCTACTACTTCCTTTTCTGGATTTAAGGATTATTAAGTGCCCTTTATCCCGATCATACCACCTCACCAAAAAAACTTTCCAAGATCTCCAAGGGTTACCTATCTTTCCCTAAAGACATTTGACCTTTTTTCCCTTGATCCTAGTCTTGTTTTCTTGATTTTTACTCCATAGCCCAATGGAAAAATATATTTCCCACTATCCATCCATTCAAGTGATTTTTCCCGCCAAATCTACCAAAAGAAAATCAAAACTGTAATTTCATAACTAGCCTAATATTCACAAATTAAAACAAAGTTAAAATTTAAAGAGAGAGCCCTCTCTGAATACTAGGAAGGCTAGATCCTAGAGTTTGAAGTAGGTTTGTGGTTACCTCTAGAATTATTTGAGTAAAAACCAAAATCACACAACTTGAGAATTACTAGAATGATAATATTACTCATTCTAGTTATCACTGCAGCAATGCCTTCAACTTTAGGTGAAAATTTGGCACCCAAAGAACCACTGGCTACTGTAGTGCCAGTGACTTCTTCCACAACATCAGCCACTGAATCTTCTACAATAGCAGTACAACATACATATGAGGTCAAAAAGATAGTGAAAGCAATGGAAGAGATGTCTTTAGAGACAAATGAGATTAACAAATTGACAAAAATGGTTGAAAATATTGAAAAATAAAATAAATTAGCTCGGGTAAATGCTAAGACACATGAAAAAAATGCTAGCAGATTGAATTAAGAGTTAAAAAATTTACAGAAAGAATTAAATTTGAAGGATCAGATATCATACATAAAAAATTACCTTTGGAATAATATCATTGAAGTCATCCATGATGTATGGCGTTCAATTCAGGTAATTTTTGAGCAAAGAGAGTTATTACTAGCAGCCCAAGTAGAAATTCAAAAGACTCAAACTGATTTGGCTGACAAACCAGAGAAAACTGTAAGGCTAATGAATTTCCTTAACAAAAAAATAGGCAGGAGTTGGAAGAGCTCAAAATAACAGACAGAACTGCAACTATCCTAGAAATTAGGAAAGTCACAACAAAGAGAAATTTGATGAGGCAACTTGAAGAAAGGTGTTAAGGCATGAATACTACCATAACCGGGTTCATGGTTAATTTCACAAGTTTGAGGCAAAAAGGACTTCTTGATATCATGGTTATTAATGATAAATTGATGCCTCAAAATGACTATGATAAGAAGGTAAGAGAATTTTCCAATGAACAGGTAAAAAAATCAATATGTCAAGGCATCCTAACAGGAAAATTGTTACTTAAGAGTTTTGAAGATTTAATTTACTTGCAGCATGAGATCAAACACTTGTTTGTCGTCAAGCCAACCTTTGCTAAATATAGAGAAGATGATGAGAATTTTATGAAATTAAAGAATATTCAAATTCCTAAATATGTGGATTGACAGTCACTTAATGATTTGTTATGAAGGATAAAAGACAAGCAGGTGAAAAGAAGGAAGAAAATTGTTTTCTAAATTACAGTCAAAACATATTTTATTTACAACAGTAAAGAATTTTTGACTAAGGGTTAAAGAGTATCAGCTAAATAATATCAGTGAATAAATATTATCCGAGAAAGAGTATTAGACAAGGCAGATCAGATTCAAAAAATATCTAAAAGCCAGCAAGGAGGACACCAAGGCAACCAGCTGCTTTATCCTCAAAACTATTTCCATTTATTTTCGATAAAATAGGACAGCTTGTGGATTTGTTAAGAAGCTGTCTCTATTATTATTGTAAAGATATTTTATTTTCGTAAGATAATTCCTAGAAGTCTTCTAGGATATTTTGTAAAACATTATGAATAAATACTTCATCTTTAGAAGTATTTTGTGTGGAATAAAATTGCTGGGATTGTTATAGCCATTTCTTCTTGGACTTTAAAACTTTTATGTGTCAAAACTTTGAGTAGCAAGCTCGATCAAAGCAAATTGGCATCATACTTTAGGATTCCTGTGATGAGCTATTTGGAGTGAATTATATTCTTCAATTTTCGTTGTTTCCTTTCTTTGTTACATGCATCCATTTATGTTTTTGCTAAATCTGAATGTATAACTATGAGTATTACTAAAGGATTTTTTCAGAGCACCTTGTTTTTAACTAGTTATAATTTATATGTTTTCCTCTGATTTCCATTGTAGGGAACCCTTAATTTCTCCCTCTCTCGTTTGACCTCTTCCTACTACTTCCTTTTCCGCATTTAAGTATTCTTAAGTGCCCTTTATCCCAATCATATCACCTCACAAAAAAAAAAATTCCAAGATCTCCAAGGGTTATCTATCTTGCCCTGAAGACATTTGACCTTTTTGCGCTTGATCCTAGTCCTCTTTACTTGATTTTGACTCCATAGTCCAATGGACAAACAGATTTCCCACTATCCATAACTTCAAGTGATTTTTCCCACCAAATATTCCAAAACCAAATCAAAGCTGCACATTCATAACTAGCCTAATATTTACAAATTAAAACAAAGTTAAATTTTAAAGAGAGATCCCTCTCTAAACCCTAGGAAGGCTAGATCCTAGAGTTTAAAAGTTGGTCTGCGGTTACCTCTATAATTCTTTGACTAAAAACCATAATCACACAATTGAGAATTACTAGAGTGATAACAAGAACCATAACTAAAGTCTGTCATAAACCATGCTTATAAAAAACATATATCCAATAGAATAACAATGATATGAAAACCATTAAGATCACATAATAAAAATCACATTTACAAATAATACACAAGACGAAAGAGAACTTATTAACATATGAAAAATAAAACCAAGTCAGGGACTTTCACTTACCACCAGACCATATATTGGGCTGAACCAAACATTTATTTCTGCTAATCACCCTTGTGCCATATTCCAAGAATGAATGCAGTACTCACAAAGGATGAACCAAGGCTTCTCTAGGATTTACTCCGTATCCCACCAAGGAATTCCTAGTAAAAAAAAATAAGCATACACTACATGATTTATCACAATCCCTCCATATATCATTCAAGGGATCAGTAGGCCCTAAATAAGAATGGATTCCTCTATATTTCTCCACCTAAACCATGAGGAAGTTTCTTGTCTCCACCCTCTAGAATTTACCGTGTATCCTTCCATTCACTATTTAAGAATTCATAGGCCCAATAAGGGTATACACCTCCAGGATTTACCATGTATCTTGCAATTCATCGTCAAAGGATTTCTAGGCCCAAAAAGGTATGCACAATTAGCATTTACGATGTATCCCACCATTGAGTTTAAGGGATTCCTAGGAGTTGTGTTTCCTCCTTATACCACCCCACTCAATTTCGAAACCATGTGACAATACATCTTAACCAAAATAGAGACCCCATCACACCATGGTTATCCAATGCAAGGTTGAAAACCACTATCACACCTGTAAAAACTCATGCCAATGACAATGAGATGACTAAATATGCACATTATCGTATCATGCATGTCAAAAATAGCAAGGGAATAATGCATGCAACTCAATACCTGACGGTCCTCCAAATTAGACATAAATTAAGGCCATCTAACCATAATTAAAAAAATTAAACCTATCTTTTTTCATTAGATGGCATATTTTTAGCTTTAATATGTTCATTAGGAATCTTTAGAGATAATTGCATATTTTTGCCTAATATTATTTACTTTTGAAGAATATTGTGAGAATATTGGGTAGATTATGAAGATTTGGTGCAGGACATAATTTAGGGTCTTTCTCTCTACTAACATAGGATTAATATTGGATGATAAATGAATATAATATCATGAAATTATTGATAAATTATGGAGGTCCAATTATTGAGAAAATATAGGAATGTGTTCCCTATCATTTCATGCAAATTCCTAGCTTTGCGAACCAAATCCACTATATGAGGGATTTTGGAGGGGAAAGCCTCTTTCCAAGGAGAATGATTCCCCGTAATTTTTTTTAAGTACCAATTCTAATTTTCCTCTAGGGGAATTTATTTCTTAGGCTTATTGTGGAGAAAAAATGTCTTTTGTAGCTCCACTTTCATTTCTAGTTGGGATGTACTTGTATTGATTCAAATAATGAAGTTTGGTGCAATTTTTAGCTTCTAAAGCTTGTTTTATTCCATATAACTCTAATTATCATTGGTCTTTGACATCCCAAGATCCTCATATCCCTCTTGTACAATTTATTTATGTCCTTTGAATGTTTTTTTCACTTGCATCTGTTGTTTATGTATTTACTGTTCATGATTCTTTTGTTGTAGGTTATATTGGTAGAATGGTTGAAGTGAGTTATTTTTCAGGTTCTTTACAGAGTCACAGGCATGATGCATCCATAAAATATCTTTTAAAATTCATATTCATCATTGAGCTACTTGGATTGGTTTACTAGTTCACGAATCTAGGATTTCTGGAAGTACCTTTTAGAAAAATAGTAGTAATTTTCTACTATTTTATAGAACGTGTTAATAATATTCACTTAAGCTTATTACACTTGGATTATGCATAAAAAAATTCAATTTGATACAAAAACTCACCCCATTTCATTTTCACTTGATTAGGTTAGGCCCTTGATAGGTTAAATAGCTCACTCGTTCTTGAATTTCTAGTTTTCAGACTAGTAATTTTCTGCTATTTCTTAGCACGTCTTAATAGGGGTATTCTAGCTTGATTCCACTTTTAATCGAGTGATTAGACATCTTAATTAATAAAAAAAAGTTCTCCATCCAATTTTCATTTGATTTAATTGGTCATTCGTTGAGTTACCTCCTCCTGTAGAAAAACAAGATTTCTTGTAGCAACTTCCTGTAGGCTCACTCCTATAGGACGTGTAAAATTGACTAGAGTTGCTCCCAAATCTTGGTTTTTTTTTATCTTAGGCTTGAATCATGACCCCTAGGATCTAAATCCATGATTTATTAAGAAAAAACACCACTTAAGATATGCATTTTTACAAAGTAGACAAGGCCTATTTAATTGAATTCATGCTCCTAGGAATTCAATTAAAAACTGTTGATTAATATTTTTTCAAAGTCACATTTCAATTTTGAAATTAGTTTAAGATTTGATTTCATCAAATTCACTCCATTACATCATATCAACTAATTAAGGACACATTGTATGTTACACATATAGTGATGCCACCTCTTAAGTTTGTACGATGTCTCGGTTGATAATTAAAGTTGGTAGCCTTGCGAGTTGCAACATTCTTGTTGCAATACTGAGGCTCGTGAGTTTTTGGTGCTGTTTTTGGGGAGATTCAAAGTATGCATTATTTTCTTCCCTAGTTGATTCATTTCTTTTACTTTTTCCAATAATAAAAAATATTTTCATTAAGCATATTTCATTTCTTAGACATAAAATTGATTTCATTAACATTCATATTAAGAAAGAGAAAGAAAAAAACTAAAATACATCAACACCACCCCCCAACCCCCCACACACACACTTGATCACGTTGTGTAGTAAGAGCCACATCAACATCCACTTTTGAATGTAGAAGAATAAGAGGTGGCAGAGAAGGTAGAATAAATGGATGGAGATGATGACTATGAAGAAGATCCTCTTGGATTTCCCATTCAAGATATTGATGTTAGTGTTCATATGAACAACATCCTTCCATATTTCCTTCCCAACTTCCATGGAATGAGGTCAGAGGATCCGAAAACCTTTCTCTTTGAATTTGAAATAATTTTTAGATCTTATGGTTACTTACTAGATACTCAAAAGTTGAGATTGTTTCAACAACATTGAAGGATAGATCTCTTACATGGTTCATGAGTTTAGGTACTAGATAAATAAGGTCATGCAATGATATGAAAAATATAAAGATCATGATATTAAATAATAAATATTTATAATGAATAAAAGATGAGATGAGATCCTTGAGGATCTAGTATAGATATATATGTATAATGTTAAGAGGGAAAATTTGCATCATTTAGGATTTGACACACTAAAAACCCTCTTCCTTAGAAAAATTAGTGATGAGTGGATTGATCTCCTTGATATCACTAGTAGAGGAGTGTCTACCAATTATAATGTTAATAAAATCATGAAATACACAAGCAAATATCAAGATGAAAGGAAATAATAAGTAAATCAACATTGAGTTCGGTAAGTCAAGCTGAGCTTGGAATTTTTTTGGATAAATTTAAAACAAAAATTCATAGCAATCTATGTGACCAAGTAGAAATTTGAAGAATGAAAAATGAGAAAAAATAATATGTTGATATTTGTGTTTTCCATGGAGAATCACATGTTATTAAATTTTGACCATAATTATCGAGGTTGAAGGAATTCTACCAAGAGGAAAAGGTAGCAATCTGATCACCAAAGCAGCTACGTTATGTAGCTCCAATAAGACCATGGAAGCCTAGTTGACCTAGTATGATGCAAGAACCCAATTCAAAATTTCAAGGTTATGCACATCCATATTAAAGTAGTTGGAACACACCCTTTCCTTCTCAACCTTAGACATCTCAACCCCAAATGAATCTTGGTACAAATTTCGGAAAAACCTTATGGAATAAAAACACAATATCCTCAATATTTCCCTTAATTTCCTCCATACATAGCTCCATGCTATCCCTACCATACACCTCCACCACAATCACAAACCCAACCACATCCACCTCAAATATTCACTCCCAATCAAGTACCTATACAACCATTTCAAAACCCATGCAAGGAAGTACCTAAGTTGACTTGCAAATCTAAGGTACAACACTTCCTAAAATCTCCTCTTGATATGAATGATAGTCATCTTATCTAAGGAAGAGTATTGCAAAAAAAATATGATCTTGATGTTATTAAAGGACAACATTCAGAAAAAGAAGATTCAAATCAAAATACCAAAGAATCATGGGATGTACTTGATGAAGAGCAGACATTGGAATCAAATATTGAGAAAGTTCCCTCATGCTTACCATTAGATCCTCCATATGATCAAGGCAACAATAAACAAAAATAGGAAGTTTTGAATGTCATGGTAGAAGAGGAAAAAAAAATATATCCAAATGTGAAAGTGGACTAGGGGCATCACAACTATATTGAAATATGGTTCGAGACCATCATTAAGTCGCAACAACACACTATTCTTCAACAATACTTGATGTCATCTCAGTCAAAGAAGTTGGCCTCTAATATTCAAGTACATGTCAAATCATATATTTCATGCTTACACACGATTCTATCTGTCATTTGTTTCTACACATGGATCCATTGGAATTATTCCTATACTTCAATGATATTTTTTTTTTCAAGTAGAGTAGGATATAAATTTGTTTATAAAAAATGGAAAAAGAGAAAAAATAAAATAATAAAATCTCAGGTGAAAACTTCCTTTGATGGGCCTGAGATTGGTTCACTGATTGAAAAACTCCATGAGGCAATAAATGGGTTGGGAAAAACGATAAAATAAGCGGAAAATAACAGATCATAGGTGACAACCTTCTTTGATGCACCTAGGCAGACCTACTAGTTGAGAACCTCAACTAATTTATACTTCTCCAACACCAACCCCCCCCCCCCCCCCAACTTGATCATGTGGTGCAGTAAGAGCCACATCACCCTCTCATTTTACATGTAGAAGAAGAAGAGGTGGCAAATATGGTAGAAGAAATGGATGGAGATGATTCCAATGAATAATATCCTCTTGGATTTCACATTCAAGATATTGATGTCAGTGTGCATATGAATAACATCCCTCCATCCTTCCTTCCCAACTTCCATGGTATGAGGTCAGAGTATCCGAAAATATTTCTCTTTGAATTTGAAATAATTTTTATATCTTATGGTTACTTAATAAACACTCAAAAATTGATATTGTTTCTGAAGACATTGAAGGATAGAGATCTTACATGGTTCATGAGTTTGGGTACTGATTCAATAATATCATGGAATGATATGAAAAATATATTTCTAAAAAAATATTAAGGTCATGATATTAAATATGAAATCCTTATAATGAATAAAAAATAAGATGAGATCATTGAGGATCTAATAGAGAGATTTATGTATAATGTTAAGAGGGAAAAATTGCATCATCTACGATTTGGCACACTAATAACACTCTTATAACAATTAGGGATCAGCGGATTGATCTCCTGATCACATGAGTAGAGGAGATATATATAAATTCCGATTCAAAGAAATTTTGGAAACGTACAAGTGCATATCAAGAGGAAGGGAAAGAGTAAGTAAATCAACATCTAAATTGATAAGTCAAGCTGAGCTTGGAAATTTTCTTGATAGCTTTGAAAAAAAATTCTTAACAATATAAGTGAACATGTAGAAATGTCAAGAATGAAAAATAAGAAAAAAATGACGTTGATATTTGTGTTGACTGCAAGATCACATGCTATTAAATATTTTCCATCATTACCAAGGTTGAAGGAAGTATACCAAGAGGAAAATGGAGCAAGCCAATACCCAAATTAACTATGTTATGTAGCTCCAATAATACCATGGAAGCCTAGTCAACGTAGTATGATGAAAGAACCCGATTCGTAATTTTAAGGTTATGCACATCCATCTCAAAGTAATTGGAAAACGCCCTTTCCTTCGCAACCTTGGCCATCTCAACCCCAAAAGAAATCTTGGAAACAAGCTTGCACATAACATTATGGGATAAATCAACAATATCCTCAATATTTTTCTCGATATCCTCCATACCCAATTCCATGCTATCCCTACCATCCACCTCCACCACAGCCACCATCCCAACCAAATCCATCTCAAAGATCTATTGCCACTCAACTACATATACCACTATTTCCAAACCCACACAAGGAAGTAGCTCAACCCACTTACAATTCTAAGGTACAACAGTTCCTAACATCTCCTCTTGATATAAATCGGATTCATCTTATCTTGGGAATAATATTGCAAAAAATATATTATCTTGATGTTATTTAAGGACAACATTAAGAAAAAAAAATATTCAAATAAGAATACCAAAGAATCATGGGTTGCACTTGATGAATAGCACACATCATAATTAAATATTGAGAAATTTCCCTCATGTTTACCATCAAATCCTCCATGTGTTCAAGTAAGAAATAAAAAAAAAGAGGAATATTTGAAGATCACGATAGAAGATGACACAAAAATAAATCCAAATGTGCAAGTGGCTAGGGGCATCACTCTTCTTCAACAATATTGTTGGGTATGTGTTATATTCTTTCCACTACTAATCATGCATGGGGGGGTAAGAGGGGGAGCAATAGCCCCCACTTTGCGCTGGGCGCAACAGGGGGTTAAGAGGGGGGGCGGTAGCCCCCTCTGTTAGGGTCCGGGGCAGCGCCCAGGCAAAAAATTTTTGGTCCTTAATATCTGGTTGGCAGTCCGTGCCCATAGTTTTGTGCATGGTTTTGCACATGGTTTTGGGGTATGATGGTCTTCGGCCCCTAGTATTTTTGTAGATCCAGTCAAGGGAACTATGGTTATGTTCTAATCAAGGGTTAATGGATTAGGGTGTATGTATGCTTCGGCATGTATATATATGTGTTGTAACACTAAAAGGAAAATAATGAAATATCAAGCTGGTCGTCCTGATTTGGGATCCAGGGGAAAATATCTATGTTTATCTGTTTTATGTTTTATGCTCTCGCTATTGTTTATTTTTTGTTATAAGATTTGTATCTAGATAATTTTTGTTCAGGGTTAAAACCTACAAATATTTGATATTATCTCAGTAAAAGTAGTTTATCTCTCATATTCAAGTAAATGTTAAAGAATGTATTTCAAGCCTACACATGATTCTATATGTAATATTGATGTGCACATGGATCCATTGGAAGTATTCCTATACTTGAAGGAGAATTTTTTTTTTCAAGTAGAGTAGGGTAGAAAAAAAATAACAATAAATGGAAAAAAGAGAAAAAAGGAAATAATAAAATATCAGATGATAACATCGTTTGATGTGCATGATATTTGCTCACTTATTTAAAATTTCATTGAGGCAGTCAATGGGTTGGGAAAAATAGAAAATAAGAGAAAAATAACAGATCATATGTGAAAACCTCCTTTGAGGCGTCTAGGGTGACCTACTAGTTGAAAACCTCATTGAGGTAGTATTAGGGTAATTTTGAGGTATAAAATGGGCATCCTAAGGAAATTATAAAATAATAGTGGAAATAATAAAATAATATTAGATTACAACATAAATTTTAGAGGGAAAAAAGGAAAAACTTCTTTTTCATCTCATATTTTGAACTAATCTCGATACGGGTTTACTAAAATTTCGAGCGAGAACACTCGTTGGATGAAAAATTTAATTCCACATCCAACACCCATGTTACATACTTTAGATGGACCATGCTATAGAAAACATAAGAAATACGTGAGAAACGTGATTGAAATCACGTTTTTCATGTATTTCTCATTTTTCGTGTAGCAAGATCCATCAAAAGTATGAAACATGGGTACTCGTTGGATGAACAATCAATTTTTTCATCCAATGAGTACTACTACTCGAAATTTGAGTAAAAACTTAGGGAGAGAAATTGAGAATACCAGTTGAAAATGTAGTTTTATTATTTTTTAATCCTTTTACTTTTTTACACCAAAAATGGTGAATCATCCCCCATGGTTGAGATCATTATATTGAATCCCAATGGTTGTTATAAAATTTCTTTTTGTTGTACATTTTTCTTAGGAGGCCTATTTTAAACCTGAAAATTTCTCTAATGGTATAGTAGGCCTAAGAAAAGAGAAAAAAAAAATGAAAAGCCAAAAAATAATTTGCCTCATGTATCTCTCTGTAATGAATGTGATTCCTATCCAACCTTTGCAATCAACAAAAACAAGTTAGCACCAAAATAAAAATTTGGTCGAAAATTTTCTTAAAGTAGGTCAAACTTGGACTTTCTCTTCCCTTTCTTAGATGTTCCTAAAGGACCTAGGCCATGTCAATCCATCACCCTCATCAATTTCCAACATCCACCCATCATTTCTGAGAATTTTCCATTCATTTTCCTCGTTGTCCTAAAATGTTACAGGAAAGTTATGTTTTGCTACTCGAGGCCAAAACACACAATTCATAAAATTGTTTTCATTATTTCTTGAAAACCATTCATCGATTGGCCAATATGTTTCATGGGGAATTAGGGGAGTTTTGAGATCTAAAATGGGCCACCTAAGGAAATTCTAAAATATTAGTGGAAATAAAAAACAATATTAAATTACATCATCAAATTTTAGAGGGAGAAAAAGGAAAAAAAAATCAACTCATATTTTAAAATTACCTCCCTATAGGTTCACTTAAATTTTTAACCACAACACTTGTTGGAAGTATAATTTGATTACTAATCCAAGGATTACCCATTTTGGGTACTTTTGATTAACCCTGCTACATGAAAAATGAGAAATATATGAAAAATGTGATTGCAATTGTGTTTTTTCGTGTATTTCTCATTTGTTGTGTAGCAAGGCTCATCAAAAGTATGCAACAAGGGTACTCGTTGGATGAGGAATTAATTTTTGAATCCAATTAGTACTCCCACTTGAAATATGAGTAAACCATTTGGGAGATAAGGTGAAAATACGAGATTAAAAAGTAGTTTTATTATTTTATTATTTTTACTTTCTCATGCCAAAAATGGTGAATCATCCCCCGTGGTTGACATCATCATCCATAATCCTATTGGTTCTTATAAATTTTATTTTGGTTGTATATTTTTCTTAGGAGGCCCATTTTATACCTCAAAATTCCCCTAATGTGATGCATATAGTTGATGGCAACATGCTCAAGCAATTTCAGCAAATTGTAATGCACATTTTCTGAGAAACCGACCTCCATCACCTACAACCATTTTAATTTTTTCTCGAGACTTGTGCATCCGATGCCTGAGATATTTTATGGAGAGATTCATAAGGATTATGCAAAAATTCTCAAAACATTGCAGGTCAATCCAGTCTACCATTTGAGAGCTATGGATAAAAGAAGTCTGCTACAAGAGATTGTCCTAAAATGCTACATGAACAACCATAATTATTATAAAATATCACATAAAAAGCTCTCCTCCATCCTTGCATCCATAACATATCATCTACATATCCCTCACTCATATAAAAATATAATTTCTCCACCATCCCATGAGCTCAAAACCCAAATTTCACTCTCTCTCTTTGGTGCTACAAGAAGGACCTGTGTTGCTACAAGAAGCCCTCTAGTGCTACTGTAAGGTTATAAAAAGATATAGGAGGTATGATCGAGGGAAAGGGAAGTCACCAAAGGTCATTTGGTCTAAAACATCATGAAGTAGATCATCCCACAATTACCCATCATCCTCTCATGATTCCTTCATCTCACTCAAAGATATTTTCCACTCAAACCCTTCACTCTATCCCATCTGTAAAAAAACATTCTACAAAAAACATAGTTCCTTCACATTATTATTCTGAGCCCACATTGATCGTTCATAACCCTATCACTATCATAAATCCTTACCAACCTCTCCCTCATAACCCCATGCAGATTCGAGGTTAAAAATAATAATAATAAGGGATGTTATAGGAAGGAAGCATCTTCCTGTATCAAAATTGTGTAATCACAAGAAAGAATTATATGGTTTTATTGATCATCAAGGAAGTTAGGAAAAAATGTGAGGTAAATATGAAGAGGATATGGAACTCAAAGAAGGAATTTCACCAACAGCAACAACATAGACATTAGGTAGGCACCTGCACACACACACACACACATCAAAGTAGTCAGTCAAGTTATAATCAAAGTATGAAGACATGCATAAGGAACAAAAAAGAGTCAACTCCCTTTGATATCATGATGTATATGGATCAACTCCAGCATGTAAGCATATCTAGAAAATCGACATCACAGGTAGTTACAAGTATGCAATATTCTTTACTAGTTCTCTTTAATGTGTTGTGCTTATAAATTGTTTTCAATGTATGAGAGATGAGATTCTGTAAGGTAAGGATGGGTGAATAGTCTCAGCCATACATAACCAGTTAAGGGCAATCAGACTCCCTCACTCATGAAACATGGAAAAGACAAATTAATGAAAGTGATAATTACAAAGAAATTGGACCAGATCACCAAGAACACTAAGCCCACTATCACAGAAATAAATAAAAGAACAAGGAGAAAATTCAGATGTATCTATGTTCATTCCCAAAATATTTAGAGAGGCTCATTAAGGCATCAAAATTCAAGCTAGATTCAATGAGGGGTTATCTAGGATGCTGCAAAAGAGATATAGAGTTGATTTGCAGGTGCTACAATATTAGACATCGATTCGATAGGAGAAACAAAGTTTCTATAGGAAGGGACATATTTTCTATAGGAGAAGATAGAGTGTTACATGGAAATCTAGTTAGGCGCATAAGACCTTGATTTTGAGCAATTTCACCCCCAAATCATAGGATTCTAAGGACATCATCCAAAGGAAAGTTAAATAAATATTTTGGATTTCCAATTGTGAAAAAAAATCATCCAAAATTTTCATTCTTTATTCGTAATACAACCTATGGGAAGCTTCTTATAAACATTTTTGAATAAAAATTGAAATGCGGATGTATTTTTTCAATTGAGCCTCATAAGAAAAGGAATTGCAATTATTTTTAGAAACAAAGGATTGTGTTGACCACATCAAAGAAGTAGAAGTAGATGAAGAATTTGGAAGGAAGAGGAAGAGGATGAATAAAGAGAATATGTGCCAAAATTCCTTCTAAGGTAGTGTGAGATGTTACAAAGGCCAGCAAGGCCATGAGTGGGACACATATATGTCACTAAGTTACTCAGAAGATGAGCAACACTTTTAGTAAGGGGGCATGATGGCCTCCAAATTAGACATAAATAAAGGCCCATCTGACCATACTTCAACACATTAAACCTCTCATTTTTCATTAGATCACATATTTTTAGCTTTATTATTTTCATTAAGAAGGATTAGAGATAATTGCATATTTGTGCCTATATTATTTATTTTTGAAGAATATTGTGAGAATATTAGGGATATTATGAAGATTTGGAGGAGGAGATAATTTAGGGACTTGATCCCTACTATAGGAGGATCAATATTGGATAATAAATGAACAAAATATCATGAAATTATTGAGAAATTAAGCAGCTCCAATGATTGAGAAAATCTAGGAATGTTTTCCCTACATTTAATGCAAATTCCTGGTGTTGGGAACCAAATCCACTATTTGATGGATTTTGGAGGGGAAATATTCCTTATTTAGATTATAATGATTCCCCATCAATTTTTATAACTACAAATTATAGTTTTCCTCTAGGGGCATTCATTTCATAGTCTTATTGTGGAGAAATCATTTTTTTTTCAGCTCCACTTTCATTACTAGCAAGGATGTACATGGATTTATTCAAATAATGAAGTTTTCTGTCATTTTTAGCATAAAAATATTGGTTTCTTCCATGGGAATTTGATTCTCCTTGGGCTTGGACATAATAATAGCTTCATATCCCTCTTTCAAAATTTCTTAATGTCCTTTGAATGTCTTTTTTCACTTGCATATCTTTTTTATGCATTTAATCTTCATGCTTCTTTTGTTGTAGTTTATATTGGGTAAATGGTTGAAGTGAGTTGTTTTGCAGGTTATTTATAGAATAAAAAACATGATTCATCCTTAGAAAATATTTTAAAATTCATCTTCATCATTTAGCTACTTGGATTGGGTTACTATTTCACGAATTTAGGATTTTTGGAAGTCCCTTTTAGCAAAATAGTAGTAATTTTATGCTATTTTTTAGAACTTGTTAATCAGATTCATTTGCATTGATTGAAATAGTATTAGGTCAAAAAATAAATAAATTTAATAACAAAATTTACCCCATTTCATTTTCACATGTTTAGGTTCGGAATTTGATAGGTTAATTAGCTCATTAGTTCTTGAATTTCGAGTTTTTAGACTAGTAAATTTATGTTATTTTTTAGGAAGTTTTAATAGGGGTATTTTGGAGTGATTATAATTGGAATATATTCCTAATATATCCTACTTAATAAATAAAAAACTCTATCTTATTTTCATTTTATTTACTTTGTCATTTTGTGAGTTATCTCCTCCTATAGTAGAACATTACTTCTTGTAGCAACTTACTGTAGCCCTCTTATAGCATGTGTAAGATTGACCAAAGTTGCTCCCAAAGATTGGTTTTTTTTCTCTTAGGCTTGAATCATGACCTCTAGGATCTAAATAAATGATTTAGGAATAATAATCACCACTCAGTACATGCATTTTTACAGAGGTGATTAGGCCTATTTATTTGAATTCATGCTCTTGGGATTTCAATTACAAATTGTTGAATAATTTATATTAAAAGTAACGTTTACATTTCTGCAATTAGTTTAAGATTTTATTTCATGAAACTCCATTACATATGATCAAATAAATAAGGATAGATTAAATGTTTCACATAAAGTGCTGACAACTCTTAAGTTTGTATGAACCTCGGGTTGATAATTAAAGATGGTAGCCTTGGGAATTGCAACATTATTGTTGCAATACTGAGGCTCATCAATACATACAAGTAATCGTGTTGTGAATGATAGATCGAACTATTCCTTTCTTGATATTTTCTTTTCTTTCACTTCTTTTTCATTCTCTTTCTTTCCTTTATCCAATGCTAGAGTGCTCCAAGAAAAATATAAGTGTGAAAGAGTATGTGAGAGAGAGAACAGAGAGAGAAATCCAAAAATGAACTGACAAAAAATAACATTGACAAAAGTTGTGAACTGATCCTCAGAAGCATTTTTATCAATGATGCCTCTATTTTCTTCAATTTTCCATTATTTTCCTTCGTTTTCCTCCGCACATGCAACTTGAGAACTTTCACCTTCTGTTTCTCCTAATTTCCATTATTTTCATAAATAAAATTCCAATTAATGCCTCTTTCCTTTTCAAATCCTTTGAAATTACCTTTTCCAATTTCCCTTAGCCATAATAAACCAAATTAACATCGACACTATGATTTTTTTCCAAACATTTATCTTGCAATGCGTGTCCCATGACCGTGGTCCTATTTTTCCATTATTAAATTTATTAAAATATTTTTTTTAACTGGGGCTATTACAATTCCTCTTGTAGATATTGAATAATCACACATACTATTTGATCTTATATTATTTTTATCATTTCCTCTTTTTTGAGTATGGCACTATTGTGCTTTAATGAACAGATTTTTTTTATTCTATGAAAAATAATACTATTAATTCTATGAATTTTATGATCTTTTCATTCATGATTCAGCTTGGGTAGTTGAAGAGAGTAAATGGCATTGTATATGAGACATTTACATATTTTTTGGTAATCATGCAAAAATTAGGGAGTGCAAAGGATGGTGATTTCCCCACACTCCTGCACTCGGTCAATAATTTTTGGTTAATCAAGTTCGGGAGTGGAGAGAATAACAAGTATATGCACTCCGGCATAAATGAATTCATTAAATGTATATTATAAAAAAGGGGGCGTGAATGCGGAGTTAAGATATGGGTCGACTATAGATGTGATTTTGGTAAGTATCTTGGGTAACATAGGTGCAATAGTAAAACAAAATTACGAGGTTTCAAAGGTTTTTATTTTCTTCCACATATATGTTAGATTGATTATTTACCTTTTAGGATATTTCAAACTGATTCCCAAGGATATTTGGTCTCAAAGTGACACTTATTTTGAAGGGTAAGACATCTTGTCTGAAATAATCGAAGCAATCAGGTGTTTTCCTCGAACTGATGGAGAAAGGTGCTCGAATACAAACAGTTTGAATTTTTGTTGCAAGAGTGGCACGTTAAACTGGAAATTTTGTTGCAAAAGGTTATAGTTGAAAATATGCTCAAGTACTTGGAGTAATAATAGATTGGAATAGTATATAAGAAACTTATATGATCTAGTGCAGAGACTGATTCAAGAGAAATTGATTGTGCGATAGTGTGAAAAAATGTGCTTCTATGCACTTGTGCACAATCAAATTCTATGCACTCAAACGACACTCTGAGGAAAAATTTGTTATTGGACTAAGAGTGATGGACTAGTGCAAAGGTAAGAAAATGTGGAGAATAACCTTACCTCCCTTCACACCGCCACACAATGAAAGCCTTCGCACAATTCACACCTCCGAACATATAGTCATTGTGCATAAGCTTCCATTTTGTAGAGCTCTGGAGGCTCTTATAATGCACTCCACAGAAATGAAATATCTCCAATTCACTCTGAACACAAGAAATATCTAATTATTATAGCACAATGAGCCACAATTATGAATCTTCCTTAGGATACCGCTATTCATGCAATTTATATTTTTTCCTTTTTTAATCTAAATATGATAGATATGAATCCTCGGTCCATGATATATCCATAGTCATATGGATTTTCTTTGTTAGTGACCTATAAGTTTTGAATAAAGTCAATATGATAAAAAAAATAACAACGACAAAAAATATATATTGTTATGTTGAAGGAGATTTCATATCTGCACTGGAAAAATGATGGAAAAAAATGGGAAGGTCATATGGTTATCCACCCATGGGATGATGCATTTTGAACAACATATGTTGCAACATGGAAAATCCCTTTCTTTCATTCCTACATGGAATTGGTCAAGGAAGACGATGGAGTGAGATTTATTAGCTAAGTGCTTTGGATTTCATAGTAAATGTGGGAAGGATTGGTTATGCATCTCTGACATATGTTCAAATGGGAAGAAGAATGCATCGATAGGAGAATAATATATTCATATACCTATTTCCTCTAAGCACTCTTCCAAAAGAGACACAAATAATTGTATCTCAAGTAGAGTGAAGGTTGCATGTATAACGCTAAAACTGACTCCAACTTCTAGATCTCATCTCCTTAAACACCCAAAAAACTGTGAAACCTGAAAAGCCGAAGGTTCTAAACCTTAAGATGCTATTAAAATATAAAAAATAGGGATAACACTCTAGTAGATGATGGTTTAAATAAAATGCGTTAAGAGATAGTTATTGCATCTCAAACATTTGTTGTAGGGCATTCTAATATATATGATGTCAACTTTCAAGTATCATAAATAATGGTGGGAAAGGTAAATGTCAATATTTAAAGCCTAAGTATCTATACATTTTACATTTCTTTCAATTTCACTCCTAGTAATTGCTTGTTGAAATTTTTTCAAATAAATAATAGTTTGTCATACAATGCATCATTATCGACAATGTTGGAAACAATGTTTAATAGTGAGAGGGTGGGTTGAATTAGTATTAAGGCTAATTTACACTTTTGTCCCCATTTATATTTTCATGTTCAAACTTGGAAACCATTTTGTGAGAAACCACTATCAACAACATATTATTTGCAAAAATGTGAATAAAAACGTACACATACACAACAAGAGCAACAAGCACATAAGACACTAAGGTTTAATGTGGAAACCCTTATGGGATAAAAAACACCAAAGGTTGATTGTATTATGATGTAAATATGAGCTCCTAGTATTTTTACATGAATTTTTTTGTGACAAACCACTCACAGGAAGAAACAACTCCCTTTGATTGTTTTCTAGCACCCACTATCAGGGAGCACCAACTCCCCTCTTCTACGGACACTTGATAAACTTAGCATGAAGCACCAACTTCATGGATTTTTGCAAGAACCCACATGTGGGAGGCACTAACCTATATTATCTACTCATACATCCCCTAGATAGAAGCAAACATTTCCTGATATGTACGCCCCAAAGCACACTCAATAAGGAATATAGTACTCGTTGTAGATGGCAATTATGCTTCCTAGTTTCAAGTTTTTCTACTTTTCTGAAACCTTCACTTTTCTCAGCCCATGTAGCACTATATATTATTCTCACTCTGATCACACTATAGAATTCTTTATTTAGTTCACAAACTTTAACATTTCAGCACCATACTCAATATCTTTTTCTCTGCTCTCGACCTTTTTATTTTCAACATGATCCTCCCAAACTTTTTTTTATACAGACTCTCTCAACCACTCAAATAAACACACAAGCTCACTCACTAAGCTCCCCACTATGATGTATTCCCCCCATTTGCAGAAATAAATCCTTCATTTTGTTCCTCTTGAACACATGGAATGATGCAGTCCTTATTTTCAACCAGACACTAGTTTAGAGTGTACTCAAACACATGGTTTTCCATCCTATTGATGCATCCAATTACTTGTTGAAAACACCTGCTTTAATTCAGAGAATGGGAACTTGAGAATTTATCCATCTTGATAATTATTTCATATTCAAAACTATTTGTTTTATTAAGAATCTTCATCCTTCTTAATTTCCCAGAGAGCTTGAATTGTACTTCAGGCGTTGCGCTCGTGGTTTGTGGTCAGAACTTCTACACTTCATATTATATTCAATTGAATTATTCATGTCATGCAAGGAAGCTTCAGCATGAATTTTTCTGTATAAATCAGGCTCATAAATTACTCCTACAAACCATGGTCATCTTTTTCATTAATGGAATACCATTGACATCAATTTTCATATATAGTTTTCTACTCATTCGTTTCCTGTAAAATTCTGCTTATTGTTCTTTAGGATTTGCATTAGTCTTTCTTAAAAAATTGTTGACTCATCCATAGTGTGGCACAAAACCACATATGGAAGACTTTCCAAATATTGAGGGTTCCTACGAAATTAGCTACCTACCTATTCTTTTATCTATAGCCCTTAGGGATTTATTTAACACTATAAATTTCCATGCCCAAGGTCTTCACATGCACATGAAACCAAGTAGTTTCTTCATTATTCATATTCTAATATGTTTGAGTCCAAAGTACACAATATTTTCTTCATTACAAATAATCTGTACGCCCATGGTTATTTTACCCACAAAAATGCTACAAAATTGTTGAAATACCATTTCAGACCTCCTAGAAGGCCCCTTTGAGGTATAACCTAAAGGGTTTATACATAAAACATTAAAACTTCCATGCATAAGGTCACATAATGCACTCAATCCCCTAGCCTTATTCCTGTAGTGCGCCTTCGAAGACCTTCAGGATTACCTATCAAGGTGGATCTGACTGTTGCATGCATTGGCTAATCAAAAAAAATTCGGGTTGTCTAAATGTAACACCATCACAAAGCCTTCCTGTCCCATTTCATTTTCCTCATATTTTACTCATAGTCCCATAATCACTTAACACTAAAAATCACGACTAAACCATGGCCTAGGCACCCCTTTTTGTTTCCTCTCGGGTGAGTAATCTGGGCTTACATTTTTTGTGGGTCCACCCAACACCACTTTCATTGGCCCTGTTCTTTCATGAAACTGTCACTATATCCTAATGCCTGTGCAACCCATTGCTCCCTTTATATGAACTTTCAAACCTTTAAGGGTCAAGCCTCATGGATGATGTGTCTCGGTGGGTACCACCATCATTCTCATGGACCAATCAACTACAAGTTGGACTGAGTTGTCCTCCGTGCAAACTTGATGCCTAGTTAGGCCTGAGCTTCTTCCTTTGCACTCTTTTAAAAACTTCCGATATTAGGCCTGAGGGATGACATCATGCTTGTTTCATTAGCTGCATGTGGCGCCTTTTGAGAGGTGACACTTGACACTTGGATTTGGCCCATTAGGACATCCAAAAATGTGAAATATTCCTACAGTGTGTCTCTATACTTGATGTCATAATGATGTAATATACTATTTATATTTCCACATAGGAGAGAGAAAATGGTATGAGACTTGGTTTGTCAAAAAATTACTTCGTTAAATGTTTAAGGGTCTGAGGCAATTTTAACATTGTGTTTATTTTCCATGTACGCCCAACAATTTTTCATCCTGGGACTTCACTCTTGTGCATTATTTGAACCAACTGGGTTAAACCCGTCGAGCTAAGTAGTCAAGTGGGACCTCCCATATATATATATTAGATCAATCAACACTCTTTTCACTTGCACCATTTCCTGTCGTGTTCACCAGATTTTTTACCATCCTAGACCTTCACTTAGGCACATTGTTTGACACATCTGGGGCATTGCTGCAGGGATGAACTAGGCAATGTGGGTCTAATGCTGGCTAATTAAAATTATTTCAATTACTTGCACTTTCAAACATGTTTTTCGAGTACTTTTGATATCTTCTCTACTAAAAAGCTCCACCAACATTGTCCAACGGCTAGAATTTCTCACCACCATGAACCCACTATAAATTTAGTTCTACAACTTTGACTTTGGGCGTACTTGACTTTGACTGGAAATAACTTGAGATCCAGGAGGCCATTTTCAGACTTCAAAAATACCATTGGAAAGATATTTTCAATAAATATCCAACTACACCACTTCTAGGAGTATCTTAGATGATATATTGAGGGAAACAACCCCTCCAAATGTTGGTCCAACAAATCATCATAGTTGTAATATTGTATAGCTTCTTTGCATATTATGCTACTATGATTTTCTACAAAAAATTTTAGCAACCATGGAACTTCCCCTGATCTTGACACTCCATGCACATCAAAGTTGGCCTAGTTTCCAACACTACTAGCATAGTTGACATCAATTCTAGCCTGATTGACATCAATGCTAACGCATTGGATGCCACCAGCTATCCTGACATTGCCAACTATCCAAAAACTTACCACTTTAGCATTGATGGAAACACCTCATCCATTATGCCCATTGATGGTCAATCCTCATGCTACTTCCACACTAATCCTTGCATGATCCATCAAAAACTTACTCTCCTCCGCATGAGCCATCACAAATCACTCTCCCCCTTTGACATCAATGGAAAAATGCTACAAGTTTCTTCTTATCACCCTTTCAATTAATGATTGAGGGTTTGGCTATTGATGTGCATTCTTCTTTGCAATCTTATTTACTCAAGCGTTTTTATCTTCATGATGGGTAAATTGAAGTTTATCGTCTAAGCTCGGTTGAGAACATCATAGAAAACGACACATGCAAGAATCAAACATTAGTAGGAACATGTATTTGTATCTCCTTATAGTTGTCGCTACTTCTCTAGGAAGTAGAAATTTATGATATTCTCCCCGTAAACATATACTACCTCGTCTATGAAATATCCATGTATTCTTGTCATCTTATTGCTATTGATAAGAAACTCTTCTCTACCAACGCATCTTTTGTACCAATTATAATTGCACATGGTATTATTGTTGCATGCAAATACCAACCATTAGTGATGCATTTGGGCTTTCTCTTCATTGTTTTTGTTTCTTAAAATGTAGAAATTATGGTGTATATTTGCATTTACTCCTGAAATTTTAATCAAAATCACAAGAAGAAAACCTAATTTACTACTTTGTTGAAAGTATTTCACAATATAGAAAAAAAATTCATACATGCAATAAGAAATAACACACATGCAACATGTAATTTTCATAGGGAAACAAAACTACTAAGAACCCCAATGCATACTTTCATTGATCTTATGAATAGAGATGTGTTACAATTTATTTTCTCAACTGATCACAACTTGCAAGTGAATAACCTATCTCTACAAATATCTATCTCTAACCCAGAATTAGTCAATTTTTTCCTTTTCTTGAGCCCCTATTTCCTTGCATTGTTCCTTAATAAATTAGGCCCCTATTACTTAGAAATTTCTCCAAAATGGATTGTGAATTCATTGGGTTGACCATATCACTAAATGCAACACCTATACACTCAAGAATAATCTAAAACTGATGTTACACTACCTTGGAATCTCCACCAATCCTAGAGAACTCAAATTCTCTACATGCACTAGATATTTTGAGCCGATTGATCGTTTAAGTTGATGATCACTGAAGATGACTAAAGTCCCACCACAAAATTGAACCTCCACTAGTTTCTTCAACTGTTAGAACTAGTTTAAATAAAACAACCTTAGATATTGACCTTCATTGCTACAAATTAGAAATCACACATGCTTAACTGTACTCTAACTCCCCAAACTCAAAGTTACTAAGTAAACTAGATGATGCAAGCCATGTCACACAAGCTAACTGCATCCAAGTTTTTTATTGATGTGGAAATTTTAATTTTCTCAATTTAATCAAGGCAAAATGAAATTGAGAATTTCTTGCGCTATTTTTCAACACTGTGTCTTAGCAAAAAAGGGATTATTAGTCACCCCTATCCTGAATCTATGGAACTCAAACTTCCATATTAACAATCCCTTTGTCTAGATGTTAACATCTTTTTCCTTTATTATAATGTACTGTAGCAACATTATCCACCTATGCACAGAGCCCCATAGGTGGATAATAAATACATATACATACATACATACATATATATATATATATATATATCTATATATATATATATATATATATATATATATATATATTCATTCTTAGATTTATTGTGAAAAATAGGATTCCTAGAGATCTTAATGCAAATATGATTATCACAGTACATCACAATTGGATCCATCATCTCATGAAACACTGCAATAAGTATCTTTCTCATCCAGATCACCTCACATTCTTATTGACTTCCAACCATCTATTTTTCCTTTGTCAATTTGAGTGCCACAAATATTTTCCTCCTACTGTACCAGGAAACCACTATGGACCCACTACCAAAATTCCACTAAATGTACTCTTTCAGTCTGATGAAATCCCCACCCAATCTGCATATATGAATCCACACAACTTCACTCCCTTTGTCTGTGTGTACCATAGTCCAAAATAGGTAGTGCCTATGAGGTACCATAAAACATGCTTAACTTCCTTCCAATATAATTTTGTCTGCCTAACCATTTCTTGGATCAGCTGGCTGACTACATAGGAAATATGTAGTCATGTGTTGACATGGCACATTTATGAACCCGTTGGTTGTCATTAAATGCTATAATCTACTTCCTCACTTGAAGTGGCATCCTCCTTCCTCCACTTGGTCACCAAAGGTGTCTCCATGGGTTCACAACTCACCATGTAGAATCTCTGCAGTATCTCATTTGCATGCTTTCCTTGAGATACAAACAGTTCCTCATCGCCTTTCCAAACTTCCAAGTCACAGAAGTTGTGCATGAGACCCATGCCCTTATTTTAAAATTATCTTGAAATTTCCTCATTGAAATATCTAATAAGATATTCATCACTAGTTAAAATCAAGTCATCAACATGTAAGAGAATAATCAACAATTTACCTTCTACCAAGATATGATAGAGATTTTCATCTGCTTCACTTTTTTTGAAGCCCAAACTAGTGAGATAGCTATCAATCCTAGTGTACCAAGCACAAGGTGCTTGTTTGAGACCATAAAACGCTCACTTGAATATGCACACATGAGACTCTCAATCAAAAGTCTCAAACCCATCTACTTGCTCGATGTACACCTCCTCCTCAATAACTCCATTTATGAATGTTATTTCTACATCCATCAAGTGAATCTTCCACCACATCTCTGCAGCCAGATCAAGGGTTGATCTGATGGTTGAGTACCTTGATACACAAGAAAAGGTATCCTCATAGTCAATCCCTTCAACTTTAGAGTACCCCTTGGCCATAAATTTTTCCTTGTACTTCTCTATGCTTCTTTCTGTTGCCCGCTTTACCTTAAATATCCATTGTGAACCCATAACTTATTTATCTCTTAGTATTGGGACCACTTCCCAAACATTGTTCTTTACAATGGACTCATATTCCTCCACCAATGCATCAAGACCTATAGGTTTCTCTACTTCTTTCTCTAAAAACTATGGCTCACACTCTATAAGGTTAGCCATTAGATCCATGTATCCAATGTACCTATTTGGCGACCTTCTTTTTTTAGGAAAATTTGAAGGACCACCCACATTCTCCTCACATCCTATTCAAGTATTTCAAATTTCCTCGTTCTTTTCCTTCCTTCTTAGGATGGTTCTTCATGAGTGGTTGTATCCAATCTCAGCTCCTGAATTTGTGGCTGCTCCATAGCTTCCTAAGGCTCCTCCTTTGGAGCTAAAATATCCTCTTCTAGTGGGATCTGAAGCTCCCTCTTAAGAGAGCAATGCATTGCCTTTTCGTCATTAAATTTTACATCCCTTCGCACAATTCTCATTTTGAGTGATGGAAAATATGCATGGTAGTTGTGAGTAGTTTTTGATTAACCTAAAAATGCGCCCAATTATTTTATCTACTAAATCTTCTTCCTTGATTCCTTGGAGACATGGCAATGAACAAAGGCTCCAAAAATCTTGAACTGTGATACATCTGTATTTCTCACCAAGAAATACTCCTCAAGTGTAATCATACCCAGAATCCAATGAGGACTTTGATTATGAAAATAAAATATTGTGTTGCATGACTCAACCCACAAATGAAATGGTAGGCCTTGGTCATGCAACATCGCCCTTGCTGCTCACAAAATGATACGATTCTTTCTTTGAGCTGCCCTATTTTGTTTTGGTTTTTTGGGTGATGTCAACTCTCATCGAATGCCTTCTTTTGCACATAAATTTTTAAATTCCATTGACACCTACTCTCCTCCATTATCACCCCCTAGAGCCTTCACCTTATTTCAAATTTAATTCTAAAATAGTGCCTTGGATTCTATGAACTTGGGTAATGTCTCATCTTTCTTCCACATGAAGAAGATCCAACACTTCCATGAGAAGTAATCAATAAAAATGAAAATATATTTTTTTTGGAGGTGGAGGCTATAAAGAAAGGTTCACATATATTAGAGTGGATCCTTTCTATGAATGCATGAAATTTGTTTTCTTGATCATGGAATGTAAATTTTGTGTACTTACCCGAAGTAAATCCTTTAGATATATCATGTTTCTTGAGTTCTCCTTTGGGGAGGCCTATGGTTATTCATTTCATAATATTCACGTCTCCGTGATGAAAATTCCCTAGTATTTTTTGCCAAAGTTCACTAACATCGCGACTCTACACATTCTCCACCTTTGTGCTTAATGCAATAAAATATTCCACATATATCTTATAGAGGTTCTTTGCACGAACCATAATCTACTTCACCTGTCTTGTGGCTATGTGTCTTAGGAATGAATTTTATTTGTTGAAGATCACATCATAACCATATTCTTCCAAAACTATAACATAGATGAATTTTTTCTTTAGGCCCAGAACAAACATCAAATCCTTGAGCATGAGGCAGTCTAACTCCCCTAAAAGGTGAATGTAAAGACATCGATCATTTTATACCTTATGTCGTCCCCCATTTTGATGTACATCTTGAAAATTTTTCCTCTAGGTCACTATAAAAATATCTACAGCTTTTCATGTGGAATGATGCACCTGAATGCAAGTACCACATGCTTCCCATCACTTTGATGGTCATGCATGCAACGAGGGTAAACTCAAGCTCAAACCGTGAAGCCAAGGCTTAACCTGCTGCTACTCCTGAGATCTTCTTTCTGGCCTTTTTTTCTCAACACTTCATTAAATAGTGTCATAATTCATCACAATGGAAGCATCTAATTTTTGACAAATATTTACTCTTTCTCCCTTGACATCATTTTGGTTTGGATTGAGTTTTCTTCCGTTTTCAATTATTTTTCTTTCCATAAGTTTTATTCATCCTCACCCTTGGATGAAGTCCCATCTCTAGATTTTTGCCTTATTTCCTCTTGTACTAAATCAAACCATAAGTGTTCCCAATTCGATAGTTTCTCCCTCCCATTCAATGAATCTTGATAACTATTTCATATATTGGGAGGGCCCAAAAGAGTTATGATTACCAAGTATTCTTTACGAACATTTACACCAACCCCGCCAAGTTCATCACAACATTGTGTGAACTTTCTCAGATACTGCATACTAATTCCATTCTTATGTATCCTGATATTTCAAAGTTTATCATTGAGTGCCAACTTCCTGTGGTCACTATTATCCTCAAAAAATCTTGTCAATGCTTTCCACATTGTGAACGATGTTTTTTTTTGTATATATTTGAGACCATGAAATCTCATACTCCCTCAAATATTATTGTTATCGTCTTAGCTACATATTTATTCTATTTAGCAAGGTTTTGGGAATCAGAATCCGATGGTTTTGCAACATCAGTCTTGTTGTATTCTAGCAATCCATTGTCATCCAATACCTCCTTCATGTGATCCTTCCATGCAAAAAAATTACAGGATCCTTCCAAGGCATAGTCCAGCCTTAGTCCATTGAAGTTCATCTTCTCAGCTCTTAAGAGATCATGCTGCATTTCACATCAACTTCAATCCTCTTGAGAAACAATTTCAAAATTTCTGCTATAATATGAATCTTGCTCTGATACCATGTAGATATTATGTTGTATATTTATAGTTTCTCATGAAATTTTAGTGAAAATCATAAGACACAAACCTACTCTTCTGCTCAACAGAAATTAATTCACAATATAGACAAAAAATTTAAGACATTCAATAAAAAATAACAGAGATGCAACAAGTAATTTTCATGAGGAAATAAAATTGTTAAAAACCCCAATATCTAGTTGCATTAATCAAGTGAATAGATATGTATTATAATTACTTTGATCAACTAAGCACAAATCATATGTGAATAAACTATCTATGTTCTCATTGAGAAGATATGGCCAAAACACAGTCATTTTTTGACTCTGCTTGAGCCCCTATTTCCTTCTGTTTCTCCTTGAGAAATTACACCCCTATTGTTTACAAATTTCTCCAGAAAATATTGCACAATTCCTTTAGTTGATAGTTTGACTGCATGCAACACCCGTACACTCAAGACTAATCTAAAATTGATGTTACACTTCCTTATAATCTCTACCAAGCTCAACGAACTCGAATTCTCTACATGCACTAGATATTTTGGTCTGATTGATCAATTAACTCAATGATCACTGAGTTTGACTGAAGTCCCACTGCACAACGAACGCTCCACTAGTTCCTTCAACGGTTAGAACTAGTTTAACTGAAAATAACCTAAGATTACTTACCTTGATTTCTACAAATTAGAAATCAAACATGCTTAACTAAACTCTAACTCCTCCAACTTAAATTTAATGAGTAAACTGGATGATACAAGCCCTTTCACACAAGTTAGCTTCATCCAAGTTGTTTTTTTAAGTAGAAATTTGAATTTTCACAATTTAATCAAGGAAAAATAAAACTGAGAATTTATTATTGCATTTTTCAACATCAGAGATTTTTCTCACTTATCTTTAGCAACTTAATCACTTCTCTCCATGTTATCATTCTCCTGCAAATAGGTGCTACTACTTAAGTGATACCAATTGCATAAAAAGGTTGATACAAATCAAACAATGTAATAGGCCAACTATTATGACTCCATCTCAAAAATAAATGTCCACTTACATGGAAATATTACTCCACATGAAGGAAGGGCCACCAATTGACATATATATTCGAAATTTCAATAAAGAATAATATTTCTAGGCTTAATCAGATTCACAACTTAAATGAAATAAGGATATTTCACCCAATATGCAAACCTTTCATTTCCTGAGCATATTATTTCTTGCCGAGACTAAACTTATTGCCTGCTACTGCTACTAAACCAGTTCCCCTTAAGAAAATACTGTCTCTCTTTCTTACTCTCATTGCATCTACCTTCCTTCTTCTGCATAGGGACTAATCCTATGGACCTAGTTTATGTTCTAAGCCTCTTCATACTGCACAGTTCTATTGTTGCAACTTCTCCTCTTCTTACACCACAACATACAATGTTGTGGTATGCTCTTGTTGAAAACATGTTGACTTAATTTTCCTTACTTCTGCAATTTTTATTTGTAAAAATGAATAAATTTATTCTTATGATCTTCCAAGGGAATCAATATTACCACCAAATTTTAGATGCACCTCTTTTTTTATTCTATTTTGGTTATCTTCATCTGACTTATTTAGCCTCACTATAGGCCATTCTATTTTTTAAGGAAGAAAAACTAAGGATATGGTCCTCATAAGAAAATCATCGACCTTCTTCATCCACATTTTCAAAGGAAGAGTCTTGATAGGATTATTAATTTCTAACTTCTTATATACCCTCATTTGGGATTTATGTTGGATTGCACATTGCTAGAGATAAATCCTCCTACATTTCCACTTTCTTCACCCAAGTCTTATTTTCACTAATTATCTTCTTTGTCTCCAAGGCAGAATGTTTTGGGCTACTACTCCCCTTCATCACATCATCCTTTCACAAACTACCTCTAAAAATTACAGAATTCTTCATTACTGAAATATCAGGATTATCCCTTTTTATTTTTCACTGGTTTTTATTTAAATAATTATCAACCCCTTGATTATATCTTCCTCTTTTCACAATTTTCCCTTTCCATAGAGCCTTCAAGACATACTCATGATCCTCTCCTTTATTATTCATCTTCATCTTCAAAGGTTGAGATGCTACATTTGCATCCATATTATGAGAATTTGGCTCGTTCCTTGTTAGTATGAAGTATTTTTGCAAGTGAAAAAAATCCCTTTACTTAATTTATAAGTGACTTATAACCCTTACAACAAAATATGGTTGTGTCTATGCTTCATATCTGCAAAAAAAATCAGAATAGCCATGGAGAAAAATATAACATGAAAATAGAAACATATGACAACAAAAATATAAGTTCAACAACCCAATGGAGAAGATGAAAGATCAATTTTATTGATCAAGAAACATGCGCCTCCTGAGGAGTGATTCAAAAATTGTGTTTGCAGATATGAGGAGAGATTCCAAATTTGGGTTTGCATATCTCCCTCCATGGGATGGGTACTTCTTGACCTTGCACTTGAATAATGTGTTTCTCTCTTAATATGTGGTATGCAATGGGCAGAAAATAAAACAAAATATTCTTGAACTCAAGTAGAATCTCAAATTCTGTGCAACGATAATGGGTACAAAGATGGTTACAGTGAACAATGGAGATAAAGGCCTCTACTTCTAACAAAATATTGAGAAGTATTGAGAACTATAAAATAATAAAATATTATTGAGTAAATCAAAATCTAGTCATTGTGAATATTTTATTATATTTTTTGAGAGGGAAAATATATACAAAAGGGTTAGATACCTTTATTTAGAAAGTGATTAAAGAAATTAACAAATAAAAATGATTTTTTAATCACATTCTGAGGATTTAGACAAATATTAATTTTAAATATTATTAAATAATGATTTAACAATTATATCATAAGGAAAACATGGGATAAATATCGAGTAATAAGTAAATAATGATTTATTTAATTATTACAAGGTGATTAAGTCAAAATTGATAAGAAATAATCATAAAATAATGATTTAATAATTAATTCTAGAGAATATTAAATAAATAATTATTTGTTTAATTATTCTCATGGGGTTTTCGAATTTAAATGAGAAATCGTTTACGAAAATGGTTCGCTAAATTATTTCCTATGGTGAAATTGGGTTTTTCCATCGTAGAACTCATCCTACATGGTTTATTTTGATCAACCTTGTAATAAATGGCTAGGGAAACATTTTTGGGGTAATTAACATCCTCTTATATCTGTAACATGTTATATTATGCCTAGAATGGCCACAATTGTACCATTCGACATAGCTTGGAAATGGGATATTGAAAGGAGTGTTATATTTGACAACATTATTGTCAAATCCAATATTGATTCCCTCATGCCTGTCCATTGGCATCTTATGCCTTATTGGGTCACTACTTCCCATCACACTTTTCTATGGTTCTTCCCAATTGCAATCTACAATTTTATTCACATAATTTTTGTAATAAAAGGAATAACCATGAAAATTATTTTGATGCTTGAAAATACCTTTTATATGATGACTTTGTCCAGTAGGGGGCAAGGAAATTTTTTGGTTATTCGTTCACTCTCCATGGCCATTTAATTTCCTACCTTGCACTCTTCTTTTTTATTTCTTAGCTCTCTTCTACTGCTCTCCTTGCTATTGGTGTTTTCCAACAACTTATTTTCCCTTATTTCTGTTGGGATATTCAACTCCCTTTTCTTGGGTATTTGAGCCTACATCCTTTTATTTATTGGATATTTAATATACTTTGAGACCCAAACCAACCTTGATGAGAGGGAATATCTGCTTAACAAGCATCTCATCCAAATATTTTCTACTCTCTTTAGGCTTCTGATATTTATACAATTCTTTATTTTTCCTTTCTAGATCATGTCCCAATGAGACTAACTCAGCCTGTAGTCTCTCCTAGTACACTTCTCTTTCATTCAGCAATTGGTCAACATCTCATTCAGTGTTCTAGCCTCTTCTTATTGAATATTTAGATAAATAATTGTTTTACTCAACTTACCATTCTCAAACTAATATTCATGCAACTAATCCCTTTTCTTGCTATTTTCCTCTAAAAATTCCTTGATTTCATTAGAGAAGATATCAAATACTTTATGAAGTATATCCTTTAATATATATCATTTTCTTCACTATTAGAGGTGCTAGTTGAAGCACTACATAGATCTAAATTCCTCTTCGTTTCCATGGAATCTTCCACTTGTATGAGAATATTGCATGTTCATCACTACCAGGGATACTCTTATTCACTTTATGGGATATACTCTCTTCTTCTTCAGAGGATTACTCATTTTCTCTTGCTACTAAAGTAGGTATATATTCACACCATTTAGACGTATGACTTCCATTTTCTTTAGAGCAAGAATATCTACTTTCACAAGCTAAATGGACTAACTCTTTATATCCATCACAAAACAATAGCTTATGTTTTGAGAGACATGTGCTCTCATACAAGTATTCTTCTTCACCATCCTTGGAGTGATGATCAAAAAAAATTGTATTGGGATGACTATCCTCAATATTATCACCGTATCTTCTATGTGTTTCTTTCTTCTTCCTCTTCCTTCTCTTCTTCTAATTGGTAGCAAATTTTATAAAATGAGGTTCATTACTTGAGAAACAAGGTTAATCAACCTCTTATGTTTCTACGTAGCTCACTACTCCACATAGACATTCAAATATGTCTAGAATTTCCTTTGTTATATCACAATACCTCACTTTATCAACATATTTCTTCGATAACCCTTTCGTGATAATCTCCTTGGATTTTTCATTAAACTCATTCTTATCTCCATATTATACACACAACCAAATATATTAATTGATGACCATTAAAAATGATCCCATTCTAATCCTCCCAAGATCACAGTATGATCCATTCTAAAATGGAAGTCAAACTTGATTAGCCATTGTTTCCATTTTATCTAACTTCCAGTGGTTCATTTATTCCTAAAGGAACTTATACTTGATACCAATTGTTGGAAACAATGATTAATATTGAGGTGGGAGGTGAATCAATATTAAGGATAATTTACATTTTTTTTCCTATTTATATATGAATTATCAATATTTGCAACCATTATTTGGGAAAAAATTATGAAGAACATATTATTTGAAGTAATATGAATAAGAACATACACATACAAAATAAGAGTAGCAAGCACATAATACACCAAGGTTTGAAGTGGAGATCCTTCTAGGAGAAAAACCACCAAAGTTTTTTTTTGTAATATGATGTAAATTTGAACTCATACTCTTTTTACATCAATTTGTTTTCAAGCCACCACTCATAGGAAACAAAAAATCCCTTTTATTGTTCGCTAGCACCCACTAGCAGAAATCATCAACTACCTTCTTTTTCAGACACTTGATCCACTTACCATGAAGCACCAAATTTAGGGATTTATGCATCCACACACTCACATAAGACATTGACCTCCAATATCTACTCAAACATCCACTAGATAGAAGCAACAACTTCCTGATATGTAGGACCCAACCCACAATGAATAAGGAAATTTATACTCAATGTAGATGGCAAACACTTTACCTATTTTCAACTTTTTCTTCTCCTTTGTAGCCTTCTATTTTCTCAGTCACACAACACTCTCTCTTCTGCTCACATTACAACAACCCTCATTTATATCTCCACCTTCCACACTTCAAAAGCATACTCAACACCCTATTCTCTACTCTCAACCCTCATAATGTCAACGTGATCAACCCCCATACTTTTCTATTCTACAGGCTCTCTGGGCTACTCATAGTAGCACACATTCTCACTCACTAAACTCTACATTATGTTGCATTACCCCCATTTACAAAACATCAATCCTAGGTTTTGTTCCTCTGGAAAATATGGAATGATGCAATAGATCTTTTTTATAAAAAATTTCCCAAGGGTGTACTCAAACACATGGTCGTCCATCCTATTTATGAATCCAATTACAAGGGCAGTACAATTGCATTAATTCTAACTTGAGTTTTTCTTCTTGTTGAGAATTACTTCAGAGTCAAAAAAATATGTTATAGCAAGGACGATCATTCTCATTAATTACATACAAATATCATTTTTTACTTTAGGCATGGTTCTCCTCATCTGTTTTCAATGCTTCTTCACTTAGCATTCTTTTCAATTGAATATTTGTGTCATGCAAGGAACCTTAGGCATGGATTTTTATGTATAATAAAAATCATAAATTACTCTATCATAAAGCAGTTCTATATTTTATAAATTCAATTACATTGATACCAATTTGTAGATCTAGTTGTCGACTCATTAGTTTCCTGTAAACCGTTTCCTATTTTTCTTCTAGAAACATAGTTTTTTTTTAAATTTCCTACTCATCCATAAGTGTGGAAAAACCCACATATGGAAAACCTAACAATTATGGAGGATTCCTACCAAAGTAATTTTTGACACATTCATTTCTCTATATCCCCTAGGGCTTTCTTTAACACTACAAATTTACATGTACAAGCTCTTCACATGTGCATAAAACTGAGTTATTTATTCATTATTTGTAGCCAAACATGCTTAAGTGCGCATTCTGCAATTTTTTTGATTACAAACAATTCAAAGGCCCATGGTCACTCTACACAAAAAATGGTTATAAAATTATTCTAAAACCATTACCCAACCTCTTGTTGGGCCCGTTTGAGAGATAGCCTCGAGGGCTTAAACACAAATTATTGATTCTTCTATGCCTACGATCATATAATGTGATCAAGACCATGTCTTAGGATTAATTTTAGTACCTAGCCTTACTCCTCTAGCGTGCCTTTGAAGACCTTTAGGTTTATATGTCAAGGTGGATCATCTTGCTACATGCATTGCCCATTCAAAAGGTTTTCATGATGACTTGTAATGGCACTACAATTCCTTCCTATCGAAATTATTTTTCTTTGTATTTTTCCTAAGGGCCCGTGATCACTTAACACACAAAATCATCACAAAAACATGGCCTTCACGGACGTTTCATTTTCCTCCAGGGTGATCCATATGGGTATACGTGTTCTATCAGTCCAATTAGTACATATTTCATTGGCCCTGCTCTTTGACACAACCAAAACTATATCTCAATTCCTAATCAAATTGTTTCTCCCTCTCTCCACTCTTTCAAACCTTTTGAGGTGAAGTGTTAGGGATGACGTGTCTCAGTCAATACCACCATCATGCTTGTGGACCAATCAATTGAAATTCATGTTGAATTTTCCTCCACACCAAATCAGTGCTTAGTTATCCTTGAGCTTCTTCTTTTGCACTCTATTAATCATTCTGGCTCAGGGATGATGTTATGATCATGTAATTAGCCCCATTTGGTGCCTCTTGAGTGGTGACACATGTCACCCATATTTGGTCACTTTGTCCACCAAAAAATGTTAAATATCTCTAAGACATGTATTTTTACTTGATGCCATGTTGATTCCATATTCCACCTATACTACCAGAGAGGATAAAGAAAATTCTATAGGCCTTGGTTTGTCAAAAAAATTCTTCATTTGATTTTTAAGGGTCCCAAAAAAAGTTTAACACTGTACTACTTCTGCCACATCCACCTGACCTAATATGATCCCATCCATTCACTCTTGTGTGCTATTTCAACTTATTAGGGTAAAATCATAAGGTTTACCTTTGTAGTGGTACCTCCCCGCTCTATAGACTCCCCCAATCAATGCTCTTGCCTCCTCCACCACTAACTTCTACATTTTCCTGGCCTTTTACCATCTTGTTCCTTCACTCTTGCAAACTTTTTGACCCATCTAGGGAATTGATGATAGGATGAGTAGTACATTGTTGGTCGAATCCTGGCTAATTAAATATTTCTTTCGCTTGCACTATTAGGCACTTTTCCCTAGTACATTAGATAGTTTCTCCACTAAAAAACTATGTAGACATTGTCTAGCTTCCAGACTCCGTCACCACCATAACCCCACTCTAAATTTATTTCTTCATCTTTGAATTTAAGGGTTCTTGACTGTGACTTGCAATAAATCATGAATTAGGAGGCCATTTGTAGGTTTCAGTGTACCACTAGAAATATATTTTTGAAAAATATCCAACTACACCACTTCTAGGAGAATTTGATTTGATCTCCTAAGGCTGAAACTCCTCCAAATATTTGACAAAAAAAATCATAACTCTATTATTTTATCGACTCTATGCATATTATAATATTATGATGATTCTCTACAAAATACCCCAACGACCATGGAACTTCCCTTGAGATTGAAACTCCATGAACATCAATGTTGGCCTGTTTCAATCGTTGGTATCATATTTGACATCAATGATAACACAAAAGACATAAATTCTAACACACTGGATGCCACCAAACATCGTAACAATGCCAACCATACAACAAATAATCAAGGGATGAATTTTTATAAATTGTTTCTCCTCAAGTTCTCATTTGTCTACATTTGTGTGCCTATGTTTTGCCTTTAGTTTCGTGGGTAGGTTATATTTCCTTATCCTGGATCTAATGTTCCTTGATGGATACATAGTTGTGAGGGAACGAGGAGAATGGGAGTACAAAGAAGTGTAGAGAAACGACCATTCTCTCCACTCCTTGACATGATATATATATTGTGTGCACAAACATTCATAGGAAGAGTTATACATATTTGTATATAGTTTTGTAGCCATTCATTAGAAATACACATACCAAAACTTTGACATAACAAATAATAAAATAAATATTTAAAAAAATATATATATTTCTATAAACAAATTCATAGATATATAAATAATGATTTATCCACGAGATCTTTTCCTCCAAATATTTTATTGAACTCTTGCATTGAAATATTTAATATAATGACATGTTTTGTATCGTTGTGCTTGTTTTCCCATACATTGGTAAATGTGTGTAGTAAAAGCTAATAATAATTTAAAGACATTAAAATTGAAGTCCCTATACATAAACTTAGGTTTAATATATATATATATATATATATATATATATATATATATATATATGTATGTATATATTCCATTCAACACTATCGTTGAAGCTTGTGTGGACAACTTTCACAGTGCAGAGGTATTTTATTATGGAGAGAGATTTCATTGTATGAATACCTTTCACTATATATCGTTTTCTCTGCACTCTGCACAACCTTTAATCAATTAATTGTACATAGGTAATTTTCCACAATAAAAGCTAATAATAATTTAAATGCGTTCAAATTCAAGTCCTTATTCATAAACTAAGGTTTAATATATATTTGTTTCATTCAACACTATCATTGAATCTTGTGTGGAGAGCTTTCACTATGCGGGTAGCTTTCATTCTGTAGAGAAATTTGTGTGGAGTGTTTTCAGTAGAGAGATTTCATTGTGAAAAGAGCTTTCATTTTGCACAATTTTTAATCAATTAATTAGCAGTAGGGGTAGGGACTATGTTCCATTGCATGTATTACCCTTTTTAATTAATAGACTTAGCACAAAAACATACCCAATTTGTAATGAGTATCAACATAAATATTCAGAGGTAATCATATTTCCAAACACATAATAAGATTCATCCCTTAAAAATGAAGAGCATAAATTCTCTATCATGTTGCATAATCATTGACCATATTAACAATTAATGAACTTATAATGCTTAAATGATAAAATGACTCGTGGATAAGTGTCCTTTTATAAAACTCAAGGTTGTTTTATTTTATACAGTCAAATTATGTCTTATTCTATTTATCGTAATATTTATTATAACATATGATTGATGCATTATGGATCATTATTTGACCTTGGAATGCTTGGTAGCCTCATGGAAATGTTATATTTTCTTCTTAAAATTTTCTTATATGGTTTATTAACTTTCAGTCATAAAAGAACCTATCTGTTTATTTTTACTTCTAATTACAAATTCTTATTTTTACTTGGAATTTTTACTTAGACTAGCTCTACTTGATAGTTTATAACTAGGAATTTGGTCTTTATTATATTTTCCTCTGTAAAATTGAATATTCGTGGTCATAATGTCATATTCCATCTTGTACCATGCATAATATTTCATATCCTTATTAAATGCCATATTTTTCGCCTAAGCCTAATCATAGGATTAACCCATCATTCATCCAAATTTTAAATTTTGTTCACCCCTATTAAAATATCATTTATATTGGTAAATTACTTAGTTGGAAGCATTTATATCCTCTAAATTACAATCACCTCCATCACCAGTGACAAGTTAATCCACTTTAATGCTCGTACAATAAATTCCTATTTGAAGGAATATAGAATAATATCATTTTTCTTATTAATATATGGGTCCAATATATTTAATACATTGGATATTTATTGTAATACACATAAATGACCCTAAAAATATAAAAGGGTATAATTATTAAGCTTTATTGGTACATACCTTGTGTTGCTTTGAGTTCTAGAATACATACTCATATCAATTTCAATATCCCTTGATAATTTTGTCCGTAAAATTATTCATAATTTCATTTGATGTCCACAAATGTCACTTTTCAAGGAGGTTTTGAAGTTTTTCCTAGAGAAGTCAAATAATTTCTAGAGAAATTCCTTTCTTATAGACAATTTATGTATGTTGTAGCCCTTCCTAGTTTCAATCTTTTTCATTCTTTTAATGCCAAAATTGCAACATAACATAGGAGTTGATATATATGTTAGCATTTATTTAACTTGAAACAGAGAACTACTTGACTCTTTTGACATTTCACAGTCGATGCAAGAAATAAATGCAAGCACACACTCAAAAATTACATAGTGATTTGGTCTAATGACTCTAGAAAATTTCACAAGAGGAAAATTAGTATTCAGGGAGGATTTTAATTTGTTTCAAGGAAATAAATAGAAAATAGAGACAAATTCAAATTATCTCCCTTCTAGCTTGAAGAAGTCACTACCATATTACATAGAAATTCAAGCTCCCATAGTCATAAGAACTAACTGATATTTTGCCTTGAATTTTGTGCACAAATAAACATTGTCAGTGTCTTAGAATTCATGCTAGGTAGAGCTGAAATATAGCATAAATTTCCACCTCAAATTTGACTGGAAGATTCCTCTCTTTAGCACGAAAAATTCACTATTAGATGCTCAGAACCAGTGTTGACAGTCACAGATTTTCAACATGATTGATTGCATATGTGGAAGAAACGAAGGGTTAAAAAACCTCTTTTTTCTTAGAATAAATACATTCAGTTTCCCAGTCGACTACTTAATCCATCAGTGGAGACCGTAAACTAGAATACCAACCTTTTTAACACTTAAAACATAACATAAAAATTCCTAGATATACAACATGAAACCAATGCTCTCAATTCTTAGGATTCATGTTAGATAACAATAGTAAAATGATGTTCCTCTTTGGTGTATGAATTCCTCTTCCTTAGACCTGAAAATTCATCCTCCTTTCTCCTTTCTTTCTTATCCTCAAGTCTCATGAGAATAATTAATGATATTTTCTCTCCTTTTCCCCTTTTTATCTCTCCAAATGATGAGAACCATAACCCTTTATAGATTAAGGGTTGAGATTAAATCTCAGCCCATGAAATCAATGTATGAGATCAAGTCCACCACTTGACCCCATCCCTCATGTGGTCCCCATCAATTAATGATCCCCCTATTAGTTTTTAACATTTGGTACGATGTGCACGTTTTCTCTCATAAAGTCACTTTAATATTATAAAGTGTACTTAGTATTTTTCTCATAAAGTCACTTTTATAACACATGTGACATTAATAAATTAAAGTACATAGTACATATCTCATAAAAAATATTGTTCTCCTTTACATTGATAAAAATCGTAATGTCACATGACAAAAGGTTCATTAATGTGACCTCCTAGGATAAATGGGTAAATCCGCTAGGAAACACCTCTTTGGTTCCCTTATTTTCAACATAGTTCCCTCTTACTGAAGAAAATTTTTCTCACCACTCCCATCTTGTCTTTGAAAAATACATGTTTTCACCTTGGAAATGACTTGGTGAGAATGTATAGTACCTATTCATTAGTGGATATACACTCAAGCTTCAAAACTCCCCTCCAAATCGAGTCTCTAATGAAGTGGTACCTTGTCTCAATATGGTTTGACCGATCATGAAATATTGGATTCTGAGAGAGTTTGTTACAACTTTGACTATCCCAGTATATCATAGTTGGTATTGAAAAGTAACCTATGTAGCATCTTAAGAAGACAAAGTTCCTCACAATTAGCATACTTAGTTTCCATATATTATGCCTTTACATTGTTGAGCCCAATGAGAATAAATACCCATAATTACTCTTCATGTCCCTATTACTACCAACCTAATCTAAATGTATGCAACCAATCGATTGAAATCCATCACCCATGAAAAATTTCTTACCATAGTCTATTATTCCTTATAGGTACGTGAGCACATGTTTCGTAGCCATCGAGTGCAATATCGTAGGCTCCATCATAAATGGACTCAATGTGTTAATATGGAAACAGATATATGGTCTATTGTTTACCATATACATCAAATAATTGATTACTTAATAATACAAGGTGGGGTTCAACAACCCGTAATGTGAAGCATGGAACTTCTTGTAGTAGCCATAGGCATGAAAACATCCATACAACATCCCCTTAGAATGTTACTTTAATACCTTCCCTAGTCCACAAAGATATTCCCATGCTCCTTCCAAAACTCCAACCAAAAAATATAACGCATCAACCCCATATAATTCATGTCAAAAATTGGAGAAAGATCCCACTTGTAGTGTTGGATGAGTCCATCCTTCCTTGTAATAAAAAATTCATCCACATACTGAACCAAAATGAGTGGATTGTCACCAACTATATGAAAATAGATGTTCATATCTACATTACTCTTCGGGAAACACATCTGCTACAAGTAGCCATTTGTCCTCTCATATCATGCCCTGAGTGGCTAATTCAGTAATATAAGGCTTTCCTAAGCCTATGCACATGAGACTCCCTCCCATGCACATTAAAGCCCTATGGCATCTCAATGTACATGATATTTATTTATGAAGGAATGAAATGAAACACATATTTAAATAAAAACATGGAGATACAACAAAACAAAACTTTAATTAATAAATAAAAATTTTAGAAATTTTTTTACATGTCAGATGGAAAGAAAATAGCTCAGGCAATGGTAGATTATCTATGAGAAGAGACGTGACGAATACCTACCTTTTGAATTGAGTTATGATAAGGTTATGAGGCCTTTTATTATCTGCAATAAATAATGGAAAACACTAAACATCCAAAAACCTAACCCTAGGAGATGAAACACCAAAATATTGTGGGACCCCTTAGGGTTACTTGGACCATCAACTTCCTAGGGTCGTAACTTTAGCATATGATCTCTGTTTGTGAACACAATATCCTGTTAGATATTTCTATCTGAGGACAAAAAATATATACTAATTTTTTTTGCCACATGTTAGATGTTTCCCTGTTTCCCAAAAAGCATCGTTTAGGGCCTCAAGAAAACTATGGAATCCTAGGAACCAAACAATTATAAAAAATAGAAAATTGTCACAATAGGAAACTATGCTAGAAATTAAGAAGCTGAGGGGACACCATTCTTGGGGTCCAATTTGAATAGGTGGTTGGTCACCAGTATCCACCTAGATCATTCCTCCCACCTTAAGAAATAATGGTCCCCATTGCATTGAGTGCCACCATAATATGCATAAACTTTTGTTGAATTTTTTCTCCGCTGAGGAACTTTCCCTAGTGTACAAGTTCGCTATCTTTGAGAAATTTGATACAATTGGATCATTTTTTGGTGACTGTTTTTAGCCAGTTTTTCCATGATTCAATCATTTTTTTCATGTTCGGCGCAATATAGTTTGAGATCTGTCAGTGTTAGCTGCTCAACAACCTCTGATGTGTCGAAGAATGGTGGGAACTATGGTCAAAGGAAATGTACATTGAATACTAGGTGCAGGTCAAATAATGGATAGATAATTGGCTCAAAATCATTGTTAACCATGGACTTAGTGATGGTGAAATGTTTTTGTCACATTGCTCAAAGCTTCCGAGGGGCTCTGATAAGGCGTTCCTTGTATAGATGCAACAACAAATTATTTCCCACTACATACTTATGTGGCACCAAATGTTGATCATGACATTATTTATACTTGGAATTGGCATTATGAAGGATATAATAAACATTGTTGGTAGATGTGCTAGAAGAATTCAATAAACCTAGTGGCTTTATCAGCTTCACACTGTAGATGTGAAAATTCTTCTTGTGTAGTCGCAACAGGCATGAAAATATTAATCTTCTACAATGGTTGAAATCCCAGGCCCACTTGAAAGGTGTTGTGGCAAGTCAATCTATGGAAATCTCCAATATAGTTTTTCTACACATAGAGAAGACTCTCATCCCATTTATGTGGATTCTTTGAGTTGTACATGAATAGTATAAGCACTATCATCCTATTGATGACCTCTATTTGGCCATTAGTTTGGGGTGGAATGTTGTCGACTTAGTGAGCTTGGTGTCCAACAATGACTAGAGGCTTGACTAGAATGAGATTAGTAACATGTTTTCCTGGTCTAATATAATGGTGTGCAAGATCCCAAAATGTACCCACACTTGTTCGAATAAGATCCTAGAAATTTCATTTGCTATGATATTCTTCTTGCAAGAATCTTGTATTGCCACCTTCTAAAATCTATTAATTTCTAGAAATACACAGTCATTACCATGGTTGATAGAAGGAATTCTAGACGTGTAATCCATGGAGATTGATTCCTAGGGATTGATAGGAGAACGCATAGGAGAGTACAAGCCTTGCTTCTTAATGGTTGGCTTGGTGATGGAACAACTAGTGCAGGATATGATAGATTTTACAACAAATTTTCATAGTTTTAGCCAATAAATGTAGTTCTATAGTATTGTCACCATTTTATCCAAACCAAAATATCATGCAACTTGACTATAGTGTGCCTCCCATGTCAAATTTTCACGCTTTCTTGAAGGAACAAAAAGGTGCCCTAGGTAGAATAACAATTCATCTTGGTGGTGGAAGTCTATTACTTTCTTTCCATCCATCAACATCTAGTATGTAGTGGAAACTTATAGATATTTTTTGCACAATTGCAGCCTCCTAGATGTATCATGGCCACAAGAGTTGAGAATAGTGGTTAGTGCAACAATCGGGGGCCAAAGGAGGTAATATTCAACGTTATTGGTGTTTTCCTTATTGATTTTAATGTTAAACTGAATTTGTTGCAAATGTGTGGACCATTTCTCATGGAGATTATTCTACAACTTCCATTTTTCTTGTTTAAACTGAAGCGATTGATGATCTATGTGGATGACCATTCCTTTGCTAGAATTTAATGTTTTCATTGTCAGCATGTAACACCCTCCTCTCACATTTACCCAAGCTAGCCAACACACAGACGTAAACATGAGACTAAGAGCTAGTATGATATTATTTAACTCCCCAAGTATAGTTAAGGAAGTGGAACCAACAAGACAAGACAAATATAAACTTCCTAAGATGATACATAAACTTCAAGAGCCAACCAACTCTTCCAGGTTTCCAACCCCTGAGAAAAATTGTTGCTATGCTGAACTAGATCCCCATTTTCATTGATAACGAGTCCTCCATGTGAATAAAACCCTCCAGTTGCATGCACAAGCCTGCATCTATGCGACTACAGAATTTTTCGGGTAGTTTTCTGCCTTTGACTCTAGATTTTGAGCCACTTTTTTAGGGATAGGACTTGGGCCTCTACCCATAACATGATGAAAATCTAGAAAATGATAAATAACAAGATGAAAAGTCCTCTAGTACAAAACTTAAACAAGGACCTGATCTAAAAATTCCTAGCCATGAAAAAAATTCTATCAAACACATTATGAACATGCAATCTACAAGTCATATAAACACATATGAGCATAGGGACTTCATACTTATTTGATATTTTTCAAAAATGGTTGATGCTTCCTCATAATAGTTGCAATATGATATATTAGGTCATACATTCATTAAAATTTCATCTACTAATAAAAACATGATGAGAGCCATAACTCAAGTATGTCATAAACCATGATTATAACCAACATATAACCAATAGAATAACAATGATAAAGAAACCATGAGGATCACACAATAAAAATTATATCTACCCATAAAATACAAGAGGAAAAGAGTCTTTATTAACATATGCAAAATGAAACTAGGTGAGGGACTTCCATGTACAACCCAACCATAGATTGGGTTGACCAAATATTTCTTCCAGCCAATTATCCCCATGCCATATTCCAAGCATGAATGTGGGATCTCATGGAATAAAATAAAAGAAAACAAACCAAGGCTCCAGAGGCCAAGCCAACTTAAACCTCAACAAATGATTCCACCTCATGTTTGGACATTAGTAACCATTGCGAGGTCAGTCTCTACCCAAGTTTTCCAGGGAACCATAGCGTTTATTCCAACCAAGGCTTCCAGGACTAGTAAATCAACCCACAACTATTTTCATGCTTCCAAATAATTTTTCCAACCAACACTTCTAGGACTAGTAACCAAACCCATGAAGGCCCTCCATATCATTTTTCCAACCAAGGCTTCTAGGACTAGTAACTCAACCCAAGTTGTTACAGAGCTTAGAGAGTTTTTGACCAACCAAGTCTTATAAGAAAGAGTAAATAAACGGACATCCATAAGGAACATGGGTACCAACCCTAAAAAGGAAGATAACTCCACAACACCATGGTTGTGTAGGAAATTTAAAGGCTAGGAAAAACCATTGTCAATCTAGGAAATCCTCCATGCCAATGACGGATCACAACGAAGAAACCACACTCATGTGTGATGCATGTCAAATATAGAAAGGAAATCATACATGCAACTCGGTACATGTAAAGTAAACTTGTTGTAGATTTTGATCCCATTGTACCCTTGCACTTTCCTACTTTTCATTTTCCTTCTTGCTCCAAATCTAAGGTATGCCACACTCCATCAAGATTTCTCCAAGAAAAATTTGTGTCCAAGAGTATGAGAGAAAGAAATAGAAGAGATAGCTCCTCATAAGCCTTTTTATCATCGAGGCTCGTATTTTCTTCATTTTTCCATTATTTTCCTCCTCACATGAAACCTATGACCTTTCACCTTCCTTTTCTCCTAATTTCAGTATTTTCATAAATAAATACCAATAGATGCCACTTTTCCTTTCCAATACTTTTGTATTTCCTTTTCCAATTTCCATTAATTAATCACAAGTAATCCCAATCACTATGATTCTGCCCAACATCCAGCTTCAAATATGTTTCCCATGACCTTGGTTATTATTTTTCCTTTATAAACTTTATTAAATGAAGTTCTAACCTGAGGTTGTTACAAACGCCCCCCCTTTGGGGAACACTGTCGTCAGTGTTCAATGATATCTACAACTAGTGAAACCGCTGAGAAAACAAAATACACTTCTTATGGAGCTTCATAACATAGTTCGATGCAGTATTTACAATGAAGAACCTACTAAAAACATAATAAACATGATAAACATAAAAACATGACACCCATAACACTTATTGGAGATTTATAACACAACTCGATGAATTATTTAAAAAATACATACACATATATACATATACCAAAAATTATTTTCCTCAACCGATAAACAATGAAGGATACACATATTTCATCTGATATCTATCTCCCGTGTAGCTTCATCGGGCCCAAAGTGCTTCCGCTGCTCTTTACCCTGCTGAATTTCTCTATTCTAGAGCATGAGCATATTTCTCTGCAAAATGTACTGAGGTTTAGGATAAAATTATCCTTCTGGTTCCACCTATGATATATACCAATCAATATCATATCAACATCTTGCACATATATTTTAAGCAATGACACATGGAAAAAATCATGGAATTTCACTATCAGAGGCAGTGCAAGTCAATAGGATATTGGTCCAATCCTTTCAATAATATTGAAAGGTCCACAATGCATAGGTACCAACTTGGCACATGTCCTAATCCTCAAGGAGTTCTCCTTGGGATTGATGTGTAATTACACAAGTTCTCCAACTTGAAACTCCTTAAATTCCTTGTGCTAATTTGCATAACGCTTATGGAGGTATTGTGCTCCCTTTAGATTGTATTTGATAACTTGAATTTATTGTTCCATGTCTACCTACATATCTGGTCCATTCAACACCCATGACGCAATGTGGAAGCGATGGAATAAAACAAACACCCACAATGGATCTCCAACAACCAATAATCACCCTTGATAGTATATATCTAACCGAAACCCCATAATAGATTTAAAAAAATTCCTTTTCTCTTTCCGATCCCGATATACACCTTTAATCTAATAGCTAAAAATGTCAGAGGGGGGGGGGTTTAACCGTATTTACATATATCAAAAATACCTTCTGTTTTTCTTTTCTTAGAAACCCACAGACGCTACTTTCCTTTAGTAAACTCGCGTATACACGTGGATATCCTTCATACAACTCGCGTATTAGCAGAGATCTAAATATGCAGATATTTATTAACTTAGTTCTTTGCAATATTCATTCATCTGAAGTTAAGTTATCAGTAAACATGTGCAGTAACAACAGAATAAACCATCACACAAAGCATCACACATGAACACCAGGATTTTTAGGTGGAAATCCAAGTCGGGAGAAAACCACCGCTGCAGTTGCTCAACCTTCAATATTTTATTATAGAGAAAACATCTTACAACATATGTGCTGGTGCAGACTCCTACCAGCACGCAGGCACCCACCTGCGCTCGTTTACCAGCCTCTCCTGGAAGGGAGCTCCAACCCCCTGACTCGTTTACCAGCCTCTCCTGGAAGGGAGATACGACCCCCTGATCTCGTTTACCAGCCTCACCTGGAAGGGAGCTACGACCCCCTGATCTCGTTTACCAGCCTCACCTGGAAGGGAGCTACAACCCCCTGACTGAAGGCTACAACCCTCAACACCACCTTGGACCACGTTTCATCAATTTTCACACTGGATCCAACAACTTCAATAGAACAACACTTGCAGGCCATGTTTCATCATATTTTCAGACTGGACCCTCTCCATACATTTAAGCACAGTCAAACATCAACAACAGATAGCTAAAACAGAGCAGATCAGATCAGAGATTTCATACCCCATGCTTCAGCAAACCCTAGTTTGCATACGCGCTTTCCTTTCACTGATGTCGCGTATATACGCGCTTCCGTCCACATCAACCAGCGTATACATCTATACAAACTTCACTGCGCATACGCGCTTTTTCTTCAGCGAAGCCGCGTATATACACGCTTCCTCTGCGGCGAAGTAGCGTATGGATCTTCAATCATTACAGAGCTGCATACTTCTTCAGATCAGACATTCAGTTCAGATTCAACCCTTTACTTCAGACAGATGTTCGCCTCATCACAGATCTAATCACTCCATAAACAGATCTAGCAATTACAAGTACATTTCAGATCTAGAAATCCCGCTTCATCATTTCTTCATAAGTGCATCATAGATTCAGATCTATCATCAAACCTTTACCCTTTCCATACAGATATACTTCACAGAGAAATATTCATTCAAGCTCAGACATCTTGCTCCCACACTCATGATTTGCACAATGAATTTCTTCTCCTTATATAGGTTTACCCTTTTTCAATACCATGAGCCAAAACCACATTACTTCCGATGGTATTCCTGGACGGGGTCATTTAGACGAATCATTACCTAATACAATGGGTCAATACCATGGTGGTTACCCCTGGTTTTGCACTTTATGAGCGCTTTTTCCCATACGCGACTTGGCACGTTGTTTCCCGCGTGCATACACGACTTCCCCTAGACAGATCCGCGTATGCCTTGAGACATACTCTTTTCACCATAGATTTAGCACAAGCTGAATTCCTTTCTTCATTGTCTTCTGTACTCACTATAGATACATCAGATTTAGTTCATCAAAACATATTCTATCAAGCACAACTTCATCAAGTAAGTTGTCATCATCTTCATCAAGTGGGTTTCCTTTCAAGGACAACACTTAGCATCATATTGCTAACAGCATCATTTCATATCAGATTTACATCATTTACCACGTCCATCAAGTCAAGAACAACTTCATTAGGTGGTTTTCTATCAAGGACAACACATGTCAACAGTCGCATGTCTTCATCTTCATTCAGTGGGTTGCCATCAAGGACAACACTCTGCATCATATTTCCAACAATCTCCCCCTTTGGACTTGATGGCAACCACGATGGTGTTTGGTTACCACAACAGATAGGTACATTAAGAATACAATGGCACCATGTCATTCTCTCCATTTTTGACACCATTCTTTCTCTTCATTCAAACACCATGTCACTCTCCCCCTTTGACATCAAGGACAAAGGGCGGATCAAAAACCAACATACTCTCCCCCTTTTCTCCTCATGTGGAGGAAGCGTTCTGCAGATCTGATATATACTGAAGTGACCAAGCTACCCCTGAGTTCATGTTGAATCTTCAAACACAATTTCCAATGGAGTACATGACTCTATGAATTTCCTATCACCAATGACTCATACTTACATCAAAGATCCATCCAAGTGGATTTACATATGAGACTCAACTACCCAACCAAGTGGGTTTACAAATTTGACTCAGCTACCCAACCAAGTGGGTTTACAAAATTTGACTCAACTACCCAACCAAGTGGGTTTACAAATTTGACAAGTCCTTACATGACTGAATATTACAATTTTACATCATGGGTCTCAACAAGACCTTTTCATCAAATTACAAATATGACCATTTATGACCAACACCAGAAAGTCCTCAATAAAGAGAACATATTTCAAAACCATCATAATGCCATCAATGCATTATACTCAGCAAAGCTAATGCTCCCCCTGAATCTGTTCATCCAAGCATCCTTTCCATATGACTAAGGCTCCCCCTTAGTTTGTGCATCCTGAACACTTTCACCAACAAATCATCAAGGCATCTTTATCAAAACATTAGAAACAGAATTATGAGAACTGGAACACGACCAGAGATACCAAACAGTATCATAGATACCAAACAGCACTGCAGCTGTGCTGAAGAGAGCTGACTCCAAACAGAAAATGTCAGCAATCAGACATACGCGGTTTTCTGTGCATGAACTCGCGCATATACGCGACCGTGTTTCAAGAAACCCGCGTATCCAATACCATCTTCTATATTTTAACCAGATCTGATCCTCTTGTGAGAAAAAGACAGTGTTCAGCTTCTTTCTGGGATATTTGAATGCTTTCCTGGACTGAAGATAGATAGAACAGTGTAGTTGAGTCAGAACAACATCTTCAAATATGTGTCAAGAAATCATCCATGTGGTCCAATGTCATCAAGATCTTCATGAAGTAACATAAGTAGGCAAAAGATCTCAACCATAGTAACAAAATCTGCATGATCCATTCTTATTTCTGAATCAAACGACATCCAACTCATTCATGTGTGAGCACAAAAGATACTTATCAGCAACCAGGGCTCAAAATCTCATCATAATAAACCATGTACCAAGTCATCATCATTTGAGCATGAGTATCACAAAAACCAAAGAATAAGCAATCATATTGCCAACAATGCAATCATTAGAATTCAACCTGCTACTCCCCCTGGACCAGTGCTCCTTCTTAACTTGTGCAACCTAAAAACGTTCATCAGCAAGTCATCAGCAACAATCTCTGCATGGGCTGCCCTTATCTCCGAATTATAGGACTTTCATCTCAACAATGAATACTCTTCATCAACAAGCAAACATGACTCATCCACACTCTTCAACACAAGAAACCATGTATCGTTTCCTCATTATTTAGAACTGAGAAACTAAGTTGAAATTGAGTCAATAATACAGTTATTAACAGTCAGACTGATGCTCCCCCTGAACCTCTGCTCCAGATCTTCAGCTATCATATAAATTCTCTTATCATCAATGCATACGCGACTGTGTCTGCTGGAACTCGCGTGTATACGCGACTTTTGTTCATAGAACCCACGTATGGAAAGTGAAGCATAGAAATTTTTCACATTCCTTCATCTCCCCCTGAACTTGTACTTCCTGTACCTGTCTTCTTCATATCAGATGCTCTGTCAGAAATACATATAACCAGAATAATCAAAACAATCATGAGAGACATCATACATTGCTCCCCCTGTGACGATACATTACTAAATCTCATAATGTATCCCACATCATTCCTGTAGTCAATAAGAGAAGTAAGCTTCAGAAGCGGATGATTGCAGTAGGGTCAAACTTCCCTACGTTTCTGATCGGTCCTCCATCTTTTTCCAGATTTGTTTGAAATTTCTATTTGTGTGCTGGAAGTTATCCAATTTCTCATATCTGTTCAACCTGCATTCTTTTTCTACATGTCCATACTTGTTACAAGAATAACATCTCATGTGTCCAGAGAAATAAGCATAAGAATCATAATGAGTATTTCTAATCTTCCTCCTTTTACAATCAGCTACTTTATGTCCATACTTGTTACATGAAAAACAATATCCCTTGAAGTTACCAGAGTACCTTTCTGAGTAGAATCTGTTTGTTTGTGGCTGAATTGTTCTGCTTCTGCAATTTGCTGCAACATGCCCATAATTATGACATTTAAAACATTCAACGTTCTTGAATGAATTCCTTTGAGGATTCATGTTTGTTGGTTGATCTTTTGTCTCTTTCAACACTTCAGATTTAGTATTGTCATCCTCTGAATTTTTAGCACTTCCTTGTGAGCTAGATTCTCCTTTAACAGTTTCATGGAAACCAAGACCAAGTTTGATAGCAGGAGACTTTTGATTACTCAGAATATTGTCCAAAATGTTAGTACTATCTTGAAACCTCAAAAGTTTAACCTTTTCTTCTAATTTACCTTTGAGAATGTTTACCTCAACCTCCAAGGCTTGACATTGCTTCATCAAGCTTTCTTCTTTCCTTCTTCCATCTTCTACTTGATCCTTCAGATTTAGAATCTCTTCTTTCAACCAATTTTCGTTTTCTTCACATGTTTGTTGCAGCTCTTCATTCTTCTTATTTGATTTTTTCAAATCTTCTTTGAGAGAGATGATTTCTGCTTCAAGGCCTTCCTTTTCAAATGACAGAGGTTCTTCATTCTTCTTATTTGATGCTTCAAGATCTGTTTGTAGAAAGATGATTGCAGCTTCAAGTCCTTCATTCTTCTTGCTTGATTTTTCGAGATCTGCATTTAGATCGTTGATTTCTGCTTCTAGTTCTTTAATTCGATTGGATGCATAAGTATGAAACCTTTGATACTTGTCCACTTGTCCATTCAGCATTTCTATTTGATCTTTCATTTGAGAGATCATCTCTTTGTAGATAGAATCTTTCTTATCAATTTCCTTTTGTTGTTCTTCAACTTTGATCTTGATATCTTGTTCTAGATCCACAACTTTACTTTCACTTTCTACACCATTGCTTGCACAAAGAAGATTACAAGGGCCCAAATCACTATCAGATCCATCTTCTTCAATTTTCTGAGATACCTCCTTGCTTCGAGTAGCCTTCTTCTTTTTCCTCTTTTCCATGAGCACTTGTAGAGCTTCGTCGAATATGTTTCATCTTCTTCAATTTTTGCTATACATGATTTCCGAGGTATCTCCTTTCTCCTCGAGTACCTTCTTTTGCTTCTTTGCGATGAGCACTTGTAGAGCTTGGTCGTAATCTTCTTCATCTTCACTCGGGACACTTCATCATCATCTTCATTTGCATAATAACTCTTACTCTTTCAAATTGTTTCCCTTTACCATGTTTTTCTCTATAAGGACATTTAGCAGCATAGTGACCAACTCTTCCACAATCAAAACATTTGAAGGGAAGCTTACCTTTGAATCTTCCAGTACCTAGTTGGAGTTTTCTCAAAAAATTCGCTTCTTCTTCTTCAGATATATAGCTGGATTCTTTGACAACTTCCTTTTCTTTTCCTTTTGCAGATACCTTAAAAGCAACTTATTTGATTTGAGAAGGACCTCCTTGTCTCATTTCAAAAGAAGTTAGGATACCATGTAATTGAACAATAGTAAGAGTTTGAAGATCTTGCCTTTCTTCAATAGCTGAAACTTTAGAGTCAAATTTTGAAGTCAAAGATCTTAAGACTTTTTCCACCAGAGTAGTATCGGTTATGCTTTCACCCAAATTTCTCATTCGATTTACAATATCATCTAGACGTAAAAAGAAACTGGCAACACTTTCATCACTATGCATCTTCAAATTTTCATATTCAATTCTAAGAGTTTGGAGTTTTGCACTTTTTACTCTTGTGTCTCCTTCATAAATTTTTAGAATGATTTTGTCCCATATTTCTTTTGCCGAATGTAGTCGCATCACTTTAGCAAATTCTGATTCAGACATGCTTCCTAACAAGACATTTACTGCTTTGGCATTGGTTTCATACTTCTTCCTTTCAGCTGCATCAGTAGGAATACTTGCCGGGTATTGATAGCCTTCTTCCACGATTGCCCATAAATATGCACCAAGACTTTGCAGATACGCTTTTGTTCGTACCTTCCAGAATATCAGATTGCTTCCATTGAATAGAGGTGCCTTTATGTATATCACACTATCTTCGATTTCCTATCATGATTTTACCCTTTTCAAGCGATCAAGCTTCTCTCCGTGTAAGGACCTGCTTTGATACCAATTGTTGGGAAAAATACTGAGAGGGGGGGGGGGGGTGAATCAGTATTTACAGCATCTTCAAAAATTTTTACTTTTTCACTCTCAAAACCCATACGCTACTTTCCTTTAGTAAACCCGCGTATATACGCAGATATCCTTCATACAACTCGTGTATTAGCAGAGATCTAAATATGCAAATATTTATTAACTTAGTTCTTTGCAATATTCATTCATATGATGTTAAGATAACAGTAAACATGTGTAGTAACAACAAAATAAACCATCACACAAAGCATCACACATGAACACCAGGATTTTAGGTGGAAACCCAAGTCGAGAGAAAACCACCGCCGCAGTTGCTCAGCCTTCAATATTTTATTATAGAGAAAACATCTTACAACATATGTGCTGGTGCAGACTCCTACCAGCACGCAGGCACCCACCTGCGCTCATTTACCAGCCTCTCCTGGAAGGGAGCTACGACCCCCTGACTCATTTACCAACCTCTCCTGGAAGGGAGCTACGACCCCCTGATCTCATTTACCAGCCTCACCTGGAAGGGAGCTACGACCCCCTGCTCTCGTTTACCAGCCTCACCTGGAAGGGAGCTACGACCCCCTGACTGAAGGCTACAACCCTCACCACCTCTATGGACCACGTTTCATCAATTTTCACACTGGATCCAACAACTTTAATATAACACAACTTGCAGGCCACGTTTCATCATATTTTCAGACTGGACCCTCTCCATACATTTAAGCACAGTCAAACATCAACAACAGATAGCTAAAACACAGCAGATCAGATCAGACATTTCATACCCCATACTTCAGCAAACCCTAGTTTGCATACGCGCTTTTCTTTCACTGATGTCGCGTATATACGCGCTTCTGTCCACATCAACCAGCGTATACATCTGCACATAAACTTCACTGCGCATACGCGCTTTTTCTTTAGAGAAGCCACGTATATACGCGCTTCCTCTACGGCTAACTAGCGTATGGATCTTCAACCATTACAGAGCTGCATACTTCTTGAGATCAAATATTCAGTTCAGATTCAACCCTTTACTTCAGACAGATGTTCGCCTCATCACAGATCTAATCACTCCATAAACAGATCTAGTAGGATACAAATACACTTCAGATCTAGATATCCCGCTTCATCATTTCTTCATAGGTACATCATAGATTCAGATCTATCAACAAACCTTTACCCTTTCCATACAGATATACTTCACAGAGAAGTATTCATTCAAGCTCAGACATCTTGCTCCCACACTCATAATTTTCACAATGAAATTCTTCTCTTTATATAGGTTTACCCTTTTTCAATACCATGAGCCCCTTTTTCAATACCATGAGCCAAAACAATACCATGAGCCCAAAACTACATTACTTCCGATGGTATTCCAGGACGGGGTCATTTAGACGAATCATTACCGAATACAATGGGTCAATACCATGGTGGTTACCCCTGGTTTTGTACTTTTTGAGCGCTTTTGCCCATACGCGACTTGGAACGTTGTTTCCCGCGTGCATACACGACTTCTCCTAGGAAAATCCGCATATGCTTTGAGACATACTCTTTTTATCATAGATCTAGCACAAACTGAATTTCTTTCTTCATTCCCTTCTGTACTCACTGTAGATACATCAGATTTACTTCATCAGGAACATATTCTATCAAACAAAACTTCATCAAGTAAGTTGCCATATTCTTCATCAAGTGGGTTTCCATTCAATGACAACACTCAGCATCATGTTGCTAACTAACATCTTTTACCAAGTCCATCAAGTCAAGAATAACTTCATCAGGTGTATTGCCATCAAGGACAACACATGCCAACAATCTCATGTTTTCATCTTTATTCAGTGGGTTGCCATCAAGGACAACACTCTGCATCATATTGCCAACACCTTTTTTGAAGAGTGGCTTCAGAAGCACGGACAAAATTTCCCAAGGTGTTTCCAATTTGTTCCAGCACCGCTAGTCTCCAATAATCTATTGGTAGAGAAAACAACCGGATCCACACCGATACTTGGGTGAACGTTTCCTGTTCAGGGGTGAAGTTGGGTATCCATGGTTTCATGTAGAGTCCTGCTGAGGCATAAAAGTATGGGCCTCCTTCGAAGATCTGGTCCTTATCTTCCAGATTCGCGAAAACTACTGTAAAGAAACCCTTGGCGCCCAAGTGCAGCTGCACATCCCCTTTCGGTTTCCAGACCTGCTTGATCCATTGACAGAGGGCTTTCTCACTGGGCCAGAAACCCATGAACTTACAGATCACAGCGTGAACAGCCATGTGGTCTCTATAAGCCTGTAGATCTGGGTTTTTGATGATGACCCTGAGCCTTTCGCTCGCCTTCGGCTTGCATTTGCCTTGGTTTTTAGTGCGGTTGCCAGTGTCTTCGGACTCCTGTGCAATTGATCTGTTTCGATCCGCACTGCTATTTGCCTTGTTGTTCAGATCTGGTCCTCTTTCTTGCAGATCCGCTTCCTGCGAGGGCAGTTCAGGGATTGTATCTCGTTGTTTCGTGGTATCCTCTGGCGTATTAGCTATGCGATCGCTAGGGATTGGGCTTCCGCTCTTTGAGCGACCCCCAGCGGTTGAAGATCCGGCGATTCTAAAACCCTGAATCTGCCTCTTACCTTTGTCTATTGTGACTTTCTTGAAAGTGGGGGCTCCGGGGTCCCCCGGTCTTCCCATCTTCTGAGCCAGCTCGATGCCTCTTCGCCGCAGATCTTGGATCAAATCTGGACTTTTCGCCAGTATTCAGGCTGGATAGCGATATCTGTTGCGAGCCCTAGCTTCCCTTTTAATTTCATAATTTAATAATATTGATTATATAAGATATTTTATAAGAAAAATCAGTTGTAATGCATATGTTATTATCAAGAAGTTGTAGAAAAAATTGGTTAAAGAGTATAATGGTGTCAACGGGGCATTGCACATCTACTCCAACTATACCACATTTTTCAATGCTTTTGGTGGATTTTCCCTTTGTGGTGGAGGCTGAGCTTTTAGTGGACACCGAAGATTGGGCTACTTTGTTCTGTTTTTATGAAGTGGCTAGGTCACCTTTGGACTGTGCTGCCTAAACCTTGGAGAAGACTGCATTGGAAGGGCTGGAGGAATTCTCTGTAAAAGTTGTAACTTTGTTGCTGTTATTGAGATTTGGGAAAGATCTGTAATAGCTAGAGTTTACAAGTAAATATGACCTTACCATAATTGTCTTCCTCTTCCTCACGCCCCTATTCTTTTCTGCTTTCTCCAAAAAATCCTGGAGAGTTGTTGCTTTCCCATTTGAAAATTCTCCTTAGTCTTCTTCCAATCCATTTCTAGTCCACGATGTTATGAATCTTCTCTTCTTGTTTATGTATGCTGAAAGTCTAGGTTTTTTAACTCTCATTAATTCTGCAATATTTTCTTAGGATTGTAGTGGAATATTAGCTCGGTTGTCAAAATCTACAGCTTTGACAGTTCAATGGAATAAATTTGTATATGGGCATGATTCGTGATAGTATGCTTGACCAGGCTGATTGGCTGAACATAGTGTTCTTTCCTAGACTTTGTGATCTGGATGAAACCATCCATGAATTTCCTGCATAATTCTTGTAATAGAAGCTTGTCTAACACTTGGGGAGGAGGAAATGGGTAGATGATGAGTTGTCAAAGCACTAGACACAATATTACAATATTTGTGGAAGAAATAAGCATCTTTACCTCTCAATAACTATTGTGTTTTTTCTGTGGTTCTATGTGAGTACTCTTTCAACAAGAAATGCATTTTTTTGAAGAAGATATTTGTTTTGTCTTTGATATCAGTGGCTACTAGAGGTGGACTGTTATGATGTTTTGATCAATTGTACTTTCCCTTAGGTATTTTGGGGTAGGTAACGGTGTATAGACTACATAAGAAACTAAATTAAATGTGTTGGATTGAGGGAATGTTGTTCCTGTTAATGAATTGAATCACTAATTGGTTGTACTTGTCCCTAGTAGATATTTCTCACTACTTCGAAACTTGTGCATTTACTCAAACATTATAATGGTACATGCCTTCATATTGACTTCTCTATATATTTTACACAGTAACCATACTATCTCTCTGGATGGGGGCTGGAAAATGTCAATTTTGTACTCCTGATGTGATGCTTCTTTTGTTTTATGTTTAGTCTTCCAGGATTTGTTCAATGCATAGGGATAGTTTGGACCCTCTTGTTTTAGGAGTGGGTTCACTTATTAAATCTCAGGCTCTTGATCTCCTAGCATTGAGAAGTTATATGATGGGGTTTCCTCTTTTGAACTTCAAGGTGTTGAGATGATAGCCTTCTTTTTGTTTTGAAATCCCAAAAAATGCAAAAGGATTTTGTGAGAAAGTTTGCAAAGTTATGAAATCCTTTGAAGCGTCCAAATTCCAAGAGGTTTTCAAGCCTAGATAATTTTTGGATTTTGAAATTTGGTGAGATAGGTGAGATATTCTCCAATGTCTTGAACCTTTGAAGTGACAAAACCTCAATCTTCAGGACTTGGGAATTTTGGGACTTTAGAAGGGGTACATCCTTAATAATGTATTGAACTTTTAAAGTGACAAACTCAATCTTCGGGACTTTGGAATTTTGGGACTTCAGAAGGGTACATCCTCAATGAGGGAAGTGGCTTTCTAGTGTTCCAAGGGGTCGAATAATCAATTGTTGGAGCTTGAGGATTTAGGGCACCTTGAAGATGCAAGTAGCAATGATGAAAGGCAGCATCCCAACCTTAGCACTGTCTACATATTCTAGAAAGGCAGCATCCCAGCCTTAGCACTGAACTCTAATGTTCAATATCTGGTCAATATCCTGGATAAAGACTTTGTGGATTCTTATTTTATCATCCTTACAATCCATGTACTTTCTAAATCTGTTCCTTGAGTATATCAGTCATCCAATGTCCTCCCTTATCACTATTGAGGGTGCAAGTATCCCAACTTTTAAGAAATAAATTGAAGCCTTTCTTTCCTCCTTTCTTTGCCCCACATAAATTTAGGGAGGATATATTCCAGCTTGTTGCAAACCATGGTAGATCCTTGTAAATTCAATTTTGAAGCTTCTGCTTTGATTATTCATACAATCTTTGAAGTTATCAAAATTGTCCTAGTGTTTACAAGTAAATAGGACCTTACCATAACTGTCTTCCTCTTCCTCACGCCCCTCTTCTTTTCTGATTTCTCCAAAAAAGTCTCAAGAGTTGTTGCTTTCCCATTTGAAAATTCCCCTTAGTATTCTACCAATCCATTTCTAGTCCATGATGTTATGAATCTTCTCTTCTTGTGTTATGTATGCTGAAAGTCTAGGTTTTTTAGTTCTCATTAATTCTGCAATATTCTCTTAGGATTGTAGTGGAAGATTGGCTCAGCTGTCAAAATTTCCAGCTTTGCAGTTCATTGGAATAAATTTGTATATGGTCATGATTCGTGATAGTATGCTTGACCAGGCTGATTGGCTGAAAATAGTGTGCTTTCCTAGAATTTGTGATCTGGATGAAACCATCCATGAATTTCTTGCAGAATTATTGTAATAGAAGCTTGTCTAACACTTGGGGAGGAGGAAATGGGTAGATGATGAGTTTTCAAAGCACTAGACACAATATTACAATCTTTGTGGAAGAAATAAGCATCTTTCCCTCTCAATAACTGACGTATTTTTTCTGTGGTTCTATGTGAGTACTCTTTCAACAAGCAATGCATTTTGTTGAAGAAGCTATTTGTTTTGTCTTTCATATCAGTGGCTACTAGAGGTGGACTGTTATGATGTTTTGATCATTTGTACTTTCCCTTAGGAATTTTGGGGTAGGTAATAGTGTATAGACTACATAAGAAACTAAATGAAATGTGTTGGATTGAGGGAATGTTGTTCCTGTTAATGAATTGAATCATTGATTGGCTGTACTTGTCCTTAGTAGATCTTTCTCACTGCTTTGAAACTTGTGCATTTACTCAAAAATTATAATGGTACAGGGCGTTAATATTGCCTTCTCTATATATTTTACAATAGATTTTATGTTGTAATATCTATAGAATATCATTATCATTTTCTCCTCCCTTTGCAGGGATCAGGCTGCCTCGTCCATGATTAATTAATCACCCTATTTTGTGGTTGCAGGTCCAGGTTTGTCTCAATGTTCTCCTTATCAATTGATATACCATCCCTCTACAGGACCTCCAAAGGTGTTCATTACTTGGGTTATACATTACACTTGGCCCTTGTAGAGAAGCTGAGTCATGGAATTATACTCTGCAAAGCAACATCATCCTCAAAGGAACTATTTTCTGCGTGGAAGCTGTTGGACTAGGAAAGGAAGTGAGGCTGGGTATTATTTTTATGGGTGACGAATCACAATACCCAATGGAGCATGATGTCAGATTCTAAATTGCATTTATATGCAAAGGTAGAAGACAAACATCCAGAGCAGAGTATGACAAATTGTTCTCAATTAATAAAAGGTACTTAACTTCGTCTCAGAGTGGAGAACTGTACAGGATTAGAAGAGAAAATAGGAATTTTGAACAATGGGTTTACATGCTTACAAGTGATCAGTTTAAGTGGCACTCATTTGATCCTAAATTGGGGCATTGGAGAAGGCTACCAACACTGCCTTCAGACTCTTGCTTCTCTGCCAGTGACAAAGAGTCTCTTTGTGCTGCCACTAATTTCCTTGTGTTGGGATCGGAAATTGCAGGTCCTTTTATTTGGAGGTATGATCTTGTGACCAATAAATGGTACAGTGGTCCTTCTATGATCACTCCAAGATGCATATGAGGAATTGGTGTGTGTAAAATCATTTTTGGTAAAAATGCAAGTACCCTAGTTAGTTAGCTTGGATTGAAAATTCTAAATATTCTCCTGTGAATAACATGTAGATGCACCCAGACATGCACCCCATAATGGGTGCATGTATTTGAGGAGTTGGTGTGAGTAAACTCAGTCTGGGTGCATGCAGCTAAGGAGTAATTAGCTGGGAAATTACAATTTTTGGATATCTTCCTGTGAAAAGCATTTGGGTGCACCTAAGTATTCACCTATTCTGGGGTGCATGCACTTGAGAAGTTGGTACATGTAACCTAGTTAATTGGGAATTACAAAGTCTGGATATTTTCTTGTGAAGAATAGAAAATAGTTGCCAAATTACAAGCTGGTGTATTTGAATTTTGTGAATCTAACCTTCCGGTATATTCGAATTTGAAAAATACCAAAACTGGTATTGGTTCCATCCACAACTGAGTCTTAATTGCCTTGCTTTTCTTTCCCTCTGCCATACGGTACAGTTGACACGGGAAAATGAAAACTCCTACTCCACGAATTCCATGTCTTCTTAAAGAGCAGTGCATGTCACATGGTTAGTAGAGTGTTATTTCCCTGTTTTCACCAAACATTACAATTGACATGGAAAGATGAAAGCTCCTACTCAAACTATTCCATGTATCCTTAACAGCAGATGCATGTCACTTGGTTAGTAGAGTGTTAGAAGCTAGAGGAGGCCCATTTTTCCAATGTCTTTTTTCTGGAATATGTTTCCATGATATTTGCACCAACAGAAGTGGGGTGCAATTTATAGTCAAAATGAAGGTGGGGGTGCTGAATGTAGGTGGTGCATTGAATATGGACACTAGTACAAACCTATCTAACCTTGGGTAGCCTCAAGTAGTCATGTTTTAAGTTCATGCAAATGACCAATGTACCAAATATTGGGAACTCTGCAACCATGAGCTTCATGAATCACAATCTCAAGACCATATCAAACTCGGGTTTAGATGGGTCTGTGACTTTGTGGTAATAATATTCTTGTTCAAAGACAAAGATAAGATAAACACATGGATTATAAGAAGTTCTGCAATTCACTGAAAGTAATCCTCAGAGAAGCTTTATGGGTTAAATTGGGTATATGTATCTGGTATAATTATTTTACGATGTCCAAAGAATATGTATTGCCTTGAATTAAGAAGAAATCAAATTTCCCAACAATGAATAAAATGCAGTGAAGCCCAAATTTACATTAGAAAAGTTTAGCACATGTTTTTACGTGCAAAGAAGTTGTATGTATGCAGTTTAGGCGGGGAATTCTAAGGATATTAAATTAATTTTACTTGAATAAGATTCTAATGTAAAGCCACTTATCCCACGTGTAAAATAATAAAGTATGCATGGGAACTATAAATAGGCTCCTAAGCCTTAAAGGAGGTCATGTTTTGGTGAAACTTTGGTATGGCTAGTCTATGAGAGACGCCATATCTAGGCAAGTGCAGTGTCCATACTGCCCTTTTAGAGTTGATTACACCTGAGTTAGCACCCTCTTGGAGTTGTTGAGGCTCAATTTGGTGTCCATAGAAATTCCTAATAAAGTTACTCTATCTTATGTAGTTGTTTGAAATAGTTAAAAAAAAGACTGTATGACTCTATTTTCCAGCATTTTAGTAGTGTTGCCTTGTTGACAAATTTCAGATTGTTTAAAATTCAGTCTTCCTATTTTTATCTATAAAGTTCATTTTTTTGTTTAAAATGTCCTATTTTCATCTCAGATTTCCAGTAACATGTTTCCTTTTCTCTTATACATGAAAATTTTCCAGATTTTATTATGAGTTAGCAGGTTAGGCTTAACATTGGTATCAGAGCCAGCCATTTTGGCCTCAAGGGAGAAACCCTAGCAATGGAAAATTCTTTTAGATAATATGCTTAACTTTGTATGTCACTAACCATCCAAACATTGGAGCAAAAAGATGATTTCCCAGGGGAAGTGAGTTAATATTATGCTTCATAGTTGACAAAGGAATGTTGAGCAGATAGAAGACTCATTGTTGAGCTCATGTATGCTTCAACCTTCCAAAATACTCGTGTGAAAGAGAATCCGAAACAATTAATGAAGTTTCACAAAGTAATGCATTTCTTTATAAGCTTGTGAAGGGGTTGTTGGTAGAAGCTTCGGCCTTCATGTTGCAAGACCAGATTTTCACAACTACGTGATTCTTGTATATGCAAGCTGCCATTATGCTTATTAGGTTTGAGAAAGAATTTTGTGAGTGTACACTGGTTAGATTAGGAGCAAGGTATTCAACACACAAGGGATATGCTGTAGAATGAAAGAAATTCAAATAAAACATCATTAGAATTGGGTAGAATAGTATGTGCCCAAAAGCATAATGCAGTAAAGTAAAGTAAGTTAATAAATGATTTTTTTTCTTTATTGGATGAGAATAATATAATATTTAATAGATAGGTATTTAATGAAAATAATATAATATTTAATAGATAGAATGAAAAAACAGTAAGTAAATAATTAACTCATTGCATGGTACTTAAACTACAATTGTTTTGCTACAACTGTTGCAACGACAAACCAACTCAGGGAAGAGCATGCCACCACATCAAATCACAGTCTATTGTCTCTAACCAAGAAGAAATATGATTATCCAATTTTGTATTACAAAGGTTACTACACATGTTTTTTAAGGCATTAAAAATTGTATGTAAGCCCCTTAGAGAGAAAGTTTAAACCTATGGAGGTGAAGTTTAATAGAATAAGTTTACTTTCTCACATATGGGAGTGAGTTTAATGGAATAAGTTTATTTTCTCACATATGGGGTGAAGTTTAATGGAATAAGTTTATAATTTCATTAAAAGTAACGAGGTGAATCCATAATGTAAGAAGATATGTCTTGTCTATAATATTAATAAACTAAATTGAAAAAAATGAATTTAATAAATTAAAACACTAAAAAATAACCCACCATAATAATAATCATAAATTTAAAAGTAGATCATAACAATTATAAAAATGTCTAAAAATTAAATCAATATAAATCTATCATAATTCTGAATCTTTTAATTTTTGAGAGAATTGTGTTTTTGTTTCTTTTCATTCTTCTTGGAGATTACTAGATTCATAGTTAGGATGGATTTACACATGTAAAACCATTTATCTCATATATAAAAGATTAAGAAACACATGAGGGAATATGATATGTAAATGAGGGACATTTAGTCCACTCACTTCACCATCATAAATTCCTTACAAATTTAACTTCTAGTCTTTGTTCTCAATTTGGTGTAACGATTTGCGCCCTTAAATTGATTTTGAGGCCTTTGTTCTTGATGCATTTATAAGTGCAAAATACTTCACAACAATATTTGGGAATAGTGAAATGGCTTATTCTCTTCTCGTGTAGCCTGCACACGAGCAACCAATGGATAATGCTAATAAAAATTGAGCCTCTACACTTACTATGTATTTGGAACTTTGTTTTTGATGCAACTCCTTTGCATGTGAATATCCAATTTGGCTAGAATCTATCAGATAGATAAAAAATGAGATATCTTTATGGTTCCGTGAGCATTCAATTTCGACTGTAGCAGATTCCTTAATGAATTGAAGACTCCAAAATGATCATTGATTTTGACACGACCATCTAGCCAATGGTGCTAGCTATTGATGAAATTGGTTGGGGTTAAACACTAGTTGTCATATTTTTTATGCATAAGGTTTATAGCTTTATTCTCAATGGAACTGATTTGTTGTGCAATGTTTGGAGAACTAATGAACCAACTTAATAAACCGTTAGTTGCAATTAAAATTTGCATAAGTTTTAATATAAGAAATGTTCCTCTTGATATATTAACATATAGATGTTAATGAAAATTTTATGTGCATGCATGAGAGTTGGGTGCAAATGCTCAATGTTGTGTAGCATTAGTGTGATAAATATGGGGTAATGCAAATCATAGTTTTGAAGATTAGTCTAAGCTGAATCGTACCTAATCAACTCAGTCAAGTTGATTGTTGGTTGAATGATTAATTGTTGGTTCAATGGACAGAAGATCTTGCAAGCCCAAATACCAAAGGGAAAAATGGAGCCCATCATGGGGTTCTCTTTGTAATTCTCCACCACTGCTACGTTCCATGCTTCCTCAAAAGCCTCTCCAACCTCAATATCAGTGCTAGTAGTAGCATGAACAACAAGATTACGCTTAGCATAACTAGAACGCGTTTTCCAAACTGCACGAGAACTATTTCCCTCACGAGTCACCATGTGCCATGCTTGGTATCGGTGGTTCGCTTCCTTCAACTCTTAGTTCAATGACCATATCTTCATTGGAACCAACACTCTGAACTCCACTAGACAATGCTTCACCATTTTTTACTAGTGAATCGCCATTTGTACCAGTGATTCGCCATGATTTTACAAGATAATATAATCTCATGAGAGATTCGCCATGATTTTACAAGATAATATAATCTCATGAGAGATTCGCCAAAAAAATTATATATATATATATATATATATTATATTATTAATAAAATTGCCTTCCGTTTTTCCTATGTATCATGGGGATTTGGCTCTGCTTATTATACATATAAATTTAGGGGTTCTTAAATTTTCTCCTCGAACCAACTGCCTCATACAAATTACCTAAGTTTTTGACTATTAGAGTCTTTGCTTTAGATTATTTGAGACAGTACTTTGAATGCGGATGCCATCAATTTCTGGCCTCCAAGAAGAAAACTACAACTAAACTAAAAATCAAATTGGCCCTTTTCATAGTGAATAATAGAGATGTTTATAAGGATATAGAAAAGATTTTCGTAGCCAATGAAGAGTATCCCTTGGAATTTATGACCTTCAAGGTTTTCTCAACAATATTAGACTCAATTGTAAACTACCTTTTATACAAGAACAAAGCTTGATATTGAAAAGTTTTCTAATCCTGACAGAGGGAAAAGACATTGTAGATTCAACCTGAAATACATAATCAATAGGAAAGCAGACACTACACAGCAGATAGCCTCCAAAACAGCCCAAAAACTTCAAATAAAATAAGCAGTAGAAGATAAATGCTACATGAGAAACTATTACCCAAAATAAAATTCAAATTGATTTTCAATACTAAAACTAAAATCACTACCGATTAAAAAAGATAAAGTGATTTTTGAAATTGATGATACAAATGGCTAAGAAACAAATAATGATTAAGGTGTGAATGAGCTACATTAATAGTTAATGAGATTTTGACAAAGACGAAAAGGAACAAGCAACAACTGTAAGAACTATATCAAATGATTGAAAGATGAAAACATGGAGTGCTTTTCCTCATAGACAATGGAGGAAAAAGACTTTAGACATCAAAGAAAGATATAGCAAGTATATCAAATAAAAGAATGAAGAAAATCAAAGTAGATTTATTCTCAATTTCTCAAATGGTTTTCGTGAATCGTATCAAAGTTACTATTAAAGATTTGATTATTCTAATAAAATGATCATGTCATATCCGTAACCAACTACTTCACCTAAGACATTGCTAAAGACTACAAAAAGGTTGAATTTGAAGTAGATACTAAAGATGTGTATGAATGATCAAATAGAATTTCACAGCACAATTCGGTAAAGTTATTTATTCAACAATAGTAACAAATTATGAGTATGTAAATTTATTATAAAATATAGTCTTCAACTTACAAGATCATATATGAAGTTAGACAAGGGCCTCTCTCTATGCAAAATATCTAAGGATCAAGGCCTAAAGATTTGATTTAAAATAGGAGTTGACCCATCAAATGTACAAGCTATCAAGTATTGATCAAGAAGAAAAAAGATGATATTGTTGTTTTAAGCAAACAGCTTAAATCTCTCAAAGTGAGCAATTTACAGCAGGTGAAGGAGAGATACTTCTCCAAGAAAAGAAAGAAAAAGAGTATGAAGATGCAAATGATCATAAAGCTAATCGCCCAAACCGTATATGGAAATTCAAACAGATATACTTATAAAACTAAAAAACTCGTGGAAGGAAATTGATACTTCCACCATTCCCACAAATATACCTATTATTGCCGCTTTTTTGTTGTTCCTTCTATGACCGGGAGAAAGTGTTAAGGACCAAAAGTGCCAATCGAAACTGTAGTGTCACAATCAACTACTACTTCAATATTAATCCCAAATATCACAATTACAACATACACAAATTGAAGCAGGAAGATAGTCAAAATAAATGGAGTGAAATGTTCTGAAAAACAATGAAATTAGTTTGAAGAAAATGATTTAGAATATGGAAAATTCAACAAAACAACAACATTAATTAATGCCAACAATTATGAGCAAAGGGCCAAGAGATTCTGAAGAGAAATCAAAAGCCCAAAAGACTTGAGTTTAACGCATAAATTTCTTACATAAGAAATTACCTATGGACCAACATAATTGAGGTTATACATCTTCATGGCCATCAATCTAGATCATATATGAATAGAGAGACCTACTTCTAACAACACAAGTAGAAATCCAAAAACAATAGAATTTAGCGTATAAAACCAAGACAAGCATTAAAGCTAATCACTTTTTGAACAAGAAATGGCATCAAGAGCTAGAAGTTAATGAAGATATAAGAGTAGAACAAACAATATTGCATATCAAGAAGGTTCTCCAACAAAGAAAAAATTTGATTTAATAATTTCAGTGTTAGTGGTGAATGTGATGCCATGAATATTTTTATAACCAAGTTTTTAGCAAAAATACATTATGCTGAAGATGTCGGTATTCCGTGAGTATTCAATATGTCTTCACTTGTGAGAAGTCGATGGACCAAAAAGAATATGACAAAAAGATAAGGGATTATGCCAAAGAACATATCAATGTCATCGCCATGGTGGCTTCTCCATTAAAAGGTTGTTCTCTAACATATTGAAGACTTATTTTTCCTTCAAAATGAACATCTGCTTGTCATCAAACCAAATTTTTCAAAGCATAATTTACGTCATGAGACCAGAACTAAAAAGTGTAAAAATACCAAAATGAAGAACAATGGCAAAGCTTTTACAACATTTGATATAGTAGCAAAGAAGCAAAATAATGAAAGAAAGTGTGTAATAAGAATCAGAGAAGGAAACAATTAAATAGTTTTTTGATTTTGATTTTTACTATTTTGTAAGTCTCTTTTATAGTAGTAAAAAGGTAAAAAGGAACAAATCAAAAGTATACTGCATTGATGTGCTGGGACAACTGAATCCGATTTTTACCACAAGAATAATTCCTTTTACAAAAGAAGTAAAGGTCAAAATATTAGTTAAAAGAGTATCGCAGGAAAGAACAAGAGTCAAAGTATCGTAGAGAAAAAGCAACAGCCGTACTAATTTTTATCACACTGCTTACAACAAAGAAATGATAAATAAACAACGTGAAAGAACATCGTGATGAAGTATAGTGTTAAAGAGTAAGTGAAAGAGCACGCTTAAGTCATCTTCCAAAACATATTATTTTTTTAACATGCCACATGGACATCTATTCAACAAAAAATTTTTGTTAGATAAGTTAGTTCTATCTGGATAAGAGAGGACAGCTTACAAAGTTGCTAAGTAGTTGTCCTCTTAATGTGTAAAGACATTTTATATTCCCTAGAGGTGTTCCTCCTTTGTGATCTCTGTATATTTTTAATAAACATTTTTATAAATACTGGCTATGAAGTGTTTAGTGTGAAATAAAATTGCCAAGATTACTATAGATTTTTGCCGATACTGAGGCCTACATGTTGATTTTAAAGAAGACTAGACAAAAGCTAATAGGACATCATAATTCAGGATTCTTGCAGTGATGCTTGAAGATTAAAGTGCATATATCTTATCAGCTGTTTTATTTTCTGTCTCCATTCATTTACCATGTTTGTTCTTTCTTAATGAGTAACTAGGAATATTACTTTAGGACTAGCTTATGGCTCCTTGTCCAGCTAAGTTACCATTTAAATTGTTTTCAACTGATTTTGCAATAGTAATTTAAATTCTCCCTACTCCTGCTTGACCTCTCGCCTCCTTCTTCAAGTGGTCCTTGATCAAAGGATCTTAATTTCCTTGTCCCAACTCACCATTTCATCAAAACCTTTTATCCAAAGCTCGAGGGTTATCTATCATTTCATTACATTTGCATCATTTTGCCTTGCCTTCTAGTAATGCTATCTAGACTTAGACTCCATTAGCCCAATGTTCAAGTAGATTCCTCCTTAGTTTACCTTTAAGTGTTTTTTTTCCCATCAAACCAATTCAAAACCAAAACCAATTTTTCTATCATAACTAGCCTAAACATTAAACAAAAAAAAAGTTAAATCATAAAGAGAGAGCCCTCCTCGAAATTTACATTAAGGCTAGATCCTAAATTTCCAAAGTAGGTTTGTGGTTACCTCAGCTTTCTTAAACTAAAACCAAAAGCCCACACCTTGAGAAATTACTAGGGTGACATTTTCATTGTAAGTGATTTGAGTGGAAGCTCAAACTCCAGCTAAAAACCCTAAGGCAAAGGAAATACTATCTCACTGCCAGAATCCAATCAACTCCGTAGTCGTAAGGACCAGGAGTTTGCCAAATTAAAGCTAAGGAAACAAGTGGAAAGATAAGGTATAAAGGGACAATTGATTGTTGCGTAAACTCCCTCCACCTTAAAAAAAGAAACATGAGTACTAAGGAAGCAAACAGAAACAAAACAGTTGTAGGCAATAATCCAGAGAATCACAAGGACAAAGTAAAACATCAAAGTATGGACAATGTCTTGTGGATCAAGTGACAACCTAGGTTTGAAAGGAAATCAGATGATTGTGTTATAGACATACAATAATATCCTAGAAAAAAAGCTGACTTTACATGGGTTAAAGCTAGAATCAAAATGTTAAATGGATGAAATCATCAAATGTTTGAGCTAAGAATGAAGATGTAACATTTAGTTTTCCAAGCTAGAGGCCCCGATCTAGGCATTCTAAAAGGCTAGAAGAACTTAATGAAGAAGGAGGAAACAAATGAAGAAACTATTGTTCATAAGGAGATAGTTGATCTTTCTCAATTGCATACAAAACTTGAAGAAAACAAGATTTATTAAACAGAGGAGGAAATGACATCTAAGCAGAAATTATGGAAGAGAGGTTAAGATCCCCAGACACGAAATTTCCAAGTTGAAGAAAAGAGCTGCAGAAAACATGCTGCCGAGAAAAACAAAAGTTTAAAATGAGGAAAAGCTATTTGGGATGGTGAAAAAGTTTCGAAATAAGAATGCCAACCAGCGTTGAGGAACAATTTTCAAGGATGTATCCCACCATTAAGGGAAGAAAAATTTTGTAAGAGTCATAAACACTTATTTGAGAGCTAGCATTAGAAGGTTAAGAAGACAAGTTGAAGATCTTGGAAAATATAGTTGACAAAGTTTCAAGAAAAGTTAAAAGTAAGAAAAACAAAGTGATAATCCACAAGTCAATCTTTGATCAAGATGAAGACAAAATTTGATGAAGATTATGTTTTTTGGGTCATATTACCTAGAGCTTTTTTAGAAATAATACCAACACCTTTAAAGTTTAAACATTCCTAGGGAAGGCTCAAAGACACTTGACAAACTCACATAAAGAGCTCAGATGCAGTATAGTGCAAATCAACAAATGCACTATGAAACTCCTGCCACTTTCTAGCATATTTAAATATCAAATTTGAGGAATTTGTTAGAATTTTGACTTTGAAATGGTTGGTGGAAGTGTACAAATAGCACAGAATGCTTCATTTGAAGAAAGTAGGTCAAAATGACGAAAAAAAGGAGCCAAACATCGCGCTACAAAACGCGCTACGAAATCGAGCGCTTTCATAGCGCAAAAAGGTTTATCCTTTGTCTTTTGCACCATTCGAATTATAGTTTCTTCGTAGCCAGAGGATTGAAGATATATGGTGAATTTTTGCAAAATGGACACATGTAGATTCCGACCACTAATGATAAAAGTACTCAAAGCGTATAAAGAAATCAAAGAGGCTAAAAAACAGGAAAACATGTTTCCTATTTTTTTGAGAGAACATGACACACAACAAGAAGTCACTTCAAGTGAAAGGTTTGCATCCAACCTGATCATATGGGATTGGTGAAAATATTTAAATTAATATTAGATAAGGTTGTTAGAAGGATATTTATGAGTTTCGGTCCTATTAGAAATTAGGACTTTTCATAAGCATTTAGCCGCTAATTTGTAATAAAATGGCATGTCTCAGATTAGAGTGTCAAACTCTTTGAGTTCGATGTATCTAATGGAGAAGAAGGAATCCTATCTTGTAAATTTTCTATAAAGAGAATAAGGTCGAAATCCAAATGGTTGACATTTTTATTAGCAAAGACTGTGGTTAGTTGTATGCTTCATCGGTTTTTTCTACCATTACCTAGTTCTCGTTTTTGACAACTTATGATTCATGAGGAGTTCTTGTCTATTATTGTTCTAATGGCTTTCTTCAATATCTATATTTGCGTGGTGTTTGATTTATATTTGAGATAGGGTTTTGTAAATGATATCAATTTCTTGGCCCCCAAGAAGAAAACTCAATTCAACTAAAAAATAAAATTGGTCCTTTCATAGTGAATAATAGAGATGTGCACAAGGATATAGAAAAAATATTGTCGTAGCTAAAATTTCAAGAGTTTCTGGAATTATGACTCCCAAGGTTTTCTCAACAATATTAGACTCAAGCGTAAACTACCTCCTTTTATACATGAGCCAAACCTCGATATTGAAAAGTTTGCTAATCGTACAAAGAGTGGGCAGAAAAACACATTGGTAGATTCAACCGACAACGCGTAATCAATGAAAGCGATACTACACAAAGTTATGACAGCCTCCAAACAGCCGTAAACTTCAAAATAAAAAGAGGCAAAGAAGACAAAGGCCAGCACAATGTAAACTATTACTAAAAACAAATTCAAATTGATTTTAAAGGAAGAGAACTAAAATCACTACTCATTAAAAAAGATAAAGTGATTAAAATTTATGATACAAATGGCTAAGAAAAAATAATGATCAAACAAGTGAACAATGAGGCTACAGAATATGTTAATGATATTTTGATGAGATCGAAAAGGAACAAGCAAGAGCTAAAGAATCGATACTCAAATGATTGAAATACAGAAATATGGAGGCTTCTTCCTCACAGATAAAGGAGGAAAAATATTTAGACATCAAAGAAATATAAGCAGATCAAACAAAAGAATGAAGAAATAAAAGTGAGATTTATTTCAATTTTCAAAAAGAAGCCAGGGAATCAAAAAAGGTTAATGATACCTTTTGATTACTCCACAAATAAAATGATCATGTCATATATGCTACTTAACTACTTCAACACCTAAGACAATGGCACACAAAAAGGTTGAATTTGAAGTAGATACTAAAATGTGTGCATGAATCGGATCAAATAGAATTTGACAGCACAATCTTGTAAATGCTTGGTTCAACAATAGTAATAAAGACCATGAGTGCAGCAAATTTACAAAATATAGTCTTCAACTTACAAAGATCAGAAAGAATTTAGACAAGGCCTCACTTATGCAAAATATCTAAGGATCAAGGCCTCCAGAATATTTGATTTTACAACAGGAGTTGACCCATCAAATGTACAAGCTTTTGAAGTATTGATCAAGAAGAAAATAATGATATTGTCGTTAATAGTCACTAAAACTTCTCAAAGTGAGCACCCACAGAGTAAGGAGATACTTCAAGAACAGAAGAAAATGGATATGATGCAGCTGATCATAAAGCTAATCGCCCAAATCAAAGATATGGAAATTCAAATGGATATACTTTATACAAGAAAATAAATCATGGAAGGAACTGGAGCATTCTACCATTCTGCCAGTATGTACTATCGTCTTGACAAATATCTTCAACAACAAGGTTTCACAAAGGATTCGCAAACAAGAATTTATACACAAAAATTGAGAATGATAAATCGTTAATTATGGTTGTTTATGTTGATGACATCATTTTGGGAGTAATGAAGAATCCATGAGTCAGAAATTTGATTTTACATGGCAAACAAGAATTTGAAACAATGATTAAGAAATCAACATGTTTTCTTGGCTTACAAGTGCAATAAGTTAGAAAGATGGTATATTTCTCTCACAAGAAAAATATCTCAAACAGATCTTGAAGAACATGGGATGGAAGATCAAACCTTGAGCCTCCAATGGTGACCTTATTATAATCTCATTCCTGATGATTCTCCCATGGTAAACCAACCAAAGCATAGATCTATGGATTACAAGTCCTGCTTTTCTAATTGGGACTAGACAGATATCATGCATGCAATTGGGATTGTTGGATTTATTCCAAGCTAATTCAGAGTCACATCTCTAAGCCAGAAAGAATATTCAAATTCCACAAGTGAACTCAAGATTTTGCCTATGGTATCCCAAGAATGTTGATTTTATCATGCTTTACAAGGTATGTGGACTGGCTAGAAGACATGACTAAAAAAGCATTAGTGGTGGTGCATTTTATATGGGGCCCCGATTAGCATCTGTGTGCTCGCAAGAAAACAAAGTTCCATTGCCTTATCTGTTTACGTATGCACATGTGGTCACGCACTGTGTTGCAATAATCTCTTGGGTGATACAAACATTACAAGATATTCAAATTAAAAGGTTCTCCTCCCATCTCTATTCTGTGGTGATAATACAAGCGTTACTCGTATCTCTAAAATCCCGTTATATCTCCAAACCAAGCATATCTTTATCAAATATCACTTTTTAAGTAGAACAAGGCTTTTGAGCAAAAGGTTAAATAGTAGTATGTTCCTCCAAAGAACAAATAACGACATATTTACTAAATCTCTTCCCCCAAGGAAGCATTTGAATACTTCCCATGGGCCGGAGTTGTCTCTCTCACTAATAAATCAGCTTTGATTTCGTAAGATTAAATTCGTACGTTGGTGTTGCATGAAACCTAGTCGTATACATACGCGAAGCCTTCTGCTACTGTATGGATCTCTGCCAGTTACATATGGTTTGGCTCTCGTTTCTCGTAATTAATGAGTCCTATCTCTGCGATTCGTGTTCAACTTACATTTCTTTGATATTTATCCGCTCGATGAAGATGCTTTGATGAATTGGTTGTTGAAATGTTCAGATGCACAAAATAGGGGAGCATTAGTTTTACGAGAATAATGCATTGTCTGCATTATGTTGGTTGTCAATTATGGTCTTCTCTTGAGATCCTTTTGGTCTTGGTTATAAAAGTCATATCCGTAATTTGATAAGGTCATGCCGAGACCTATGATGAAAAGATTGTCATATTCAACAAGGAATGGACTTAGTCAAATATATAAACCCACTTGGATTGAGTGCTTGAGTCAAAAACAAACCCACTTGCTTGAGTAGTTGAGTCAAATATGTAACCCTACCTCTACTGGGAGACTGATTTAAGTAAGTGAGTCCTTAAAGAGGTAGGAAAGGTCATACTTAGTCGCAGTCATAAATTTGTATTCTATTAAAATATGAAGACTCAAAAGATAAAATAGGGGAGCATGGACTTCATCAAATTCACAAGAGCTCTTCCTTCTACAAGGAAAGAGAAACCTTGTTTTACATTAGTCCACTCCTCGCCCTGATGTCAAAGGAGGAGAGTAATTGTTTGGTGTTTGAATAATGCTTATGATTGATGTGTCTTTTCAGTATTCATAAAATTGGTGATCAAACACAACTGCGAATGCCATCAAGTCCAAAGGGGGATATTGTTGGTATCATGATGTAATATGTTGATATGTTGTCCTGATGTAGCACCTACTTGATGACTTGGTTTTGATAGCAATCATTTGTAAAAGATGTAAAAATGATGTATTTACAGGCCGCTCAGATGTGATAGAAAAAGGAATTCACGTTGACAAAGAAATGATAAAGGTATGTTTCACATTGTATACGCAGTTTGATGAATGCAACCCGAGTATACCCGCAGGTTTGATGAAGGCAACCCAATGCATACATCCAAAATTAGTGTATATGCAATTTTCATGAAGAGTAAGCCGCGCATGTACTTACGCACTAAATTTGTATACCAGGGGTCTTTATCATGGTGCTGTTTCTCCACAATATTGAGCGTTTTGTGTCGTCTCCATTTGATTCCGTCCAAGAATACCATCAAGACGTTGTGTGGTTTTGGCCTGGTATTGGGAAAGGCCTAAATTATATAAGGAGAAGAAGATCATAGTGCAAAGTGTGCAAGTGTATGGATTTTGATTGAATACTTCACTCAAGCATATCTCGCATGGAATGGGTTACGCTATTAATAGATCTCAAATACTGATGCACCTATGCAACAATTATGGACTTTCAAGATCTCTAGACCGAAATGACTAAGTATTTACCGATCTCGTTTGTGAGATGTTTAGATCTCGTGATCCGGTGCATTTTTGTTGAAGTGAAGGGTATGATCTCAGCAAGTTTGTTGATCTAAAATTTTACGCAATTCTCGATTACTTTCATGCATCCACACGTTCGTTCATCACGGTGAAAGCGTATAGATGGTGGTTCGTTTCAGCAAAAGCGCGTAGAACTCAAGGTTTTTCTCAAGATTGTTGAAGAGAATGTCCGATCATTTTCATATATTTTTGTTGTCTGTCAATGAAGTCTTCATATAGATCTCTGGTTGTTTGAACACCGAATATGATCAATGACTCGGGTGATTGAATATGATGGATGTCGCGCCGAACAAATAAGGGTTATGTAAATATGATTAAATAAGCATGAATGCTTGATCCGTTTCCGAGTTTGACTGGCCTTTCTAAAATTCAAGATACAAAGATCTATACACACGTTGGTGTGTAGGAAAGTGCGTATACACAGGTGTTGAAGTGCTGAAGCAGCGTATGCATTTGATCAGATGGTTCGATCAGATTTGGAAGTTAATTTTGCATGTTATTTCTGCAGTCCGTTTACGATCGTGATTGGGTTATAGTGATCTCTACCGTTTTGTTTAAAGTTTGCTTATAGTGTTGATTCACAAATTGAGTTGTAAGTTGTTGGATCCAGGAAATCGATGGAACATGGTTCCAAGGAGTCCAGGTGGAAGCTTTCAATGTGGAAGAAGCTTCCTACCAAGAGAAGATGGTGTTATGTCTGTGGGTTGTAGCTCCCTTCCAAATAGTGGCTAGGTAAATCAGAATGTGAGCTGGAGCTCCCATCCATTATCAATTGGAGAAACGAGGAGAAGGTCATGTTCCTTCCAGTGGGTGCTCGCGTAATGATATGAGTCCATCGTGATCGCACATCATTGTAAGCATGTTTCTATATAATAAATATTGGAAGATGAGATGACAAGTAGCGGGGTGGTTTTCTTCCAACTTGGGTTTCCACCTAAATCTTGGTGTTCATGTGTGATGCACTTGTGTGATGATTTATTTTGTTATTTCGCACCGTTTTATTGCTTAACTATCTCGATACATAATAGATGAACTCACACTAATATTTCCGAATATTTATCCTACCGTAAGATATTTGGGTATACGCATAGTTTTAAAAACCGGTCGTGTTTGAACTTCTAAGAATCGGGCCAAATCCCAATGGCCGATGCTCATGGCCGGAACTACCCAAGCAACCTGCTCGTGAGGCATTTTGCCCTTTTCATAAACTGACCTTACACTTCTGTTTAAAGTTAGAAAGGGTTCAATTCCGGACTGAGCCCACACTGCTGCTATCTTCCACGCGTCCACCAGCTGGGCTTAGGCTGGCTTACCTGGAGGTTATCTTCAAACCCCTCCCAACCCCTTATATAAGACTGTTTCCTAGTCTCACCACCTGTCTCATTATATCAGGAGTTTGATTTGAGCAGAGAGGCTGGAGCCTGCCTGAGTGCTGATCTTGGAGGCTTGGAATCGAGTTGGAGTTATCTTTGAGATAGTTTGAGCTCGCCAATAGCGTTGCATCTTCAAGAGGACACTAAGGAGGCTAGTTTATTGCTAAAAAGAGGGAATTTTCACTTGAAAATCCTTCATTTCATTGTTGTTCATGTATTTATTTTCTCATGTGTTTAGCTATTTTATTGCTCTAAAATCTCTAGTCCTATGCTATCAAATTTTGTATGTTTGAATGTGCATTTTGTTTCGTAAATTTAGCCTTAGTTTTCCATTTATCTTAGCTGCAATTTTATTTAAATGGCAGATTTATTTCCAAATTTCAATTATTTCAAGTCAAGATGCCTCCAAAAGCTGATAGTGGCATGGGTCCAGTCAGATGGGATTGATGGAAAGATGGTATGCAAACTTTGTCTAAAAATGTATTGGAGGTGGGGTATTCTTAGATTGAAACATCACTTGGCTGGGATAAGAGGCAATGTAACGCCATGATGCACCTAATGCAAAGTTAGGTCCCATTAGGCAAACACCTGCCAAGCTTGAAAAGTTTGAGGAGACTAAGGCTAGGGAGAAGGCCATTCAAGATGAAATTGCAAGGAAGAGGGAAATAGTAGAAATGATGAGAGAGAGTGGCAGAAAATGAGGAGTATGATATTCAAGACCCACTTATCCTTCCACCAATAACCCCTTTCACTATGTTCCTCCCGTTGGCAAAAAGATCAAACCCAACAAAGAGACCTAACCTCATGAGTTATTTATTCAATTCTAATCCCACAACCACCGCCAAATACTTCCATGTCCCACCCAACTCCAAGTCGTCAACCCACTTTGGATCAGCATTGGAAAACAATGCAAAGAAGCTTCTCATCAAGACATTGCTAGATGGTGGTATGATTCGTATATCCCATTTAATGCTCGCTTAACTCACCTTATTACCAAGCTATGTGGGACTCTCGTTTTTGTTGGCAGTGAAGGGCCTCTAAAGGCCCCATCGCACATGAGTTATGTGTTTCCTTGCAACAGAGATTTCTATTGATGAGCATTTGGCTGAATATACTCCAGTCATGGCTCAAAATGTGCTGTTCCATCATGTCGATGGTAAGAACCGTGACTATCATGTTACTTCCTTGTTGCTTGCCCCAGGAACAACAATGTTTTGAGACTCGCTTGATGCATCTCGACAAGGTGAAGGATGGCCTTCATTTGGAGCTTTGGATAGATGTTCCAGACGTGGAGAGCAGAACGCCAGTGTGTCATCACAGACAATGCTCTCAAACTATGTTCTTGGCTGAAAGATGCTTGAGTCCAAGTATAGTACCATATTTTGGACTCCATGTGGGGCCGCACATTGCATAGACCTCATGCTTGAGGACATAGGCAACCGGAAAATGGGTAAAAAGCATCAGAGCATGGCAAGTGCATTACAAAATACATTTGCAACCACTCATGGGTATTGAGCCTAATGAGGAAAACACAGAGGCAAAGAGCTTGTTAGGCTTGCCATTACGAGATTTGCAACTCACTTCCTCATACTGCAATGTCTCACCCTCACGCAAAAAACCTATGTAAATTTTTTTCTCTCGATGATTGACCGAATCTTGGTGGGCTCGTAGACAAGATGAAAAAGACACCAAAAGAAATTTTGACAGCTTATTTTTGGAAAAAGGTCTTTAGAGCCGGTAAAATTACTCCGAGCCCTTTTTAAGGTGCTAAGGATGGTGAAGTGGGGAAAGGATGCAATGGGATAAATTTCTATGAGGCTATGGATCATGCCAAGGAGCAGAGTACGGCAACAGACAGGATAGGTTAGCTAAATATGGCCGGATATGAGACTATTGATAACAGATGGAATAACCAACTCCATCGTCCTATACATGCAAATGGGTATTTTTTGAACCCAAAGCATTATAGAGCTCGGTTAGAGATCAGGATGGGAGGCTGGGATCCGGATTGATTGATTGCTTGAGCGCATGATCCCCAACTGCACTGAAACACATAAACAATCTCATTTTGAGTATGGCAATTGTACCTTTGGAAAGAACTTGGCAAAAATGGCAAGAGATGTGGATCAACCAGTAAGCAATTCCAATTTGTTTTTCTTTTCATGTTAAATTGTTTGTGTCATAATGAAATGAATCATGTTACTAATGAATGTCTTTTATTTGGCAAGACATTGGTGGGAGTCATTTCATGTGCCAATGTCCTCAATTGCAAAGGTTTGCAATTAGGAATCCTCAACAAACGGCAGTCGTCTGTGTTGTGAGCGCACTGATCTGCTTTTTGGAGCGCACACACAGGTACAAGAAACCGTTTGGAACAGTAAACGGTTAAATGGATCTTGTGTTTGTGCAATAAGACCTTCACTTGAGGCGGAACTAATCCGATGAGCAAACACCTAATCTAGATCCCCATTGTGTTGGATGATATTGATCCAACATCAGAATGGGTGGAGGAGATTGAAGATCGAGTGTTTGAGACTGATTTTGATTTTGATGCAGCAGTAGCGGGGGGTGAATTTGAAGCGGATTTGGTGCCGCCATTAGACGCAGACCCAGGATTGGTAGCTGCATGAAGCAAAGGCAAACAACCAATGGACGACACTAGTCATGCACCTCGAGTAACTTGTGCTTCCATTAGGTTCACTTCTATTGTTATTGGTGGCAGGGGTATTGAGGTTGCAGATGAGATTGAGGTTGAGGCATCCTCAGACTCTGATCCAGATGATGTCTATGTAGCAGGCGATGTTGATCTTGTGTCTAGTAGTGGTGATGAATTTGATGACTGATCATCATTCATGTGTATCAGCAACCGATGTTGATCCTATGTCTAGTAGCGGTGATGAATTTGATGATTGATCATCATTCATTTGTAGTCTTGTATTAGGCCAATGGCCTCATAGCTTGTAGCATTGTTTTTGGACTTTATGGGCCATTTGGAGCCTCATTTCTTATGTCTTTTTCGATGATATGTATTGCACTCGGTGCCATTTTGATATATTCACCTTTGCATGGTATATAAATGAGAAAACTTTGCATATTTTGTCTCTATTGGCTTGGAATCATGGTTGCAAATCTTAAAAATAGTTTTTTTTATTAAAAAAATAATTATTTAATGTATTTTTTTTTAAACCGGTTCATTGAGATCTGACCGCTCCCGGTTAGAAACCCGGTTCATTAGGTCCACCGGTCCAGTCACCGGTTCTGGTTTTTAAAACTATGGGTATACGCAAGTTTCCTTTAGGATAGTTGTGTGTATACGCTAGTTGGGCTAATCAAAGTCGCGTATAGAAATCAGTAAAAGAAAAGTAAAAGATTTTGATTTTTGTAAATACTAATTAAGCCGCCCCCCCCCCCCCCCTCTCAGTGTTTTTCCCAACACTGAGCTCAGAATTCCCTCAGTGTGCTCTTTTTCCCTTTTGATGCTTTTCTGCCCTAGCAACTGCTGCAGAAAATCTGCGTACCAGTTGGAGATCTGATCTACACTAAAGTTGTTGCACCACTCCCTCTACTGCTAACAAATCTTGATCTGGAAAATCTTCCTCTTTGTTGACTAACTCAGAGAGAGATTCTTCCTTGAGAATCTTGCCCTCCTGGCACTGACTGCGCAAGCCTTCTCGTGGTTCGATCTGCTACCTATGCAGGTCTTCGAGCTCCCTCTTCAACTTTGCTTTTGAGCTCTTCTCTACTTTACCTATGGTCTGATACCATGTGAAAATTCCACGATTGGAATCCTTTTACAACAACTGGTTAAGTTTCTTCTATTTTGTTATATAACTGAACAAAATTATTTGATGTTTACTACGGTAAATAACGAAACTAACACACTGCAGTCTTTGCAAATATCAACATGTTGTGGAAACAAAATAAGCGCAGGAAAGAAATAACACACACATGACACTGTGATTTTTGGACAATGTCCCCTGAAAGACCCAATGCGGGAAAACCGGTGCAACAGCTGAGGGTTTGTATTATTATGTAGTAGTTTATGAATACAATCTTGGATGCGTTACTGGCTATCCGATGTAGAGAATATAACTGGCGAGAAAGTTAGTGAGATAACCTCACATTGATACAAGAAGATTCGGTACTGATCTGACTGAAGATGAGACCTTTTCGCTGTCTTTGTGCAACTCTGCGTCACACTTATGCAATTACTATGTCACTGCTGCAAGGACCGCGTCACACCTCCCAGCTGATATTTTGCTGGATGGAAACTCGATCCTATGACCTCCCTATCTCACACCCCGGCTTCCGGTACTAGATCTCAACTTCTCCTTAGAAAAATTTCTGTTGGAACACCTAATCCTACATGGGTAGGTGTGGAATATGAAAAGTCACAATGGAGTCCAAGTGACCTTGGAATGTGAAACCAAGAGTCACACCATTGTACTACTGTAGTGAGGGGCAGATCGGCAAGGGATTTTCTGATCCAAGGCCGAGAATACATACATCAGAGAGGCATTTTCATACCAGGTAGCACAGAGGCCAGTAGGAGGGATGCAGCCCAACCAGGCTGATGCAGAGATCACGCAGAGAGAAACGCAGACCCTTCTTGGTGATGCAGAGGCAGCGAAGAGGCCTTCACAGTGATGCAGGGGCAGCCTGTGCTGTGCAGAGGTTGCGCGGGGTAGGAGAGGCTGACGCAGTGGCGGGAAGAGCTGCGCTAAGGGTTCCAGTGGGCCAAAAAGGGCTCGTATTCAGTAATTCCTGAAGGGTTTGAATCAACCATATTTTTTGTCTCTGAGTGATAAGGTACAACTGCCTTGAATTTCACTGTGGGGCAAACCACTACTGGTGCCCTAGATGTATTCAGATATTTTGCTTAATAAATAAAACCCTTAAAGAGTTGTTGTACCGATTTTCCCGCATTGGGTTTTTCCGGGGACATTTGTCCGAAAAATCATGTGTGTCCTTTGTCATATGTGAGCTATGTTTCAAGAAATAATCTGTATATGTGTAGGCTACAAGTTGTGTTTACTTCTCTATTTTATGAATATTTCTGAAAATAACTTGTATAATTAAATCACAAGTAGGAGAAGTAAATCAAGATACTGCAGTAGGGTTTCTGTAATTTTGTATTAAGAAATTTTCACACGGAACTCCCCCCATTAGTGAAAGTTTGTAAAGAGCAGGGGGTTTTGGCTGTGGTGACTGTGGGCCACTACCCGATTGTTGTCTCTTTATCTGACGTTAGCCTAGTAGAGTGTTCCCTCTCCTAGGCCTGCTAGATTTTGCGGCAACATTTTTTGCGTCGTTGTCGAGGAGGAAGCGAGCCTACCTTCCCATAAGCATCTAGCTTATTTGAAGAGGCATATTCTCTAACAACAAGACAAACCCTCTTCTGGTGACTCCATTGGAAGAATGAAGCCAACTCCTCTTATGGTTGATTTGCAAGACTCAAAGCAATGGCCCCTTTGGATTTGGAAGAATCACACCCGACTTTGGATGTTGCATGGATCCTTAGAAATCCAAATAACTTTGAGTGGAATTATATGGGAGGTTTACCAAATTTTGATGGTGATCTATCTTCAACATCAAGTCATATAGAAAAGTTCACAAGCGTGTCTCAAAGTTCAAGGAGGTGCACGAGGATGTTCTTATTCGATTATTTATCATCTCTATTGGATATGAACATAGGGATTGGTTTGATGACTTATGTGAACCTGGAAGCATCTCCTCTTTGTTAGTTTTTGCAGCATCAAATGTGTTCTAGTCACGAAACATGGTGGAGAGGCTAGAATACATGAGATATCCAAAATCCAAAAATCATTTCTGGAAATTCCACCTAGAGATGACTTAATTAGATTATTAACCAGTTTTTTAAATATTTCCCAAGTCTAAACTTAGAGAGTATGGTTAATTAATCATAATTAATTAGGTGAGAATTCTCTAGAAACTCACACAGATTGAGTTTGATATGATCCTAGCCCTTGATTAAGTTTTAATCATGGTCGTCAATGCTGCAATAAAGGATTATAAGAAGTCGTCGATGGGCACTTGGAGAACACACCAAAGAAGCTTAAAGAATTCGATTTTCCAGAGTAGCAGTAGTTAGTTGTTGGAGAGTTCGAGCTTCAGTGAGGAAGCAAAGTCAGTGAGGGGTGGGGATAGTGATCCGTAGGAAGTTTTCCAGATACGGAGAAGCAACAACAAGAGGGCAAGTTGTTCCAGTGAGGCAACACAAAGGACTGCGCAGTTGCTTCAAAATAGCAATTTGATTTTGACTGAGGAAAATTCGATTCAACTTCCAAAGGGCTGGAGAATCTGTTTCCTCAGCAGAGACAAGAAAAATGACTTGATCAGAGGCAATTCCGGGCTAGATGTCCAAGGGTTTGCACAAGCATTGTGTAGAAGCTGACGCAAAGGGTCCAGGAGGAAGAGTTTTCTGAGGTAGAGTTGTGTCGAGATTGATTGTGGAGGAAGGGAAATTCCCTTAAATAATTTTGGCTAGATTTACTTGTTGTTTGGATTTCCAGTTGAGCATCCATAGATTGTACTCAGATTTCACTGCTACATAATAATAAAACCCTCAGCTGCTGCACCGGTTTTCCCAAGTTGGTTTTTTTAGGGGACATTTGTAGAAAAATAACTGTATAAATTTAATGTGTGTGTGTGCTAGTATTTTCTCATATTCTAGCGCTATTTTCTTTCACAGTTTATTTGTGAAAATCACAGTGTGAATTATTTGGTATTTGTCGTAGAAAATTGCAAATAAATTAACAATTAGGAAAATAATTTCCAGTTGTTGTGATAGATGAAGTTTTCACATGGTATAAGAGTGTAAGTGATCATCCAAAAAGCTTAGAAGCATAGGAGAGAATTTCGTTGTTCAGAGGGAGCAACAGGCTGAAATTCTCAGAGGTTGTGCAGTGCTTAGATAGGCAGATCAAATTGCTAGGCAGAATTTCGATTTTTCAGTTCTGGTTGGTAGAAAATTTGACTTGCTAGATTTAGTGATTCCAGCAGTCAGAGGGAGCAACATCAGTCAGATTTTTGTTGAGAAGATTTGTGGTTCAACGCAAAGGGTTTTACAACTACAGAACTAGCATTAAGTGGAAGAGAGAAGCACACACATTAGGAGGAAAATTTCTCTTAGAGAAATTCGAGTTTCAGAATTTCGATTTTCCGAGGTAGATTGGCAGTAGTAGCTAGCAGATCTGCGCATTCCAGAAGGGAGTGCGAGTAGCAGAGCAACAACTGAGCAAAGGGAAAGAGGGAGTTTTCGACTAGTTCAGAAATGGCCACAACTGGGCTTAGAGATCATGATAGGTTGGATGGAGCTTCCAAATATGTCATTTGGAAGGCTAGGATGTCCTTCCTTCTAGATGAATATGGCCTGAAAGCCTACATAGATAATGTGGTGGCAGTTCCCCAGGATGTCGATCAATTCATGGAGTACTGAAAATAAATGGCAAGGGCGAAGCGGTTGATCTTGGATGGTGTCCAAGATCATATAGTCTCACACATAGTTGGCAAAGGTCCTGCTAAAGAGATGTGGGATGCTCTTTCCATGCTATATCATGGTTCTTCGGAGCAATGGAATATGTTTCTCTATGAGAAGGTCAAGAAAATCAGGATGAAGAAGGGTGAAGGCATAGATCCCTTCCTCACAAGGATTGAGGATGTTCGAGATTAGATAATAGTCGTGGGGGAGGCATCCCAACCCACAGAGCTTTTTCGATTGGCGCTAAACAATGTCTCGGAGGATTGGAAAGTGTTTGTCCAAAGCATACTGGGCAGAGACACTTTGCCAAGATGGGACAGATGTGGGCCAATTTGCAACAAGAGGGGTTGAGGTGGGCTCGGTTAAAGAGTACCATCAGCGGCAGCAGTAGTAAGGGGCCGAAGTGTAGGAGGAGAATGTGGCCCTAGCATCTAAGGGTCCCAATAAGGGGCAAGGGGAGTCGAAGAAGAAGAAGAAGGACCTGTCAAAAGTCAAGTGCTGTGAAATTTTTTGAATACAATAATACAAAAATCCTACTACAGTATCTTGATTTACTTCTCCTACTTGTGATTAAATTATACAAGTTATTTTCAGAAAATATTCAGAAAATACCAAAGTAAACACAACTAGAAGCCTACATACATACAGATCATTAACTGAATATTATGCTCATTCAACAAAGTGACAGAGATTTTTCGGGCAAATGTCCCTGGAAAAACCCAATGTTGGAAAACTAGTGCAACATATATGAGGGTTTATTATTATTAAGTAGAATCTGAGTACAACAAATCTAGGCACCTTTCTGGTTAACCCGACAGAGAAAAATAGATCTACAGCAATACCTGCTGTTTTGGAGACTGAAGACTAGACTGATTCACACCCTCAAACGAGATTTACAGAACTCAGCCCTATTCAGCGTGTAGAAACCCCAACACTGCTCTGAAGTTGCCTGCGTTAGCCCTGCTAGCCCCTGCGTGCCCCTGCGTTGCTCAGAAGGGGACTGCGTAACCCCAGACTAGTTGGCACAGTCCTTACACTACCCTGGATGGCCTCTATGTAACCCTGGTGGCCTTCTGAAGCTGCAGCACTGCCCCCCTGGGCCTACGTAGCGGCTGAAACCCTCTACGCAGCGCAGCTACTGCATAGCCTTAGCTTCCTTTGCGCTGCTCCTGGTTGCTGCTTCTTTGCCTCTTGCTGACTCTTGGCTCCGGGATCAGATCATCCCCTTAGCCAATACTACCCCTCGCTGCAACATAAGCTCTTCTGGAAATTCTTAGCAAGCCTGCCCTGGAATTCCATCTTAGTCTCTCTCAGCTCTGCCTTCGTGTGTGTGTGTCTCCAACTGACCCTCAAGCCTTTCTCTTATACTTTTTCGTTGAAACATCAATGCCCCTTATTTAATCTATTATCGATGACTGAGATTAAAAGACTGCTTGATCCGCGTCACTTAGAACATTTCATCACATGTGTTTCATTAATTCACTTTAATTTTTCTAATTCCCTAAGTTAGACTTAGGGTCCTCATTAAAAAAATTAATTATTTTAATATCTCACACATAAGATGAAATTTCTCCAAATGCTTTCTGGGTTTTGGAGCTCTTGTGTGTCTTAGCCCCTCCACAAAATTTCAGGGCTAGAGCACACCCGATGCTACCTCAACACTCAAAATATCAACACTCCCTCTTAGCACGGAGTGTGCTCTAGTAATACATCCACGCCATGTATCACAAGATCTCGGTGTTGATCTCTGCATTGTTGATGCTTGGCCTACTGCCCTCCATCCACTGCGCTGCTGCTTTTTGTACTGCTGCCCATGTCACTGCCACTCACACTACCTCATATGTACTGCAACTCCCTCTCAAATTGCTGCATCATGCTGCCCATAGCACTGCCACTGCTAACTGCTACACTACAACTCAGTTGCTGAGAAGTAAGCAACTGAAAAACTCTTGTCCAATCATTGACAGACAAGTCAGGTTGCACCTCATCACTGAAACTCCCTTGGTTGTTGCTCTATGCTGTCCTCCTGAAGCCATTGTGCTGCTACAACTTTGCACTGCGTGAGCACAACCTCTCTGCGTTGTTGCCTCTACGCTGCTGCTGCCTCTGCACTGCGCTGCTCCCTCTACAACACTTCAGCTCTGCCCTCTGCTTCACTGTGATCTTTTGCAACCATCTCCTTCTTGTCCCGCTACTATCTTAAGGCTCCTGTAGCTCGTATGTGATCCAAGGGTTGGGCTTACTCAAGGATCCTGCCTCCTTGATCTGTAGCTGCTCTACAGATCCATATCGCCCCACTTACATGGCTCATGAGCACTCATGGCTACGTCATCATCTCTCCCATCGTCCTTTGCTGCTGCAGCCTTGGAATTAGAAGTTCCTTTGTCCTTCTTCTAAGGACAAGTTTGGCGAAGTGTCCAAGCTCACCACAGTTAAAGCACCGAACCTTGGATAGGTCCCTCTTCTTCTTCCCTTGCTGCCTTCGTTCCTTCGATGCAAGGGCTAAATCATCTTCCTCTTCTTCCTTCACCCGAACAATTCTGCTGCTGCTGTTTTGCCTCTTGATGATTCTTCTAATCTCCTCCTAACGGAGGATTGCCCACATGTCCACCCAGGATGGTAACACTGCCCTGCCCAATATGCTTTGGACAAATGTTTCCCACTCCTCGGTGATTGCATTCAGGGCAGTCCTTACGAAGAGCCCTTCATGGCAATCAGTTGATCCCGGATAGTTCGAAGTCAGAAAAGGAAGGGCTATATCTCCTCACCCTTCTGCATTCGGAACAACCTCATCTGATTCTCTAGAAGCATCTTTCTTTGAACGAAGCTTCCCTGATACATCGTCTCCAAAGCAGTCCACATCTCATTTGCCGTCTTATTTCCGACAATATGTGGCATGATGTGATATTTTACTCCGTTCATAATCAAACGCTTAGCCCACGCTTGATTTTCCTTAAATTTCTTCAAAGGATCTAGATCTACAGGCTCAACTAGGACATTCTCTACATGGTTCTTGATGTCGTACTCATCCAGGACTATCATTATCCTAGCTCTCCAGATAACAAAGTGGAAACACCGTCCAACCTGTCTTGATCTCTCAGCCCATGAGAAGCCATCTAGCTCAAATTTGACAAAACAATACTCTTCTCCCTCTTCCTGCTACAAAACTCAACATAAATGCTGGATCTGGGATTCTTGGCGATCAGAAACCCTCTATAGTAGCTGCTCCCTCTGTCAACTAATTTCCCTCCTGGAAATCTTCAGCCAAAAAAACAATCAGACAGTTCTCTATGATCGCCTTCTTGATCGAATCTCAGATCTGTTTGGCTCAGATCTGTTGAGTGACTGTCTTCCTCCCGCTCTTTGTCAACTTAGCTAGGCACAATTCTGCATCGGCATAATCTCCACCACACCAACAACTGCTGAAGATCTGAAGCACTGCTTTCGGATCTCGGCAATACTTCTCAGCGACAGAAAAAATAACTGGACTACGTCCCTCTAGCTGCCCTTTGCACGAGCAAACTGGCCCAGTGCAACGGCTGCGCAGCGTAGGCCGCTCCTTGTTGGAAATACTAAGAGGGGGGGTGAATCATTATTTATTTCCAATTGTTATTTTTACCAGTTAGATCACTTATATTTAGAACACAAAATAATAATAAGAATAAATGCTTTTATTAATATCAATAAATTAAGTACAATATTTTTGTAGGGCTCCAACCCTAGATGAAGACACCAATCTTCAATCTCCTAGGCTCCAACCCATATTATGCCAAGCACCGACTTGAACTTCCCAAGGCTCCAACCTTGTCAGTTTGAGGCACCAAACTCTAAAGCTTCAACTCTATCTTTGGTACAAGTTCCAACCTGGTCTCTTGAGGACTCCTATCCTCTAGGGCTCCAACACTATCTTCGGTACAGGCTCCAACCTCCAGGGCTCCAACCTTTAGCTTCAATTTGTCAGGATAAGTTTGATGATTGTTCACGGCTCCCAATATCTTCTTCAACGAGCCTTGTCTATATTCAGCAATGCCTTCTTCAAGTCACTTCATCAATGACAACCTTGTCTCATAGAAGGTGTCTCCACTATCCTTCATGGTACCCAAACTATTTTTCCAAGCTCACTCCATGAGGGCTTCAACGCATCATGGTTTCCAAGAATGTCTCCAAGACTTTAATCAATGCTTTGTTGATGCTTCAAGGTGTCTTCAATCAATTGCTCAAGTTATGCACAAGGTCTTCCAAACAATTCCAAGTACAAGGACTACTACAAACTCTTCTTCAAGGCTTCATCAATATATCTTCAAGGATATCCTCAACGGTGCTGCTAAAAGGTCTTCTTGACTGTCCCAAAATATGCTTCAATAGGTCTACACACAATGTCCTTGCTTAGTCTTCAATAATCCTTCATTTATTAATGACAATCTTCTCTACCTCAGAAAGAGTCTCACAAACAATTCATATTTGCCCAAGAGATTTTTCCTAAGGTCATTCCATCATGACTTCAACAATGTGCTCAAGATCTCCACTTTTGCTAAGAGAAGGTTGCTTCAAATGTGGACAAATCTTCAAGGTCTACAAACTGCTTCAATATGGGCTTCAATGCCTAATTCAAAAATGTTCTTCAAGCATCAACAAGACAACTCTTCACAGATCTTCAAGCACACTTCAAATGTAGCTCCAAGGATGTTTCAAGAGGTTTCTTGAATGTCTTCAAAAGATAAATCAAATTTTCCTCAAAAATTAACCTTGACTGTCCTCCTTTCACTACAATTGTTCATGGGTTAGTTACCACAGAACCGGGCCGCCAGAAGTCTAAGACCCTTGATAGTTCAGAAGTTTCTTACAGGCAGTTGTCAAAGACTATCACTGTAATTCGAGCCTTCACACTGTTGTTTCTTCCAAGAGTATCTTCTTCAATTTACGTGCTTCTTTTATCACAGGTTTACTGCTGCAACAGGTCTTCTACTAGGTTTAAGCCACTGATTTGATCATAAGTTTATACCCAAAAAGAATTATGTATTTGTCCAAATAACCTTCTTCATATCGAATGTAGTCACAGTGTAGTCTACATGTGTTCTTTCTCTGCAATAGTGGCCGAGGTCTTTTATTTCTTCGCCGAAACTTGTTACTTTTGTTCTTTTTCAGTGTGTATCACTTTTCCTACAACCGAATGGTCTTTAAGGTATATGGTGGAGTTGTCTTGAATGAGGTAGAGTTCCAATCTACGCAGTATAAGATGTTATACAGGCCCAAATTGTAATCGCAATAGATAAATCAGGTCCAAGTCTTTACAGATCGAGTTGTTTGAAAATTTGTTACCACAGGTCCGTATATCTCTTTTTTTGCGAGTTTCTTGATCGAATTCCTCAGATATATCACTCTGCCTCTGTTCTTTATCCTCCGCAGGTTAAGCCTCGTCACAAGTTAACTTGGACACCGAAATTTCCCAAATAGTAGTTTCTTTCTCCTCGGCTTCCTATATTCTTCTATAGAGTTGTGCCATGATTGCTTGTGGAGGAAGGGAAATTCCCTTAAATAATTTTTTCTAGATTTACTTTCTGTTTGGATTCCTAGTTGAGCATCCATAGATTGTACTCAGATTTCACCACTACATAATAATAAAACCCTCCAGTGTTGCACTGGTTTTCCCAATTTGGGTTTTTCCAGGGACGTTTGTCCAAAAATAGCTTTGTAAATTTTGTGTGTGCGCTAGTATTTTCTCAGTTTCTAGCACTATTTTCTTCCGTAGTTTATTTGTGAAAATCACAGTGTGAATTATTTGGTATTTGTTGTAGAAAACTACAAATAAATTGTTAAATAAATTAATACTTAAGAAAATATTTTTTAGTTGTTGTGATCGATGAAATTTTCACTCTTTTCCTGAATTAATGGAAAAACTTTTGAAATATAATGGACCGGGTTTTCAGTCTAAGGAGGAAGCTACCCGAGCTTTGGAGGAATCCATCATAATAGAACTTCATCCCTCTATTGATGCTGAGGAAAGGAACTTTCAAGCCAAAGAAGTTGAAGAAGAACACCATGAGCAAGAAGGAGATTCCTCCTTGGATCATCGAGATGAAGAAATTGATAAGGACCTCGAGAATGATTTTGAAAGCATGCATGGTCAAGATCATGGCGAAGATGAATATTTGGGAGGGGAAGTTCAGTTGAACCCCACCATGTATGTCAAGTTTGATGATGAGCATCATGAATACCTTGGAGAGGGTAATCTTGTTTATTCCCTAGAGGTCGACGTTGGAGATTACTTGCATATTGAAGAGGGGGATGGGAGGTCAGTGTCCATATTTTTGACAAGGATCCCATTTATGATACCAATGATGATATTAATGGAGACCTTGTCTTGCCTTGTCTTCCTTATGATCAGGAAGGTGTATTTGAGTCATCCTTGAACTCTCCTATCATTGTCCAATGTATGATCCTTGAAGATGATGAGCCTAGGTTGATGCCCCCTTTTCAATATGATCCTTGAAATAAGAAACGTAGTTGTGGTGATCCTCCATGCCAGCCATCCCCTTCACTATACCCCTCCATATGTGTACCTAGGGGCACCAAGGAGAGTTGCATCACTAAGAAGGATTTTGAGAAGAAATGATTGAGCTTAATCTTTCACTTCTCTATATTCGAGCTTGAGGGAATGACTCAATGGTATGACCATGATTCCCCTTTTTCCCCTGCATCCATGATTCCTTTTCATAATCCATTATCTTCTTGCTTTCCCACCTCCCTCCATTGTAATATTTTATGTAGATCGTGCACAAATAATTATGATGTTTTCTTGTGCCATCTCATTACTAATCATAGGGGGGAGGGATGTTATATTGATCTAATGATATGTTGGTTGCATTGGTTGTATGACTATACCTAGCTCATGCATAGCATATTAGCATTGCATGGTAGTGTAGGTGCATTGCATATTTGTTAATTTTGGGCAACTAGGTCCAAACTCCACGTTGCACTGCTCATATGACGATGGTCATATTTTTGTCGGGTTCCTCTTTTGGAGAGGTGCAAGATTGATCTAAAGATCATTTTGTTGGGGTGAGCAGAACATTTATTTTAAATTTATTTTCCACATGTGCAAGGTCGGCCAGATTTGTAATGTAGGCTCACATGCCTAATAGATGTGTCACACACCGTCACTGAGGGATATAAATTAGAGAGACTTGGATGTCATTTTCTCATCAGCTCATCACACATTCTCTCATTGTGATATGATTGGTTCGATAACATTTGGAGACCTTTTTCCCCTCACATGTGTGGAGCTGAGTTGCTGTTTTCTGCGGATTTGTTTAGGGCCTTTTGCTGTAGTGTTGACCAGCGTTGACCATGGTCAACCCTTGGTCGTTTGACCTCAAAACTTTTCCAAAATTCCGATTTTGAGAGGTCGTACTGCTGGGCACTAAAATCGAGTAAATCAAAGAATTTGAACGAAGCCCTAATCTGCAACGTTGACTTTCTGTTGCTGTCCTGCGTTGACTTTGGGTTGACCAGCATTGACTTGTGATGAGCTGTCTTTGAGAGCTGTGGGTGTGACACTTGGAAGATTGGCTGGCCGAGAAAGACTTTGCTAGCTGAAGCATCCTATTGACTACCATAACGCAACAATATCTCATATCTTTGCTGGACAAAAGGAATTGTAAATCTGATCTATATTTGGTTTGTCTTTTGTTGATCTATTATTGTGTTCTATCCATAGTATTAAAAACAGACCGGGTCAGACCGGAAACCAGTCAAAAAACCCGGTTACCAAGCCGACTTCGCACATTTTTCTGGTCAAACCAGTGCTGATAGGCCGGTTAAGGACGGAACCGGTCAGTTTAGTAATAAACCGATCGGTTTCGTCCTTAACTGGCCGGTTAGCAGCCACCTACGCAAAGGGACCCATGTACGGTATTTTGGGGGGTTTAGGGTTGTTTTGGAGGGAAGAGGAGGCTTGTTTCCCTCCAAAAACACCCTCCCCAATCCTTTATAAGCAGGGGCAACCTCTCATTTGTCTCATACCATCAAATTTGGAGCTTTTGTGAGTTTGATTGAGAGCTTGGAGAGTGTTGATTTTTTACTAGAGTAGTGGAACAACATAGAGTTTGCACTAAGTAGTAGCCATGATGCCTCCAAAAGCCAAGGATACTGCATGGGCTCATTGTGATATGATTGATGGAAAAATGATCTGCAAATATTGCCAAAAATCTATTGTAGGAGGGGGTATTTACAGGTTCAAGAAACACTTGGCTGGGATAGGAGGCCATGTGGAGCAACAAATGAAGTAATAGGGCATATTAGGGCAGAATACCTTCAGAAGTTTGAGACTCAAGTCACTGAACCAATAGAGAAGTTTGTGACTCGAGCAGTTGCAAAGTTTGGTAGTCGAGACTCAACCAACTGAGTTTGATCATGATGAGAAGTTTCAAACTTTCAAGTGATAATGTTGATCACTAATATCATATATGTAGACAGTAGATTTGTAGTAGACTGTAGGCCAATGGCTTCATAGCTTGTAGCATTGTTTTTGGACTTTATGGGCCATTTGGAGCCTCATTGCTTATGTATTTATTCGATGATATGTATTGCACTTGGTGCCATTTTGATATATTCACCTCTACATGGTATATAAATGAGCAAACTTTGCATATTTTGTCTCTATGTGCTTGGAATCATGGTTGCCAATCTTAAAAACAATTTTTATTATTAAAAACTAATTATTTAATGTATTTTTTTAAAACCGGTTCGTTTAGACCTGATCAGTACCTGTTAGACTAGTTCCGGTCAGAAACCCGGTTCATTAGGTCCACCGATCCGGTCACCGGTTCCAGTTTTTAATACTATGGTTCTATCAGCATTTTACTTTCGTGTTTATGTGATTGCTATTTTGTATCGGGCCTAAGAAAGATTGAAGTAAAATTGCACCAAGCATAGAGCACCATGGTTATCTAAATTTAACATGGTATCAGAGTTGAGGTGAAGACAAAGTCCAAGCTTGTGTTAGAAGAAATCACTGAAGGAAGGAATCAAATGCAGCTGCCGCCATGAAGACAAAGTATAGAAAAGGGGAAATCAAAGCAAATATGATTATCCAGGATTCTATTCATAAGCACTTGGTTGCTTACATTTCTGAGCTGAACACATCTAAAGAGATGTATGATAAGTTGGTGAGCATGTTTAGAGCTAGCAATGCTAATCAAATCCTTTTCTTCAAGAATTAATTGAAGAATATCAAGAAGGGCAAGGATGAATCTATTCAATCTTATTTTATGAGGCTCAATGAAATCAGGAATAACCTCCTAGCTATTGGGGAAGCAATATCTGATCGAGAGATGGTTCTTATTGCACTTGGAGGTCTCCCCCGTGATTGGTATGTATTCAATATTGCTATTCTTAATAAAAATTTGATCCCTGATTTTGATGAAATATTGATGAGATACACTCAAGAGGAAACAAGAATGATGGAATATGCCTCTAATGGAAATGGAAGTGACCCTACTGCCTTTGCCGCTCATGCAAAGAAGAAGAACCATGGTGGCCCGAGAAATCAAAACCATGGTAGAGTAAGGCCCAAAGGAAGGAAGGGGAGATGTTACACTTGTAACAAGACTGGTCACTATGAAAGAGAGTACCCTAATAGAAGGGACTCTCCCAGGGACAGGAACAACAGGAATGGCAGGAATGGCGGGAATGGCAGGAACAACAGGTTCAAAGGAAAAAGGAAGGCTCCCTCTGATCGTAGTGGAAATGGGCAGCCTTTTAAGAGGTCAAGAAATTCCAGGTATGATGAGTCTAATATTGTTGATAATAAGAGAAATGAATTTATTCTTGTATCTGCCCTCTTTGCTGCATCTCCACCCGATAACCTGGATGTCTAGTTGATTGATAGTAGTGCTTCAAGGCACCTCACTGGTTATAAAGAAGCCTTCTCTGATTTGGTTGAGAAGGATACTAATCTGGAAATTATCCTTGGAGATAATGCCACCTATCCCGTGAAAGCGACAGGGACTGTGACCCTCCATCTATCTCAAGGTCAAGTCCTCCGATTACAAGATGTGTTTTACATACCTGATTTGAAGAACCTTGTGTCCATTTCGGCAATGGAATACAAAGGGTTCAAGGTGGCATTCGTTGATGGAAAGGTACTTATCTGGAAGAATGTAAATTTTTGTAGATGTTCGATGCTTGATGCAACTTTACTTTTATCCCCAATATCAACTAGCAATCACATAAAGAAAGTAAAACGTTGATAGAACATACCAGTAGATTGACAGAAAACAAGCCAAAAATATACAAGTGTGTTGGTGCGTTACAGCGGTCAACAGGATGCTTCAACCAACAAAGTCTCAATACGGTCAACCAACCAGAAGTGTCACACAACCCTCTCAGATAACCAGATCAGTCAACCCAAAGTCAATGAAAGTCAATGCTGTCACAGTGAATGGTCAACGCAAACAGCAGCAGCAAAAAGTCAACGCATCCCAGTCAAAAGTCAATGGTCAACCTTGATTTATGTGCCAGAAAATGCTGACTGCAAAAATCGAAATTTTCACTAAATTTGGGGTCAGTTTGACCATGCGTTGACCAATGTCAACGCTGGTCAACTCTGCGCTGAAACCCTACGTCGAAAACATAAATTTCTTCTTGCTGCAATTTCCCACGTGTGGATGAAGAAGAGCCTCCAAGGTGATCGGACCAATCAGATGATGAGAGAGAATGTGTGAGGATGGATGAGAGAAAATGATCTCCAACGTTGACCTATTTATATCCATCAATGAGGGTGTGTGACACAACTGCTGGGGCTTCAAGCCTACATTTCATTTCAGGCTGACCTGCACATATTTTGAATAAATTCAAAATAAATGTTTTTCTCATTGGATCAAGATGATCTTTAGATCGATCTTGCACCTCTCCAAAAGAGGAATCCAATAAAAATATTGGCATCTTCATATGAGCATCACAACATGGAGTTTGGTCCTAGTTGTCCAAAATTAACACTCCCTCTCAACTAGGGAGAACTCCATCCACCTGTGCCATCCAAACATCGTGCGTCATCCCGCCATAACTTTCTTTGTTGGCTTCTTTATTTCAGAACAAAAGTGGGTCAGTCACAAAGACATCATTCCCGGCTGACAAATTCAGCCCAGAGGTCTGAAACCTCTATAGGACTCAAAAAGAGTCTCACACTAACCCGAAGTTGGTTTATCTGACCCGAAGTCAGTAGGAGGTCTGAAACCTCACTAGACTTGATCCCAAATCAAGTGGTTGGACACGTGCCATCCTAGACAGAGAGAGTATGACAATCTATGATGCGTCCATCAGTATTTGTTACTAGTCTCTAGCTTTTCCCACCTCACTGGCCAAGTGAGAGGTACTTCCCATGAGTCTGGGACTCAATGGGTAGGATGCATACAGGGCACAAATCATGAGAGGTGAACCAACTCAACATCATAACGGTGGGGCAGAAGCACCACAAGGTTCGGCGAGCCTAGCCCCGTGTGTGCTTATAGCTCTGAGAAGCTATCCCCAAAGCCCCCCAGAGCTCCCAGAGCTCATCGTCCAATAGGACCCTCAGCATAGGGTCGTTCCAGGATTCCAAGATTCTCATGAAGGTTAGGAACTTGACCTTCCCCAGGGGCTTTGTGAGAATGTTCGCGACCTGCTCATCACTTCCTATATGATCAAGCCTTACGATGCCTCGTTGTACCATATCCCAGATAAAGTGGTGCTTGATATCAATATGCTTAGATCGATCGTGGAATACGGGATACTCGGACAACCAAATCCCACTCTGGTTATCACAGAGTATCACAATGGTATCTAGCACATGCCCAAACAACTCATTGAAGAGCTTTCGCAACCAAACTAATTCACAACAGGCCATACTAGCTGCAATGTATTCCACCTCCATGGTGCTTAAAGCCATCGACTTCTACTTCCTACTCATCCATGATATCGAAGCAGACCCAAGTGTGAAGCAACATCCCGATGTGCTCTTACGATCCACCACACTGCCAGCCCAATCGGCATCAGTATATCCATGGAGTGTCATGCTCCCGGCAGTGTATCTCAGCCATGGTTTATCGTGCCCTGAATATATCTCAACAGATTCTTGGCACCAACCCAGTGAATGTGATGAGGTTCAACCATATGTTGACTCAAAGTGTTCACTGCAAAACATACGTTTGGACGGGTGTTCACTAAGAACATTAGGGCCCCTACGAGTTGACGATACTCAGTAGGATTTGCTAGCACGGGCCCAACAGCGTTGCCACTCAAATTCTTAAAGTTGAGCTCCATCAATGTTGACACGGACTTACAATCCACCATTCCAAATCTTTCCAGAGGCTTCAAAATATATATTCCTTGAGAAGGAAAATCTCACCAGGTCTCTGCCAGACCTCCAGGCCTAGGAAGTAATGCATCAGTCCTAGGTCCTTCTTCTCGAATCTAACAGCGAGCTCCCTCTTACACTGATGAATGAGAGGGTCAACACCTGTCAGGAAGAGGTCGTCCACATACAACACCAGAATGAGAGGCTTTTCTTTATCAACCTTGAAGTAAAGATTTGGATCAACATTACTACGAGTGAAGCCCAACTTCATCGGGTAGCTATCTATCCTCTCATACCAAGCTCTGGGTGCTTGCTTCAACCCATAGGGTGCTTTCTTCAACTTGTAGACATGGGTGTCCCGATCCTAGACTTTGAACCCCAGAGGTTGCTCCACATACACCTCTTCCTTTATCCACCATGTAGAAATGCAGTCTTCACATCCATCTGATGAAGATTCCATCCTTGTGTAGCAGCAAGGGCTATGATAGATCAGATGGTGGTATATTGGGCCACAGGTGCAAATATGTCATCATAGTCTACGCCTTTGTTTTGAGAGAAGCCATGGGAAATGAATCTTACCTTGAAATTTTCAACACTTCCATCAGATCCATGTTTGATCTTATAGAGCCATTTCGATGTGACAACTGCTTTGTCCTCTGGTCTTGGAACCACATCCCAGACATCAGTCTTCATTATGGACTCATATTCTTCGTGCATAGCATCCTTCCAGACTTGATGGTTTACGACTTCCTCAAAAGATCCAGGCTTAGATTGTACGATTGTACTCATGGCTGCTAGATACCCTTGGTATCTATTCGACTTCTTGCTTTCACGGAATGTCCCCCTTGGGGCCATATGATTCTTGGCATCCTCAAGAGTGTTCCTGAGCCATGATGGTCTCTTCCTCATTGAAGGAGGTGGATCAATAGGATCCATCGATCATTCAACATCAGGCATCATCTCATCCTTAGGTTCTTCTTGATTTCTAGGCCTTGCTTTATGATCATCCTCAAATCTCGGAAGATTGATTACTTTTCTCAGGGAAGCATCTTTGTCAAAGGTGACATCATGGCATATCTCCACTTCCCTTTGACCAGGCACATAGACTCTATAAGCCTTCGAAGTTTTGTTGTAGCCCACAAACATTCCCTTCTTCCCAGAAGCATCCAGCTTGCTCCTCTTCTCCTTCGGTACATGAAAATAAATAGGACATCCAAAAACTCTAAAATGTGAGATGTCAGGTTTCTTACTAGAGAAAACCTCTTCGGGAGTTTTGGAGTCTAAAGCGGAATGGGGGATTCGGTGTTGTATGTACACAGCAGTGTTCGTGGCTTCTCCCCACAGAAACTTTGGAAGACCTTGGTCACATAGCATGGCACGGGCAGCTTCCACAATGGTCTTGTTCTTTCTTTCAGCAATGCCAATCTGCTCAGGAGTATAGACAGTTGTGGTATCCCTCTTGATGCCAACTTCTCTGCAAAAGTTCTTGAACTCATTCGTCTCATATTTAGTGCCATTATCGGTCCTCAATATCTTGATCTCCTTCCTTGTTAGATTTTCCACCAAGGCTTTGAAGGTACGGAACCACATGAAAGCCTCATCCTTCTTTTTCAAGAAATATATCCAGGTTTTGCGAGAGAAGTCATCTATGAACGTCATATAATAAGAACATCCTCCTAAGGATGTCACGGGCAGCATACCAGACAGATTAGAATGTACTAATTGCAAGACATCAAATGTATTTGTGACGCTTGAGGGGAAAGGTCCCCTTGTATGCTTTCCTTTGGCACAAACCTGACATACACCTTCATGATCATTTGTGAATTCGGGCATCCCTGTCACCACCTTCCTTGCTTCGGAAAGGACTCTGTAGTGAAGGTGTCCAAACCTCCGGTGCCATAGTTCAGTCTTTCGGATAGTATCACATGTCATCTCTCCCAGTGGACTTCCTCCAAACTGGTAGAGTGTATGAACTCTAAACCCAATCATGATAGGTTCCTTGAAACTCTTTTTCCAGATACGCACCTTCCCATCAATGAATTCCACATTGAAACCTTTGTCTTCCATGGCCGAAATAGACACAAGGTTCTTCTTCAAATTAGGTACATATAGTACATCTTGCAAGTGGAGGAATTGACCTTGAGACAAGTGGAGGGTCACAGTCCCTGTCCCTTTCACGGGATATGTGGCATTATCTCCAAGGATAATTTTCAGATTAACATCCTTCTCAACCATGTCAGAAAGTGCTTCCTTGAAACCAATGATGTGCCTTGAGGCACCACTATCTATCAACCAAACGTCCATAGTGTCGGGTGGAGATGCAGTAGAGAGGGCAGATACAAGAATGAATTCTTTTCTTTTATCATCAACAACATTAGATTCCTCATACCTGGAATTTCTCGACCTCTTGTAAGGTTGCCCATTTCCACCAGAGGAAGCCTTCCTCTTTCCTTTGTACCTATTGTTCCTTTGATTGCCATTCCTCCGGTTGTTGTCGTTGTCATCATCATCAGGAGAATCCTTCTTGAAAGGGCATTCTCTAGCATAGTGGTCGGTCTTGTGACATGTGTAACATTTAGCTTTCTTCTCTTGGGCCCGTGCTCTTCCTTTGTTCCTTGGACCACCAAAGTTCTTCTTCTTAGCACGAGTAGTGAAGGCAACATTTCCTTCATTTTCATATTCCTTCATCCCTGTCTCTTCTTGTACGCATCTCGATAGTACTTCGTCAAAATCAGGTATGACATTGTTATTGAGAATGGTAGTGTTGAACACATGCCATTCGGATGATATACCTCCAAGTGCAGTGAGAACTATCTCTCTATCAACTATTGTCTCTCCAATAGCCAGAAGATTATTCCTAATTTTGGTCAGCTTCAAAAAATATGATTGGACGGATTCATCCCTGCCTTTATTCAAATTCTTCAGTTGATTCTTAAAGAATAGGACTTGATTTGCATTGTTGGCCTTGAACATGTTGACCAACTTATCATACATCTCCTTGGATGAGCCCAACTCAGAGATGTAGGCAACCAGACTCTTATGAATTGAGTCTCTGATCATCAACTTTGCTTTGATTTCCCCCTTCTATACTTTGACTTGGTGGAAGCAGGTGCAGTGGATGGAGGCTCTTGAATATTACCTGCACATAGTCCATGACATCTTGGTCTTCCAACATAAGATCCAATGTCATCTTCCAGGCATGGAAGTCTTCCTTCCCAGTCAATTTGTCATCAGCTTTAAAGCCATTATAGTTTGAGGTACCCATGCTCTTCTTCGGTGATTGCTACAAACTAGGGCTTTGTCTTCACCTCAGCTTCGATACCATGTAAATTTTTGTAGATGTTCTACGCTTGATGCAACTTTACTTTTTATCCCCAATATCAATCAACAATCACATAAACAAGAAAGTAAAATGCTAATAGAACATACCAGTAGATCGACAGAAGAGAAGCCAAAAATATACAAGTCTGTTGGTGCGTTACGGCGGTCAACAGGATTCTTCAACCAGCAAAGTCTCAATACGGTCAGCCAACCAAAAGTGTCACACAACCCTTTCGGATAGCCAGATCAGTCAACTCAAAGTCAACGAAAGTCAACATTGTCACAGTCAATGGTCAACGCAAACAGTAGCAGCAAAAAGTCAACTCAGCCCAGTCAAAAATCAACGGTCAACCTCGATTTCTGTGCTAGGAAATGCAGACTGCAAAAATCAGAATTTTGACCAAAGTTGGGGTCAGTTTGACCATGCATTGACCAAAGTCAACGCTGGTCAACTCTGTGCTGAAACCCTAGGTCGAAAACAAAAATTTCTTCTTGCTGCAATTTCCCACATGTGAATGAAGAAGAGCCTCCAAGGTGATCGAACCAATCAGATGATGAGAGAGAATGTGTGAGGATGGATGAGAGAAAATGACCTCCAACGTTGACCTATTTATATCCATTAATGAGGGTGTGTAACACAACTGCTGGGGCTTCAAGCATACTTTTCATTTCAGGCCGACTTGCAAATATTTTGAATAAATTCAAAAGAAATGTTCTGCTCATCGGATCAAGATGATCTTTAGATCGATCTTGCACCTCTTCGAAAGAGGAATCTAATAAAAATATCGGCATCTTCATCTGAGCATCACAACATGGATTTTGGACCTAGTTGTCCAAAATTAACAAAGAAGAACTTCAAGGAAGCTCTTTTTATTGGTTTTAGAGTTGATACACTCTACCAGTTGGGGGAAGTCCATTGGGGGCTATGTCATGTGATACAACTCTTCAAACAGAGTTATGGCACCGGAGGTTTGCACACCTTCATTACAAAGCCCTTCCCGAAGCAAGGAAGGTGGTGACGGGGATGCCTCAATTTAGAGATGATCATGAAGGTATATGTCAGGGTCGTGCCGAAGGGAAGCATACAAGGGGACCATTCCCCTCAAGTGTCACAAAGATAATTGATATCTTGCAATTGATACATTCTGATTTATTTGGTATGCTGCCTGTGACATCCTTGGGAGGATGTTCCTATTACATGACTTTTACAGATGACTTCTCCCTCAAGACTTGGACATATTTTTTGAAGAAGAAGGACGAAGCATTCAAATGGTTTCGTACCTTCAAGGCCTTGGTATAGAATCAAACTGAGAAAAAAATCAAAGTTTTGAGGACCGATAATGGGACCGAGTATGAGTCAAATGAGTTTAATGACTTTTGTAGAGAAGGCTGCATTAAGAGGGAGACCATAATTGCGTACAATCCTGAGCAAAATGGTGTTGCTGAATGAAAGAACAAGACCATTGTGGAAGCTGCCCGCGCCATGCTATGTGACGAAGGTCTTCCGAAGTTTCTATGGGTAGAAGTTGTGAACACTGCTGTGTATGTTCAAAATAGATGTCCGCATTCTGCTATGGACTCCAAAACTCCCGAAGAAGTCTTCTCTAGTAAGAAACTTGATGTTTCTCATTTTAGAGTTTTTGGTTGTCTTGTTTATTTTCATGTGCCGAAAGAAAAGAGAAGCAAGCTGAATGCTTCTGGAAAGAAGAGAATTTTTGTGGGCTACAGTGAAACTTTGAAGGAATATAAAATCTATGTGCCTGGTCAAAGAGAAGTGGAGATATGCCACGATGTCACCTTCGATGAATATGTTGCGCTCAAGAAAGTGAGAAATCTTCCTAGCTCCAAGGAAGACAAAGAAGATGAAGAAACAGGCAAGCAGGAAGAGCCGAAGGATGACCTGATGCCTGATGTTGAAGGACCTATGGATCCCATTGATCCACCTCATTCAAATAAGAGAAGACCCTCATGGCTCCAGGATACTCTCGTAGATGCCGAGATACATGTTGTCCCAAGGGGGAAATTCCGTGAATGCAAGAAGCCGAAGAGATACCAAGGGTATCTAGCAGCCATGAGTACGGTAGTACAAACTGAGCCTGGATCATTTGAAGAAGCCGAAAAGCATCAAGTTTGGAAGGATGCTATGCACGAAGAATATGAGTCCATTATGAAAAATGATGTCTGGGAAGTGGTCCCGAGACCAGAGGAAAAATCTGTTGTCACCTCGAAATGGCTCTATAAGATCAAGCATGGATCTGATGGAAGTGCTGAAAAGTACAAGGAAATATTTGTTGCCCGCGGTTTCTCTCAAAAAGAAGGCATAAATTATGATGATATATTTGCAACTGTGGTTCGCCATACCACCATCCGATCTATTATTGCCCTTACTGCAACGCAAGGATAGAGTCTCCATCAAATGGATGTGAAGACCACTTTCCTGCATGGTTCTATAAAGGAAGAGGTGTATGTGGAGCAACGTCTGGGGTTCGAAGTCTGAGATAGAAGCACCCATGTATGCAGGTTGAAGAAAGCCCTCTAAGCGTTTAAGCAAGCCCCCAGGGCTTGGTACAAGAGGATAGATAGCTACTTGATTGTAATATTCCTAATTAGCACCGCTAATTGGAATATTTGATTTTTGTATAGTTTTGCCGACTATAGTTTATTAATAAATAAAAGTGAGAAAAGGGGTCTAACTCACTTAAATAAAATAAAGTGTTTCCCTAGTAGATGCAACGTTGTAACTTAAGGGGGGAGCCAAGGGGGGCCACACACCACGTGGAGGAGCCAATGAGAGAGAGGACGTTGGTTTTGGAGGGAAACCAATGATATAAAAGGTGGAGGAGCCTCCTCATTTGTATTGATGTTGATGATATTGAGCTAGACTTCTGTCTTCTTGAGCACGCTGGCTGTTTAGCCTGTCTACAACACTGTTTAGTGCGATTGAGTGTCTCCGGTTGGAGATCTCGCCCTTAGCCCCGGGGGACTTCGAGTGCTTGCTCGGGCAAGGTTTTTCCTTCAGTCTTTTGCGGGAGATTTGGTTGTTGTTTTGCGGAGGAGCTGGGTTCCTTTGGTGATTGCGCAGTCCCTGGGAGAGAGGACGCAGTTCTTGGAGGAGGTGTTCCATTGCGGGATTTCCTGCAGGAGATTCAGTGAGATTCAGTGTGGAGGTTCAATCTTCATCAGTGGGAGATTTTTCGGGGAGTTTGTGGCCCTATTTCAGCATATATCATTTGGCTTCTGCGCTGGGCTTGGAGAGACAGCGTTTTTCCTTGAGGAGGGTTCCGGAGGTGATTTTCGGAGGCTGATCATTTTCTACATGGTTTCTGGGTTTTGTCCGGGGTGGTGAGTTCAGGTGTTCTGCAGATTTTCAGCTCATTCCAGCAAGGGGATCAGCCCCTAGTTCCAGTTCATTCCAGCAGCAGCAGTTTGCGGCAGTTTCTTCCAGCAGCTGGGACGCAGTTTCTGTAGCAGCCATTTCCTGTTTTCTGAGAGGGCTCTTCACTTGCCTTGTGCAAGGATAGGTGCTATTATTCTGATTATCCATTGTATTTCATTATATTCTCAGATTAATAAAATGGCTTAGCATTCCCGGCATTTTTATGTGTATTTGCTTTATGTTCTATTTCCGGCATTTTCTATATTGTTGTATGCTTGTATTGCTGTCTATTTCCCTTTCGGGATATTACAGTGGTATCAGAGCATAGTTCTGGCTCAGCCTGTGGTCTATGACATCGGGAAAGAGATCATACAGAGGTTTGCTGGAATTTTGGAGAGCAATAGCAGTTGCAGTACCAAAAACGAAATTGGAAAAAGGGCCAAAATATAAAAGGTCAAATTTTGAAGGTTGGAATTAGAAGAAACGTTTTCTGGGTTTTTCTGGGTTTTGGGCAAGGATCACCTTCCCAAATTCCTAGAATTTTCTGAGTAGTTTTCAGTGGGTAAATCGGAGGTCGAAGTCAAGTAGTAGTATGGTTTTGCAGCAGCCATGCAGTTTCTGAGGAGCCTGTAGGCACATAGCAGAAAATGCCAATGGCAGGTGGTGATGATGCGAGGAGATTTAGAGATACGCTCCTCCAACACATGTAAGATGTGTCACAGAGACTCACTGCGTTGGAGGTTAGGCAGTGGGAAACCCCAAGGGGTTTTCAGATCGACGAGGGATCGGGCACATCCCACCATATGCCGGAGCATGGGGCTATCCCCATCATGGCATCGCATGCACCCATGCGATCCACTATGCCCACTTTCCTAGTAGAGGACACAGGGGCAGAAGCACAGCGGGAGCCGGAGGTTGACCCTGGCCAGATGGACGCCTACATTACAGAGTACCTGGCACGCGGGCCGGCGATCAGAGATCTTATCTCATTTAGAGATTTTGTTCAATTCCAGCAGGATAGCAGACCCCGCAACTTTCACAGCGGGAATAGACACTCACATGACGGGGGCTTGCAGCGCACAGTGGGCAGATTCCATCTACCGACATTTGACGGATCATCCAGGCGCTCAGAGGAAGCTTGGGTGGAGAAGTTGGATACCTCTTTCCAGCTTGACTGAGTACCGAAGAGGAAAACCATTAAAATGGCTACCTCGCACTTGGAGGATGAGGACACACGGGATTGCAGGGCGTTCGAGGATACACCTAGTGTGACACAGGACTCACCATCATTAGAGACCTCCTTGACCGTGTCGGTTGATATCGTAGTGGAGAAGGTAGAGCCTACCCCAGTAGAGCCATCCATTGAGGTGATGACTGGAGCCATGTCCGAGTCTTCGGGTGGTAGCAGCACATGACAGATGGGTGAGGTATCAGGAGATGTATCCACTTTCGATGAGGCACTAGGAGATACAGAGGTATTGGATGATGGTCGCAGACAGCGGTATCATCGGCTTCGGACAGACCTTCGAGTCTTAAAAGGGAAGGCCACATCAGTATGGGAGGCCATTTTGTTGCAGGACAAGGAGCTGGAGGGCATGAGAGTGGCTTGTGCCGAGTCGGCGGCCAAGTTGGCCCGCATTGGGGAACGACTGGATTCCCTGATAGTACAATCAGAGGGCACGTTGGAGCATCAGATCATTCCCCTTCAGGCATGCATGGATGGGACTAGCAGTGTTGTTGGCTCATCTCTTCCCATTGGAGAGAGTGAGACGGAGCCACCTAGTCAGATCTCATATGTTGACTTGGATAACGGTATGAGACGATCAGAGTTGCACAGGATACGGCATCCGCATGTTGAGGTTGGATGGCGAGAGATTTTGAGTTGGTACCCGGTGGAGTGGGTTTTGGAGATAGTGGTGGACCCAGGTGCAGTTCAGCAGGAGTTCCTAGGTGTTGAGCATACAAGGACCCCAGATTGGCATTGGGATCCAGGTGGGATCACTTATCATTTCCCAGGCAGGTCAGTTGACTATGTCTTGGAAGATACAGTTGGCGTAGTAGCAGAGCATGCGTATTCGCCAGGGGAGTGTCGGTCAGCTTCAGTGGCCAACCAGTTTATGAGCAGACACCCTAGGTTGTCTTGGTATGACACCCATATACGGGATCCCGGGGTGGTCAACATACCTTGGCAGGAGCTTGTTGGAGGAGGTGACATTGGCAGGCCACCAGATGGCGCCTTGTATGGGGTCAAGGATTCTTCACCTTTGTGTGGGGCACAGAGGACGCAACAGAGCCGAGCAGTAGTGGTAACACTACTGACACATAGGGAGATTCACTTCTCAGACCCCTCGAGGAGGTTTTGGAGTGAGGATCCATTCGTCGGCGGGTATAGCGATGCGACGGTGGAGGTGATGTTACCGATTGGTGGTAGTCCGACATGTAGAGGCACAGCTCTAGGTCATCACATTCAGGGATGTGTGGGAGCCTCTATCATTGAGCAGTGGATTACCGGTGGACATGGAGTTGCATGGTGGTGTACCATAGTGTGTGGGACTGCATTGTGGAGTAGGAGTGTCCTACATCACATTGATAGCACGCGAGGAGTGACCGATGTTTGGACACAGTCAGGGCACGAGACAGTACAGGGTGGTACAATGGTAGCTTGGGGTATCCAGTAGCACACAGGGGTATGCCTCAGTGTACAGTGGCATGCCGAGGAGTACATGGATGACCGATGGTATGCGAGGGCATATGGTGCTGCACAGCATGGTTTTAGCGTATTGCATCCAGGGAGGCTCACGGATAGGGACACCAAGCTTACCGTTGGGAGTATTTCACCCAGGATCGATGAGGGGACATATGAGCGATACTTGACGGCATCTGTGGGGACTCATGCATCCGACCCTCTTCTACATCACTCACAGGCATAGCCGATTTTATTGTTGTCCTTTGGCACTTTGGGCATGAGCAGCGGGGTATGCGAGGCACACCCAAGATGTTTGGATGGCACTCAGCACACTAGGCGAGAGACCTCTCAGCAGTGGCACTGGGTTGGTTTACTAGTTGACAGCCACAGGTCGAGGGATGATATGATCCTCTACAGGGGTGGCACATCGGTCATCGCTGAGCCTACACCCGGGGAGCGGGTCATGAGGGAGACATGCATCATTCTTCCCTCAGGGCATGTTGAGATCATGCATGAGCAGAGGATACTGGTTTCAGCAGAGGTAGCATTCCAGCATGCGTCTAGACTCCAGACATTGTATCGACACTTCATCGAGAGGGTGGATGGCCTATTCAATGCAGATGAGGTGGCACAGGAAGAACAGGAGGGCCTTCCTCCTGTATGCCAGGGTGAGGACTCTTCTTCATATGAGTCCATAGGATCAATTGAGGTCGCTTCTAGGGAGCGAGAGCAGTCACGCAGGGATGGAGACAGTAGACCAGAGCTGCATTCCAGTATACAGGGTGAGCAGCCAGGGGACTCTATGGGAGATGCTCTAGGCGATGAGACACTTGTGACGATCCAGTCAGAGCTATATGTGATGGAGCCTAAGTCAGTAGAGGAGGATGCTATGCACATCATACATGATAGTCCTTTGGGGGAGAGCCAGATGGAGGCTCACATCGAGTCGGTGATGGATATGCGGCTAACCGTGGGGTCAACCATTGAGGAGGAGCAGTCAGATGCATTGACACTGAGTACAATGACGGCAGTTGCAGATCCATATCCTCTAGAGATGTTGGAGGTTGATGGGATTGTTATGCAGGGGGCTAGTAGACAGCAGGAGTTGTTGGATATGGTGGAGCATTCATCTTTTGGCCAACACATTGATGAGATACAGATAGATGTACATACAGTCGGTCGAGCTGCAGTACTTTCAGTGAGTAGTCCTCTCCAGGAGTACATCGATGGAGCTTGCAGCATATCTCGCCCACTTTGGCCCATTATAGAGAGAGGGGTTTCCTTCTACAGGCAGCTCTCATTGGCAGACAGGGTAGAGCAGTGGGAGTTGATTACGGGTTGGCGGCAACACTTCAGACGTGTTCCATATGCCGTTGTTATTGCTACATCGGATTCTTCTTCCAGGATGGACTAGCGGGAGATCATGATTTGGTACCCTCTAGATGGTACGGTATTCTTCGTAGGGAGCACAGTCGAGCAAGGGCCCTTGGACATAACAGAGGTTATAGATTCCAGCTGGCAGGGCGGCACAGGACATCATTTCTTCAGCACTCCATCCCGATTTCAAGAGAGCAGGATCAGCATGGGATTGAGTCACAACTTGGATTGGAGAGAGGTGATGAGTTGGTATGCAGTTGGAGGGGTAGCATATGCAGCTACAGGTACAACGCAGCAGGAGCCCGGGAGCATTGATGCTTGTTGGTGGTCTTCACCTCTTAGAGCATTGGTCATAGCTAGAGGCAGTGCACAGTCCGAGCCGTGGGACTTGTGCGATTATTGGCCACGACGGCAATGGGATCCGGGAGGATTATTGGTTGGCTGGTACTGTGAGAGGTCACTTTGGGATCCTGCCACTGAGATATCCCTTCGTATCAGGGTGATGCAGAGATCAAAGAGGTTTCAGTGGGACCCAGGCACATTTTGCAGTATCGATGGGGAGCATCAGCTAGAGAGGAGGCTTATTCAAGTGTTGCTTGAGCACAAGCAATTTTTGCTGGATGAGGATGCCACTTGGGAGAATGAGAAGATTTTGCAACATCCATCACTTCAGTTGCTTGAGGACAAGCAACATTTTGCCGGGGTAGACTGTAATATTCCTAATTAGCACCGCTAATTGGAATATTTGATTTTTGTATAGTTTTGTCGACTATAGTTTATTAATAAATAAAAGTGAGAAAAGGGATCTAACTCACTTAAATAAAATAAAGTGTTTCCCTAGTAGATGCAACGTTGTAACTTAAGGGGGGAGCCAAGGGGGGCCACACACCACGTGGAGGAGAGAGAGACTACATTGGTTTTGGAGGGAAACCAATGCTATAAAAGGTGGAGGAGCCTCCTCATTTGGGGGATTATTGATGTTGATGATATTGAGCTAGACTTCTGTCTTCTTGAGCACGCTGGCTGTTTAGCCTGTCTGCAGCACTGTTTAGTGCGATTGAGTGTCTCCGGTCAGAGATCTCGCCCTTAGCCCCGGGGGACTTCGAGTGCCTGCTCGGGCAAGGTTTTTCCTTCAGTCTTTTGCGAGAGATTTGGTTGTTGTTTTACGGAGGAGCTGGGTTCCTTTGGTGACTGCGCAGTCCCTGGGAGAGAGGACACAGTTCTTGGAGGAGGTGTTCCATTGCGGGATTTCCTGTAGGAGATTCAGTGAGATTCGGTGTGGAGGTTCAATCTTCATCAGTGGGAGATTTTCCGGGGAGTTTGTGGCCCTATTTCAGCATATATCATTTGGCTTCTGCGCTGGGCTTGGAGAGACAGCATTTTTCCTTGAGGAGGGTTCCGGAGGTGATTTTTGGAGGCTGACAATTTTCTACATGGTTTCTGGGTTTTGTCCGGGGTGGTGAGCTCAGGTGTTCTGCAGATTTTCAGCTCATTCCGGCAAGGGGATCAGCCCCTAGTTCCCAGCCATCTTCAGCAGTTGCTAGCTTTTCGTTACGCTTTCTTCCAGCAGCTGGGACACAGTTTCTGTAGCAGCCATTTCCTGTTTTCTGAGAGGGCTCTTCACTTGCCTTGTGCAAGGATAGGTGCTATTATTATGATTATCCATTGTATTCCATTATATTCTCAGATTAATAAAATGGCTTAGCATTCCCGGCATTTTATGTGTATTTGCTTAATGTTCTATTTCCGGCATTTTTCTATATTGTTGTATGCTTGTATTACTGTCTATTTCCCATTCGGGATATTACATTGATGAAGTTGGGCTTTCACTCGAAGTAATGCTGATCCAAACCTTTATTTTAAGGTTGATAGAGAAAGGCCTCTCATTCTGGTTCTCTATGTGGACGATCTCTTCCTGATAGGTTTTGACCCTCTCATTCATCAGTGTAAGAAGGAGCTAGCTTCCGAGTTTGAGATGAAAGACCTACGAGTGATGCACTACTTCGTAGGTTTGGAGGTCTAGCAAATGCCAAGCGAGATTTTCCTTTCTCAAGGAAAATATGTTGTGAAGCTGCTGGAGAGATTTGGTATGGTGGACTGTAAGTCTGTGTCGGCACCAATGGAACTCAAATTCAAGAAATTGTGTGGAAACGCTGTTGGGCCCATGCTAGCAAATCCTACCAAGTATTGACAACTCGTGGGGAGCCTGATGTTCTTAGAACTCTCGTCCGGACGTAAGTTTTGCAGTGAACACTTTGAGTCAACACATGGTTGATCCTCATCACATTCACTGGATTGGTGCCAAGAATCTATTGAGATATCTTTGGGGCACAATCAACCATGGGCTGAGATAAACTGCTGGGAGTTTGAGACTCCATGGATATACTGATGCTGATTGGGCTGGCAGTGTGGTGGATCGCAAGAGCACATCTGGATGCTGCTTCACCTTTGGTTCTACTTCGATATCTTGCATGAGCAGGAAGCAAAAGTCGGTGCCTTTGAGCATCGCTAAGGCCGAATACATTGCAGCGAGTATGGCCTGTTGTGAAGTTGTTTGGTTGCGAAAGCTCTTCAGTGAGTTGTTTGGGCATGTGTTAGATACCACCATTATCCTTTGTGATAACCAGAGTGGGATTTGTCTTTTTGGGAATCCCGTGTTCCACGATCAATCCAAGGATATTGATATCAGGTACCACTTTATTCGGGATATGGTACATCGAGGCGTTGTAAGGCTCGATCATATAGGAACTGATGAGCAAGTCACGGACATCCTCACAAGGCCCCCGGGGAAGGTCAAGTTCCTAACCTTTCGTGAGAAGCTTGGAATCGTGGAAAGACCCTATTCTGAGGGTCCTGATTGAGTTGGACTATGAGCTCTGGGAGCTCCAGGGGGCTTGGGATAGCTTCTTGGAGCTATAAGCACATACGGGGCTAGGCTTGCCGAACCTTGTTGTGCTTCTGTCCCACCATTATGATATTGAGTTGGTTCACCTCTCTTTGATCTGTGCCCCCCATGCATCCTACCCATGGAGTTTCGGACTCATGGGAAGTACCTCTCATTTGGCCAATGAGGTGGGAGATGTGGATAGAGACCAATAGCAAGACCGATGGACGGATCAGAGACTGCCGTACTCTCTATGTCTAGGATGGCACGTGTCCAACACCTTGATCTGGGATTAAGTATGATGAGGTTCTTACCTTTAAATAGACTTTGGGTCAGGAAACTAACTTCAGGTTAGTATGAGACTCTTTTTGAGTCCAAGAGAGGTTTTTACCTCTAAGCTAACTTCAGGTCAGCTGAGTGTGATGTCTTTGTGACTCACCTTTTTGTTCTATCTGAGAAACAGCCAACAAAGCAAGTTACGGCAAGATGATGCATGATGTTTGGTGAAAGTACACGATGGTACTGATGGATGGCACTTGTGGATAGATGGAGTTCTCCCTAGTTGAGAGGGAGTATTAATTTTGGGCGACTAGGTCCAAACTCCATGTTGCACTGCTAATATGACGATGGTCATATTTTTGTCGGATTCCTCCTTCAGAGAGGTGCAAGATTGATCTAAAGATCATCTTGTTTGGATGAGTAGAACATTTATTTTGAATTTATTTTCCACATGTGCAAGGTCGGCTAGATTTGTAATGTAGGCTCACATGCCTAATAGATGTGTCACACACCCTCACTGATGGATATAAATTAGAGAGACTTGGAGGTCATTTTCTCATCAACTCATCATACATTCTCTCATTGTGATCTAATTGGTTCGATAGCCTTTGGAGACCTTTTTCCCCTCACACGTGTGGAGCTGAGCTGTTGTTTTTTGTGGATCTGTTTAGGGCTTTTTGCTGCAGCGTTGACCGTGGTCAACCATTGGTTGTTTGACCTCAAAACTCTGCCAAAATTCCGATTTTGAGAGGCCGTACTGCTGGGCACAAAAATCGAGGAAATCAAAGAAGTTTGACCGAAGCCCTAATCTGCAGCATTGATTTTCTGTTGTTGTCCTGCGTTGACTTTGGGTTGACCAACGTTGACTTGTGATGAGCTGTCTTTGAGGGCTGTGGGTGTGACACTTGGAGGATTGGCTGACTGAGAAAAACTTTGCTGGCTAAAGCATGCTGTTGACTGTTGTAACAGAACAATATCTCATATCTTTGCTGGACAAAAGGAATTGTAAATCTGATCTATATTTGGCTTGTCTTCTGTTGATCTATTAATCTGTTCTATCAGCATTTTACTTTCATGTTTATGTGATTGCTATTTTGTATCAAGCCTAAGAAAGATTGAAGTAAAATTGCATCAAGCATAAAACACCATGGTTATCTAAATTTAACAATATTCCTCTTGCATAGCTAACAACATCGTCTCATGTTCTCATGCTAGATTATATTGCACGTAGATTAGACTTGCATTTGGAACATAGTATTAAAAACCGGAACCGGTGATCGGACCGGTGGACCTAATGAATCGGTAACCGGACCGGAACCAGTCTAACCGGTACTGGTCAGGTCTAAATGAACTGGTTTTTAAAAAAAATACATTAAATAATTATTTTTTAATAAAAAAAACTATTTTTAAGATTTGCAACCATGATTCCAAGCCAATAGAGACAAAATATGCAAAATTTGCTCATTTATATACCATGCAAAGGTGAATATATCAAAATGGCACTGAGTGCAATACATATCATCGAAAAATGCATAAGCAATGAGGCTCCAAATGGCCCATAAAGTCCAAAAACAATGCTACAAGCTATGAGGCCATTGGCCTAATACAAGACTACACATGAATCATGATCAATCATCAAATTCATCACCACTACTAAACACAGGATCAACATCAGCAACTGCATATACATCATCTGGATTAGAGTCTGAGGATGCCTCAGCCTCAGGCTCATCTGCAACCTCAATACCACTGCCACCAATAACAATAGAAGTGGACCTAATGGAAGCACGAGTTACTCGAGCTGCATGACTAGAGCCTTCCATTGGTTGTTTGCCTTTCCTTGATGCAGCTACTGATCCTGGGTCTCCGTCTGATGGCGCCACCAAATCTGCTTCAAATTCACCCCCCGCTAATGCTGCATCAAAATCAAAATCTGCCTCAAACACTGGATCTTCAGTCTCCTCCACCCATTCTGATGTTGGATCAATATCATCCAACACAATGGGATCTAGATCAGGTGTTTTGTTCATCAGTTGGTTTCGCCTCAAGCGAAGGTTGTATTGCACAAATACAAGATCATTTAATCATTTCCGTTCCAAACGATTTCTCTTCTTTGTATGTATGCGCTCAAAAACAGAGCAATTGCGCTCACAACCTGAAGCACTGCAAGTTTGGATGAGGATTCTAATTGCAAACTTTTGCAATTGAGGACATTGGCCGCCAAAGGACTCCCACCAATGTGTTGCAAATAAAAAGACATTAATTAGTAACATAGTTCATTTCATTACTTATTTACAAACAATTTAACTTGAAAAGAAAAACAAATTGGAATTGCTTACCTGGTTGATCCACATCTCTTTCCATTTTCGCCAAGTTCTTTCCAAAGGTACCAGATGCCATACTGAAAAGAGTAAGTTGTTTATGTGTTTCCAAAAGGTCTGCACGGATAGGGACCATGCACTCCAAGCAATCAATCAATCCAGATATGACCTCCCCATCCTGTTGATCTCCTAGCTGAGCTTTATAATGATACTTTGGGTTCAAAAAATACCCAACTGCATGTATAGGATGATGGAGTTGATTGTTCCATCTGTTATCTATGATCTCCCATATCCGGCCATATTTAGCTAATCTGTCCCTGTAAACTGCCCGTATTCGCTCCTTTGCCTGATCCATAGCCTCATAAATGTATCCCATTGCCATCTTTTCCCCATCCACCATCCTTAGCACCTTAACAAGGGGCTCATTAATTTTTACCATCTCTAAAGACCTTTTCCAAAAATAATTGTCAAAGACTTTCTTTTTGTTATCTTTTCCATCTTGTCTACAAGCTCACCGGGATTCAGTCCAATCATCAAAAGAAAACATTTTCCGCAGGTTTTTCTGTTGAGAATTGAGACATTGCAACGTGAGGAAGTGAGTTGCAAATCTCGTAATTGCAGGCCTAACAAGCTCTTTGCCCCCAATATCTTTCCGCATTAGGCTCAATACCCATGAGTGGTTGTAAATGTATTTTGTAATGCACTTCCCATGCTCTACAGTGTTTTTTACCCACTCTTCTTTGCCTATGTCCTCAAGCATGAGGTCTATGCAATGTGCATCACATGAAGTCCAAAATATGGTATTATACTTGGACTCAAGCATCTTTCCAGCAAGGACATAGTTTTAGGCATTATTTGTAATGACCTGCACAACATTCTGCTCCCCCACTTCTTGAATAATCTCATCCAAAAGCTCAAATAGAAGGGTTGCATCCTTCACCTTATCAAATGTATCAACTGATCTCAAAAACATTGTTCCTTGAGGGCAAGAAACAAGGAAGTTAATGATATACGGTTCTTTCCATCAGTCCATCCATCTGACATGATGGAACAACCTGTTTCGAGCAATGACTCTTTATAGTCAGCGAAATACTCATCAATATTACAAATCTCTTGTTGCAAAAGAGATCCCCTCAAGTCATGCACAGTAGGGCCTTTGAAGCCCTTTCTTGTAGCTAAAACGGAGTCCCACATAGCTTGGTATTAAGGTGAGCGAGCAACATTAAATGGGATATCTGCTTCATACCACCATCTAGCAATGTATAAGAAGTTTCTTTGCATTGTTTTTTCCAATGTTGATCCAAAGTGGGTTGAAAACTTGGTTGGGAGGAAGTGGCTGTGGGATTAGCAGTGGATGAGAAATAACTCTGGATGTTGGGTCTCTTTGTTGGTTTTGATTTTTGGCCAACAAGAGGAACATAGTAAAAGGGGTCATTGGTGGAAGGGATAGAAGTGGAGTCTTGAATCTCATAATCATCATACCCACTCTGTCTCAAGGTTTCTATTAGTTCCCTCTTCCTTGCAATTTCATCTTGGATGGCCTTCTCCCTAGCCTTAGTCTCCTCAAACTTTTCAAACTTGGCAAGGTATTCTGCCCTAACCAGACCTATCACTTCAGTAGGTGCATCACATGGCTTTACGTGGCCTCTTATCCCAGCCAAGTGTTGTTTCAATCTAAGAATACCCCCCCCTCCAATAGATTTTTCACAAAATTTGCATATCATCTTTCCATCAACCACATCACAATGGGCCCATGCACTGTCCTTGGTTTTTGGAACCATCTTGACTTGAAATAATTGAAATTTGGAAATAAATCTGCCATTTAAAAAAAATTGCAGCTAAGATAAATGGACAACCAAGGCTAAATTTACGAAACAAAATGCACATTCAAACATACAAAATTTTGATAGCATAGTGTAATATCCCGAATACAAATAGACAGTAATATAAAGCCACATAAACAAGCATTTACAACAAATAGAGAGACATCACATAAACAATGCAAATATCGAGAAATGCTGAGCCATTTTATTATGTAATTGAAAGACACAATGAGTACAAAGGTGATCAGAATGATGGCACCTTGGCTTGCACAAGGCAAGCTGGAAATACTCTCAGAAATGCTCAAGGAATGGCTACTTTGTCAAGGACTGCATAATCTCCAAAGCTGTTGCTGCTATTGCCGGACTACTGCTACTGTTGGAATGGGATGGCTCTTTGGGGCTATTCCCCTACTCAGAAAAATATGAAACTCTGGGAATGAGCTCTCCTCCAAATACCCAGAAAAGCCCAGAAAGGAATTCCGGAATGGAAAACCCCGAAATTTGACCTCCCTTATGGAATAACGCTATCCCAGTGAAACACACTGGCCCTAAATGATCCTTTGTAAATAATGGCCTCCTCCTGTACCAAAATGACGAAATAGTGAAGGGTTGATCCCTTCACACTATCTCGGGCTGAATCCCCTGATAAATCCTCACTCCCGGAACTGCCTCTACCACAAATTGCGTGATCTCTCCCAGAGACTGCGCTGCCCAAGAAAATGCGTAATTCCTGGCTGAAGATACTATGGCTCCCTCCTGCAAAACAATGGATAGAACTCCTCACCTGAGCAGGCACTCGAAGTCCCTCGGGGCTGAGGTTGGGATCTCCGCTCGGAGACACCCGATGTGCTAAACAACACTTGCAGACTTCGCTTAACAGCAAAAGCGTGCTCAATGTCAAAAGACAGAAATCATAGATGCATAATAGAATGAGAGAATGAGGAGCCTCTTCCCCTTTTTATGCTTTGAGAGCCTTGCTCTCACCCGGGCCCCACCAAACTGTGTTGTCCCTCTTGGTCCATGCTGTCCCTTTCTCACTGTGCTGTCATGGGCCCACGCTACCCATGCTACCACTTCCCTCACACTGCCACTTCGTCATCCTGTGCCCCACGTTGCTAAATAATGATATGCTCAAGTGACTTTAGGGAATGTTTATTTCCCAAGTGTAGGGTGTGTGTCTCATCACCCACTTTATTAACTGAATTAACTTTAGAAAAGCAAAACTGACCAAAGTTAATATTACCAATTAGCTGTTGCTAATTGGGAATATTACAGTCCTCCCTGCCAAAAATTACTTGTCCTCAAGCAATGCCTGAACAAGCCTCCTCTCTAGCTGATGCTCCCAACCATCACTACAAAATGTGCCCGGGTCCCAGATGCGTCACTGAATCTTCCTTGTCCTCTATATCACCCTGATATGAAGGAATCTCTCAATGCCAGGATCCCAAGCCATCCTGTCCAACATGAAGCTCCACCTGGTCCACTCACCATCCTGCCATGCTAATGAAGTCCCCCACTTTATCAGTGACTTGCTAAAACCCAATGGAAGATATACATGATCTCCCCATGTAGTATACAGCTCACCCCTAGAGGTTATCGAGCTCTGTAGAGCTGTAATGCTTAAGTATCCTACTAATCTCTTAGAGGTACCACCATGCTGATGCTGTGCTACTCTATTCATGAGATACTCCCCGTCATGCATAGACTATATCCTCCTCTCCTGAGACCTAGTGGCAGGAGATCTATGAGAGACAAGCTCATCCTGACCAGGAATCGCCATGATTCCAATACCTACTGCTCCGAATGTAGCTCTGAATATATGCAGCAATAGAGAAAGTCTGCCTTGCCATCCGACGAAGGCCTCTGTGTACCCCCATGTGCCAACCCAACAGAGAACTAGATCACTCTCTGTCTTGACTTCGACCATCATGAGACAGAATGGGCTATTAATCAACTGAATCTCTGCATCCCATAGTCGGACTTGCTACGCCATAGCTCTGACAACTGTGAGAATCCCTCTGTGCCTCATCTCTAGTCCCTGCTCGTGACCAATATAGAGGGTCCATATATCATGGGAAAATATGATGCATGCTAACCTGCCTTATGTCGGCCACTGTGTAGTACCGATGACCGCTGGAAGCCATATGTGACAAATAGCCACCCCCTGAATGCAATCAATAGATGGATATTTGATACTTGCAGTTGACTCAAGGTATGTGGATCCCTCCTATCCCTGTCAACCATCTCCACTGGGTTTGACATCCACCCTCTGGATAATGTGTCGATACATTGTCTGGATCCCAGACACATACTGGGATGCTACCTCTGTTGTACCCAGTATCCTCTGCTCATGCATGGTCTCGACATGCCCTGAGAAAAGAGTGACAGATGTCTCCCTCATGACTTGCTCCCCAAGCGTAGGCTCAACGATGACTGATGTGCCACCCCTGCAGAGGATCATCTCATCCCCTAACCTGTGGTTGTCAACTAGCACACCGACCGAGTGCCACTGCTGAGAAGTCTCTCCCCTAGTGTGCTGTGTGTCATCCAAATATCTTGGGTGAGCCTCGCGTACCCCGCTACTCATGCCCAAAGTGCCAAAGGACAACAACAGAATCGACTGTGCCTGTGAGTGATGTAGAAGAGGGTTAGGCGCATGAGTCCCCACAGATACCGTCAAGTATCGCTCATCTGTCTCCCCATCGATCCTGGGTGAACTACCCCTAAAGGTATGCCTGGTGTCCCTGTCCGTGAGTCTCCCTGGAGGCAATACTCTTAAGACCCTATTGTGCAGCACCGTACACCGTCGCATACCGCTGATCATCCATGTCCTCCTTGACATGCCACTGCACACTGAGGCATACCCTTGTACACCACTGGATACCCCCTGCTACTGCTGTACCACCCTGTACCGTCTCGTGCCATGTCTGTGTCAAGGCACCGGTCACTTCTCGCGTGTTCTCAATGTGATGTAGGACACTCCTACTCCACAATGCAATCCCACACACTACGGTACACCACCATGAAACTCCATGTCCACCGGTAATCCACTGCTCAATGCTAGATGCTCCCACACATCCTTGGATGTGATGGCCTAGAGTTGTGTCTCTACATGTTGGACCACTCCCAATCGGTATCATCACCTCCACTTTCGCATCACTATACCCGCCGATGAATGGATCATCACTCCAAACCCTCCCTGAGGGGTCCGAGAAGTGAATCTCCCTATGTGTCAGTAGTGATACCACCACTGCTCAGCTCCGCTATGACCTCTGTGCCCCACATAAAGGTGAAGAATCCTTGGCTCCATACAAGGCACCATCTGGTGGCCTGCCAATGCCACCTCCTCCGACAAGCTCTTGCCAAGGTATGTTGATCACCCTGTGACCTCGGGTACAAGTGTCTTACCAATACAACCTAGGGAGTCTGCCCATAAACTAGTTGGCCACTAGAGCTGCCCGAAACTCCCCTAGCGAATGTGCATGCTCAACTGCTAGGCCAACTGTACCCTCCAAGACATAGTCAACCGACCTGCCTGGGAAACGACAGGTAGTCCTGCCTAGATCCCAATCCCAGTCTGGGGTTCTTGTATTCCCAGCACCTGGAAACTCTTATTGAACTGCACCCGGGTCCACCACTATCTCCATAACCCACTCCACCGGGTACCAACTCAAAATCTCTCGCCATCCAACCTCAACATGTGGATGTTGCACCCTGTGCAACTCCGATCGTCTCATCCCGCTATCCAAGTCAACATATGAGATCTAACTAGGTGGCTCCGCCTCTCTCTCTCCAATTGAAAGAGGTGACCCAACAACGCTGCTAGCCCCATTTATGCATGCCTGAAGGGCACTGCTCTGACACTCCAATGTGCCCTCTAGCTGTACCTTTAGGGAATCCAACCGTTCCCCAATGTGGGCCAAATTGGCTACTGACTCGACACAAGCCACTCTCATGCCCTCTAGCTCCTCGTTCTGTAACAAAATAGCCTCTCGTACTGATGTGGCCTTCCCTTTCAAAACTAGAAGGTTGGATCGAAGCTGATGACACCATTGTGTGCGACCATCGTCCAATACCTCTGTATCTCCTAGCGCCTCATCAAAGGTGGATACATCTCTTGGCACCTCACCCATCTGGTGCGCACTGCTACCACTCGAAGACTCGGACACTACCCCGGTCATCACCTCAATGGATGGCACTACTGGGGTAGGCTCTACTCTCTCTACTAAGATTTCAACCGATATGGTCAAAGAAGTCTCCAACACATGTGAACTCTGCATCACACTCGGTGTATCCACATGCTCCCGATGATGCTGTGTGCCCTCATCCTCCAAGTGTGAGGTAGCCATTTTGATGGCTTCCCCCTCCGTTATTTGGTCAAGCTGTTAAGAGGTGTCTAGCTTTTCCACCTGATCCTGAACCGTGCAATCAGTGGACCCATCATACGTGGAAAAGGTGTCCTCCCAGTGGTACGCTGCAACTTTGAACTCTGCCGGCTAGACCCCCCACTGTTCCTTCTTTCTTCATCTTCCCTGAGCTGGCAGTAATCTCTGAAGGACAAAGCCGCTCTGAAGTTTTCCCCCATGGACTGCCATTCGTGGAAATAATCTCCCATGGGTATATGATCATGCTGCCTACCTTCCTCACTCGATACTGGAGGTAAGAATGTAGGCATCGTGATCCTGGTTGGCCTACTGAAGGCTGGTGGGTGAGTGGCTGGTAAAGGGTGGTCACACTGTTGTGAAATTCCCAAAGTCTCCCCAACTAGGGATTCTTGATGGATGCTCTCATTCTTATTTTGTTGTTTGAGTCTTTCCAACATTCCCTTCTGTCCGTTGGCTAAATCATTTAGGGCCTTAAAAATGTTACCAAAGGTTGCTTCCCCTTTTCTCTTTGGGCGCTGACCGGCCGGTTAAGGACAAAACCGACCGGTTTATCCATAAACCGGCCGGTTCCGTCCTTAACTAGTCGGTCAGCACCGGTTAACCGAAATTTTTAGGCGAAAGGCAGTGTTTGACCAGGTTTTTCAACCAGTTTTGACCGGCCAAGGGTCTGACTGGCCGGTTTGACCAGTTTCTGGCTTGACGCGACCGATTTTTAATACTATGATTTAGAATAGATTTACTTTTTTGTATGGATTATTATCTTTCATATAAAACATGGGTGATACTCTACGCCTAGTGCACATGCTCCCAATCAGTTTTATTATAATGTGTAGGTTAGCGTTTTGTGATCCCAGGAGATTGATGGAGTTCTCATGAACTCCCTGTTCGAGTACATGGATCATGCGCTCTACGGTGAGCTCATATCCCAGTTGGAGCCAGATGTTACCCACCAAAAGTGGGTGACCCCATAAGAGAAATTTTTCTCTTATCATATCTTCTTGTTGGCAGCCAATAACCCCTGAAAACCACTAGTAGTTGATGATGATGTGGCATTCATATCTCCATCACCAACATCAGTCATATGTTTCCTCACCAATTTGGCAAGAGCACATGTTGGAAAATGGGCTTCAGATCAAAATTACTTATTCATTTTGCAATCGGGTTCTTATGCTTATTTGTATTTGCGCATGTGACATGGATTATGGGGTAACTTGGAAGAAAGAAAGGTCTTAGACGTGATTTTTTTACCTCACCTTAAATGTGTGGTTAATTTTTAATCCTAGTATAGTGGGACCTCCCCTAATGGCCCAATGGGTATAGGAGGGTCACTACTTGGGAAACTGTGATTTAGATAGCATAGCCCCATCTCTCCCTTTTCCATACTTACCATTTTCCATCTTACATTACAAGCCTTATTCCAATTTCTACCTTTATTCTTCAGGTTTCAACTGACTATTGGTTCATTGGGATTTGGTGCAAACTCATCCTCACACCTGGGTAGGGCATGGAAATTTGCCTTGGGAGGTTGACGCAGCTAAAAGATACAGAAAGAGCATATGATGGCCACAAAAGAAAACAAAGAAAAATCAAAATGAAAAAGATGGTTGGTGTTAGCACTAAAAATTTTAATGGTGTAATCGCCATTGTGTCACTGTTTCCAAATTTTTCTAATGTCCTAGTCCATGTTCAAGTTTGAGTCATTTCCAACATAGGTGAAAAAAGAGTCCCAAAATCAAGTAAGGCAATAAAGGGCAGCTATTTATCAGAAGTGAAAGTCATATATTCCACATAGTGAGAAGCGCAGCTGTTTCACTAAGATTTTGGTTATCTCAATATAGAGGTAAAGACGATTGTTCATCAAGTATATAGTAGCATCAAAGAATGTTTAAAGGCAAGGATCATTCATATTTGAATATCATTTGAAGACCCCTATGCTACGAATATAATTATTCTTTTAATTAAAATTAATTATTATTCGATCCAAGGGGATTATTATTAATGAATGGTTAGTTTACCTAGGCTGCTAACCTGTAGCTATTTCACCTAAGACAAGCAGGAAGCTTGACAGGAATTAGAGTAGGGAATGAAGTGACGGAGAAGAACTGCGTGCAGGATGAGCGGACAGTCATGATCCAATCGCAAATCTGAAGTGGAAGAGACTGATGGCTAAGATGACATCGCAAACTAAACAATATAAGTTGTGATGCGATTAAGGGTGAGCAGTGTGGACCGTTAGATCTGGGCGCAGATCAATGGTGGAGGTTAAATCACGAATAGAACGATTTCGCAAATCATAGATTTTATAGTTTATCGTTAAGGCAATCACGCTGTATGTTATTTGGATTGCAATGGGATGAGGAGAAGGGCCATGTGTCGGCGTAGCGCATGAGCGCATATCGCACATCGCATAATTTATGGTTTAACCATTATCAGTATAGAGTTAAACTTGTGGGCAGCCGATTTGTGATAAGACGGGGAAGTTGCGATGTTGCGATGCGACATCGTCATTGCAACTTCGCATCGGTGTTTTTATTGTTTACCATTTAAAGCTATTTGTTATATTTTTTGATCTGCAGTAACTTGTATAAGTTGCGAAGTGCAATTGCTTCCGATTGGTCACCATGTTGTGGGACCCTAGAACCACATTTCTGCATGCATGCATGTTGTTTGGGAGCGATTGCGATATATGTCTAAAAGGTTTCCTCCCCCCTGCTTATCATTCATTCTGCTCCTTGTCTCCCCTATCAATTAAACCTTTTTCAAAGGGTTTCTTTGTAATTTATCATAAAATGAACCTCCGCCATTTTATCCAAAAAAGTTTCGGGTTTTCCGCCATTACAAAGGGTTTTCCACCAAAAAAGGAGTGGAACAACGGAACAGCGGCAAAGTTTCTCTAAAACAGTTTTCTACCACTACTTTCAGTACCAACACGTTTCTACCAGGCACCAGGCAGCATTCAAGGAACAAGCACACGCCATTTTCACTGTTGTTTACAATTTTTGTAGAGTTGGTTGCACCAGAACAGAAGAGGAGTCTTCCCATAAACTGCCACATCATACAAACCACTTCGAATTGTTAGCCTTGAGGATATTATTTTCATTATGTCATAGCACTTTTTATTAAAGTTTTAGGATAAGCCTCATCTCTTGCAGGAGATCGTAATAACTTTTGGGAACAGGTTTACTCCTTTTGTGGAGATGACAGTTTATTATTTTTGAATATATGTGATAAACTGCTATATATGAAGTCAAGGAGGGTTGATGGTTTTAGAATTTGACTCATATGATCTGTAATCTTTTTTGTGAATGAAATGGAATGATACTACTGAGGACTTATTACCAATTTGTTGTGTATTGTCTACTTTACTTGTGTTTCCATATCTACTCTCTTTCAGTTTCAATTTGCAAACCAATATGTTGTTATGGGTTCCTATCAGTCTCTTAAACATGTTATGTGTTTTATTAGTTTTTGTTAGTCTCACACAGTGAGCATTCCTGGTGAAATGAATGTTATAATAGTGGAAGAGCATCATTCATAATAGTTATTCTTCATGATATTTCAATGAGAATCTTATCAGACTAGAAATAGCTTTCTCTCAATGGAATGTTGTCAAACTACTACTTTTGTTAATTTCTACTCAATGCAGTAGATTTATGTTTCACAAACCTACTATTTCCTTTCATATCTCACAGTTTCCTCTCCTCATAGGCTACGAACTTGCACTCTGCTACCACATCAGATTCCAATACCCTCATTAGTAGAACTATGGATTTGACTGAAATCTCTTTTCAGTGAATTAGAGTTTATACCATCTACCAACCTCATAAAACAAATCATTAAAATTGCCTTAGAGTTTTGGATGTGTCTAATCAGGCGCTTGCTGCAGTCCAAGTGCTGATTCCAGCACCAACATCTTTTGGTGTGTCTGTTGGGAGACGAAGGCCTTGAAACGAAGTATTCTCCCGAGTCTCTTGTTTTGAATTGTTGACAATCAATTCTTGATGGTGAACAATAATTGGTGACTTGAAGAAGACTGTAAATTTGTTCACCTGTTGACTCCCCAAAGAGGAAGAGGGGTTTCAAGACATCCTTCTACAAGGAGGAATCAGAGATCACTTACTGTGACTCCAATTGCTGACCCAGAGAAGATCATTAAAGATGCAAAAGGAATACAAAGATCAGATCTAGTTTTTTATGGTGAACAAAGACTAGACACTAAAGAAGATTGTGATCTTTCACCCGGTGACTCCATGACAAAGAATCTAGAGGCGACTCCACTGTTTTCAGATCCACACTCTGATGGAAGCGATCCTCACTAAAAGATATGCTTTCTGCAATTTTTTCAAAGATAGATGGTTTTCCTCTGCCAGATAGAAGTGAATGGGAATTTTCTCTTCCAAGGTTTAGTGGACATGATTGGGAAGTACCAGTTGAGTTTTTATGGGATTTTCATGACTGGATTCATAGGATGCATTTTGTTCATGAAGACATAAAGATTAAGTTGTTTAGATATTATTTGGAGGGTGAAGCCCTTGATTGGTGCATAAATCTTCCTAAAAATAGCATCACTTGTTTGAAAGAGTTTCATGATGCTTTTAATGCCTTTTATAAAGATAGCTATCCGGTCGAATGTTTCGCTCCAGAATTTGCTATCAATTTGATAAGCAAGTTGAAAGTGATGATGAACAACATAAATGTAAAGAAAACATGGTTATACAGGAAGTTTACAGTGATGATACAATATATGACAATTATGAATCTGAATCCGGGGAAGAAGATGATGCTCAGCTCATACAAATTGCCGAGGAATTATCACCTTTGCTGAGAATTGATGATAAGAAAAACAGTTATGGGCCTATGTTTGAAATGTATAAATCTGAGTTGCAAGGATACAGTGCTGAAGTAGAAATTTGTGAAAAAAATGAAGAACAATCTCTTCATCAAAACATTGTTTTATCAGAGGAAAGTATGTCTCAGCCTATCCTTGAACTCAAAATTGTTTTGAGTAAGTCTCCTTGTCAATTTGCTGATCCTATTGCTGATTATATGGAGTTTAGTTTTCTGAAAGTATCCCTTGTTATTAGTCTTGGAGTACTTCTCGTCCATAGCAGCAAGTATGAGTCACATTTAGAGATTATGCTTCATACTTTTTAGCCTTTCAGTAGTGGATGTGAAGACATATCAGGAAATCAGTTGTTAAAAAATTTCTTTTGGAAGTTTGTATACACTTGATCAAGTGAATTTCAACTAATTAGACGTAGGGATGTACATAAATAAGCTCTCCACTCGAGCATTTGTTTCAATTTTAGATTACAATTTGATTTAGTTCTCAGTTATGTTGAAATAAGTTGAAGAAGATCGAAATCTAGCTTATGACTCCATTACCCAATGGCTAGGCATGCTGGTCTTTTTTGAGTTAATAAGCAGAATTGTTGGTTGGAAAAATAAGGGCTGGACAAGGCATTGGAACTACGGTCCTTGAAACCTCATAGGGAGGACTTCATCCCCAATAGGAGCCACTGTTAGCACTAAAAATGTTAATGGTGTAATCGCCAATGTGTCACTGTTTCCAAATTTTTCTAATGTCCTAGTCCATGTCCAAGTTTGAGTCGTTTCCCACAAAGGTGAAAAAAGAGTCCCAAAATCAAGTAAGGCAATAAAGGGCAGCTATTTCTCAGAAGTGAAAGTCATATATTCCACACAGTGAGAAGTGTAGCTGTTTCACTGAGATTTTGGTTATCTCAATACATAGGTAAAGACAGTTGTTCATCAAGTATACAGGAGCAGCAGAGAATGTTTAAAGGCAAGGATCATTCATATTTGAATATCATTTGAAGACCCCTATGCTACGAATATAATTATTCTTTTAATTAAGATTAATTATTATTTGATCCAAGGGGATTATTATTAATGAATGTTTAGTTTACCTAGGCTACTAACCTGTAGCTATTTCACCTAAGACAAGCAGGAAGCTCGACAGGAATTAGAGTAGGGAATGAAGCGACAGAGAAGAACCGCGTGCAGGATGAGCGGACAGTCATGATCCAATCGTAGATCTGAAAGGGAAGAGACCGACGGCTAAGATGACATCGCAAACTAAACAATATAAGTTGCGATGAGATTAAGGGCGAGTAGTGTGGACCGTTAGATCTAGGCACAGATCGACGGTGGAGGTTAAATCACAAATAGAGCGATTTCACAAATCACAGATTTTAGAGTTCACTGTTAAGGCAGTTGCGCGGTATGTTATTTGGATTGCGATGCGATGAGGAGAAGGGCCACGTGTTGGCATAGCGCATGAGCACATATTGCACATCGCATAATTTATGGTTTAACCATTATCAGTATAGAGTTAAACTTGTGGGCGACCGATTTGCGATTAGACGGGGAAGTTGCGATGTTGTGATGCGACATCGTCATCGCAACTTCGCATCGGCATTTTTATTGTTTACCATTTAAAGCTATTTGTTATATTTGGCGATCTGCGGCAACTTGTTAAGTTGCGAAGTGTGATTGCTTCCGATTTGTCACCATGTTGTGGGACCCTAGAACCACAGTTCTGCGTGTATGCATGTTGTTTGGGAGCGATTGCGATATATGTCTAAAAGGTTTCCTCCCCCTCGCTTATCATTCATTCCGCTCCATGTCTCCCCTCTCAATTAAACCTTTTTCAAAGGGTTTCTTTGTAATTTCTCATAAAATGAACCTCCACCATTCTATCCAAAAAGTTTCGGGTTTTCCACCAAAAAAGGAGAGGAGTAACGGAATAGCGGCAGAGTTTCTCTAAAACAGTGTTCTACCACTACTCTCAGTACCAGTACGTTTCTACTAGGCACCAGGCAGCGTTCAAGGAACGGCCACATGCCATTTTCACTATTGTTTACACTTTTTGTGGAGGTGGTTGCACCAGAACAGAAGAGGAGTCTTCCCATAAACTGCCACATCATACAAACCACTTCGAATTGTTAGCCTTGAGGCTGTTATTTTCATTATGTCATAGCACTTTGTATTAAAGTTTTAGGATAAGCCTCATCTCTTGCACGAGATCGTAATAACTTTTGGGAACAGGTTTACTCCTTTTGTGGAGATGACAGTTTATTATTTTTGTGTATATGTGAGAAACTACTATATTTGAAGTCAAGGTGGGTTGATGGTTTTGGAATTTGACTCATATGATCTGTAATATTTTTTTTGAATGAAATGGAATGATATTACTGAGGACTTATTACCAATTTGCTGTGTGTATTGTCTACTTTACTTGTGTTTCCATATCTACTCTCTTTCAGTTTCAGTTTGCAAACCAATATGTTGTTATGGGTTCCTATCAGTCTCTTAAACATGTTATGTGTTTTATCATTTTTTTTTGGTCTCCCACAGTGAGCATTCCTGGTGAAATGAATGTTAGAACAGTGGAAGAGCATCATTCATGATAGTTATTCTTCATGATATTTCAATGAGAATCTTGTCAGACTAGAAATAGCTTTCTCTCAATGAATGTTGTCAAACTGCTACTTTTGTTAATTTCTACTAAATGCAGTGGATTTATGTTTCACAAACCTACTATTTCCTTTCATATCTCACAGTTTCCTCTCCTCATAGGCTACAAACTTGCACTCTTCTACCACATCAGATTCCAATACTCTCATTAGTAGAACTATGGATTTGACTGAAATCTCTTCTTAGTGAATCAGAGTTTATACCATCTACCAACCCCATAAAACAAATCATTAAAATTGCCTTAGAGTTTAGGATGTGTCTGGTCAGGCGTTTGCTGCAGTCCAAGTGTTGATTCTAGCGCCAACAGTCCGGACATTCAAACTAGTTCGTGGGCAAAAGCCAAGCATGAGCTCCACCTCATTGTTATGACCATCACCCGGTTCTTGGGCCATTGTTGCCCTATCTCATAAAAGACAGGGAACCCTTGCGTGTCCCAACCCCTGATGGGTGATGAACTACCCCATCCTTAAGGGGTTAATAATTGTTGTACATCATACAAAACACACGCTAATTCCTTGAGCTATGAGCACTAATACTAAGAAGAATCAAGAAAATTAAATAGCATAAGTGGGGTGGAAAAACAAAGGCCAAGTTGGTAACTCATGCATCCACGATTGCTCCCACCTCACACCTATACACCCATGATGAGGATCCCCATCAGGCTGGTCCCTTGACCATGGCACTTGGCCATGAAGTCTTCTCCCCTCTGTTCCATCATTATTCACATGGAACCTATCGATTGAAGGGTGGACCAAGGACATGTCACTTCCCCTTAGGGGTTGAGCTCACCTAATAGGGTCGCCTATTAACCACTCCTACCTAGGGAGGTAACAACATTACGTGACCAAAACCACAATTTTGGAATGGAATCCTTGCATGAAGTGTTAATTTTCCCATTACTTTCAAGCTTGGTTCACATAGCTGCAATAATGATTAAATGTACCTAATGGTGAAAGTTGCCACACTGGATGTTGTGTGTAATTGATAGGTGGTTCCGTCTATATATTTGGGCAACTTAACTAGCATCTATTTCCTCTAGGGGGACATATTGACACCCACAAGTGAAGTGTTGAGAGCCATGGGACTCTAGACGGTTGCAAAGCATTGCTAACATCATTGGGCACCTCCAACACCCACAACGTTCTAACACTTTCCTCCACATTGTTGACTTTTATGGGATGATGCACATGGACCAACATGCCGCCAGTCAACTTAGCACTAATCAGCTGGGATGCCAGCCAATCCAGGGCCCAGATGAGGATGGTCTCATGCATTGAGACATGGGAGGGCTAGCAAGTAGCAACACCTTGAGAGATCTCAACGTTGGAGCAGAGACAGGCATTTTGGCCACTTGGAGTCTCATGAGAACATTATTGTGCCCCAAAGCCAAAATTGGGGTCCAAAGATGGATTATGTCAGAGATCTAGGGGCCAACCCCTAGAGGTTGATTTTAGAGGGCTTCTACACACTTCATGGCACTCTTCACCCTCAATGCTTTCCCTACAAGGGCATATGCATGCATGATGTTATCACTATCTCTCCTACGACTCACACATGTGGGAGAAACATTATGTTTTTGCATTGGCTACTAGGTTGGCTTGTGACCTAGCTTATATGAGCTAATTATTTTATAATTTCTAGGGGCAGTAGGCTAAAATAAGGATCTGGATTCCTGATATTTGTAGAGGAATAGTATCATTGTTGTATCTCATGATCATACAAGGAGATTTCAGCCTCTCTCCCTATAGAGAAATTTCAGCCTTCTTTTCTTGTTGTAGAGATTGGATCTATAAATGCACTTTGATATTTGGAGTCGATTTTGGTTACCTTTGGAGCTATTCTTTGGATAAATGGATTGAATCTTTGCATGTTATCTTGTAAGTGCATCTAATTGTTGAATATCTATTTTCTTCATGTCTAATGTATGGAATAATGTTAATTCTAGGTTATTTTAATTGCGCCCTACTTTGTTGAAGATGTACTTAATGTTATCTAGATGATCTATTGCATGCATTGCGCATATAACATGTGAAGAAAATGTCCTATTGGTGAACTCTTGGTAGCTCTCCCATGAAAAATACATTATCCATTGCATAGGTAATTATTGAAATTTTGGTTGCTAGGGCATCAAAATCTTGACCTCCTTGGAAACTTATTTGCTGACCTATCACATTATAGACTCCACTCACCCAAGAACAAGAAACTAAGCCTCCTTTGTTAATGATCACTCTAACTTTATCCATAAATTTTCTCCTTTCTCTTTGCCCTAATTTGGTCCCTTCAAGGTCAAGCGACTAAGCTAGGTCTTGGTGCGAATTTCTAGGGAAGAGAAATTTTCGGAGTTGGACAGTCTAAATGCCAATAGGATAGTGGTTGCCAAAAAATCCCTCCTTTTGGTAGGCATTCACTTCAATTTCATCCATAAATTTATTTGCCCTAGTTATTAGCCCTAAGTTAACCCTAGTTTTGGATTTAGCTTCAACTTAGGGGCTTCTTGAGGGTTTCATGTTCCTTGTTCTTGTTGAAAATCACTATTTGAAACCCTTTCTCCTCACCTGGATCTTTGGCCGCCCCAACTATCAACTCATTGATTAAGCCCTAGGTCTTGGTGTGCTTATATTTTGTCTTTCTAAGGAAAGCGTATTACCTCCTCTTGGAGGCTTGAGCCTAAAATTGTGTTTTTCCATTGTAGATCTCTATGTCACCTCACACCTCAGACCTAGAATACCTATTAGGCGACCTTCCTCATATCGGGACTCCTCCCATTGGTGAAAGTCCGTATAGTGCAGGGGTTTTTGCTATGGTGATAGTGGGCCACTACTCCATTATTGTCTCTTTGTCTAGTGTTAGCCTAGAAGAGTGTTCCCTCTCCTAGGTCTGCTAGATTTTGCGGCAACAAGGTACATTTTTCAAGTTTAATTCAATGAATGCTAAGACAGCACATATTTTATATCCTGTATTCCAAAGGGTCTACCTTAGCACACTTGTTTCTCAGGCATAAGGCACTTCTTCAATGTTGTGTTCATTTAGGTTCCTACTGATAGTATTTGTCTTCCTTTCTATCAACACTATCATAGCTTAGGCTGTTCGGAAACAGAGGATCCTCAAGGCATACATCGATGTTTTTGCTGTTATCATGTGCAAATGTTGCGTTACCTGTCAAGCTTAAAACAAGGTAGCCTGATTACATATGACTAGGATAAAAAATATGCTAGCATAGTGAAAAGTTGCTTAAATGCCAGAATACCAAAATAAGTATGGCTAGTAAGCAATGCCTTCTAATTTAAATTTACCAATATAAGGGTAAATGTTTTTGCCTTTGTTATTATTATTTTCTTTAGAGGGAAATTCGAAGCAACATTATACATACATATATGCTACAGTGTGAGTAAGGGATTATGAGTAGAATTAGGAGGGCTCAAGTTGGATTACATGTTAATAAAGTGTTTTTGAGAGTTTCAGCGTTGTTATAGTTGGTATCCTATTGACATTTTTTTTTTAAATGTCCTAATGTTCTTGGATTCTCGTTTCAGTTGGCTGTGATGTCTGCATTTCTTAGCCCTGATCAAGCAGCAATGGAGGCCAAGTTAGCCTCCGATCCAGAAGTGGCTCCTTGGGTTGAAAAGTATCAACGTAGCCGGGAGACAGTTTCAGAGACCGACTATGAGGTAAGGAAGTGCCACTTGCCAATAGCTTTTGAAATGTAGTTTAGTTTTAAATTCTGATGAAATTTGATTAATTTGATTTTGCAGAATAAGCCCTCTAGATGATAAACATCATCTTCATCATTTTTCAAGGCCTAGTGTTACCTTATGTCTCCCTTGTTCGTCTGTTATTGCAGGTAGATCTCATCACGACATTCACAAAGATCGGGTGCTTAGGCCAGAACATCAACTATGAAGCATACACATATCCTCGACAAAAAGTAGATTTTAGTAAATTGAAATTATAGGATTTGTTCCACCATCTTTTTCTCAATTGCAGTTTTTGGAATATTTCAGAAATATGAATAACAGGAACAATGTCTCTATCCATTAAGTTTCCAAAATCTGCAATGAATTAAGTTCAGCCAACCTAGCCAATATTTATGCACCATTTTTCTCCACCTTCATGATTCACATCGCCTTTCAAATGTATAGTCATCATGGATAGAGTCGGATGCAACCTGTAAGTTCAGAGTCCTACTAGGTTGCAATGACTAGTACGCCACTGATGTAATTTCCATGACAAATACCTTTACCATATATGGATATTTAATGTAAGCTTCATCTTGAAATATTAAAAAAGTGCATGCACTTGGAAAAACTTAGAATATCAAAGATTGAATGCAAACTAAAGTTCTTCAAATCATGTTGAGCTTTGTAATTTTGTGTCAAATGCTGTTATGGAATTTCTTTGCTATGTTTCAACGTGCATTGACAGAATGCATAAAAAATGATAGAACTGGGCAAAGTAAATCTATTGTGCTTCGATCGATCCAGCAGGAAAGGGACCTCTTTGGGTTTGGGCAGGGAACTATGTGGGCAAATGGCATTTCTGCTGGGGTGGAAGGACGTCGACGGCAAGATTTTAGCTGGAAAATAGTGCATTTTGGTTGAACTGGAACCCCATGCTCTGCAGTGGTATGACGTACGTAACAGAATAGTCTGGAGGACAATTTTTTGTGGGAATTTGGTTTAAAAAAATTCAAGAAATCAAGTAGTTGAAATGTTTGAATTGCATTTTTCATAGTGAAATTCACTATCAAAAATCCTTACGGCACCCGAAATAATGAAATTTAACAACTATAAAATAAATCTTTGCTAAATTTTTTCAAAATCTTACCGATTTTTTTAGATTATTCTGTGAATTTCTTAAATAACATAATCAACCATGCATTGGCCCGGCACAGTCAATCTGGCAAATAACAGCCAGTGATGGCTGTCCAAAATTGTTTTATTTGACAATTAAATTTGTTATACTATTTTACAATTAAATTATGAATTCACTGTCATATTTGATAACTGATAAATATGATAAATTTTCTTAATATTAAAAAATAATTTCATGACAACTAAATTCCATCTTTTATTTGACAATATGAATTCACAACTATGACAGATTTCCTTAATATTAAAAAAAAAAAATTCATGATAAAAAATTTTAATATTTAAAATATAATTAAAATTTGATTATGATTAACAGATATATTAAAATAATTAAAATAATTGTTATGATAAAATATGATAAAATTTCTTAATATTTAAAACATAATTAAAAATTGGCTATGTTTAACAGATAATTAAAATAATTGTTATAGTGAATAGAGGTTTGGTTATTTGGTAAATAGAAAATAAAGTTACTACTTTTTGAATTTCACATAAACATGTTTGCTTCCTTTCGTTGTTTCAAAAAAATAATATTTTTTATAATCGAAACTTGTATTTTCATAAAATTTAATATAATTAATATTTTTTACTATGGCATTTTAGTTGGAGATAACTATATCACTTGTAATATTGAACTTTCTAATTATAATATTTTAATTGAAATAAAAAAATAATTTATATAAATAAATGCTGTTTTATATATATATAATGTTTAAGTGAATAAAAAAAATAATATTTTTTAATATTGAATAATAAATATGGATTATTATAAATGATCTATTAAATTTCGGATTTATTAGAGGGATTAAATTTTTTGATATGCAATTTTTTTTTGGAGTGAAAAGAGATTTGATTTTTTTAGGAGTTTGGTAGATTTAAAATTAAGATGGATCTAGGTTGTTTTAATTTCTCCCTTTAAATAGGTTACATTCCACATGAATACCATAGGTTTTCAATACCGGACCATTTTTATTTTATTTTTATAGGGTTATTTTTATTTCGTTAATTTAACATTTTATCTTTATTTTTATGTTTTTTTAATGGAGTTAAAATATTTAAATTACATTACATTAGTCTTTTTTTATTTAATTTATTTAAATAGTTTTTTTTAATTTCTCAATACCATGGATTTTATTTTATTTTTATAGGGTTATTTTTATTTCTGACTTTATTTTTTATCTTTATTTTTATTTTTTTAATGGAGTTAAAATGTTTAACTTACTTACAGTTTACATTAGCATTTTTATTTAATTTATTTAATTAGATTTTTTTAATGTAATTTGACTTCATCAAATTTTATTTTTTATTTCTTTTTGCAGGATGAAAAAAACGTTGTTTAGTAACAGTTCATAATTCATATCAAAAGACACTCCAGTACATTCTACAAAATATTCCAACATATGACAGAAAGACTGATATATATGGACCCCATATTGTGGCCAAGCCAGATCCCTCAAAAACGACCCAGACAAAGGCCATCTAGATCACATGTTCATCATACCCTCCCTCCCATGATCCTTCCCAGTACATAACATAAAAGATCAACACTGTGCCCAGAAACTTACCAAGGGCCAATGTGAATCATCATTCGTAAGAAGCCAGCATAAAGGAAAAAAATACGTAAGGCTAAAACCGATAAAGAAACTGGAATGTATAGAGAAGATACAAAACTATAATAGTAGCATATGAATATAAAAAGGATCTCGCTCGCTTGTAAAATCGCTCTGGCTTGCTTGCAGATGAACAGGCTCGCTTGAAAAAGAGATTAAGGCAAAGGGAAAGATTGGGAGTCCAACAAAGAGGAAGCCCTGTAATGTATGATCTGCATAGCACCATATGTGCACTCAAGCCCTCTTTTTGAGAGAAGGTCAGCCCGAGTATTATTATCCCTATATATGTGCTGTATTAATCAAAATGTTAAACATTACATTACAACATTGCTACCATACTGGAGTGGAGAACGTAATTATATAACTTGAGATATATTTGTAATATATATATATATATATATATATATATATATATATATATAATCCAATTTTAAGGTCATGGTCGACACCAAATTGGTGTAGGAGACCCCCTTGTTTGTGGGACAAGGGACCCACCTCCGCACAACGATTAGACTACTAAGTCTATGAAGGAATACATACTCTACCCTCCTCTGGTTTTGAACCTATGACCTCTTAAGAGGAAACACATACTCTTAACCATTAGGCCCTTATATTCCCCGATATGGGTGTGAGCCAACAAATAAATCTCGCTGGGATCTAAGCCATGTGTAAGTTGAACGATGTAAGGGTCAAAGGGTGGCTTACCCACAACCCTTGCATTCTTGGTATCGAAGGTAGGGTGGCAACACACATGCCAACAATTAATACCGATGAGACAGGCAAGGGTGGTTATTTCTTACAGGTGTTAAGGGTTTGTCGCCCCTCGTTCTCAAAGCTTTGGCTTCTGGTTTCAGCATTCTGTATTGGTATAGTTTTCTTGGATTGATTGTGGTCGTCTGAGAGGAAGGGTTCGCAGGTTGGTTACCCTGGTGTATCTGGTTTCCTCAGTCTCATGTCCAAATCCACCGGTTCTTCATTGTTAGTGTAATTACCGAGACCCCAAGCTGTTAGGCTGCTCCAAGCTCATGGTCTGTGCAACTTGTTCTAGGGTTTTTGTCGTATCCACGTTTTGTCAACCAACATCATGGTTCGTCCTTCCTCCGATTCTAGCTCTTCAGGTAGAGGTGGTCAGGGTCAGGGAAGGCATGCGTGGAAGTGGGGAGACAATGGCCAATCTCAGGCTCGCCAGCTGCATGGAAGAGGTCACAAATCAACCGCACAAATAATCTAGGATGCAACCTGCTCCTATCAAACAAGTACCCCAGCTCAGGGCCGACAGTTAATTTCAAATTGTGAAACAAAACTGAATCAAAAGGCAGAAGAAAGTTTCAATTGGAAGATTGGAGAGACCTGGTTCCCGACCCTGATCGTTCCAGGGGTTGCACTTTGCAATACAAGCAAACTGTTCACTTCCATTGGTTGATGAAGAACATTGTGGAGAAGGAATTTAAAATTATCCAGTTCCAAATTCAGCAGCAGAACGTTCGTCTCAGCTGCATCGAGAAACACATTTTGTGTCTCCCTCAGTCTTAATTACTGGGTTCAAGTGCGAAGGATCCAGTGCCAATGGATTTCTCTGATGAATAACAATATGCTTGACTCTGTTTGGTTTCAATTTTGTTTAATTCTATATGGTATATATGTTGGTTAGGTTATTATGTTACATTTATTTAGATTGTAGATGGTTTCAAGACATTCAGTCTTATAAGGCACTATTAGACAAACTCAAACTTTTTTTCTTTTTCTTTTTTCTAGATGGCTTATAATGTTGTTCGATGGCTAACAAACCTGGTTTCTTAATGGGTAGGTTGAGGCCACTAAACACTTTGAATATAGTTGTAACTTGCTTTTGTTGAAAATGAATGAAAAGGTCCTACCAAACTTATATATGTGTTCTTTTGTTTCTGAGATTGATCTATGAGTTTCCCTACTATTTTTTATATTATTTAATAATTATTTTATGTACTATATGATTTAGTACAATAAAGTATCTATATAAGTGTATTTTTTCTTTATTTAAGATTTTTTTTATTAATGGATTTTATTTATTTATTTATTAAATTTTGGTTAATGTGTTTTTAAGTTTTTATGATATATTTTTGTTATAATTTTGTTTTTAAGTTTTTATAATATATCTGTTATTTTGTTAATTTACAATATTTTATGAATAATGACATTATTGTTAATTTTAATTGAATTTGTAACTATTTTCTTTTAAACCAATTGTATTTAATTTTTGAAAGTTTTTTTTTTTAAATGTTCAGTGAGCTTAGTTTAATTGGTTATAATGAAAATTGTTATCCTTCAACTTAAGTTTAAATTTTATGTTATGATTACATATTTTTCATGAGACATTTTTTTGAACATTATTAGTACGTAGATTCATTTTAACTTTGGATTAGTCAATATGGATCAAATCTCTCCAGATACAAATATCTTCTTGAGTGCAAAACTTAAGGAAATGTTTACACCTTGAGACACTTGATCTCTCTCCACATTTGATAGATTCAGAGTTGAAATGGATCTACGATGAGTTTTTATAATACTATTTATAGCCATACCACTATAGATCGATTTTAAGCCTGAACCTATCCAAAGAGATCAAATCTCTTAGGTGCAACACTTTTGAGAATGCAAAACTTTGCACCTCAAGAGATTTGTTCATCCTAGATATGGGGTAAAGATCTCTCTCTCTCTCTCTCTCTCTCTCTATATATATATAACTAACATACACCGACAACTTCACATGGAAATGCCAGGAGTTAAACAAAAAATTATACAAGTTACCCATGGGTAACTGTCCAAATCACTATTAAATATTCCTTACTCATCATTACATAGAATGTTCACCAGTTCATAGTGTAACCTTAGAATAAGAATAGTAAGTTGCTTAACCATTAACAACCTCTATTGTAGTACATTAACATAATACTGTATGATGTAACATTCCACTCATTTCATTATTCATGTAGTCATCACATACTTGACATTATGAACATCACAACAAGAAACGAATCAACATCATCAATTTGACACAATAATCAATCACATCATTGAACACCAATATAACCTGGAAACCTCGTAGGGTGAAAACAGGCAAATGTTTAATTTTACTATTAAACGCTCGTGAGGGTGTTCAACCCTCACTCAATGTCTTATAAGGGATACCATCCCTTAACCATCGTTATAAATCTTACAAGGAAATATACAAATATCTAGCTTAAAGCCATTACAATAAATATGATAACATTTACCCTCTAGTATTCATATCTTCATATCTTGGTGGCATGGATGTACCTACAACATACCAATGCACAATGGACCATCTTGCAGCTCACACTCATCTGCGTGAACCATCGCACCCATATGCATGAACCATCACTCATTCTGCATGAACCATTACTCATTTATCTGCCACCATGTTAAGCATAATATTTCATTTTCATAAGTCACCATTGCTTCCTGTTTTGATGTCATCCACAAGCTTTTAAAGCATGATTAGTTAAAGCCTCAATCAATCAATAATCAATCTTTAAGCAATCATTTAACACTTATTCATGTGCATAGATGAAAAGTGAATACAATATCAGAACATGCTTTCTTCTAACATAACTACCTTACTGTAAGAAAGTAATTATCAATTCATGTCAAGATAAACCCCACATTATTATGACACTCACACACGCTCACATTTGTACAGGGCAATTCACTAAAATTGTCCTTAATGGAAAATGACACAATGTGTATCCGAGTTACTTAAAATTTAACAAAGGAACCACCCCTTGAGCTTTTGCTTTTGGAGCATGCAAATATAATAAAGCTAACACATTGACTGTTGTTCCTATGCATACAATGCATAAAGTTTTCTAAAATTAATTTCCCAACATAATACTTAACATAATCGAGCATTCCAACACATGTTTCCTCTTCGAGGAAATAGAACATAATAGGCATGCAAAACGTGGTTTCTTTTCCATAAAACTAATGGAATAAAGCATAAGAATACATGTCTTATTCTCCAAATATTATACCAACATTACCAGTATATATATATTTCAAGGAAACCAAAACATATAATTCAATCTTCTTTCCCAAAGCAATCTTTTCCAATGTAAGATAGCAAACATGCTATCATTTTCCACATATAAATGTATATTATTTCCAATGAAATCTAATAAAAATATTGTATGAATATACGTTGATCTTATTCCAAAAGAACTAACATAAACTAACATATTAGTTTTGATATATAAAGGTACTCACATATTTTCCTAAATATTAAGATAACTCAATATGTCTTTATCCATGCTAAGAGTATACCTCTATAACACAATGGCTATTCTTTGTGCATGCAAGAGAGGTAGCTTTTCATTTAATGTAGGCAACATATACACTCTTCTTAGAATTCTATCATCATGAAATACTATTTTAAGGCAAAATATTAACATAATACCAATCTTTTCAAGAGATCATTCTTTTTAAGAAAATTAACATAGTAACTTTCCTTATGTCTTTTACCATAGTATATCTCTAAAAACAATATCCTTCTAAAAGATTAACATAACAATCTTTTCAAGAAGAGACAACATGGATTCTTTTTAGAAAACCAACATAATAAGTATATCATCATGAAATACTATTTTAAGGCAAAAAATTAACATAATACCAATCTTTTCAAGAGATTATTCTTTTTAAGAAAATTAACATAGTAACTTTCCTTATGTCTTTTACCATAGTATATCTCTAAGAACAATATCCTTCTAAAATATTAACATAACAATCTTTTCAAGAACTGACATAGATTATGTCTTTAAAAAAAAATCCTATTCAAGCTGACATATCATGGCACAAGGACTATTGTATGAGAATACACAATCTTACCTATTAAGTAAAACCACGTTTTACTCTATATTCATCTTTTGAATTTAATATTCAAAAGCATTAATAGTTGTAATTCAATGCGTATTTTATATATTGCATTGGTCATATATTATTAAATATCAATAATTTACTATTAATTTGGCAAACCAATATATATAAAGTATTGCCATATGCTAATAGCACATTGGAGAATGCAACAATTTCTATCCTCCAATATAAATGCATATTTAAATATCCTGAAAAGGATAAGGTAAGAGAATGTGTACTCATATAAGTTTTCCAAAAAACTATGATGATGAAACTATTATCATGAAATACCAATATACTAAAAGAGAGATTCTTACCAAACCACTCTCGGATCTCATGAAAAGCAGACAAAAAAAATCACCTATTCTCAGGGTGGCGCTTCCTTACGGCTTCAACAATATTGTTGGCAATTAGCGTTCTGCCTCGAAGATGCAGTTTTTGGCAGGCGAGCATAATTCCTTTCAAATCTATGAATTCATGATCCTAAACTAGTTTTTATTATTCCCAATGAAACGAGAATTTAATCCTTAAGGTATTTCATTCCAGCGAAACCCCTTCCTCCATTCTTGTTCCATCATCAGAAAAACACGAAATCTTCTATTCTGCTCCTCTCTTACCTTTTTTTCCAATCTATGGAAAGAATCATTACACAGTTATCAAGAATTCAGTTTCAACCGATGTTTTATTAAAAAGTTAAAGTAAGATTTATTTACCGAGTTTAATTAGGACTGTTACATACTCCCCCCCCCCTGAAGAGAACACCGTCCTCGGTGTGCTTCTTTCACTGAAACTTAAACTTATACTCATGATATAATAATATAAACAACCGAAAGGGGGTCCTTCCCCTTCGCAATGAAACACTTTATTTTCCTTAAATGCCATTAAGTGAAACAATAATGCTTTTATCCATAGTCATAAGCATGTATAGCTCAAAAAAATATTCCATTTCCATTTTTAACCACTTATCCATTATTCAAATTCATAAAAATATAGAAAAATACTTTACCAACTTACCATTACTTACCAATTACTATTGGAAGTAATGATGGCTTTTACACAAACTCTCTGAGAATGGTTGAAAAACCCATCAAAACTCCATGGAAAGAGCCTGTAATGTATGACTAACAATTCAATCACATTAGTCATATAGTTTCAATCAAATGAAATTATCAAACATTCATGCAATATCAAGAGATTTATTAATCAGAGTACTTCCACAAGTACTCAAAGAGCACCAACCCTCTAATCAATGCATCACATGCACATTGTCTTAGCTCCTCCTAAATACATCCACACAGTACTTCAAAAAGTACTCAGAGAGCACCTAGCTCTCTAATCGTACCAATGGTCAATCAATGCACCATGGATATATCCTAGCCTCTGCTAAGACATTCAAACAAATTAGTAATAAAATAAATGAATTTGTACATTCAGTAATTTATTTTCCGAGTGCTAAGCTCCTTTCCTCTTAATATCTACATAAGATATTTGCATAATCATATAAAAATTTATTTTAATATAACACATAACTTATTACTTAATTTGTTCTGCTATGAGAACCACAATGGTAAACAAAATGCTCCTCCCAACCCATGGGAGTTGGTTTCCACAACCAAATCGAGTCATTTTCACATCCAGAGAATCCTTTGACAAAAGAACATTCCAGGTCCAGTATGGATTCCTCTTGGCAACATCATGCCTATTCCTCTGACAACGTCCCATCTATGAGAAATTTTGGGCCACCTTCAACAGGCTCCAAAATCAATAGAGTTGCCTTAGGTTTTTCCCCTTCACCATCTTGGTCAACTCTCTTCCCTACTGAGATCATATATCTCTAGGGACAGGAAATCCGGGCAGGTAAGTGCCATCAATCCCTCTAGGCAGGCAACCACCATCAACTCAAGGCCTTCTAGCCTTTCACAATTGTTGTCAACTGTCTGGCATGTTACATTTCTCTTTTAGCATTCTTTCCCATAGTAAATTACATAACGAACTTTATGCACATTATATATAAATAAAAATGAACTTTATGTACTTCATACATCATACTTGGCCCTCCACTTGGGTCAAATGATATCTAGATTAACAGGAAACATGACACATACACATGACTAACATACATGTGTTGTATATTATTATTTCCCAAACAAAAAAATCATGCACATTAAAACATGATACCATATGTTTATACATTATTATTTCCCAAATAAAACAATCATGCACATTATAACATGATACTTTAACATTTATTGTTGCAATTCGCATTGCAATGTTTGCGATGTTTTATTTTCACAGGCATTAAGCTACCCATGCTTACTATAAGCAATAATGCTAATCATAAATATGCATTTCTTAAGCACGTATTATCTTACACAATCATTTTAATTTCCTGCATACAATGTTGTCATGCATACAATTATATATAAGTATTCATTAATTTTTTTTTTCCACAGAAAAAAATCAAACCATCTATTAATATATAGGGGTTACATAGCATATGCTGAGCATTTCCTTTCCCTTGTTTACAGAGAAAGCCAAAAACGTTGTTTGTAGAAATATCCAGAAATTTCCTCCAAACAGCATATAAGTATTCATTAATGCGTATGTGTCAATAACAATTAGGGTATGAGTGCAAACATTTCCAATTCCCATAATGTTCTGTTACGAACATACTGGCACACGAAGTAATACTATAATCACTTGTTCACAACTTTCAAATAACTTTAGTCAAAATCGATTCGTGCATATAACTTTCATTAGTTAGTCATTCATAACTAATCAATTCTGTTAAAAATATTTCGTCATTCAATTTAATTTTAAAACACTCTATCATCTTATATAAGAACTTTCCTCATCTTTTGCATTCATGCATTAATTTCACACACCATCACTATACACATTCATCTTTTTCAAGTAGTGCATGGTAACTTTAGTTATGTTCACTAAATGTATGAGTAATATGTCATATACCAAAGGTTAATAAACAACTCTCACTTTCCCTAGTGAGTACTCAGGTTGTTCATAAGTACAACAAAGGTTTTATTGTATTTCATCCTCAACAAGATTCCAATGTTATGAAAACCATTTTGAAACAACATTTATTACTCATTACTCTTTTATGTAGTTATAAACATGAATCACACATCTCATGTCAAGAGTAGACTACTACATATATCATTCAATATGTAGATTTCTAGAATCATATATTAATCAATATGTATATTTCTAGAATCATACCTTAACTGATGTCCATTACTAGCATACCTCAATTTATTTTCGCTTAACAAATCCCAAAGGTGCCAGTGCTGCAACCTTTAGCTCCGATACCACTTGTAACATACACCGACAACTTCACATGGAAATTCCAGGAGTTAATTTTTTTTTTATACAAGTTACCCACGGGTAACTATCCAAATCACTATTAAATATTCCTTACTCATCATTACATAGAATGTTCACCAGTTCATAGTGTAACCTTAGAATAAGAATAGTAAGTTGATTAACCATTAACAACCTCTATTGTAGTACATTAACATAATATTGTATGATGTAACCTTCCACTCATTTCATTATTCATGTAGTCATCACATACTTGACATTATGAACATCACAACAAGAAATGAATCAACATCATCAATTTGACACAATAATCAATCACATCATTGAACACCAATATACCTTGGAAACCCCGTAGGGTGAAAACCAACAAACGTTTAATTTTATTATTAAATTCTCGTGAGGGTGTTCAGCCCTCACTCAATGGCTTATAAGGGATACCATCCCTTAACCATCGTTATAAATATTAGATGGAAATATACAAATATCTAGCTTAAATCCATTACAATAAATATGATAGCATTTACCCTCTAGTTTTCATATCTTCATATCTTGGTGGCATGGATGTACCTACAATGTACCAACGCACAATGAACCATCTTGCAGCTCACACTCATCTATGTGAACCATCACACCCATATGCATGAACCATTACTCATTCTGCATGAACCATTACTCATTTATTTGCCACCATGTTAAGCATAATATTTGCTTTTCATAAGTCACCATCGCTTCATGTTTTGATGTCATCAACAAGCTTTTATGGCATGATTAGTTAAAGCCTCAATCAATCAATAATCAATCTTTAAGCGATTCTTTAACACTTATTCATGTGCATACATGAAAAGTGAATACAATACCAGAACATGCTTTCATCTAACATAACTACCTTAATGTAAGAAAGTAATTATCAATTCATGTCAAGATAAACCCCACATTATTATGACACTCACACATGCTCACATTTGTACAGGAAAATTCACTAAAATTGTCCTTAATGGAAAATGACACAATGTGCATCCGAGTTACTTAAACTTTAACAACGGAACCACCCCTTGAGCTTTTGCCTTTGGAGCATGCAAATATAATAAAGCTAACACATTGACTGTTGTTCCTATGCATACAATGCATAAAGTTTTCTAAAATTAATTTCCCAACAGAATACTTAACATAATCGAGCATTCCAACACATGTTTCCTCTTCGAGGAAATATAACATAATAGGCATGCAAAACGTGTTTTATTTTCCATAAAACTAATGGAATAAAGCATAAAAATACATGTCTTATTCTCCAAATATTATACCAACATTACCAGTATATATATATATTTCAAGGAAACCAAAACATGTGATTCAATCTTCTTTCCCAAAGAAATCTTTTCCAATGTAAGATAGCAAACATGCTATCATTTTCCACATATAAATGTATATTATTTCCAATGAAATCTAATAAAAATATTGTATGAATATACGTGATCTTATTACAAAAGAGCTAAAATAAACTAACATATTAGTTTTGATATCATAAAGGTACTCACATATTTTCCTAAATATTAAGATAACTCAATATTTCTTTATCCATGCTAAGAATATACCTCTATAACACAATGGCTATTCTTTGTCCACGCAAGACAGATGTCTCTCCCTCTTTGTGCATGCAAGAGAGACAACTTTTCAATTAATGTAGGCAACAAATATGCTCTTCTTAGAATTCTATCATCATGAAATACTATTTTAAGGCAAAAGATTAACATAATACCAATCTTTTCAAGAGATTGTTATTTTTAAGAAAATTAACATAGTAACTTTCCTTATGTCTTTTCCCATAGTATATCTCTAAGAACAATATCCTTCTACAAGATTAATATAACAGTATTTTCACGAAGAGACAACATGGATTCTTTTTAGAAAACCAACATAATAAGTATATCATCATGAAATACTATTTTAAGGCAAAATATTAACATAATACCAATCTTTTCAAGAGATTATTCTTTTGAAAAAAATTAACATAGTAACTTTCCTTATGTTTTTTACCATAGTATATCTCTAAGAAAAATATCCTTCTAAAAGATTAACATAACATCCTTTTCAAGAACTGACATAGATTATGTCTTTAAAAAAAAATCCTATGCAAACATACATATCATGGCACAAGGAATATTGTATGAAAATACACAATCTTACCTATTAAGCAAAACCACGTTTTACACTATATTCATCTTTTGAATTTAATATTCAAAAGCATTAATAGTTGCAAATCTAAATTCATCTTTTGAATTTAATATTCAAAAGCATTTATAGTTGTAATTCAATGCTTATTTTATATATTGCATTGGTCATATATTATTAAATATCAATAATTTACTATTAATTTGGCAAACCAATATATATAAAGTATTGCCATATGCTAATAGCACATTGGAGAATGCAAAAATTTCTATCCAACAATATAAATGCATATTTAGTTATAGTGAAAAGGTTAAGGTAATAGAATGCGTACTCATATGAGTTTTCCAAAAAACTATGATGATGAAACTATTATCATGAAATAACAATATACTAAAAGAGAGATTCTTACCAAACCACTCTCAGATCTCATGAAAATTAGACAAAAAAAATCACCTATTCTCAGGTTGACCCTTCCTTCCGGCTTCAACATTATCATTGGCAATTAGCGTTCTGCCTCCAAGATGCAGTTTTTGGCAGGCAAGTGTAATTCCTTTCAAATCTACGAATTCATGATCCTAAACTAGTTTTATTATTCCCAATGAAACGAGAATTTAATCCTTAAGGTATTTCGTTCCAGCGAAACCCCTTCCTCCATTCTTGTTCCATCATCAGACGAACACGAAATCTTCTATTCTGCTCCTCTCTTACCTTTTTTTCCAATCTATGGAAAGAATCATTACATAGTTATCAAGAATTCAGTTTCAACCCATTATTGATTAAACAGTTAAAGTAAGATTTATTTACCGAGTTTAATTAGGATTGTTACATACTCCCCCCCTTGAAGAGAACACCATCCTCGGTGTGCTTCTCTCACTAAAACTTAAACTTCTACTCATGATATAATAATATAAACAACCCAAAGGGGGTCCTTCCCCTTCGCAATGAAACACTTTCTTTTCCTTAAATGCCATTAAGTGAAACAATAATGTTTTTATCCATAGCCATAAGCATGTATAGCTCAAAAAAAATATTCCATTTCCATTTTTAACCACTTATCCATTATTCAAATTCATAAAAATATAGAAAAATACTTTACCAACTTACCATTACTTACCAATTACTATTGGAAGTAATGATGGCTTCTACACAAACTCTCTGAGAATGGTTGAACAACCCATCAAAACTCCATGGAAAGAGCCTGTAATGTATGACTAACAATTCAATCACATTAGTCACATAGTTTCAATCAAATGAAATAGTTTGAATTATCAAACGTTCATGCAATATCAAGAGATGTATTAATCAGAGTACTTCCACAAGTACTTAGAGAGCACCAACCCTCTAATCATTGCATCACGTGCACAATGTCTTAGCTCCTCCTAAAGACATCCACACAGTACTTCAAAAAGTACTCAAAGAGCACCTAACACTCTAATTGTACCAATGGTCAATCAATGCACCATGGATATATCCTAGCGTTTGCTAAGCCATTCAAACAAATTAGTAATAAAATAAATGAACTTGTACATTCAGTAATTTATTTTCTGAGTGCTAAGCTTCTTTCCTCTTAATATCTACATAAGATATTTTCATAATCATATAAAAATTTATTTTAATATAACACATAACTTATTACTTAACTTTTTCCGCTATGAGAACCACAATGGTAAACAAAATGCTCCTCCCAACCCATGGGAGTTGGTTTCCACAACCAAATCAAGTCATTTTCACATCCAAAGAGTCATTTGACAAAAGACAATTCCAGGTCCAGTATGGATTCCTCTTGGCAACGTCATGCCTATTCCTTTGACAGCGTCCCGTCTATGAGAAATTTTGGGCCACCTTCAACGGGCTCCAAAATCAATAGAGTTGCCTCAGGTTTTTCCCCTTCACCATCTTGGTCAACTCTCTTCCCTACTAAGATCATATGTCTCTAGGGAGAGGAAATACGTGCAGGTAAGCACCATCAACCCCTCTGGGCATGCAACCAGCATCAACCCAAGGCCTTCTAGCCTTTCAAAATTGTTGTCAACTGTCTGGCATGTTAAATTTCTCTTTTAGCATTCTTTCCCATAGTAGATTACATAATGAACTTTATGCACATTATACATAAATAAAATAAACTTTATGTACTTCATACATCATACTTGGCCCTCCACTTGGGTCAAATGATATCTAGATTAATAGGAAACATGACACATACAAATGAGTAACATACATGTGTTGTACATCATTATTTCCCAAATAACAAAATCATGCACATTAAACCATGATACCATGTGTTCATATATTATTATTTCCCAAATAATACAATCATGCACATTATAACATGATACTTTAACGTTTACTGTTGCAATTCACATTACAATGTTTGCGATGTTTTATTTTCACAGGTTTTTTGTTGCCATTAAGCTACCCATGCTTACTATAAGCAATAATGCTAATCATAAATATGCATTTCTTAAGCACGTATTATCTTATGCAATCATTTTAATTTCCTGCATACAATGTTGTCATGCATACAAGTATATATAAATATTCATTAATGCGTATGTGTCAATAACGATTAGGGTTTGAGTGCAAAAATTTCCAATTCCCATAATGTTCAGTTACCAACAGATTGACACACGAAGTAATACTATAATCACTTGTTCACAACTTTCAAATAACTTTAGTCAAAATCGATTCGTGCATATAACTTTCATTAGTTAGTCATTCATAAGTAATCAATTCTATTAATAATCTTAATGCATCCATGACACAACTCATTGAAAAGCTGTCATTCAATGCCATTAATAATCTTAATGCATACATGACGACTCATTCAAAAGCGAGTCAATCAACTAGTCATTATAGTCAAGTCTCACTACTTGGCCCATTAAGTATTTTAACATCTAAAATGCTTCATTCAATTTAATTTTAAAACACTCTATCATCTTATATAAGGACTTTTCTCATATTTTGCATTCATGCATTAGTTTCACACACCATCACTATACACATTCATCTTTTTCAAGTAGTGCATGGTAACTTTAGTTATGTTCACTAAATGTATGAGTAATATGTCATATACCAAAGGTTAATAAACAACTCTCACTTTCCCTAGTGAGTACTCAGGTTGTTCATAAGTACAACAAAGGTTTTATTGTCTTCTCACTTTCCCTAGTGAGTGCCCAGGTTGTTCATAAGTACAACAAAGGTTTTATTGTCTAGGTTGTTCATAAGTACAACAAAGGTTTTATTGTCTTCCATCCTCAACAAGATTCCAATGTTATGAAAACCGTTTTGCAACAACATTTATTACTCATTACTCTTTTATGTAGTTATAAACATGAATCACACATCTCATGTCAAGAGTAGACTACTGCATATATCATTCAATATGTAGATTTCTAGAATCATATATTAATCAATATGTATATTTCTAGAATCATACCTTAACTAATGTCCATTACTAGCATACCTCAATTTATTTTCGCTTAACAAATCCCAAAGGTGCCAGTGCTGCAACCTTTAGCTCCGATACCACTTGTAACATACATCGACAACTTCACATGGAAATTCCAGGAGTTAATTTTTTTTTTTATACAAGTTACCCATGGGTAACTATCCAAATCACTATTAAATATTCCTTACTCATCATTACATAGAATGTTCACCAGTTCGTAGTGTAACCTTAGAATAAGAATAGTAAGTTGATTAACCATTAACAACCTCTATTGTAGTACATTAACATAATACTGTATGATGTAACCTTCCACTCATTTCATTATTCATGTAGTCATCACATACTTGACATTATGAACATCACAACAAGAAAGGAATCAACATCATCAATTTGACACAATAATCAATCACATCATTGAACACCAATATACCTTGGAAACCCCATAGGGTGAAAACCAACAAACGTTTAATTTTATTATTAAATGCTCGTGAGGGTGTTCAAACCTCACTCAATGGCTTATAAGGGATACCATCCCTTAACCATCGTTATAAATCTTACAAGGAAATATACAAATATCTAGCTTAAAGCCATTACAATAAATATGATAGCATTTACCCTCTAGTCTTCATATCTTCATATCTTGGTGGCATGGATGTATCTAAAATGTACCAACGCACAATGGACCATCTTGCAGCTCACACTCATCTATGTGAACCATCGCACCTATCTGCATGAACCATTACTCATTCTGCATGAACCATTATTCATTTATCTGCCACCATGTTAAGAATACTATTTCCTTTTCATAAGTCACCATTGCTTCCTGTTTTGATGTCATCAACAAGATTTTATAGCATGATTAGTTAAAGCCTCAATCAATCAATAATCAATCTTTAAGCGATCCTTTAACACTTATTCATGTGCATACATGAAAAGTGAATACAATATCAGAACATGCTTTCTTCTAACATAACTACCTTAATGTAAGAAAGTAATTATCAATTCATGTTAAGATAAACCCCACATAATTATGACACTCACACTCGCTCACATTCGTACGGGACAATTCACTAAAATTGTCCTTAATGGAAAATGACACAATGTGCATCCGAGTTACTTAAACTTTAACAAAGGAACCACCCCTTGAGCTTTTGCCTTTGGAGCATGAAAATATAATAAAGCTAACACATTGACTGTTGTTCCTATGCATGCAATGCATACATTTTTCTAAAATTAATTTCCCAACAGAATACTTAACAAAATCGAGCATTCCAACACATGTTTCCTCTTCGAGGAAATATAACATAATAGGCATGCAAAATATGGTTTATTTTCCATAAAATTAATGGAATAAAGCATAAGAATACATGTCTTATTCTCCAAATATTATACCAACATTACCAGTATATATATATATTTCAAGGAAACCAAAACATGTAATTCAATCTTCTTTCCCAAAGAAATATTTTCCAATGTAAGATAGCAAACATGCTATCATTTCCCACATATAAATGTATATTATTTCCAGTGCAATCTAATACAAATATTGTATGAATATACATGATTTTATTCCAAAAGAGCTAACATAAACTAACATATTAGTTTTGATATCTTAAAGGTACTCACATATTTTCCTAAATATTAAGATAACTCAATATTTCTTTATCCATGCTAAGAATATACCTCTATAACACAATGGGTATTCTTTGTGCATGCAAGACAGATGCCTCTCCCTCTTTGTGCATGCAAGAGAGATAGATTTTCATTTAATGTAGGCAACATATATGCTCTTCTTAGAATCCTATCATCATGAAATACTATTTTAAGGCAAAAGATTAATATAATACCAATCTTTTCAAGAGATTATTCTTTTTAAGAAAATTAACATAGTAACTTTCCTTACGTCTTTTACCATAGTATATCTCTAAGAAAAATATCCTTCTAAAAGATTAACATAACAGTCTTTTCAAGAAGATACAACATGGATTCTTTTTAGAAAAGCAACATAATAAGTATATCATCATGAAATACTATTTTAAGGAAAAAGATTAACATAATACCAATATTTTCAAGAGATTATTCTTTTTAAGAAAATTAACATAGTAACTTTCCTTATGTCTTTTACCATAGTATATCTCTAAGAACAATATCCTTCTAAAAGATTAACATAACATCCTTTTCAAGAACTGACATAGATTATGTCCTTTAAAAAAAATCCTATGCAAGCCGACATATCATGGCACAAGGACTATTGTATGAAAATACACAATATTACCTATTAAGAAAAACCACGTTTTACTCTATATTCATCTTTTGAATTTAATATTCAAAAGCATTAATAGTTGCAAATCTAAATTCATCTTTTGAATTTAATATTCAAAAGCATTTATAGTTGTAATTCAATGCTTATTTTATATATTGCATTGGTCATATATTATTAAATATCAATAATTTACTATTAATTTGGCAAACCAATATATATAAAGTATTGCCATATGCTAATAGCACATTGGAGAATGCAAAAATTTCTATCCAACAATATAAATGCATATTTAGTTATAGTGAAAAGGTTAAGGTAATAGAATGCGTACTCATATGAGTTTTCCAAAAAAATATGATGATGAAACTATTATCATGAAATAACAATATACTAAAAGAGAGATTCTTACCAAACCACTCTCGGATCTCATGAAAAGCAGACAAACAAAATCACCTATTCTCAGGTTGACCCTTCCTTCTGGATTCAACGTTATCATTGGCAACGTTATCGTTGGCAATTAGCGTTCTGCCTCCAAGATGCAGTTTTTGGCAGGCAAGTGTAATTCCTTTCAAATCTACGAATTCATGATCCTAAACTAGTTTTTATTATTCCCAATGAAACGAGAATTTAATCCTTAAGGTATTTCGTTCCAGCAAAACCCCTTCCTCCATTCTTGTTCCATCATTAGAAAAACACGAAATCTTCTATTCTACTCCTCTCTTACCTTTTTTTCCAATCTATGGAAAGAATCATTACATAGTTATCAAGAATTCAGTTTCAACCCATTCTTGATTAAACAGTTAAAGTAAGATTTATTTACTGAGTTTAGTTAGGATTGTTACATACTCCCCCCCTTGAAGAGAACACCATCCTTGGTGTGCTTCTCTCACTAAAAGTTAAACTTATACTCATGATATAATAATATAAACAACCCAAAGGGGGTCCTTCCCCTTCGCAATGAAACAATTTCTTTTCCTTAAATGCCATTAAGTGAAACAATAATGTTTTTATCCATAGTCATAAGCATGTATAGCTCAAAAAAAATATTCCATTTCCATTTTTAACCACTTATCCATTATTCAAATTCATAAAAATATAGAAAAATACTTTACCAACTTACCATTACTTACCAATTACTATTGGAAGTAATGATGGCTTTTACACAAACTCTCTGAGAATGGTTGAACAACCCATCAAAACTCCATGGAAAGAGCATGTAATGTATGACTAACAATTCAATCACATTAGTCACATAGTTTCAATCAAATGAAATAGTTTGAATTATCAAACGTTCATGCAATATCAAGAGATGTATTAATCAGAGTACTTCCACAAGTACTCAGAGAGCACCAACCCTCTAATCATTGCATCACGTGCACACTGTCTTAGCTCCTCTTAAAGACATCCACACAGTACTTCAAAAAGTACTCAGAGAGCACCTAGCTCTCTAATCGTACCCATGGTCAATCAATGCACCATGGATATATTCTAGCCTCTGCTAAGACATTCAAACAAATTAGTAATAAAATAAATGAACTTGTACATTCAGTAATTTATTTTCTGAGTGCTAAGCTCCTTTCCTCTTAATATCTACATAAGATATTTGCATAATCATATAAAAATTTATTTTAATATAACACATAACTTATTACTTAATTTGTTTTGCTATGAAAACCACAATGGTAAACAAAATGCTCCTCCCAACCCATGGGAGTTGGTTTCCACAACAAAATCGAGTCATTTTCACATCCAGAGAGTCATTTAACAAAAGTACATTCCAGGTTTAGTATGGATTCCTCTTAGCAACATCATGCATATTCCTTTGACAACGTCACGTCTGTGAGAAATTTTGGGCCACCTTCAACAGGCTCCAAAATCAATAGAGTTGCCTTAGGTTTTTCCCCTTCACCATCTTGGTCAAATCTCTTCCCTACTGAGATCATATATCTCTAGGAAGAGGAAATCCGGGCAGGTAAGCACCATCAACCCCTCTGGGCAGGAAACCACCATCAACCCAAGGCCTTCTAGCCTTTCAAAATTGTTGTCAACTGTCTGACATGTTAAATATCTCTTTTAGCATTCTTTCCCATCGTAGATTACATAATGAACTTTATGCACATTATACATAAATAAAATGAACTTTATGTACTTCATACATCATACTTGGCCCTCCACTTGGGTCAAATGATATCTAGATTAATAGGAAACATGAAACATACAAATGAATAACATACATGTGTTGTACATTATTATTTCCCAAATAAAAAAATCATGCACATTAAACCATGATACCATGTGTTTATACATTATTATTTCCCAAATAACACAATCATGCACATTATAACATGATACTTTAACATTTACTGTTGCAATTCGCATTGCAATGTTTGCGATGTTTTATTTTCACAACTTTTCTGTTGCCATTAAGCTACCCATGCTTACTATAAGCAATAATGCTAATCATAAATATGCATTTCTTAAGCACGTATTATCTTACACAATCATTTTAATTTCCTGCATACAATGTTGTCATGCATACAAGTATATATAAATATTCATTAATGCGTATGTCTCAATAATGATTAGGGTATGAGTGAAAATTTTTCAAATTCCCATAATATTCTGTTACCAACAGATTGACACACGAAGTAATACTATAATCACTTGTTCACAACTTTCAAATAACTTTAGTCAAATCGATTCGTGCATATAAATTTCATTAGTTAGTCATTCATAACTAATCAATTCTATTAATAATCTTAATGCATCCAAGACACGACTCATTGAAAAACTGTCATTCAATGCCATTAATAATCTTAATGCATCCATGACGACTCATTCAAAAATGAGTCAATCAGCTAGTCATTATAGTCAAGTCTCACTACTTGGCCCATTAAGTATTTTAACATCTAAAAGGCTTCATTCATTTTAATTTTAAAACACTCTATAATCTTATATAAGGACTTTCCTCATATTTTGCATTCATGCATTAGTTTCACACACCATCACTATACACATTCATCTTTTTCAAGTAGTGCATGGTAACTTTGGTTATGTTCACTAAATGTATGAGTAATATGTCATATACCAAAGGTTAATAAACAACTCTCACTTTCCCTAGTGAGTACTCAGGTGGTTCATAAGTACAACAAAGGTTTTATTGTCTTCTCACTTTCCCTAGTGAGTGCCCAGGTTGTTCATAAGTACAAAAAATGTTTTATTGTCTAGGTTGTTCATAAGTACAACAAAGGTTTTATTGTCTTTCAACCTCAACAAGATTCCAATGTTATGAAAACCGTTTTGCAACAACATTTATTACTCATTACTCTTTTATTTAGTTATAAACATGAATCACACATCTCATGTCAAGAGTAGACTACTGCATATATCATTCAATATGTAGATTTCTAGAGTAATATATTAATCAATATGTATATTTCTAGAATCATACCTTAACTGATGTCCATTACTAGCATACCTCAATTTATTTTCGCTTAACAAATCCCAAAGGTGCCAGTGCTGCAACCTTTAGCTCCGATACCACTTGTAACATACACCGACAACTTCACATGGAAATTCTAGGAGTTAAATTTTTTTTTTATACAAGTTACCCACGGGTAACTATCCAAATCACTGTTAAATATTCCTTACTCATCATTACATAGAATGTTCACCAGTTCATAGTGTAACCTTAGAATAATAATAGTAAGTTGATTAACCATTAACAACCTCTATTGTAGTACATTAACATAATATTGTATGATGTAACCTTCCACTCATTTCATTATTCATGTAGTCATCGCATACTTGACATTATGAACATCACAACAAGAAAGGAATCACCATCATCAATTTGACACAATAATCAATCACATCATTGAACACCAATATACCTTGGAAACCCCGTAGGGTGAAAACCAGCAAACGTTTAATTTTATTATTAAATGCTCGTGAGGGTGTTCGACCCTCACTCAATGGCTTATAAGGGATACTATCTCTTAACCATCGTTATAAATCTTACAAGAAAATATACAAATATCTAGCTTAAATCCATTACAATAAATATGATAGCATTTACCCTCTAGTCTTCATATCTTCATATCTTGGTGGCATGGACGTACCTACAACGTACCAACGCACAATGGACCATCTTGCAGCTCACACTCATATATGTGAACCATCGCACCCATCTGCATGAACCATTACTCATTCTGCATGAACCATTACTCATTTATCTACCGTGCTGTTAAGCATAATATTTCCTTTTCATAAGTCACCATCGATTCCTGTTTTGATCTCATCAACAATCTTTTATAGCATGATTAGTTAAAGCCTCAATCAATCAATAATCAATCTTTAAGCGATCCTTTAACACTTATTCATGTGCATACATGAAAAGTGAATACAATACCAGAACATGCTTTCATCTAACATAACTACCTTAATGTAAGAAAGTAATTATCAATTCATGTCAAGATAAACCTCACATTATTATGACACTCACACACGCTCACATTCGTACAAGACAATTCACTAAAATTGTCCTTAATGGAAAATGACACAATGTGCATCCGAGTTACTTAAACTTTAACAACGGAACCACCCCTTGAGCTTTTGCCTTTGGAGCATGCAAATATAATAAAGCTAGCACATTGACTATTGTTCCTATGCATACAATGCATATTTTTTTCTAAAATTAATTTCCCAACAGAATGATTAACATAATCGAGCATTTCAACACATGTTTCCTCCTCGAGGAAATATAGCATAATAGGCATGAAAAACATGGTTTATTTTCCATAAAACTAATAGAATAAAGCATAAGAATGCATGTCTTATTCTCCAAATATTATACCAACATTACCAGTATATATATATTTCAAGGAAACCAAAACAGGTGATTCAATTTTCTTTCCCAAAGAAATCTTTTCCAATGTAAGATAGCAAACATGCTATAATTTTCCACATATAAATGTGTATTATTTCCAATGAAATCTAATACAAATATTGTATGAATATACATGATCTTATTCCAAAAAAGCTAACATAAACTAACATATTAGTTTTGATATCATAAAGGTACTCACATATTTTCCTAAATATTAAGATAACTCAATATTTCTTTATCCATGCTAAGAATATACCTCTATAACACAATGGCTATTCTTTGTGCATGCAAGACAGATGTCTCTCCCTCTTTTTTCATGCAAGAGAGATAGATTTTCATTTAATGTAGGCAACATATATTCTCTTCTTAGAATCCTATCATCATGAAATACTATTTTAAGGCAAAAGATTAAGATAATACCAATCTTTTCAAGAGATTATTCTTTTTAAGAAAATTAACATAGTAAATTTCCTTATGTCTTTTACCATAGTATATCTCTAAGAACAATATCCTTCTAAAAGATTAACATAACAGTCTTTTCAAGAAGATACAACATGGATTCTTTTTAGAAAAGCAACATGATAAGTATATCATCATGAAATACTATTTTAAGGCGAAAGATTAACATAATACCAATCTTTTCAAGAGATTATTATTTTTAAGAAAATTAACATAGTAACTTTCCTTATGTATTTTACCATAGTATATCTCTAAGAACAATATCCTTTTAAAAGATTAACATAACATCATTTTCAAGAACTGACATAGATTATGTCTTTTAAAAAAAATCCTATGCAAGCCGACATATCATGGCACAAGGAATATTGTATGAAAATACACAATCTTACCTGTTAAGTAAAACCACGTTTTAATCTATATTCATCTTTTGAATTTAATATTCAAAAGCATTTATAGTTGTAATTCAATGCGTATTTTATATATTGCATTGGTCATATATTATTAAATATCAATAATTTACTATTAATTTGGAAAACCAATATATAAATATATATATAAAGTATTGGCATATGCTAATAGCACATTGGAGAATGCAAAAATTTCTATGCTCCAATATAAATGCATATTTAATTATAGTGAAAAGGTTAAGGTAATAGAATGCATACTCATATGAGTTTTCAAAAAACTATGATGATGAAACTATTATCATGAAATACCAATATACTAAAAGAGAGATTTTTACCAAACCACTCTCAGATCTCATGAAAAGTAGACAAACAAAATCACCATTCTCAGGTTGACCCTTCCTTCCGGCTTCAACATTATCTTTGGCAACGTTATCATTGGAAATTAGCGTTCTGCCTCCAAGATGCAGTTTTTGGCAGGCAAGTGTAATTCCTTTCAAATATATGAATTCATGATCCTAAGGTATTTAGTTCCAGCAAAACCCCTTCCTCCATTCTTGTTCCATCATCAGAAAAACAGGAAATCTTCTATTCTGCTCCTCTCTTACCTTTTTTTCCAATCTATGGAAAGAATCATTACACAGTTATCAAGAATTCAATTTCAACCCATTCTTGATTAAACAGTTAAAGTAAGATTTATTTACCGAGTTTAATTAGGATTGTTACATACTCCCCCCTTTGAAGAGAACACCATCCTGGGTGTGATTCTCTCACTGAAACTTAAACTTATACTCATGATATAATAATATAAACAACCCAAATGGTGTCCCTCCCCTTCGCAATGAAACACTTTCTTTTCCTTAAATGCCATTAAGTGAAACAATAATGTTTTTATCCATAGTCATAAGCATGTATAGCTCAAAAAAAATATTCCATTTCCATTTTTAACCACTTATCCATTATTCAAATTCATAAAAATATAGAAAAATACTTTACCAACTTACCATTACTTACCAATTACTATTCGAAGTAATGATGGCTTTTACACAAACTCTCTAAGAATGGTTGAAAAACCCATCAAAACTCCGTGGAAAGAGCCTGTAATGTATGACTAACAATTCAATCACATTAGTCACATAGTTTCAATCAAATGAAACAGTTTGAATTATCAAACGTTCATGCAATATCAAGAGATGTATTAATCAGAGTACTTCCACTAGTACTCAGAGAGCACCAACCCTCTAGTAATTGCATCACGTGCACACTGTCTTAGCTCCTCCTAAAGACATCCACACAGTATTTCAAAAAGTACTCAGAGAGCACCTAGCTCTCTAATCGTACCAATGGTCAATCAATGCACCATGGATATATCCTAGTCTCTGCTAAGACATTCAAACAAATTAGTAATAAAATAAATGAACTTGTACATTCAGTAATTTATTTTCCGAGTGCTAAGCTCCTTTCCTCTTAATATCTACATAAGATATTTGCATAATCATATAAAAATTTATTTTAATATAACACATATCTTATTACTTAATTTTTTCCGCTATGAGAACCATATTGGTAAACGAAATGCTCCTCCCAACCCATGGGAGTTGGTTTCCACAACCAAATCGAGTCATTTTCACATCCAGAGAGTCATTTGACAAAAGACAATTCCAGGTTTAGTATGGATTCCTCTTGGCAACATCATGCCTATTCCTCTGACAACGTCCCGTCTATGAGAAATTTTGGGCCACCTTCAACAGGCTCCAAAATCAATAGAGTTGCCTCAGGTTTTTCCCCTTCACCATCTTGGTCAACTCTCTTCCCTACTATAAGCAATAATTCTAATCATAAATATGCATTTCTTAAGCACGTATTATCTTACGCAATCATTTTAATTTCCTGCATACAATGTTGTCATGCATACAAGTATATATAAATATTCATTAATGTGTATGTGTCAATAACGATTAGGGTATGAGTGCAAACATTTCCAATTCCCATAATGTTCTGTTACCAACAGACTGACACACGAAGTAATACTATAATCACTTGTTCACAACTTTCAAATAACTTTAGTCAAAATCGATTCGTGCATATAACTTTCATTAGTAAGTCATTCATAGCTAATCAATTCTATTAATAATCTTAATGCATCCATGACACGACTCATTGAAAAAATGTCATTTAATTCCATTAATAATCTTAATGCATCCATGATGACTTATTCAAAAATGAGTCAATCAACTAGTCATTATAGTCAAGTCTCACTACTTGGCCCATTAAGTATTTTAACATCTAAAAGGCTTCATTCAATTTAATTTTAAAACACTCTATCATATTATATAAATACTTTCCTCATCTTTTGCATTCATGCATGAGCTTCACACACCATCACTATACACATTCATATTTTTCAAGTAGTGCATGGTAACTTTAGTTATGTTCACTAAATGTATGAGTAATATGTCATATACCAAAGGTTAATAAACAACTCTCACTTTCCCTAGTGAGTACTCAGGTTGTTCATAAGTACAACACAGGTTTTATTGTCTTCTCACTTTCCCTAGTGAGTGCCCAGGTTGTTCATAAGTACAACAACGGTTTTATTGTCTAGGTTGTTCATAAGTACAACAAAGGTTTTATTGTCTTTCATCATCAACAAGATTCCAATGTTATGAAAACCATTTTGCAACAACATTTATTACTCATTACTCTTTTATGTAGTTATAAACATGAATCACACATCTCATGTCAAGAGTAGACTACTGCATATATCATTAAATATGTAGATTGCTAGAATCATATATTAATCAATATGTATATTTCTAGAATCATACCTTAACTGATGTCCATTACTAGCATACCTCAATTTATTTTCACTTAACAAATCCCAAAGGTGCCAGTGCTGCAACCTTTAGCTCCAATACCACTTGTAACATACACCGACAACTTCGCATGGAAATTCCAAGAGTTAATTTTTTTTTTATACAAGTTACCCATGGGTAACTATCCAAATCACTATTAAATATTCCTTACTCATCATTACATAGAATGTTCACCAGTTCGTAGTGTAACCTTAGAATAAGAATAGTAAGTTGATTAACCATTAACAACCTCTATTATAGTAAATTAACATAATACTGTATGATGTAACCTTCCACTCATTTCATTATTCATGAAGTCATCACATACTTGACATTATGAACATCACAACAAGAAAGGAATCAACATCATCAATTTGACACAATAATAAATCACATCATTGAACACCAATATACCTTGGAAACCCCGTAGGGTGAGAACCAGCAAACGTTTAATTTTATTATTAAATGCTCGTGAGGGTGTTTAGCCCTCCCTCAATGGCTTATAAGGGATACCATCCCTTAACCATCATTATAAATCTTACAAGAAAATATACAAATATCTAGCTTAAAGCCATTACAATAAATATGATAGCATTTACCTTCTAGTCTTCATATATTCATATCTTGGTGGCATGGATGTACCTACAACGTACCAACGCACAATGGACCATCTTGCAACTCACACTCATCTATGTGAACCATCGCACCCATCTGCATGAACCATTACTCATTCTACATGAACCATTACTCATTTATCTGCCACCATGTTAAGCATAATATTTCCTTTTCATAAGTCACCATCGCTTCCTGTTTTGATGTCATCAACAAGATTTTATAGCATGATTAGTTAAAGCATCAATCAATCAATAATCAATCTTTAAGCGATCCTTTAACACTTATTCATGTGCATACATGAAAAGTGAATACAATACCAGAACATGCTTTCGTCTAACATAACTACCTTAATGTAAGAAAGTAATTATCAATTCATGTTAAGATAAACCTCACATTATTATGACACTCACACACGCTCACATTCGTACAGGACAATTCACTAAAATTGTCCTTAATGGAAAATGACACAATGTGCATCCGAGTTACTTAAACTTTAACAAAGGAACCACCCCTTGAGATTTTGCCTTTGGAGCATGAAAATATAATAAAGCTAACACATTGACTGTTGTTCCTATGCATACAATGCATAAAGTTTTCTAAAATTAATTTCCCAACAGAATACTTAACATAATCGAGCATTCCAACACATATTTCCTCTTCGAGGAAATATAACATAATAGGCATGCAAAACGTGGTTTGTTTTCCATAAAATTAATGGAATAAAGCATAATAATACATGTCTTATTCTCCAAATATTATACCAACATTACCAGTATATATATATATATATATATATTTCAAGGAAACCAAAACATGTAATTCAATCTTCTTTCCCAAAGAAATCTTTTCCAATGTAAGATAGCAAACATGCTATCATTTCCCACATATAAATGTATATTATTTCCAATGAAATCTAATACAAATATTGTATGAATATACGTGATCTTATTCCAAAAGAGCTAACATAAACTAACATATTAGTTTAGATATCATAAAGGTACTCACATATTTTCCTAAATATTAAGATAACTCAATATTTCTTTATCCATGCTAAGAATATACCTTTATAACACAATGGGTATTCTTTGTGCATGCAAGACAGATGTCTCTCCCTCTTTGTGCATGCAAGAGAGATAGATTTTCATTTAATGTAGGCAACATATATGCTTTTCTTAGAATTCTATCATCATGAAATACTGTTTTAAGGCAAAAGATTAACATAATACCAATCTTTTCAAGAGATTATTCTTTTTAAGAAAATTAACATAGTAACTTTCCTTATGTCTTTTACCATAATATATCTCTAAGAACAATATCCTTCTAAAAGATTAACATAACAGTCTTTTCAAGAAGAGACAACATGGATTCTTTTTAGAAAACCAACATAATATGTATATCATCATGAAATACTATTTTAAGGCAAAAGATTAACATAATACCAATCTTTTCAAGAGATTATTCTTTTTAAGAAAATTAACATAGTAACTTTCCTTATGTCTTTTACCATAGTATATCTCTAAGAACAATATCCTTCTAAAATATTAACATAACATCCTTTTCAAAAACTGACATAGATTATGTCTTTTAAAAAAAATCCTATGCAAGCCGACATATCATGGCACAAGGACTATTGTATGAAAATACACAATCTTACCTATTAAGTAAAACCACGTTTTACTCTATATTCATCTTTTGAATTTAATATTCAAAAGAATTAATAGTTGCAACTCTAAATTCATCTTTTGAATTTAATATTCAAAAGCATTTATAGTTGTAATTCAATGCATATTTTATATATTGCATTGGTCATATATTACTAAATATCAATAATTTACTATTAATTTAGCAAACCAATATATATAAAGTATTGCCATATGCCAACAACACATTGGAGAATGCAAAAATTTCTATCCTCCAATATAAATGCATATTTAATTATAGTGAAAAGGTTAAGGTAATAGAATGCGTACTCATATGAGTTTTCCAAAAAACTATGATGATGAAACTATTATAAAGAAATACCAATATACTAAAAGAGAGATTCTTACCAAACCACTCTCAGATCTCATGAAAAGCAGACAAACAAAATCACTTATTCTCAGGTTGAACCTTCCTTCCGGCTTCAACATTATCATTGGCAACGTTATCGTTGGCAATTAGTGTTCTGCCTCCAAGATGCAGTTTTTGGCAGGCAAGTGTAATTCCTTTCAAATATACGAATTCATGATCCTAACTAGTTTTTATTATTCCCAATGAAACGAGAATTTAATCCTTAAGGTATTTCGTTCCAGCGAAACCCCTTCCTCCATTCTTGTTCCATCATTAGAAAAACACGAAATTTTATATTCTTCTCCTCTCTTACCTTTTTTTCCAATCTATGGAAAGAATTATTACACAGTTATCAAGAATTCAGTTTCAACCCATTCTTGATTAAAAAGTTAAAGTAAGATTTATTTACCGAGTTTAATTAGGATTGTTACATACTCCCCCCTGAAGAGAACACCATCCTTGGTGTGCTTCTCTCATTGAAACTTAAACTTATACTCATGATATGATATATAAACAACCCAAAGGGTGTCCTTCCCCTTTGCAATGAAACACTTTATTTTCCTTAAATGCCATTAAGTGAAACAATAATGTTTTTATCCATAGTCATAAGCATGTATAACTCAAAAAAAATATTCAATTTCCATTTTTAACCACTTATCCATTATTAAAATTCATAAAAATATAGAAATACTTTACCAACTTACCATTACTTACCAATTAATATTGGAAGTAATGATGGCTTTTAGACAAACTCTCTGAGAATGGTTGAACAACCCATCAAAACTCCTTGGAAAGAGCCTGTAATGTATGAATAACAATTCAATCACATTAGTCACATAGTTTCAATCAAATGAAATACTTTCAATTATCAAACGTTCATGCAATATTAAGAGATGTATTAATTAGAGTACTTCCACAAGTACTTAGAGAGCACCAACCCTCTAATCATTGCATCACGTGCACACTGTCTTAGCTCCTCCTAAAGACATCCACACAGTACTTCAAAAAGTACTCAGAGAGCACCTAGCTCTCTAACCGTACCAATGGTCAATCAATGCACCATGGATATATCCTAGCCTCTGCTAAGAAATTCAAACAAATTAGTAATAAAATAAATGAACTTGTACATTCAGTAATTTATTTTTCGAGTCCTAAACTCCTTTCCTCTTAATATCTACATAAGATATTTGGATAATCATATAAAAATTTATTTTAATATAACACATAACTTATTACTTAATTTGTTCCACTATCAGAACCACAATGGTAAACAAAATTCTCCTCCCAACCCATGGGAGTTGGTTTCCACAACCAAATCGAGTCATTTTCACATCCAGAGAGTCGTTTGACAAAAGACCATTCCAGGGACAGTATGGATTCCTCTTGGCAACATCATGTCTATTCCTCTGACAGCGTCCCATCTATGAGAAATTTTGGGCCACCTTCAACAGGCTCCAAAATTAATAGAGTTTCCTCAGGTTTTTCCCCTTCACCATCTTGGTCAACTCTCTTCCCTACTGAGATCATATATCTCTAGGGAGAGGAAATCCGGGCAAGTAAGCACCATCAACCCCTCTGGGCAGGCAACCACCATCAACCAAAGACCTTCTAGCCTTTCACAATTGTTGTCAACTGTCTGGCATGTTAAATTTCTCTTTTAGCATTCTTTCCCATAGTAGATCACATAATAAACTTTATGCACATTATACATAAATAAAATAAACTTTATGTACTTCATACATCATACTTGGCCCTCCACTTGGGTCAAATGATATCTAGATTAATAGGAAACATGGCACATAAAAATGAGTAACATACATGTGTTGTACATTATTATTTCACAAATAACAAAATCATGCACATTAAACCATGATACCATGTGTTTATACATTATTATTTCCCAAATAACACAATCATGCACATTATAACATGATACTTTAACATTTACTGTTGCAATTCGCATTGCAATGTTTGCGATGTTTTATTTTCACAGCTTTTCTGTTGCCATTAAGCTACCGATGTTTACTATAAGCAATAATGCTAATCATAAATATGCATTTATTAAGCACATATTATCTTACGCAATCATTTTAATTTCTTGCATACAATGTTGTCATGCATACAAGTATATATAAATATTTATTAATGTGTATGTGTCAATAACGATTAGGATATGAGTACAAGCATTTCCAATTACCATAATGTTCTGTTACCAATAGACTGACACACGAAGTAATACTATAATCACTTGTTCACAACTTTTAAATAACTTTAGTCAAAATCGATTCATGCATATAACTTTCATTAGTTATTAATTCATAACTAATCAATTCTATTAATTATCTTAATGCATCCATGACACGACTCATTGAAAAACTGTCATTCAATGCCATTAGTAATCTTAATGCATCCATGAAGACTCATTCAAAAATGAGTCAATCAACTAGTCATTATAGTCAAGTCTCACTACTTGGCCCATTAAGTATTTTAACATCTAAACGGCTTCATTCAATTTAATTTTAAAACACTCTATCATCTTATATAAGGACTTTCCTCATCTTTTGCATTCATGAATTAGTTTCACACACCATCACTATACACATTCATCTTTTTGAAGTAGTGCATGGTAACTTTAGTTATGTTCACTAAATGTATGAGTAATATGTCATATACCAAAGGTTAATAAACAACTCTCACTTTCCCTAGTGAGTACTCAGGTTATTCATAAGTACAACAAAGGTTTTATTGTCTTCTCACTTTCCCTAGTGAGTGCCCAGGTTGTTCATAAGTACAACAAAGGTTTTATCGTCTAGGTTGTTCATAAGTACAACAAAGGTTTTATTGTCTTTCATCCTCAACAAGATTCCAATGTTATGAAAACCGTTTTGCAACAAAATTTATTACTCATTACTCTTTTATGTAGTTATAAACATGAATCACACATCTAATTTCAAGAGTAGACTATTGCATATATCATTCAATATGTAGATTGCTAGAATCATATATTAATCAATATGTATATTTCTAGAATCATACCTTAACTGATGTCCATTAGTAGCATACATCAATTTATTTTTGCTTAACAAATCCCAAAGGCACCAGTGCTGCAACCTTTAGCTCTGATACCACTTGTAACATACATCGACAACTTCACATGGAAATGCCAGGAGTTAATTTTTTTTTTATACAAGTTACCCACGGGTAACTATCCAAATCACTATTAAATATTCCTTACTCATCATTACATAGAATGTTCACCAGTTCATAGTGTAACCTTAGAATAAGAATAGTAAGTTGCTTAACCATTAACAACCTCTATTGTAGTACATTAACATAATACTGTATGATGTAACCTTCCAGTCATTTCATTATTCATGTAGTCATCACATACTTGACATTATGAACATCACAACAAGAAAGGAATCAACATCATCAATTTGACACAATAATCAATCACATCATTGAACACCAATATATCATGGAAACCCCGTAGGGTGAAAACCAGCAAACGTTTAATTTTATTATTAAAAAATTGTGAGGGTGTTTAGCCCTCACTCAATGGCTTATAAGGGATACCATCCCTTAACCATCGTTATAAATCTTACAAGGAAATATACAAATATCTAGCTTAAAGCCATTACAATAAATATGATAGCATTTACCCACTATTCTTCATATCTTCATATCTTGGTGGCATGGATGTACCTACAACATACCAACGCACAATGGACCATCTTGCAGCTCACACTCATCTGCGTGAACCATCGCACCCATCTGCATGAACCATTACTCATTCTGCATGAACCATTACTCATTTATCTGCCACCATGTTAAGCATAATATTTCCTTTTCATAAGTCACCATTGCTTCCTATTTCGATGTCATCAACAAGCTTTTATAGCATGATTAGTTAAAGCCTCAATCAATCAATAATCAATCTTTAAGCGATCCTTTAACACTTATTCATGTGCATACATGAAAAGTGAATGCAATATCAGAACATGCTTTCTTCTAACATAACTACCTTACTGTAAGAAAGTAATTATCAATTCATGTCAAGATAAACCCCACATTATTATGACACTTACACACGCTCACATTTGTACAGGACAATTCACTAAAATTGTCCTTAATGGAAAATGAGACAATGCGCATCTGAGTTACTTAAAATTTAACAAAGGAACCACCCCTTCAGCTTTTGCCTTTGGAGAATGCAAATATAATAAAGCTAACACATTGACTGTTGTTCCTATGCATACAATGCATAAATTTTTCTTAAATTAATTTCCCAATAGAGTACTTAACATAATCAAGCATTCCAACACATGTTTCCTCTTCGAGGAAATATAACATAATAGGCATGCAAAACATGGTTTCTTTTCCATAAAACTAATGGAATAAAGCATAAGAATACATGTCTTATTCTCAAAATATCATACCAACATTACCAATATATATATATATATATATACATATATTTCAAGGAAACCAAAACATGTAATTCAATCTTCTTTCCCAAAGAAATCTTTTCCAATGTAAGATAGCAAACATGCTATCATTTTCCACATATAAATGTATATTATTTCCAATGAAATCTAATACAAATATTGTATGAATATACATGATATTATTCCAAAGGAACTAACATAAACTAACATATTAGTTTTGATATCATAAAGGTACTCATGTATTTTCCTAAATATTAAGATAACTCAATATTTCTTTATCCATGCTAAGAATATACCTCTATAACACAATGGCTATTCTTTATGCATGCAAGACAGATGTCTCTCCCTCTTTGTGCATGCAAGAGAGATAGCTTTTCATTTAATGTAGGCAACATATATGCTCTTCTTAGAATTATATCATCATGAAATACTATTTTAAGGCAAAAGATTAAGATAATACCAATCTTTTCAAGAGATTATTCTTTTTAAGAAAATTAACATAGTAACTTTTCTTATGTCTTTTACCATAGTATATCTCTAAGAACAATATCCTTCTAAAAGATTAACATAACAGTCTTTTCAAGAAGAGACAATATGGATTCTTTTTAGAAAAGCAACATAATAAGTATATCATCATGAAATACTATTTTAAGGCAAAAAATTAACATAATACCAATCTTTTCAAGAGATTATTCTTTTTAAGAAAATTAACATAGTAACTTTCCTTATGTCTTTTACCATAATATATCTCTAAGAACAATATCCTTCTAAAATATTATCATAACAGTCTTTTCAAGAACTGACATAGATTATGTCTTTTAGAAAAAATCCTATGCAAGCCGACATATCATGGCACAAGGAATATTGTATGAAAATACACAATCTTACTTGTTAAGTAAAACCATGTTTTACTCTATATTCACTTTTGAATTTAATATTCAGAAGCATTACTAGTTGCAACTCTATATTCATCTTTTGAATTTAATATTCAAAAGCATTAATAGTAGTAATTCAATGCGTATTTTATATATTGCATTGGTCATATATTATTAATATCAATATTTTACTATTAATTTGGCAAACCTATATATATATATATATATATTTATTGCCATATGCTAATAGCACATTGGAGAATGCAATAATTTCTATCCTCCGATATAAATGCATATTTAATTATAGTGAAAAGGTTAAGGTAAGAGAATGCATACTCATATGAGTTTTCCAAAAAACTATGATGATGAAACTATTATCATGAAATACCAATATACTAAAAGAGAGATTCTTACCAAACCACTCTCGGATCTCATGAAAAGTAGAAAAAAAAAATCACCTATTCTCAAGTTGACCCTTCCTTCCGGCTTCAACATTATCATTGGCAACGTTATCGTTGGAATTTAGCGTTCTGCCTCCAAGATGCAGTTTTTGGCAGGCGAGCGTAATTCCTTTCAAATCTACGAATTCATGATCCTAAACTAGTTTTTATTATTCCCAATGAAACGATAAGTTAATCCTTAAGGTATTCCATTCCAGCGAAACCCCTTCCTCCATTCTTGTTCCATCATCATAAAAACATGAAATCTTCTATTCTGCTCCTCTCTTAACTTTTTTTCCAATCTATGGAAAGAATCATTACACAGTTATCAAGAATTCAGTTTCAATCGATTCTTGATTAAACAGTTAAAGTAAGATTGATTTACCGAGTTTAATTAGGACTGTTAATTAGGGAGAGTGAGAAAGAGAAAGAGGAATTGTACATCTCCATTTTGAGTAACGCACCACTAAAATGTTTCATGGATACAATTTTTCATGAGAATTCATCCCCTGGGGCACTCTTATTGTGGAGACTATATAGTTTAAACTTTCAATTCCCACAAATCCTTACTAAATTTCAAACAAATTGAGCCATAAAATACACCTTTTGCAAAATTTCAGAAAAATTAGACCATCCTATATATTTTAACCATAATATCTTTTTATTTTCAATTAATTGTATAATATATACATAGTTGACATTGAAATATTTTAAATATTTTATTTTCAATTGCTTTATATTATATTTACATACTTCATATTGAAATAGTTTATTTACGTAGTTATTGAAATATTTTATTTATGGTCCACATTGTTCACTTCAAAATATTGTCTTGCTATTAATATATTTTTAAATACATAACTTGAAATATTTTAACGAATGTATCCATATTGAAATATGTTTTTTTGTATCTCATATAGATATTTAAATATTTTATTTATAATTTTAAATAAATATAAAAGTTTTAATTTTTAAAAAAATAAATATAAAAAAAATTGATATTAAGATATATGAGTTAACATGGATATTCAAATATTTTATTGAAGGTTTATATTGAAATATTTTCTAAAATTAAAAAATGCACATCTTCTTCCTATTCAAATTAACTTTCAATTACTTAATTCAAGTTAATATAAAATTATGTTATTGTGCCGAGTATAGGGAAGATGTGTAGACATAATGTAAAAAAGTTTGTCAACATTCATTTTTAAATGCAAAAAAAGATATATAAAAAATTAAATGTCAATTTCATATGTCTTAATTACTGTTCAAACTAAAACATATATAAATATAAAATGTAAACTAATATCAAATAATTTCACCAAGAATGATCTATCTCATTCATATTAATTTATAAAATAAAATTTAACAAATACAAATTAATAAATTGAATAAATAGAAAATACAAAACCATTAACTATAACCAAAAGATCGAATCAAATCTAATGACTAAAAATGAATGGTTTACTAAGTTATATAGACTCAATTGATATCTATATAGAATATTTAATTTAATAGAAATTAAAAAAAAAATCGTAATTATTTAATATTTTTAAAACCAATTAAAATCAATAATCAATAATTAATATTAATGTAACATAGTCAAATTTGACCATTAAAATTTAACATAATAATAAATTTATTATAGAAATTATGTGTGTCTTCCATTAAAACGATTACTATATATATTAATGACTAAATAATTATAAATATCTTTATATGAGGGACCCATAAAACTATGAAATACCATAGTTCCATCATTATAACTCTGATTTTATATAATATATATTTCACATTTTATATATATTCAAATTGTTTAATATATTGGATTTAAATTTATGTTTCTCCCTAATATTAAACTTTATTTATTTATTTATTTTAGTTTTTATGAGATTGTTGACAAATTCCTAATATTTCCCAAAATATTATTCAATAAAATTAATATTTCCGTACTATATAATATTTTAACTTTAATAACAAAGTTTCAGTATAATTTTTTGAAATAAATGTATAGCTCTTTGATGAAATTATTTTTTATTAGAATTTTATGATTTTATTTTCATGAGTATGGATGATAGTCACGAGGCTGTAGGAATTTACAGGGTAAGTTCCTTAGATCAAGAACCAAAGGTCACCACTCACAAACATATCACAAATTAGTACACTAGTATAATCACGTGATTAAAACCCTCGAAGAGGGAAACAGTCCATGGCCTGAGCCAACGCGGCCACTTTAGGCAAGTTATTAATATAAAAGAAAAGCTACATATGTTTATCTCATAAATGGTTAGCAGACAAATGACCCTCCATGCTCTTTAAATAGAGATCATGGACCAATCGAGTGTTAAGCCACAAATCAAGTGTCATTAATACCAAGGAGAGAGATAACCGTCGGATCACTACAAATCATGATCGTCAGATTATAAGTTACAAATGTACATGGTAAAGAAACATGCTTTACCTAACTCTACACTAGACTAAGTTATTCTTAACTATTTCCTATGTGTTGGAATATCCTAACATCCCCCCTTAAGAACAACTTGGTATAGGATTGAAGGATTTACAAAGGTGACAGAAAAGAAGCCTATTTCCTATGTGTCGAAATATCCTAACATCCCCCCATAAGAACAAATTAGGATAGGATTGAAGGATTTAGAAAAGTGAAACAATAGGATAAGGAAGGAGGCGTTAGAGCCTATCCCCCGTTAATGAAAAATTTCCTGAACTCCAATCATGGATTGAAGTTTGGTAAAATTCACTTCTGTGAGAGCCTTTGTAAAGATATCGGCTACTTGATCATTGGTTGGACAGTAATGCACTTCAAGAACACGATCATGAATGAGATTTCTGATGAAGTGTGTGTGGAGTTCAATGTGTTTCATATGCTGATGTTGAACTGGATCTTTACATAGCTTAATGGCACTCTGATTATCACACCAAAGTGTAGTTGGATGCTATTGATGAAGACCAAATTCAGATAGGATCTGACGAAGCCACATGGCTTCCTTGTTGGCTTCAACTACACCATGATACTCTGCTTCTACTGAAGAAAGAGAGATGGCACTTTGTTTCTTACAAGACCATGTAATAGGTCCTGAACCAAGAGTGAATACATATCCGGCAGTAGACTTTCGATCCTTAGGGTCACCAGCCCAATCAGAATCAGTGAAACCAATCAACAATTGAGATGCTCCTGCACTGTAATGAATCCCGAACTGAACTGTACCTCGAATATATCGAAGTATTATTTTAGTTGCTTTCCAATGACTTCTATGAGGTTGGTGCATAAACTGAGTGACAACACCAATGGCAAAGGAAAGGTCAGGACGTGTATGGGTTAGATACAGAAGTTTAACAACAAGTTGATGGTATAAGGTAGCATTAACTTCAGGGGTAGTACAAGTGACTGAAAGCTTGATGCCAAACTGAAAGGGAGAAGGTGCTGGCTTACAGTCTTCCATGTGAAAGTGGTGTAGAAGATCACAAGCATACTTGGACTGAGAGAGGGTAATGCCTTCCTTGGATTGCAAAACTTGAAGACCAAGGAAATAATGCAAGTGTCGTAAGTCTGTCATTTCAAACTTCTTTTTGAGGCTAGAATTCACATGGTTTATATGGTTTGGATCACTACCAGTAAGGATAAGATCATCAACATAAATAACAAGGATGGTGAAGGACTTACCCACTTTCTTGGTGTAGACATTATTGTCAGAATGACACCTAGAAAAGCCATTATCTAAAATAAATATATCCATTTTGGCATACCAAGAACGAGGAGTTTGTTTGAGACCATAGAGAGACTTCCTAAGGTGACAAACAAGGCTGGAGTTGTTTTGGATAAATCCACGGGGTTGTTCCATGTAGATTTCTTCATGCAAATCTCCATGTAAGAAGGCGGATTTAACATCCATTTGATGGACTTCCCATTTAAAGGAGGCAGCAAGGGAAAGAACAAGGCAGATAGAATTCATTTTGGAAATAGGGGAGAATGTTTCAGTATATTCAATGCCTTCAACTTGTGAAAATCCTTTAGCGACAAGACGAGCTTTATGTCTATCCACTTTTCCATCTGGTCCAAACTTTGTTTTGTACACCCATCTGCATCTGACAAGTTTTCTTCCTTTTGGAAGAGGAACAAGGTCCCAAGTGTCATTCGCTAATAAGGAACGATATTCTTCATTCATAGCTTCATCCCAATCTGGATGACCGAAAGCTTCTTCAAAGGTTTCTGGATCAGGATTTTTTGGAACTTGAGCCAATAAGGAAGAGGCTCTTTCAAACTAAGAACGACTACGTCGTCGATCTGCAGGGTCACCTGCAAGAGAACCTGCTGCATCCCGAGTAGAGCATACCCATCTTGGAAGTTGTGGAGTAAGAGGAATCATTTCAAGAGGTGAAGGAGGATTTTCATCATCGTTGTCATCATTTGAACTTGAAGGAATGCTATTAAAAATAGAAGAGAGAGAGAGAGGTGGCACATATGCTAAATCAGGCTCGCAGGCCAAAGGTGGCACACTCGCCGAACTAGGCTCGTAGGCCGATACATTTTCATCAAATTTTACATCTCTTCTAATGATTATATTTTTGGATTTTGGTTTAAGAAGTCGATATCCTTTGACATCTTCATAATATCCAACAAAAATGCATTTTTCACTCTCAGGTTCTAAGGCTTTATGTTTCGCATATGGAATATGGGCCTAAGCATCACTTCCAAAAACACAAAAGTGACTTACATCTGGTTTGATTGAGCTCCAAGCTTCTTCTGGAGTTATATTCTTTAAAACCTTAGTAGGAGTGCGATTTACTATGTAATTTTCACAGTTAATGGCTTCTGCCCAAAAATTGAGACCAAGTCCTTTAGATTGAAGCATACAATTATCTATTTCTTTTAAGGTGCGATTCTTCCTTTCAGCTACACCATTTTGTTGTGGAGTTTATGGAACAATATGTTGCAATTGAATGCCATGCTTAGTGCAGAAGTTGATAAATTTGTTGTTAACATATTCTCCTCCATTGTTTGATCTTAACTTAAGAATTTGATCTCCAAATTGTTTCTCAACAAAGGCCTTAAAGACCAAGAACATGTTAAAAAATTCACTCTTGAGTTTTAAGAAGCATACCCAAGTGCGTTTGGAAAAATCATCAATGAAAGTTAAGAAGTACTTGCAACCAGAGAAAGAAACAACAGGAAGTGGACCACATAAATCACTGTGCACAAGCTACAAAGGGGCTGAAGCGTGCCAAGAGGCACGTTTATCAAAACTATCCCGATGATGTTTTCCGAGTACACATCCGGAGCAAAAATCATCTTGGCAAGATACCATAGGAAGACCTGTCATCATATTTTCTTTACATAGAGTATGAAGAGAGCGATAGTTTAAGTGACCAAGTCGCTCATGCCAAAGTTTGGTCACTTCATCATTATGAGCAACACAAATGGAGGGAAGACATGATGACCCAAAGTTGTCAAACTTATACAACCTTGTGGAATCATCAGCATTGCCAGTAGCTAAAATATGTTTAGGATCTTTGAGGTCCTTGATTACAACATCATGAGGTGAGAATTCTACTATTTTCCCTTCACCTGAATGAGTTATCTGATAAACAAAGAGAAGGTTGCATGACAAGGTAGGAACACATAGTACATCATTAAACTAACCATTATCGAGATGAATGGTTCCAAATCCTACAACACTAAGAGATCCATCATCACCAACATAAATATGTTTGGTGTTACAATCATTTAAAAAAGAAAACATGGCTTTATTTTTGGCCATGTGGTAAGAAGCTTCAGAATCAATGAGCCACTCATGAGAAGGAGAAGAGGAAGATACATTTAATGCATAACCAGATCTTGATGCTTGAAAACCACAAGCAGAAAGTGCCATTCTCGAAGATGAAGTTGAAGAGTGCTCCAAATTGATGTTGTGCTTCTTCATTGCTGCTTCTAAGGCTTCCATCTTCTTAAAAAATTTGGACTCTATATGGCCATCACGATTACAAATGTTTCAATGTCTTCTTCCCTTTTTTTTTTATTTGCCTTATCATTTTGGTGAATTGATTTTTCAGTTTGCGGCTGAAATTGCTTAGGACCCTTGTTTGGTTTCAGACCATATTTTTTAGGATACTTCTTCTTGGGATTCTTTTGATATGATTGTTGTTGGGCTGCTAAGGCTTTCTTAGAAGCATTTCTAGGAGTGATAAGACCAATGTGTAAGAGTTTTTCTTGTTCTCTTATCAAAGAATCACAAAAGGCATCAAAAGAGGGATTCTTGTAGGTGGTTCCTGAAGAGATGATGGCTTCTCTAGTGGAATGGAAGGCGGAAAAAAATACATAGTATGAAGGGTCAAGCTTAGCAAGAATGCAATAGATGAGGCTACCATCTTCCTTTTTGACCTTACACCCTTCTAAAAGAAGTCTAAGGGTCTTGAATTTGGACAAAAAAATTCAATAGAGGAGAAATTATTGGGGTCCAAAGTAAGAAACTCATTTTCAAGCTAGTGGGTCTTGATTTGATTTTGAATGCCAAAAATAGTGTTTAGCTTTTCCAGGGATTTATCAGGGGTGTCAATGTCAAGGATGTGAAATCGAAGATCTTGAGCAATGGGCATTCCTATCAACCCTCGTGCTTGATCTTGTTTATTTTCCCATTTATGAACTTTATTATCATCGGAAGGTTTAGTTTGTTGACCTGTGGCTATTTTATAAATCCCTTTACTTCTAAGTATATCTACCATGTGAGGTAGCCATTGGAAATAATTGGTGTTGTTAAGAATAATCGGCATGCACTTTCCATTTTAAAAAATGAAGCTGAGAAAAAGCTAAACTAATTTCTCCAATGGAAATATCTTGAAAAATTAGGCCGTTTAAAAAAAATGGCTCGAGAAACGGCTTCTGGATGAAGAAGTTATGCCTTTTTGAAAAACTGAGTCAAGAGGAGCGTTAGTTTGCTGTACTAATGCTCTGTTTTGGAGGATCCTCAATGCTACTAATGCACAATTCAAGAGCATAGAGCGCGTTATAATGCACTGGTAAAGAGCAGAGTGTCGCGTTAGTGTGCATTTACTTAGAGCGATTTCAAACTTACGCGGGTTAAATTTCCAAACAAATTTTTAGGAAAAAAGGACTCTCTTTAATCTATTTTGTTGTTAATTGTTCTTCCATGTGGTAAGAAGCTCCAGAATCAATGAGCCACTCATGATAAGGAGAAGAGGAAGATACATTTAATGCATAACCAGATCTTGATGCTTGACAACCACAAGCAGAAAGTGCCATTCTTGAAGATGAAGGTGAAGAGTGGTCCAAATTGATGTTGTGCTTCTTCATTGCTGCTTCTAAGGCTTCCATCTTCTTAAAACATTTGGACTCTATATGGCCATCACGATTACAAAATTTGCAATGTCTATTGGTCTTCTTCCCTTTCTTTTTATTTTCCTTATCATTTTGGTGAGTTGATTTTTCAGTTGGCGGCTGAAATTGCTTAGGACCCTTGTTTGGTTTCGGACCATATTTTTTAGGATACTTCTTCTTGGGATTCTTTTGATATGATTGTTGTTGGGCTGCTAAGGCTTTCTTAGAAGCATTTCCAGGAGTGATAAGACCAAGGTGTAAGATTTTTTCTTGTTCCCTTATCTAAGAATCACAAAAGGCATCAAAAGAGGGATTCTTGTAGGTGGTTCCTGAAGAGATGATGGCTTCTCTAGTGGAATGGAAGGCGGAAACAAATACAGAGTATGAAGGGTCAAGCTTAGCAAGAATGCAATAGATGAGGCTACCATCTTCCTTTTTGACCTTACACCCTTCTAAAAGAAGTCTAAGGGTCTTGAATTTGGACAAAAAAATTCAATAGAGGAGAAATTATTGGGGTCCAAAGTAAGAAACTCATTTTCAAGCTAGTGGGACTTGATTTGATTTTGAATGCAAAAAATAGTGTTTATCTTTTCCAGGGCTTTATCAGGGGTGTCAATGTCAAGGATGTGAAATCGAAGATCTTGAGCAATGGACATTCCTATCAACCCTTGTGCTTGATCTTGTTTGTTTTCCCATTTATGAACTTTATCATCATCGGAAGGTTTAGTTTGTTGACCTGTGGCTATTTTATAAAGCCCTTTACTTCTAAGTATATCTACCATGTGAGGTAGCCATTGGAAATAATTGGTGTTATTAAGAATAATCGGGCATGCACTTTCCATTTTAAAAAATGAAGCTGAGAAAAAGCTGAAACTAACTGCTCCAATGGAAAGATCTCGAAAAATTAGGCAGTTTAACAAAAACGGCTCGAGAAACGACTTCTGGATGAAGAAGTTATGCCTTTTGAAAAACTGAGTCAAGAGGAGCGTTAGTTTGTTGTACTAATGCTTTGTTTTAGAGGATCCTCAACGCTACTAATGCACAAGTCAAGAGCAGAGAGCGCGTTATAATGCATTGGTCAAGAGTAGAGAGTCACGTTAGTGTGCCTTTACTTAGAGCGATTTCGAACTAACATGGGTTAAATTTCCAAACAAATTTTTAGGAAAAAAGGCTCTCTTTAATCTATTTTGTTGTTAACTGTTCTTCCATGTGGTAAGAAGCTCCAGAATCAATGAGCCACTCATGAGAAGGAGAAGAGGAAGATACATTTAATGCATAACCAGATCTTGATGCTTGACAAACACAAGCAGAAAGTGTCATTCTTGAAGATGAAGGTGAAGAGTGCTCCAAATTGATGTTGTGCTTCTTCATTGCTGCTTCTAAGGATTCCATATTCTTAAAACATTTGGACTCTATATGGCCATCACGATTACAAAAGTTGCAATGTCTATCGGTCTTCTTCCCTTTTTTTTATTTGCCTTATCATTTTGGTGAGTTGATTTTTCAGTTTGCGGTTGAAATTGCTTAGGACCCTTGTTTGGTTTCGGACCATATTTTTTAGGATACTGCTTCCTGGGATTATTTTGATATGATTGTTGTTGGGCTGCTAAGGATTTCTTAGAAGCATTTCCAGGAGTGATAAGACCAAGGTGTAAGAGTTTTTCTTGTTCTCTTATCAAAGAATCACAAAAGGCATCAAAAGAGGGATTCTTGTAGGTGGTTCCTGAAGAGATGATGGCTTCTCTAGTGGAATGGAAGGCGGAAACAAATACAGAGTAAGAAGGGTCAATCTTAGCAAGAATGCAATAGATGAGGCTACCATCTTCCTTTTTGACCTTACACCCTTCTAAAAGAAGTCTAAGGGTCTTGAATTTGGACAAAAAAATTCAATAGAGGAGAAATTATTGGGGTCCAAAGTAAGAAACTCATTTTTAAGCTAGTGGGTCTTGATTTGATTTTGAATGCCAAAAATAGTGTTTAGCTTTTCCAGGGCTTTATCAGGGGTGTCAATGTCAAGGATGTGAAATCGAAGATCTTGAGCAATGGACATTCCTATCAACCCTCGTGCTTGATCTTGTTTATTTTCCCATTTATGAACTTTATCATCATCGGAAGGTTTAGTTTTTTGACTTGTGGCTATTTTATAAAGCCCTTTACTTCTAAGTATGTCTACCATGTGAGGTAGCCATTGGAAATAATTGGTGTTGTTAAGAATAATCGGGCATGCACTTTCCATTTTAAAAAATGAAGATGAGAAAAAGCTGAAACTAACTACTCCAATGGAAAGATCTCGAAAAATTAGGCCGTTTAAAAAAAATGGCTCGAGAAATGGCTTCTGGATGAAGAGGTTATGCCTTTTGAAAAAATGAGTCAAGAGGAGCGTTAGTTTGCTGTACTAATGCTTTGTTTTGGAGGATCCTCAATGCTACTAATGCACAATTCAAGAGCAGAGAGCGCGTTATAATGCACTGGTCAAGAGCAGAGAGTCGCGTTAGTGTGCCTTAGAGCGATTTCGAACTAACGCGGGTTAAATTTCCAAACAAATTTTTAGGAAAAAAGGACTCTCTTTAATCTATTTTGTTGTTAATTGTTCTTCCATGTGCGTGCTTTTTCTTGCACACACAACTGAGAAAACAAAGAAATGCAAGCCTTACGGTTTTTGGTTAGCCTTACCAGCAACTATCTATTTTTTACTATTTCTGATTTCCCGAGATCGCGCAAAGACGCGGGGAAAGAGCATACATAGTAAAAAAAACTCTTCTTCCTGTTTCTAATTTTCCGAGATCACACACAGCGCAGAGCAAAGAGCATATGCAGAGAAGATTATATAGATCCAGTAAATAAATAAACCTAAAAACTGAAATAAACAAAGGGAACTGAAATAAGCAAAACTATTAACAAATATAACTGCAAAACAGATACTTTACTCCAGATATAAACTGACATAACTTGGGAAACCGGAAACCTTTTCACATGAAACGAAAGGCATTCCTCACTGTAACAGACGCTCTGGACATAAAAGAGTAGTTCTCCAGGCCCGAAAATATTCATAAATAATAGATCTAGAAAACGACAGTCACATGCAGTCAAACCCGCTTCGGATTTGTATCAACAACGGATGCGGCCCTCAAAATAGCTATGATACCAAGTAGGAATTTACAGGGTAAGTTCCTTATATCAAGAACCAAAGGTCACCGCTCACAAAAATATCACAAATCAGTACACCAATATAATCATGTGGTTAAAACCCTCGAAGAGGGAAATAGTCCACGACCTGAGCCAACGCGGCCACTTCAGGCACTTTATTAATATAATAGAAAAGTTACATATGTTTCTCTCATAAACGGTTAGTAGAAAAATGACCCTCCATGCTCTTTAAATAGAGATCATGGACCAATCAGGTATTAAGCCACGGATCAAGTGTCGTTAATATCGAGGAGAGAGATAACCGTCGGATCACTACAAATCGTGACCGTTGGATTATAAGTTACAAATGTACATGGTAAAGAAACACACTTTACCTAACTCTACACTAGACTAAGTTATTCTTAACTATTTCTTATGTGTCGGAATATCCTAATAGAGGCCAACAAATAAAGTTGAACATTTTAATGAGATGTGTAAATTGTTATTTTTACTTATTGCTATTTTGAAAATGTAAGAGGAGTCGTCAAATGAGAAGTTAGACTCCCAATTGTCAGGAAATTTTTTAAAATCAGTTGTAGTTCAAGAAATGACGGTTGACACAGGAAAAAAAAATCCTCCATCTTCTAGGGATGACACCTGACCACCATAATTATGATGGAAAGAGATAAAGGTATTGGGTGGAGGAAGAATTAAAAAAATAAGGATTGTAGGAGAGAAAGGAAATCTGAATAGTAACGTTTCAATGGGAGAGAAATACCACATATACACCGAATATAGATTTTTATTCTGATTAGCAAAACGTTGCTAGGGTTTGAGGATGAAAAGTTATGAAAGTGACTAGCTTGTTTCTTGATAGAAAAGGTGCTTAGAGATCAGGGTAACGTGGTAGCTCCTATTATATTTTTGAAAACATAGATAAGTAACTAGGTTGTCTATTTTGAGTTTTTGAGAATTTAAGTTTTATTATTTGATTATGTTTTTGAAAATCATCTACGAATGATTGCATGTACTTAATAAGTATATGGTTATTTGCCAAAAATGGTTTAATTTCTATTATGAATAACTATGTGAATGTAGATTCTCGTGTATATGTGAAGGAAAAAGGTTTGCTTGAAATATTGAATTAATTATGTATGTGAAACTATGGCTTATGATGGGAACTATTTAGTTAAAGTCTCAGAAGAAGGTCACATGCGCGCACACACACACACACACACACACACACACACACACATAATAAGGTTAACATGGTTAGGGGTTGATAATGAAGAAAGAATCAATGATCTGATCTTAGAAAAGAACACAACAAAATAAAAATATAACCATAGATACAGAGATGCAACGGAAATAACACTTCTTTTAATTAATATCAAAGAACCGAAATATGCTTATAGACATAATGGAATAAAATAGCTCGGATGATGATAACTTATCTCTGAGAAGAGATGTGTTGGCTACATCTATGAACTATGTTACAATGAGGCTCAAAGGCCTATTTATTATTGAGAAACAATGGAAAACCCTAAACATCCAAAAACCTAACCCTAGGAGATGAATTGCCAAATTTGTGGGACCCGTTGGGGTAAATTGGTACATCAACTTCCCATGGTCATACCTTTGGCATATGATCTATTTTTATGTGCACAATACCTCACTACAAATATCTATCCGAGGACTACAACTTTCGACTACAAACCATAGTCAAAGACTAATGTTTTCCCATTTTCCAAAAAAAAAATATCGTTTAGGACCTCGAAACGACTCTAGAAGTTCAAGACCCAAAAAGATGCCAAAAATAGTAAATTGTGCTATAACTAAGGAAACTGAAAAAATGAAAGAAACAATGATGGGGGTCCAAGTGGAATAGGCAGGTGGCCACCAATATCCACCTAGACTATTCCTTTCCCTTGGGAAGCAATGGTACCCATTCCATTGAGTTCCCCCATGAGATGGGCCAACTTATGTTGAACTTGGTCCCTGGTGAGCCACTTGCCTTGGTGCAGGAGTTGGCCAACTTTGACAACCCGATACAGTTGCATCTTATATTGGCGATTATTCTTAATCTGCGTGTCTATGATATGATCAGTGGTGGTATGTTCGATGCAGTCTAGGTTTAGCTCCGTTGGTGTGAGTTGTTCTCGAATGTCTAATGTGTCCAATAATGGTGGAAAGTATGGACGAAGGTGGTCCATATTGAACACTAGGTGTAGGCCAAGGAATGGTGGAATGTGGAGCTTGAAAGTATTGTCCCCTACAACCTTGGTGATGGTGTATGACCTAGATCGAGCGACTAAAGATTACGATAAGGCCCTGCGAGGCGCTCCTTATGCAAATGTAGCCAAAATTTGTTGCCCACCTGGAACTTGTGTGGCACCCGATGCTGATCATGTTGATTCTTGTACTTAGCATTGGCTTTGTCCAATATGTCATGGACCTGCTGGCATATGTGCTAGATTTTCTCAATGAAGTTGTTAGGCCTATCGGTTTCAGACTGGACATGGGTCGAAGCTACCTGAGTAACTGCAAATGGTATAGCCACATCAATGGGACATAGTAGTTGGAATCCCAACCCCACCTAAAATGGGATGTGGACATTTGAGCTATGAAGATCTATTTTGTAACTATGTTGCACATAGGAGAGGCTTTCATCCCATGTGCGAGGATGCTTCGAGTTGTACATGTGCAGAATGTGTACGATCATCCTGTTGACGACCTTTGTTTGGCCATCAGTTTTTGGGTGGAAAGTCATGGTATTAATGAGATTGGTATCCAACATCGACCAGAGACTTGATAAAAATGTACTTAGGAACCTGTTGTCCTGATCTAAGATAATGGACTGTGGGATCCAAAATTGTACCCACACTCATTCAAATAAGAGATTAACATGGCTTTTGCTGTGATACTCTTCTTACAGGGTGCCATAATGGCCATCTTAGAGAATCTATCGAAGACCACAAAAACACAGTATTTTCCATGCTTAGTCGAAGGGAGGCCCGACATGTAATCCATGGAGAAAGATTCCCGAGGTCGACTAGGAGTAGGCAGGGGAGTATCTAGGCCTTGCTTCTTGATGGTTGGTTTCGACATGGCGTAAGCAGTGCAACATTTGATGTACTTCCCAACATCCTATTGAAGGTTCGGCCAATAAAAATAATTCTATAACAATACCACTGTTTTCTCTACTCCGAAGTGTCCAACGACCTGACTGTAGTGTGCCTCCCAAATCAACTTGGAATGCTCTCTTGAAGAAACAAAGAGGTGTCCTAGGTAACATAAAAGTGTATCTTGGAGGTGAATATTTAGAACTTGCTTTCCTTCCAGGAATGTCTGGTATGTGTTGCCAAATTTTGCATCACTCTTGTACAAATGCAGCCACTAAGAACTCTCGTGCCCACAAGAGTATAACACAGTGGTTAGTGCCATGACCGGTGGTCAGCTAAGGTGTTCTGAAAAATTATTGGGGTTTCCCTTCTTGTACTTAATTTTCAAGTGGAACTGTTGCAGGTGTGTGGACCATTTCTGATGGTGATTATTTTGAAACTTCCCTTGTGTCTGTATGAATTGCAGGGGTCGATTGTCTGCGTGGATGACCGTTTCCTTCCCCATAATGTAATTCTTCCATTGTCAACATGCCTGCAAAATGGAATACATATCTTTTTCATAGGTGAGATACTTTTAGACAGTGTCTGAAAGTGTCTCACTGTGATATGCCACTAGATGCTCCTGCTAAGTAAGAAATGCACCAATAACATAGTTATAAGCATTTGTCTCGATCTCAAATGGTTGTTGCAGGCCAGGTAATGTGAGCACTGGTGTATAGAAAAGGCGATGCTTCAACTTGGAAAACACCTTTTGTTGGGATTCAGACCAAAATAATTTTTATTTCGCTTTGCCCTTGGTGACTTGACACAAAGGTAAAGTGATATGAGAGAACCCCAACACGAACCTACAGTAGAAATTGGCAAGACCCAAAAATTTGCGGAGCTCTGTTAGGGTGTTTGGGGTTGGCCAATCCTGAATGAATTTTATCTTGGCTTGGTCCACATGCACACCCTGCTGATTAATGATGTACCCAAGATATTAAACATGGGTCATACCAAAAGTGCATTTCTCCAAATTGGCACACAACTTGTGTTGTCGCAGAGTTTGGAGGACCTGTCAAATATGGAAGAGGTGCTCTTCCAAAATTTGGATGAAGACCAAGATTTCATCCAAATACACCACCACAAATGACTTGGTTAAGGGTCGCAAGATGTCGTCCATCAGCCTCATTGAGGTTGCGAGGGTATTCATCAACCTAAAAGGCATGACCAACGATTCAAAAAGGCCCTCCTTGGATTTGAAGGAAGAGTTCCACACATTGAAGGGTTCGATTGGTACCTGGTGATACCTAGACTTCAAGTCAACCTTGCTGAAATATTTGGCCCGCTTTAGCTGGTCCAAAAGGTCATCAATTCGTGTGATTGGATACCTATCCCAGAAAGTTATCTTTTTCAACACTCGATAGTCAATATAGAGTCTCCAGGTCTCGTCCTTCTGTACCAACACGATCGAGCTCCCACAGGGTGATGAACTTGGCCTGACATTCCATTTCTACAAAAACTCATGAATTTTCCTCTTGATTTCATCGTTCTCTAGAACATAGCGTCGATAGATTGGTCCATTGGGCAGTGATGCACCTAGGGTCAGATTAATGGGGTGCTTGACCTGACAGTGTAGAGGTACCCATGTGGGTTAGGTGAAGATGTCCTTGTACTCCTCCATGACCTTTTCCATCTATTTCTACCGTGTGAAGGAGCCCTGTCTAGAGGTCATGGCCAAAATATTCTTCTTTCCCTGAGGGCGAATCATAAGGAAAAAAAATTCCTGGTCTGGGAAATGATCTTATTGCATTACTTCGTAGTGATAAAAGAGATGGAAGTAGACGGTGCTACCTTTGGTATCATGTAAACATTATTTCCCAAAGTAATAATAATAGTGTGAGGCTTAGACTCATACAAAACATCTCGGCTCCATAGGTATTCTTGGCCTAATAATACATCACAAACTTCAAGAGGAGCAACATCACAAAATACCTCATCTGTGAAGGGCTCGATGTTGTAGGGAAGGCATCACTACGGCTGATGTAGAGATCTCGTCCTTGGTGAGGCCACCCGATTGTGTATGGTTGTGGGTGTGTTGTAGTTGGTAGGCCCAATTACTTCACTACCTTTGCTGAAATGAGGTTATTTTTTCTTCCACTGTCGACAATGAACGACAACGGGGAACCCTTCACCCACATCTGGTAGTGGAAGAGGCACTTCCCCTCATTTGGAACCTCGAGCTCATTCTTCTGGATCTTGGTAGTGGCAACGATGGAACTGGGGTTCGTGCCAATAATATACTTCTCGTTTTCATTCCGCTTGTTGGCTTCTAATTCAGAGTCGGAGCATGCATCTGATTCAGAAGCCTTTAGCTCAGCCACTAGTGACTACTTGGGTCGACACTCACTTGTGTTGTGAGTGGGGCTCTTACGGAACTCACACCACTTTCTCGTGTCCTTATTTTTCTTCGTGGTGATTTTCTTTTCTTTCGGCTTCGGAGTGTTGTCCTGGGTCACCTCGCCTTGGATTTTTCCTTTGTTGTGTTGTTTTGGGGTGCCTTTCCCTTACTTCAAATTTCGAACATCCAAAGTCTCGCTGCTTTTGTTTAAATTTTTGTTCGATCTTGGCAGCATATCGGTATGCAACACCAAACGAGGAGGTATCGAGGAACTCCATTTCCTCTTGAATGTATATGTGCAAAAAATTACGGTACTTAAGCATGTGATGTTTCTTCAAATATTTGATACCCACCTTTGTGCGTAGGGTATGGAATAGATTCGTCAACTCATGCACATCTTAATCCCTTTGCTGCTGCAACATAGTTCATTGTATGTAATTGTCCTCATATCTCCCCACTGGGTAATATTTTTTCTTGATTCCATCTCAGAAAGAAATCCAAGTGGGTTCTACTAAAAATAGTGAGGGTTGTCTCTCATCCCTCTGTTCGCAGTAGGTTTCCCACCAGTCCTTGACATGGGGGATGACTTTGAGGAGCACAAATGTAATATTTTCCCTATTGGAAAAATCATGAACTGAAAAATATCCTTCCAACAGATTTAATCATCTATCTATGGCATTTGCATCTATCCGGCCTTCAAAGTTGAGTGGCGCCTACAGAGTGACTATCGAACAAAGACGTGTCGACTGTGGACATCCTTCGAACGATCTGGGCAAAGTTGTCCATCATCGCATTCCTCTATCGCTCCAAGGCTTCTTCGAGCAATATTTTGAGAGGATCTACTACTCCCTCGTCTTTCTTTTCTTCCACCATGAGAGGTCATTGGATTTTGTGAGGCTGGTCTTGCAAATGTTCAACCAGTTCGATCCCTAACTCCTTATACCTTGACCTCGTTTGGGACATGTAAAGAAAAATATAGAAAGAGAAAACTGCTCTGATACCACTAATATGAACTTCGATAAGAACATAACATAATACAAATATAACCATAAATAAATAGATGCAACAGAAATAACACTTCATTTCATTAATATCAAAGAACTAAAATATGCTTATAGACCAAATGGAAATAAACTAGCTCGAGCAATGGTAGCTTATCTATGAGAAGAGATGTGGCGACTACATGCCTCTGAATTTTGTTACAATGAGGCTCAAAGACCTATTTATTATTGAGAAACAATGGAAAACCTAAACATCCAAAAACCTAACCCTAGGAGATGAATAACCAAATATGTGGGTACATCAAATTCCTGGGGTTGTAACTTTAGCATACGATCTTCATTTGATGTGCAAAATAAATTGTTAGAAATATCTATCTGAGGACTAAAAATTTTGACTACAAGAATTAACCTATGTTTGCCCATTTTCCAAAAAAACATCATTTAGGGCCTCAAAATGACTCCAGAAGTTCCAGACCTGAAAAAATGCCAAAAATAGTAAATTGTGCTACAATTAGGAAACTGAAAAACTGAAAGAAACAATGGTGGGGGTCCAAGTGGAATAGGCAGGTGGCCACCAATATCCACCTGGATCACTCAAGTTACCTCTCAAATAACATGCAGTCTCTCGTTGTAATATGGGAAATCCTTGAAGTATTAGGTAGAGAAACTTGGAAGTCGAGAGTCATGCACCTTAAAATTGTGCAGTAATCATGTCCCCAAGCTAACCAATACACACACATACACACACAAAAAATGAGTAAAATTAACCAATGTGAGAAGACAAGTGGTCCCTTGTATTGAACAATCAAGGAAAAAGTTGAAAAATGACACATTTATTAAATAAGAATAAGGATTTTATACAGTAACCAATATTCATTTTGCAAGGAAGATAAATACTAAAATATAATTTACAAATAGGCGTGGAAGCCGTATTATTGTTTCAAGAATATTTTTTGTTTATGGAAAATGTTATTCAAGAATTACACACACAGTAAAGATAAATTATTGATTTTCGAGCATACAATCTTAGACCTCTATTATTCGGATGTAAGAAATTAACACTTGAAATACATAAAAAATGATAGTCAATATTATCTTCTTGGGCTATGGCAAGGATAAAAAACATTACAAAAATAAATTCCAAAGATTACAAATACTTGTTCCATATAATGTTAACAATTCAAAAGAAACAATTGTGCTCAAAGATGGATTAAACAAAAATCGGTTCTTCAAGCCAAGGATGCCAATATGCCCAAAAAAATAAATTCCTACATGCACAAGTAAATATGGCCAGGTCATATCTATCCTAAGTCTTACGAGTTGTAATAGTAACCTTGCACCAAAATTGATAGGAATGAAGATAAGATAATGGGTACATGGAAAACCGGAGCATAGGAAAAATCTAACATCATACTTTCGATAGCTTTTGTAATAAAGTTTGATATAAAATTGCAAATCAACAATAAAATTATTAGAAACCGATTGTTAGTTTTTGCAGCATCGGAAGTGTTCTAGCCACGAAAATTTGTGGAGAGGCTAGAATACATGAGATCTCCAAAACCAAGAAATATTTTCTGGAAATTCGGACTAGAAATGACTCTCATTAGATTATTAGTCAGTTTTTAAATATTTCCTAAGTCTAAACTTAGGGAATATGACTAATTAATCAAAATTAATTAATTCAAGGTGTGAATGTTCTAGAAACTCACATGGATCAACTTCTAGTTAATACTAGCCATCGATTAAGATCTAATCTTGGCAGTTGAAGTCTCAACAAAGGATTATAAGAAGAAGTCGATGGGGCTTGGAGACTTCACTTCAGTAGTTTGATTTCATTGGCAGATCGATTTTTAGAGTAGCAGTTGGTAGTTGCTGGAGAGAGATTCAGTGTGATCGAAGCAATGAGAGAGGGACAGGGACAATGAAGCTGAAGGAAGGATTCCAATTCCGGTGAGTTCATTTGGAGATACGCAGAGGAGCTATAGTGAGGTTGACACAAAGAAACACAATAGCCTCTAGAGGGAATTTCAAATTTGTTGGGGAGAAGAAAATTTTCAGTGCCAGAAGCTGGGCAGAGGTTCTTGAGGGCATGAGAGAAATTTTCCCAGACAAACGCTGACTAGACGGCTTGAGGAGAAGTTGTTATGAGCTCAATGCAGAAGTGACTGCGCTAAGGTGATGTACTGATTGTGCAGAGCTAGTTTGGACAGTTCAATTTGAGCTGAGGTTAGAGCTCGGATTTGCTTGTGGAGTGAGGAAATTACTCACTAGATTTTTTCTTTCCATTTTTTTTCTCTGTATGATTTCCAGTTTCAGCATCTATTTTTACTCAATTATTTCACTGTTACATAATAATAAAACCCTTAGTTGCTGCATCGGTATTCCCAAGTTGGGTTTTTCAGGGGACATTGGTCCAAAAAAAACTATGTAAATTTATATGTGTGTGCTAGCATTTCTTCCAACGTTTATTTATTCCACAATTTATTTGTGTAGGTTGTATTTGGATCGATTCAGTGTTTGCTGTAACAAAAAATAAACAATTTGTTAAAAATTAATTTAATAATTAGGAGAATTATTTCCAGTTGTTGCAATAGGATTCCGGTTTTTGGAATTTTCACATGGTATTAGAGCATAGATGATTAGCCAGAGAGCTCAATAGTGAAGAAAGAAGGAGTTTCATTGTTCAGTGTGGGCAGCAGATCGAAACCCCAGAGGCCAACACAGTCACCTTGGCCAAAAGGTCGAATTTCTTGAGGAGAATCTATTTTTCTAAGAGAGGGGAAAAAAATTCGATCTCTCAAGATTGAGGGATTTTATAGGCAAAGGGAGAGGCAAGTATTTTTTGCAGAGCATATCTCTAGCTGGACGGGGTAGTTTTGCAATAGTTTTCTAGAGCAGAACTAGCGTTGGGTGGAAGAAGAGCACAAACTAAGGGAAAATTTTCCTTAGGGAACTTCTAGTTTCAAGAAGTTTTATTTCCCTTGTAGATCAACAATTGTTGTGAGCATAGTTTCTCACTCTAGAATGGAGTGTGAATAGTTGAGCAACAACTAAGCAGAAGGGAAGAGGATATTTTCAACATGTTTGAGATGGCCACTATTTTACTTCGGGAACAGGACAAGTTGGATGGTGCTTCCAAATATGTCATCTAGAAGGAAAATATGTCCTTCCTTCTGGATGAATATGGCCTGAAGCCATTCATAGATGCAGTGGTAGTTATCCCCATGAATGAAGATCAGTTGAAGTGGTACAAATAGGAGATGGAGCAAGCGAAAAGGTTGATCCATGATGGTGTTCAAGATCACATTGCATCACACATAGCGGCCAAGGGAACGACCAAAGAGATGTGGGATACACTTTCCACGCTATACCAGGGCACTTTCGAGTAACAAAATATGTACTTGGAGGAGAAGTTGAGGTACACTAAGATGTAGAAAGGGGAACACATAGACCCCTTCCTCACTATGATTCAAAAAATTCGGGAGCAACTTGCAGTTGTTGGGGCAACACATAAGCCCACAGATCCAATGAAATTGGCACTCAATAGTGTCTCAGAGGAGTGGGAGGTTATTTTCCAAGGTATCTTGGGCAGATAAACCTTGCTAAGGTGAGACAGGATGTGGGTCGATTTGCAGTAGGAGGAGTTGAGACGAGACTTGGTAAAGATCTCCATCAGTGGCAGTAGTAGTATATCGAAGTAGGCGAAGGAGGAGGAGAATGTGGCTGTCACATCGAAGGGTCCCAGTCGGAGACAGGGGGGAGCAACGGAAGTAGAATTAGAACCTGTCAAAGGTCAAGTGCTTCAGGTGTGGCGAGTTTGGCCACTATAGTACCAAGTGTCCTCTTAGAAAGAAGGACAAGGATGAGAAACAAGACCAACAAGAATCTTCTTTAAAGATTGATAGGCTTTCCTATAGGTGGAGGAAGACTTCGCGATGTTCACAGACCTACCTCCATGAGTGAGGTGGAGTGATTTGGTTTTATAGCCCCAAAGTGTTACAGATGGGAAATATTCTTGAGGGGGTCCACCTCTTGGATCAGTACCTGGATATGGGGGTAAAAAATATTTATTAGTAGGATGAACCAGTGGTAGTTGGTGCATTCAAATGCCAAAGTGACAATTGTAGAAAATAGTAGTAGTTAGAGGTTGGGGAGCAGAATGCAGAGTTGGAAACAATGCAATTGGCATAGTGCAGAGTCAACAACAACACAGAGCCTTCAATGACAGTGCAAATGCTAGTAGAAGTCAGGACTTAGGTGGCAGATGCAGCATACTGAACACACTTGGTTTAGTATTTCAGATACTTCTTAGTTGCAGCAACAACAAATTAGAGGGAGTTGCAGTGCAGATGCAGTTTTGGAAACAGTTCAGTAGGGTCAATAGCAACACACATGTAGCTCATATCAAAGTTGCGCAGTGGCTGGTGGGAAGTATGGACATACATCAACAGTGTGACATGAGATGGTGTAGAGATAGGGTGTTGTGGCAGCATGTGCAACAATAGAACACATTCCTCGGTAAGAGGGGGTGTTAGTTTTTGTAGCATCAAAAGTGTTCTAGCCACAAAATTTTGTGGAGAGGCTAGAATACAGGAGAACTCAAAAACCCATAAATCGTTTTTGGAAATTCTGCCTAGAAATGAATTAATTAGATTATTAGTTAGTTTTTAAATATTTCCTAAGTATAAACTTAGGGAATATGACTAATTAATTAGAATTAATTAATTCAAGGTGTGAATGTTCTATAAACTCACACAGACCGACCTCAAGTTAATCCTAGCCATCGATTAAGATCCAATCTTGTATTTTGAAGTCTCAATAGAGGATTATAAGAAGAATTCAATGGGGCTTGGAGACTTCACTTCAGTAGTTCGATTTCATTGTCAAATCGATTTCTAGTGTAGCATATTTCAGTTTCCATAGAGGGATTTAGTGAGATCGAAGCAGTGAGAGAGGGGCATGGATAGTGAAGCTGGAGGAAGGATTCTAGTCCTGGTGAGTGCATTTTCAAAGAGGTAGAGGAGCCACAGCGAGGCTGACGCAGAGCAATGTAGTAGCCTCTAGAGGCAATTTCGAATTTTTTTGGGGAGAAGTAGAGTTTTAGTGCCAGAATTTGGGCATAGGTTCCAGAGGGTAGGAGAGACATTTTCCGAGACAAAAGATGGACAAATTTCTTGAGGAAAAGCTATTTCGATCTTAGTGTAGAAGCGATTGCATTAAGGTGACGCAATGACTACGCAAAGCCAGTTTGGAAGACTCAATTTGAGTTGAGGTCAAAGCCCAGATTTGCCTGTGGATTGAGGAAATTCCTCACTAGATTTTTTCTTACCAGTTTTTTTCTCTGTAGGATTTCCAGTTTCAGCATCCAGTTGTATTCATATTATTTCACTGTTGCATAATAATAAAACCCTTAGTTGTTACTCCAGTTTTCCCAAGTTGGCTTTTTTCGGGGAAATTGGTCCAAAAATAAATGTGTAAATTTATGTGTGTGTGCTAGCATTTCTTCCAACATTTGTTTGTTCCACAATTTATTTGTGTATGTTGTAGTGTGATTGATTGAGTATTTGTTCTAACAAACAATAAATAAATTGTTAAAAAATAATTTAACAATTAGGAGAATTATCTCCAGTTTATGCAATAGGATTCTAGTTTTTGAAATATTCACATTGACTACACCAAAAAGAAAAGAAAAAAGAAAGAAATAAGGAACGCGAAATAAATTGAATGATAATAGTAAGGGTTTAAGTGGTATAATCACTTGAGCAAATATACAACAAAAGATGAATTCTTACTCTTGTAAAAGAGTCAAACCCTATCAGTGGAAGGGAGATTTCCTTTGGCTAATAAACTTTGGAAAACCTTAAAGAAACAATTTTGTAAGAAGCCAAGTCAGAAAAAAAGTGGGTACCTTTTGGTGTGTATGATGTTTCCATTAGGGGTTAGAGTCTTGAACTCATGAAAAAATAATGAGGGTTAACCCAATGCATTATCCCAACTGGATTAGGAAGAAATTTTCCTCTAATATAGGGTTAAGAAAAACCTAAAAATAAGACTTGTAAACAATGGTACCTAAAATTTGGTAAAAATCTCTTTTCCCTTATTTTGATGAAGCTACAATTTTTTTTAAGGAAACTCACAAAAAAATTACTTGAGATTTTAGGGTTAGGGTTGGAGCGCAGATGGGAAGCTAACCCGCTGCCAAGAACATGAGTATAATGAGTGATTTTGAGAAAGAACTCCTCACTCTTATAATATATACCTTAAACGAACCCTTGGCAGAACTGTACCCTATGATACAAGGGGTAGTTAGGAGGATTCAACTAGAAAAGAAGAAAGAAAAATTAACACTACAAAATAATTACTGAGTAGAGGTTTTACTTGTGTAGGTCGAATAAAGAAACCCTAAGGAAATAGCCTTATAAAGTAATGCAATGGGTGAAAATGGCAGGAAGAGTACTTCCACAAGCTTTGGTATGGTTTTAGAAGAACTAGAGGTTTAAGTGTTAAGATGAAAAACTGAAAAGGAAACCATAAAGGAAAATCCAAGATTGCTGAGTTGAAACATAAAGGAGCCAAAGTGAGAATGGTCAGAATGAGGAGGGTTTGGGGGGGTAACTACCCTAACCACACACCACCTATTTTTTCCACCATTAAATTGAGGAGGGAGTGCCCAAACCATGGATCTCATGACAACCACGTGGGTACGCCAACTATGGCCTAGGAATATTGGCCACATAGTTCTGAATGCATGGATAAAATATTAGAATTGACATTGTAATGTTTTGCACACAATATGTGTCACATGATAAAATGACAAATAAGAATTACTTTAAAACCTTGGTCTAGGTTCAACAACCTTTACCTCTATATTTAAAAGAAAAAAAAATTCACATTGGTACTCTAATGTTAAGAACTTGTGTTGGCTTTCGACAACCAGATTTTAGCTGGAAAATAGTGCATTTTGGTTGAAATCGAACCCCATGCTCTGCAGGTGGTATAGTTTGGAGTTGTCTATTGACGCAACAGAATAGTCCGGATGGAAATTTTTTGTTGGAATCTGGTTAAAAAAATTCAAAAATATCAGGTAATTGGAATGTTTGAATTGCATTTTTGATAGTGGAAATGGATTCAGCACTATAAAAAATCCTTAGGGCACCAAAATAATGAAGTTTAACAACTGTAAACAATATTATGATAAATCTTTGCCGAAAATTTTCAGAATCTTACCAAATTTCTAGATTATTTTGTGGATTTCTTAAATAACATAATCATCGTACATTGGCCTGGCACAGCCAGTCTGGTAGATAGCAGCTAGTAATGACTATCCATGATTGTCTTATTTGACAATTCAATTCGCTATAATATTTTACAACTAAATTATGAATTCACTGTCACATTTGATAACTGATAAATATCATAGATTTTCCTAATATTAAAAAATAATTTCATGACAACTAAATTCCCTCTTTTATTTAACAACTAAATTATAAATTCACAATTATGATAGATTTTTTTAATATTAAAAAATAATTTCATGATAAAATATGATAAAATTTCTTAATATTTAAAATATAATTAAAATTTGATTATGTTTAAGATAATTAAAATAATTGTTACAATAGATTTTCCCAATATTAAAAAATAACTCATGATAAAATATGATAAAATTTCTTAATATTTAAAACATAATCAAAATTTGGCTATGTTTAACAGATAATTAAAATAATTGTTATAGTGAATAGAGGTTTGCTAAAATAATTGTTATAGTGAATAGTGGTTTGGTTATATGGTAAATAGAAAATAAAGTTATTACTTTTTGAATTTCACATAAACATGTTTACTTCCTTTGGTTGTTTAAAAAATAATAGTTTTTATAATTGAAGCTAGGTATTTTCATAAAATTTGATATAATTAATATTTTTTAACTATGGCATTTAACTATATTATTGGTAATATTAAACTTTCTAATTATAACATTTTAATTGGAATATAAAAATATAAATAAATGTTGTTAGGTTTATATATATATATATAAAATAAGTGTTTAAGTGAATAATTTTTTTTTAATATTGAATATTATAAATATGGATTATTACAAATAATCTATTAAATTTCTGATCTATCAAGTGTGGAGAGGGATTAAATTTCTCGATATGCAATTTTTTTTGGAGTGAAAAGAGATTTGATCTTTTGGAGTGAAAAGAGATTTGATCTCTTTATGGGCTTGGTAGATTCAAATTAAGATGGATCTAGGTTGCTTTAATTTCTCCCTGATTCTCAATACCATTTTTATTTTATTTTTATAGAGTTATTTTTATTTGGTTAATTTAAATATTTTAATGGAGTTAAAATATTTAACTTACTTTACATTAGTCTTTTTTATTTAATTTAGTTAAATAGTATTTTTTGGTTTTCAATACCATGGATTTTATTTTATTTTTTATAGGGTTATTTTTATTTCTAACTTTACTTTTTATCTTTATTTTTATTTTATTTTAATGGAGTTAAAATGTTTAACTTACTTACATTTTACGTTAGCCTATTTTATTTAATTAGAATTTTTTGATGTAATTTGACTTAATCAAAATGTTAAACATTACATTACAACATTGCTACCATATTGGAGTGGGGGAATCAACTATATAACTTGAGATATATCTGTAATAATCCATATTTATAATTTTCATTTTATTTATTCACCCAAACTCTGTTTTTTTAATAGTGATATATATATATATATATATATATATATATATATATATATATAATCCAATTTTAAGGTCATGGTCGACACCAAATTGGTGGATGAGACCCCCTTGTTTGTGGGACAAGGGACCTACCTCCGTGCAGCGATTTGACTACTAAGTCTACGAAGGAATACATACTTTACCCCCCTCTGGTTTTAAACTTGTGACCTCTTAAGAGGAAGTACATACTCTTAACCATTAGGCCCATATATTCCCTGATATGGATGTGAGCCAGCAAATGGATGTCGATGGGATCTGAGCCATGTGTAATTTGAACGATATAAGGGTTAGAGGGTGGCTTACCCACAACCCTTGCATGCTTGGTATCGAAGGTAGGGTGGCAACACACATGCCAACAATTAATACCGACGAGACAGGCAAGGGTGGTTCTTTCTTACATGTGTTAAGAGTTTGTCACTCCTCGTTCTCAAAGCTTTGGCTTCTGGTTTCAGCATTCAATATTGGTATAGTTCTCTTGGATTGATTACAGCTATCTGAGAGGAAGGGTTAACAGGTTGGTTACCCTGGTGCAGCAGGTTTCCTTAGTATCATGTCCAAATCCATCGGGTCTTCATTGTTACTGTAATTATTGAGACCCTAAGCTGTTAGGTTGCTCCAAGCTCGTGGTATGTGAAACTTGTTTGACGGTTTTTGTCATATCCACGTTTTGTCAAGCAACATCATGGTTCATCCTTCCTCCAGTTCTAGCTCTTCAGAAAGAGGTGGTTGGGGTCGGGGAAGGCATGCGTGGAAGTGGGGAGACAATGGCCAATCTTAGGCTCGCCAGCCGCATGGAAGAGGTCACAAATAAGCCGCACAACTAATCCAAGATGCAACCTACTCCTATCAAACAAGTACCCCAACTCAGGGTTGACAATTAATTTCAAATTGGGAAACAAAATTGAATCAAAAGGCATAAGCAAAGTTTCAATTGGAAGATTGGAGAGACTTGATTCCCGACCCTGATCGTTCCAGAGGTCACACTTTGCAATACAAGCATATTGTTCACCTCCATTGGTTGATGGAGAACATTGTGGAGAAGGAATTTCAAATTATCCAGTTCCAAATTTAGCAGCAGAACATTCGTCTCAGCCGCATTGATAAACACATTTTGTGTCTCTCTCAATCTTAATTACCGGGTTCAAGTGTGAATGATCCAACCCCAGTGGATTTCTCTGATGAATAACAATATGCTTGACTTTGTTTGCCTTCAATTTTGTTTAATTATATATGGTATATATGTTGGTTAGGTTATTATGTTACATTTATTTAGCTTGTAGATGGTTTTGAGACATACAGTCTTATAAGGCACTGTTAGACAAACTCAAACTTTTTTTCTTTTTCTTTTTCTGGATGGCTTATAATGTTGTTTGGTGGCTAACAAACTTGGTTTCTTAATGGGTATAAGGTTGAGGCCAGTAAACACTTTGAATATAATTGTAACCTGCTTTTGCTGAAAATGAATGAAAATTTCCTACCAAACTTATATATGAGTTATCCTACTATTCTTTAAATTATTTAATAATTATTTTATGTACTATATTGTTTAGTACAATAAAGTATTTATATAAGTGTATTTTTTCTTTATTTAAGATTTTTTTTTATTAATGGATTTTATTTATTTATTTATTAAATTTTGGTTATTGTGTTTTTAAGTTTTTTATGATATATTTGTGTTATAATTTTGTTTTAAAGTTTTTATAATATATCTTTGTTATTTTGTTAATTTACAATATTTTATGAATAATGACATTATTTTTAATTTTAATTGAATTTGTAATATTTTTTTTTAAACAAATTGTATTTAATTTTTGAAAGTATTTGTATTTTTTTTAATGTCAAGTGAGCTTAGTTTAACTGGTTATAATGAAAATTGTTATCCTTCAACTTAAGTTTAAATCTTATGCTACGATTAAATATTTTTCATGAGACATTTTTTTGAACATTATTAGTACATAGATTCATTTTAACTTTGGATTAGTCAATATGGATCAAATCTCTCCAGATACAAATCTCTTCTTGAGTGCAAAACTTAAGGAAATGTTTACACCTTGAGACACTTATATCTCTCCACATTTGATAGATTCAGAGTTAAAATGGATCTATGATGAGTTTTTATAATAATATTTATAGCCATACCACTATAGATCGATTTTAAGCCTGAATCTATCCAAAGGGATCAAATCTCTTAGGTGCAACACTTTTAAGAGTGAAAAACTTTGCACCTCAAGAGATTTGTTCATCCTAGATATGGGGTTAAGATATATATATATATATATATATATATATATATATATAAAGGAGAGAGAGAGAAAGATGAATTGTACATCTCCATTTTGATTTGTTAGTCATCAGTATTTTTCACCTATTGATGATGACTAGTTTCTTAAGCCAAGTTTCCTAGATGCTGATCTCCATTTTGTCAAATCTGTCATCTAGAAAACACTCCTAAACCATTTTTTTCCTCCTACCTATTCCAGTCAGCATAGGATGAGAAAAAACCTAGTTGTCAAGTCCTATCTAGTTTCAGTCATATAATCCTGTCCATGAGCTGTCATAGCTAAAGGTTATCTGCTGTCATTTACCCCCATTCCCAAGTGATTCATTATCCAACTGTTGATAAAAATTTCACCCACCCTACCTCTGGTCATATGTCATTTCAAGATCTAATCCTACCCAAAGAAAATACTCAAAATTTGTCAAAGATCTCCCATAAGTTAGGTAGTGGCGCTTTAGGGAATCCCTTCCTTAGCAAAAACATCCTGAGCCAAAATCTTTTGTTCAACACCAACCAACCCTGAATTAGCGCTTAATATTCAAAAAACAAAGCTTGATACACCCATAGGTCGCGCCACTAAAAGGTCTTGATGTCTCAGTAGTACATGTATCAAAATCCAAACTGATATTATGTTGACCTACAGTGTTTCAGTGTCTCTTTCAAAAGTAGAGATGCACAAGTATTCCAGAAGACATCATCAAACTAAACATAAGAAGACAGCTGCTTCTCATGTTGTTTTAAGCCTGGGATAAGAATACCAGTCAGAGAGAAAATTCAATAAACCTCTGCAAACATAGTCAAGAAAGGTTAGTAAGTAATGACTAGTAAGAAAATACTCTACAGATACAAGTCATGTGGCTCCTGGTTTCAAAAGATTCACAAGGCTATTCTGAAAATAGGATACATATCTCAGAACATGCCTCTTATAGCATATTGTCAAATTTTCACTTTATTACTTATTGTGATATACCAAGCAGAGATATGTACTACAAAGGAAGATGAAATAGTTTGAGAAATGGATGAAATGTCATGACTATGTTAACCTCCTCCAAGCAAGAGCAGATGGTTGGGTCACTTGTTGCAAACCTCCTCCAAGAAAGAGAAGATGGTTTGGAAATATTATGTTAACCTCCTTCATTTAAAAGTAGATGGTTAGGAACATGATAAGGGCCTCCTTCATTTAAAAAGCAGAGGGTCAGGAACAGAGGTATAGCCTCATTCAAAGAGCACAAGGCTAACAGTGTTTCAAATGGCCTAAAAACTTGTTTACACCACTTCCTCCAAAGGATGAAACAACTGATACAGCAGTAGTGTTTAAATGAGTTCATTGTTTAAAGGACAAGGTTGAAAATCAGTAGGAAGCAATTGAAGGTTTATGAGTTGAAGTCTGGTATTTAACATAAGCCAAGCAATGATATTATGGTGTTAAAGAAGCTATATTTTTCTTCTATCCATAGATGTCTTCTTCTTAAAAAGGTAATATGAGGCTAGAATGTCTAAAACTTGGAACCATCTCATCAAAATGACAAGAAGGTAGAATAACCTTGTTTCTTAAAAAGACCTTGGCAATTGAATACACAGAGACAGTATAGATAAGGAAGGCTATATCACAATGATTCAAGTTCAAGAAAACCTTCAAAGAAATAAAACATACCACAGTCATAGACAAGACCTTTTAAATGTACATAAGAACAAACTCTGTTGTTTTTATATGATTGCATTAAGGGTTTTTAAAATCCATCTCCTTGATGGACAGATGTAGGTCAAGCCTTGGTAAGTTCAAATAAACGTTTATCCATAGTCAAAGTAAAATGTTATAAGGTGCCTAACAGTTCAGCAGTCTTTGATATGGTTCCTGAAGCAATTTTCCTTTTCGAGGGAAAGAATAGCCTCAGTCTTCAACAATAGCCTCCTCATATACATACGAAGAGGATAGTTAAGAAAATGGGTCCCTATGGTATTTTAAAAAGTCATACATTACCGAGAACACTGATTTATGTTTTTATATGACAAAAACCTTTTCAAAAGGCATCCAAACCCTTCCAAAGAAAATGCAAAGGTATGTGAGCTTATTTGAATTTTAAAAGGTGGAAGAGACCGTTTAAGAGGCCCACAAGCAATTGAAAAACACAAAGAATACCCTCATTGGCTGCTCACTGGAGAAACACAGCATTTTCGGGAAAATTTTCAAGTGTTTGGGGCTCAAAATTCTACGCGGCGTGCTTTTAGATGTGCGCGGCACGCCTGTGAGTGCCCAAACAAAGTAGTTACACGGAGGCGCAGCGCTCGGCGTGCCCATGTCTTCAATCACAGGGCGCCCGAAACTGACCCGACTACCTCCCTCTGTGTGGCATTTTCTTATGAAAACGTGCCGCTCATCCACCAGGCTCCCAAAAATCCCTTTCTAGCTGCTCCAACGATCAAACAAGATCCATAAACATTGTTCAAGGTATTGTCCTTACTCCTTGGTAAATTTTGAAGTTTAAAGGGGGTGTTTTTTGCTGTGTTTTCCCAAAGAAGAAACAGTTATTTTGAAAGCACCTCATCATTTAAAAACACAGAGATAGACAATGATTAGGAGACAGAGCCTTTGGTCAAAATCAAAAAGTTTTGTTTGATCCGGATTTATGAAAGAATGCAACAGAATAAACATATAACCATAAATACATAGATGCAGCAGAAATAACACTTCATTTCATTAATATCAAAGAACTGAAATTTGCTTACAGACAGAATGGAAATTCGAACAGCTGGAAATGGCCCAGGCGTTTGGAGATGTGGTGGCTACGAGCCTACGAAGCTGTAATTCTAATGAGGCTCGGGGAGCCTGTTGTGTTAGAAACAATGGGAAATCTTAAACAGCCAAAACCCTAACCCTAGGAGATGAAGCGCCAAAACTATGGGCCCCGTTTGGGTAAATTGGTGTTTCAACTTCCCAGGGGCGTAACTTTGGCATACGATCTCCGTTTGACACGTACCATACCTCGTTAGAAAGATCTATCCGAGGAATACAAATTTGAAATGAGAAAAATTGGTCCATGGACCCATGTTGCTCTTTGTTTTCCCAAAAAACGTCGTTTAGGGTCTCAAAACGGCTCTGGAAGTTCAGGACCCGAAAAACTGCTAAAAATAGTAAACTGTGTCGAAAATGAAAAACTGAAAGAGACAATGGTGGAGCCCCAAGTGGAATAGGCGGGTGACCACCAATATCCACCTGGATCATTCCTCCCCCCTTAGGAAGCAATGGTCCCCATTGCGTTAAGTTCCTCCATGAGATGAGGAAATTTCTGCTGAACTTGGTCCCTGTTGAACCACTTTCCTTGGTGCAGGAGTTGGCCAGCTTTGACAACCCGATATAGTTGGATCTTTTGCTGGCGAGTGTTCTTGATTTGCATGTCCATGATACAATCTGTGGTGGCCTGTTCCATGCAGTCTGGATTTAACTCTGTTGGTGTGAGTTGTTCTGCAATGTCTGAGGTGTCCAGTAGAGGTGGGAAGTAAGGACGAAGGCGATCCACATTGAAGACTAGGTGCAGACCAAGGAATGGTGGAATACTGAGCTTGAAGGCATTGTTCCCTACAGCCTTGGTGATGGTGTACGACCCGTATCGGAGCAGGCGAAGCTTGCGGTGGGGTCCAGTGAGGCGCTCCTTCTGCAAATGTAGCCATACTTTGTCACCCACCTGGAAGTTGTGTGGCACCCGGTGTTGATCATGGCGTTGCTTGTACTTGGCATTGGCTCTGTCTAATATATCATGAACCTGTTGGCAGATGTGTTGAATGCGCTCGATGAAGCTACTGGCTTTTTCAACTTCAGACTGGACATGAGCTGAATTGGCCTGAGCAGCTGCAAATGGCATGGCTACGTCAATGGGACATAGTGGCTGGAATCCCAAGCCCACCCGAAAGGGGCTATGGCCGATTGAACTGTGGAGAGCCCGATTATAACTATGTTGTACATAAGGGAGGCTCTCGTCCCATGTGCGTGGATGCTTTGAATTGTACATGCGCATAATGTGTACAATCATTCTGTTGACGACCTCTGTCTGGCCATCTGTTTGGGGATGGAAAGCTGTGGATTTGGTGAGCTTGGTATCCAACATCGACCAGAGGCTGGACCAAAATGTGCTGAGGAACCTGCTATCCCGATCTAATATGATAGACTGTGGGATCCCAAAGTGCACCCACACTCGTTCAAAGAAGAGTTTAGCATTGGCTTCTGCTGTGATATTCTTCTTGCAGGCCGCCATAATGGCCATCTTCGAGAATCTGTCGACGACCACGAAAACATAGTCATTTCCCTGCTTAGTAGAAGGCAGGCCCAACATGTAATCCATGGAGATGGATTCCCAAGGTCGACTAGGGGTAGGTAGAGGAGTATATAGGCCTTGCTTCTTGATGGTCGGTTTGGCAATGGCACAAGCAATGCAGGATCTGATGTGCTTCTCGACATCCTTTCGAAGGTTCGGCTAATAGAAATACTTCTACAAGATTGCTACTATTTTCTCAACCCCGAAATGCCCAGCGACTTGACTGTAGTGTGCTTCCCATATCATCTTGGCACGCTCGCTTGAAGGAACACAAAGGTGTCCCATGTGACATAAAAGCGCATCTTGGAGGTGAAAATTTGGAACTTGCGTACCCCCCAAGAGTGCCTTGTAAGTGTGGCCGAATTCTGGGTCACTCTCATAGAGAAGCGGCCAATCAGAAGTCTCGTGCCCACAAGAGTTGAGCACAATGGTGAGCGCCACGATCGGTGGTCGGCTGAGGCAGTCTGCAACATGATTGGTGCTACCCTTCTTATACTTGATGTTCAAATGAAACTGTTGCAGATATGTAGACCACTTCTGATGGCGATCATTCTGCAACTTCCCTTGTGTCCGTATGAACTGCAGGGGCCTGTGGTCTGTGTGGATGATTGTTTCCTTCCCCAAAATGTAATGCTTCCATTGTCGACAAGCTTGCACAATGGAGTACATTTCTTTGTCATATGTGGGGTACTTGCGAACTGTGTCAGACAATGTCTCACTATGAAATTCCACTGGATGTCCCTGTTGAGTAAGAACTGCCCCAATAGCATAGTCAGAGGCATCTGTCTCGATCTCAAATGGCTGTTGCAAGTCTGGTAAAGTGAGCACTGGGGCAGAATAGAGGCAATTTTTCAATTCTGTGAACGCCTTCTGTTGAGGTTCCGACCAAAAAAATTTTGCTCTCGCTCCTCCCTTGGTGAATTGACTCAAGGGCCAAGTGATATGAGAGAATCCCAACACGAACCTCCGGTAGAAATTAGCAAGACCCAGAAAGCTGCGAAGCTCTGTTATAGTGGTTGGGGCTGGCCAATCCCGAATGACTTGGATCTTGGCTGGATCCACATGCACCCCCTTTCATCAATAATGTATCCCAGATATTGAACCTGGGTCATGCCAAAAGTGCACTTCTCCAAATTGGCACACAACTTGTGTTGCCACAATGTTTGGAGGACTTGTCGGATGTGGTGAAGGTGCTCTTCCCAAGTCTGGCTGAAGATCAGAATGTCATCCAAGTACACCACTACAAATGAGTTGGTGAATGGCCGCAAGATGTCTTCCATCATCCTCATGAAGGTTGCGGGAGCATTCGTCAACCCGAAAGGCATGACCAACCATTCGAAAAGGCCTTCCTTGGCTTTGAAGGCAGTCTTCCACACATCGGAGGGTTCAATTGGTACCTGGTGATACCCAGACTTCAGGTCGATCTTGATGAAATATTTTGCACCTTTGAGTTGGTCCAGAAGGTCATCAATCCGTGGGATTGGGTACCTATTCCGGACAGTGATCTTGTTCAGCGCCCGATAGTCAATACAGAGTCTCCACGTCCCATCCTTCTTCTGTACCAACACGATCGGGCTCCCACAGGGCGATGAACTTGGTCTGATGTGACCTTTCTGCAATAGCTCCTGAATCTGCCTCTTGATTTCATCATTCTCCATAACAGAGCGCCGATAGATCGGTCCATTAGGTAGCGGTGCACCTGGGGTCAGATCAATCGGGTGCTTGACCTGACAGTGCAGAGGAACCCCTGTGGGTGAGGTGAATATGTCCCCGTACTCCTCCACAACCTTATCCATTTGTTGTTGTCGTGTAGAGGAGCCCTGTCTGGAGGTCGTGGCCACAGTCTTCTTCTTGCCCTGGGGGCAGATCATCAGGAAAACAAATTTCCTGGTTTGAGAAATGAGCTTACTGCATTGTTTTGCAGTAACCAAAGAGATAGTGGCAGGAGGTGGTACCTCTGGTATCCTGTACAACTTATTTCCAAAAGTAACAATAACAGCATGAGGTCGAGATTCATACACAGCACGACACTTCCACAAGTATGGTTGTCCTAATAATACATCAGAAACATCAATAGGAGCAACGTCACATAATACATCATCCGTGAAGGGCTTGATTCTATAGGGAAGGCGACACTGTTGGCTGATGCGAAGATCTCGTCCTTGGTGAAGCCACCCGATGGTGTATGGATGTGGGTGAGCCGTGGTCGGCAAGCCCAACCACTTCACAGCATCTGCTGAAATGAGGTTCTTTTGGCTCCCATTGTCGATAATGAACTATACCGGGGAGCCCTTTACCCACATCTGGGAGTGGAAGAGACGTTCCTCCTCCTCTGGATCTTCCGGTTCCTCCTTCTGGATCTTTGTAGTGGCAACAGTGGCGTTGGGCTCCGCATCAATAATCTATTTCCCTTTTTCATTCCCATTTTCAGGTTCTGATTCAGAGTCAGAGCATGCATCTGACTCAGAAGCCCTCATCTCAGCCACTAGCGACTGCTTGTCCCGACACTCACTTGTGTTGTGAGTGGAGCTCTTATGGAACTCACAACACTTTCCCGTGTCCTTCTTTGGCTTTGCGGTGCTGTTCTTTTCTTGTGGCTTTGATGAGTTATCTTTAGCCGCCATGCCTTGGCTTTGTCCTTTGTTCTGCGGTTTGGAAGCACCTTTCCCTTGCTTTTGATTCGTAGATCTAAAGTCTCGCTTCTTCTGCTTTAATTTCTGCTCAATCTTGGCAGCATACCGGTATGTCGTACCAAGCGAGGAGATGTTGAGGAACTCCATTTCCTCTTGAATGTATCTGTGCAGACAGTTGCGATACTTTAGCACCAGATGTTTCTCTGAATATTTGATACCCAACTTTGTGCACAGGGTATGGAACAGATTCGTCAGCTCGTGCACATCTTGATCCCTTTGTTGTCACATCGTGGTCCATTGTATGTACTTGTCCTCATAGCTCCCCACGGGATAGTACTGTTCCTTGACGGTGTCTCGGAAAGAATTACAAGTTGGTACGACCGAGAATAGAGAGGGTTCTATCTGGTCCTTGTTCTCACAGTAGGTTTCCCACCAGTCCTTAACATCGGGGGTAGCTTTGAGGAGTGCAAAAATAATCTTCTCCCGGTCTGAAAAGTCATGAACCGAGAAATATCCTTCTAACAGATTCAACCATCTATCTACGGCATCTACGTCTATTTGACCCTCAAATATGGGAATGTAAAAATTTACTTGTACCTTAAAAGGAGTCGCGCCTCTAGAGTGGCTGCTGGATGCAGATGCGCCGCCGGTGGGTAGTCGTTGAAGGATCTGAGCAAAGTTATCCATCATCGTGTTCCTTTGTTTTTCGAGGGCCTCCTCGAGCAATATTTTGATAGGATCTCCTGCTCCCTCATCTTTCTTTTCGTCCCCCATGGGCGTCCGTCGAGGTTTGCGAGGCTGATCTTGCAAAGGTTCCACCAGATCAAGCCCTAGCTCCTTATACCCCGACCTCGTCGGGGACATGCAAAGAAGGATCGAGAAAAAGCAGACCGCTCTGATACCACTGATCCGGATTTATGCAGGAACGCAACAGAATAAACATATAACCATAAATACAGAGATGCAGCGGAAATAACACTTCATTTCATTAATATCAAAGAACCGAAATTTGCTTACAGACAGAATGGAAATAAAACTAGCTAGGGCGCTGGTAGCTATCTCTGAGAAGAGATGTGGTGGCTACAGGCCTCTGAACTGAGTTACAATGAGGCTCGAGGGCCTATTTATTATTTATAAACAATGGGAAATCCTAAACAGCCAAAACCCTAACCCTAGGAGATGAAGCGCCAAAACTATGGGCCCCGTTTGGGTAAATTGGTGTTTCAACTTCCCAGGGGCGTAAATTTGGCATATGATCTCCGTTTGACGCATACCATACCTCGTTAGAAAGATCTATCCGAGGAATACAAATTTGGACTGTTGCTCTCTGTTTTCCCAAAAAACGTCGTTTAGGGCCTCAAAACGGCTCCGGAAGTTCAGGACCCGAAAAACTGCTAAAAATAGTAAACTGTGTCGAAACTGAAAAACTGAAAGAGACAATGGTGGAGCCCCAAGTGGAATAGACAGGTGACCACCAATATCCACCTAGATCATTGTTGCTGTGGGTATCAAACTTAAACACAATGATTAAAGGATATAGGTGATTTGTCAAATTGAGAAGGGTCTCTTTGTGTTGTGAAGAGGTCCCAAATTTGCTTAAAGAGGTGTCCTAACAGTGTTAACAAAAAAAAAACCTTGTCTGCTAAATCAAAGAATTTTTTGTTGTTGTGGGTGTCAAAGATTAATGCAGTAATAGAGGAAAGTGTTTTTATCAGTTTTGAAAGAGCCCTAATTACCTTTCAAAAGCAGTGAATAACAACAGAGCAGTGTTTGGAGGGAAAGGTGTTTTTGTCAAAACAAAAGAGATCCTTTTTCAACAAAGAACCCCAAACATATCTTATTCAAGATCTTTTCTCAAACACAATGATCAAAGTGTTTTTGGTTCTCATTTGAAAAAAACTTGTTTAAAAACATCAAAGAAGCATAGTGACGTGCAAGGAGGAAAAGGTGTGGTGTTGGGAAACTATTTCAGAGACCATTTGAATCAGCCGGTCTTGGTCAGCCAGCAAAGAGCATCCAAAGCAAAATGCCTCCCAGGCAAGATAGCAGAAGTGGCCCTCACAAAAGGCATGAACCTTTTTCAACTGAGGAAGTAAATGCCCATCCTTCAGTACTTTTTAACTTTCATGAAGTTGGATGTTTAGATTTTTGTCAAAGGGTTCAGGAGGTGAAAATTTATCTTCCCTTGACGCACCTATTTGCTTTAAGACTACAAGGGAAACATTCTCATTTGGCAGGCTTAGATTTCAAGCTTTCTCCTAGATCCATTTCCGGAGCTACCAAAATTCCATATGTCGGAGAAACATGGTTTAAGCAGAGCTACCTAGACTCAGATCAATACAAACCCTTTTTGAAGCTAGAGCATCGGGATGCATACCCATCCATATTTCCTTTTTCATATTTGTTGACTAGTTATGATCCCGTCATGAAGATAATCATGAAATATTTCACATGCGAGGGAAGGTTTTCCCGGGTCTATGCTTACCATATCCGACTACTCATGCACTTCACAAGAACCCAATTGTTAAACCTAACCTTTTTCCTCCATAGAAGTATTGAAAAGATGGCTTCCACTTTTCAAAAGAGACCTTCCTCTCAGCAACCAGCTTGTATTTTCCACCATTCCCTTATCAAGATTGTCATTCTTCATCAACTTGAGAAGAAGGGAATCTCTTGGGACACTTTCATTTCACATCCTGATTTCGCTACTGCTTCTTCATCCCATGCATATCCTTCACCTTCCACTCATCCTTTTTCTCCTTCTTCTAGTAAACCAACTCCTAAGAAGAGAAAATCTCCCATGATTGATCAAGAAGAAGAGCATAGTGAGGAAGAACAACATAATGAGGAAGAACAACATAGTGAGGAAGAACATCACAATGCTAAAGAGGAGCACAGTGAGGAAAGGCAGCATAGTGATAAAGAACAAAACAGTGAAGAGGATCCAAATCAAAGGGAGAAAAGTGAAGAAAAACACAGTGATGAAAGGCAACATAGTGATGAAGAAGAGCACTATGAAGAAGAGAAAAACAGTGAAGAGGGAAATGATGGAGAAATGAAATAGTTTGATGAGGATATTGGTAGCCTTCACAGCAGTAAACATGATGATGATGAAGCACAAGACATTGAAGATACAGAGCCTTAAATTCCTGAAGAAAGAAGGGACAAAAATGAAAAGGGCAGCCTTCAAAGAGATATGCAAGGTGAAAGTCAAAACAGTGGCAAGGATGATGAGGGGATTAGCAAGGACAAAGGTCAAATAGAGCATGTGCTAGCTGCCTCTCTTAGGCAAGGGGCCATGCTTTTTTCTCCAAAGGTGAAAAAGCCCCAAACATCAAGAAAGAGAGTGCCTCAAATTGTAACTCCAAATGTTACTAGAGCCCTCCGAAGCAAAGGGAAGTTGCCCAAACAATCCATTTTTGAAATACCAAAAAGGAGGAAGACCAAGAAGGCCACCCAAAGCATGGGAAAGGAGAAGGAAGAAAGTGGCCATGAGAGAGAGGGACTTTCACATAATTCAGATAAACAATGATGACAACGACAATGAGGCTAGAATCCTAGAGTCTCCCTTGATAAATAGAGAAGAAAAAATTCATGTTCTAAGAGCAGATATAGAGAGGTCTAAAAACCTCATTCATTTTCTACAAACACAAAACAAGAAGATGAGTATCCACATGGCGGTGTATGAGACACGGGCTATCAAGTATCAAAACTAGGCCTCCAAAGCGCAAATTAAATTGGAAGAAATCATGGGTGAGTTCAATGATAGTGAAGAATAATATCAGTCAAGGAGAAAGAGGCCAAGGACCATGGGACTCAGAAGAGCTTTGGAGAAACAAAAAGAGGAAGAGGCTGCCATTTTCCAATCTTTTCCTCTTACTACCTTATTCACCCAAGAGATAGAAAACAATAGAGAAGCATGGCTTGAAAGGGTGAATGAAAACTTGGAGAAGAAGTTGGAAAATGCCAATAGAGATTTGGACCTTCAAAGAAGAATGACCGGGCACTATAAGAAGCTTAATCAATTCGCTCGACGGAAATTGAAGGCCACACAAGAAAAGCTCAAGGAGGCTCAAAAGAGGCGCCCGGAACCAAAAATGAAGAAATACATATCAAGGCTTCAAATTTTGGCCTCTTCTTCTCAGCATGCTTCTAGAAACCCACGAGGGTCATGCTCACCAAAATTGGGCAAAATTCAACAAGTTTTGGTTTTTTGACATTTTTGGGATTTTTGCTAAAAATCATGGGCATCACCATTTTTGTTTGAAGCATTCTCAAAGGATGAAAATGGTATCATTGGATGCCATAATTTCAGGGGAATCTACTCAATGAATTTCAAATCAATTGAATATGATTTGGTCCCCCAAAGTGGCGAAAAATAGTCACCTTTTCAACACTCTGCCCCGCATATCAGCAAAGACTATTTTCTGGGTTTTTTCACATAGGTCAGATTTTCATAGGCTTACAGTGATAATTTTGGGGAAAAAAAATAATTTTCAGAAACTAGACATCCAGAGCTTTCCAATGAGCCATCACGGGTCTTGTTTCGACATTGGGAAGGCCTCCAAAAGTTGTCCACAAGACAGGGGACTTTCTGCTGATATATTTCTTAAGTATTTTTGTGAAAAATGAACTTTTTTGAAGTGGCTTTTCCTGATGTGCGTTTAGCCTTTTTTGGCCATGGTTAATTAGGAAAATTCAATATAATTTCCTTTTTTAGCATTTTAAATATATTTTTATAGATATTTTGTGCCTTGGGCTTTGCAAAGCCTCAAGGACAAAATCAAATATTTTTGATGGGCCAATGAGCTTGCTAGTTGCACTAGGAGGTTTTCCCTCTTCTTGGCCTATATATTCCAAGAAAATTCATTGTAAACAAGGCTGAACTTGATGATATAGAGCAATATATGGTTATACAAGCTTGGAATAAATACTTGTCTCATGCATTGGATAGTTTCTTGAATGATTTGGATGATGAAAGAGGACTGCTGTTGGATTCCTTGACTTGGTAAAATGGTATAGTGTCCCTCTCTGTTATGCTTCTTAGTTTTCATACATATTTCATGCTCTTGCTTGCTATAAGAAATTAGAGAATAGATTTGAGACATGCCCTTGGAAGCACCTCAGATTTCTTGTTTCATTATAGCTTCTATGTTTTCTTCCTTCTTAGTCATATCAAAGAATCCTTGATTTCTCTTTGATCATTGAAAAAATTGTTTTCTTGTTTCATTTATGGTTTTATGCATGCCAAGTATGATTCACGGTATGCCCTGCTTACTCATGGCTAGTCATAGTTCCACCTCTGAAACCTTTCTTTGAATGTTTGATTGTCCTAGTTGAACGAAGGAGGTCTTGTACTGATCTTGCCCTTTGCCTAAAACTCTACAATCTTACTTCAAAGTGCCCGATAGCTTGAAATACTATGTCTAGAAATTTCCTCATAGTGATTTGAGTTATTTGTTTGTCTTAATTGTCTTTCCCCAAAGTCTGATAGCAATTTCCTAAAGTTAGAGAGTCATATATCTCTATGTATTGCTTGAATGTTTATTTCTATGCATTTATCAGTTTGAAGTTACATTTATCATAATTAATGGTTAGCCGTACCATATAAATGTTAGCTATTAAACTATTTATGTTTGAAAGCCTTTGTCCTTCACAAACTTAGTTTCCATCCCATTTCATTTTACCTTAAGATCCATTTTACCTTGATCAAATCGGCCCTTCAACGTTCCTTGTATCACCATCTGAGGCTTTCTCGACCTTTTTGATCCCATAGCCCAGTTAATCTGACAATATTTTTATCTATCTTAGTCTTTGATCAGTTCCTCCCTCAAAAACCTACTTCACAACTAGCCTAAAATCATAAACATAAGAAGAAAAACACATAGATATCCCTTACACAAATAGAGAGAGCCCTCTCTGAGTCCAAGAAGGCTAGGTCCTTGGGCTCCAAAGATTGGTTTGATGTTACCTTGTCACTTGGCTTTCCAATCAGCCAGATCATGGGACCCTAACATAATGGCGATCACGATGGGACTAACTAAGTACATAACAGTCTAAAAAACTCTTGTAGATTCATTAGTCTTTCAAAATTTAAATAGGCAAGCAGTCCAGAGAATCATTTAGAGTAAATTATTTTTGTTTCACCACCCTAGTAAAGTGATGAATCGGGTTTAGAACACTCTAATAAATCATAGGTTGCACATAAAAACTCAAAAAACCCCAAAAACATCCCCAGATTGGCTTTTCCTAGTTATTGGTGGTGGACCATAAGTACATATCTCTAAAAACAACTAAAAACATCCAATTGGTGACTCCACTAACCTCCAGTAGGCCTATTACTCCACTAGTCCTTATAAAATATCATAAGAATGCATTAAGAAATCCTAATCATGTTGATGGTGGACAGCAAAGTTCAAATCTTCCACCTGGCAACTCCACAACCCTCAATAGACCAAAAGACTCCACTGGTAGAGAACTCTAGACTGGTTGAAAAGACACAATGACCCTTTCTGATTAACAAAATGGATCCAAGGATGCAAAAGAGATATGCTCCGATGAGTAGAGACCATATCCCTGGATTCCCACACAAAATGCCGGAAATTAATTGGATGAAAAACCTACCTATATTTCGAAATGAAAAGTTTGATGACCCCTTGTTACACCTCATCAAATTTCATATACACATATGGAGGTTGAAGGTTGAATGGCATGAGGATTGGCTCATGAAAATTTTTATGGCAACATTAGAAGGTAGTGCAAAAAATTGGTATGAATGGTTAGAACTTGGCATCTTGTTTTCTTTGAAGGATTTACACAAGGCATTCTATAAATACTATATAGGAAATTTCCCATCTCTATCATTAGCTGAAAATTGTTGTGTTCAATCTCAGGATATCATACAGTACCTTATAGATAGTGATGAAAATTTGGAAAATTTGTATCCTAAAGACCTCTTAACATCCATTCATGAATTTCATTCTCAAGATAACTATCATGATAGCCTAGTTGAGTTAGTTGAGGAAGAAATAATTCAAGGTAGATAAGAAAACCCACAAGATCTCTCTAAAGGCACAAGTGATCATTTATCACCCCCACTAGATGAGGCTCAAGAAGATTTCCAACCTTAGAATTAGTCTTCTCTAGAGAAGGAAAACAATTGTTGCCCAATCCAAAGAAAACAGAAAATGCCTCCTCCTTTAACTTCAAAAGAGGCTGATCAGATGTTAAGAATAAAACCAGCCTATGAACCTTTATATAAGGAAAATATTCCTGTTTGTACCATTCCTACCTTACCTACTAAAGAAATTGATCATAAAGAAACAATGGAACAAATTGTTGTTGAGGTTGTAATACCTCCTCAAGAAGACATTCATCCTTGTAAGCAGTCACAAAAGGAAGAGAAACATCATGATTCCATCTAGAGAAAAATAAAGACACCACCCCTTCTAACAAAAGAAGAAAACAATAAAATCCTGAGCATACAGCCAGCATCCAAACCTTTTTGTAAAAAAGATATGTATGTGTTTTCTATTGCTGACTTATCTACTAATGTATTTTATCATACTAAAATTACAGAGCATATTGATGTTGATACTACAATATCTTCTCAAAAAGACCTGGTGCCAAAGAATGGTCTTATTCATCAGGATAGTGGCTCACAAATGGAAATCATCTTACTAAAACAGGGCATACCAAGATTTCTTGCAGATAGCATAACATTACTTTCTGAAGCTACCAAATCAGATAATCATAAAGAGGGAGAAGAGATTATTTCTCAAAAGAATCCCAAGGTTAGTCGAGTAAAGGAGGGAGTAGTCCTAAATGAGGTCTATTGTTCAAATCCTCTAGGCCAGTTATTATTCGAAGACCCCTTTGTTGCTTCCCTAGAGACCTTTAAAGGAGTAGTGTGTTCTACCATGAACAGTTTGCTGAAAAGTATGAGGAAAAACTTAAGCACTACTGTCCGAAAACAGGTGAGGTGGAAGTGGCCTTTTGATTTCTTCAACATCATCAAAGAACTGAACCAAGATCAACCATGTAATCATCTACTTGACTGGTTATATTGGAAAGAAGAGTTCACCAAATAAATGTCTATCTTATATAGGTTAGAGTAGAATAGATAAACATGCAAAATAAGCTCAGTACCATGAGCATATTTCTTTCAGTTTGTCTTGAGAAAAATAGAAAACATAAAAATAACAAGAAAAGTAGAAAAAGAGGGCAGTTTGGAAAATAGCAAGAAAGCCCCATGTTAAAAAAAAAAATAGTCATTCTGAAAGCGTGCAAGTCTAAATGCTGCTACTAGTGCTCAAAGATATCTTGTTCAGTTATCTAGCCTAATCATAACTGAACATGTTTTAAATTGATTGTTGATAAGTTAGTGAAAGAAATGATAGTCAACTTATGTAAGCTTGACTTGTCAAAAGAAGTAGATTAGGAAAAGATACTGGTTCCACATGCTCAAAACAAAACCAAAGAGGAAAACAGGGATGAAAAACAAACTATGTATCCTAGCCCTGACTTTTCTAGATCTCATTTTCATGTAGAATAATATTTGTGTGTAGCTTGTATTTTATGCCACAAACACATAACAAATCAGACCCTCTAATCCTGATTTTGTCATTTTTCAATTTCATGTTCTAGAATAGTGAATAAAATCCTGTCAAACAGCTTAATCTTGACATTCGATCTAGCTTAGGTGGAGAATCAAAGGAGTTCATCAGTTTAATCTGAACTCCCGGAAGATATAAGTGTAGAAATAGATAGTTTCTTTTCTAAAAAATATTATGTCAAAAGGTTGCCACTCCAAATGCACCTAAAAGAAGAAAAAATGTTAGGAAATATAGCTGGGTAGGTAGAGATGTTTTTGAGGCTAATCATGCTGTCAATTTTCATAAATAACATCAACAAAGAATGAAATTTGTGCCAATGGACAAGGCACTGATCTTCATAAGCTAGAGATCTGAAATTCTTGACACCTCCTGAAAAGGAGCTGCCTTCCCCAAATGGAGCCACTATTAGCCATCAGTATTTTTCACCTATTGATGATGACTAGTTTCTTAAGCCAAGTTTCCTAGATGCTGATCTCCATTTTGTCAAATCTATCATCTAGAAAACACTCCTAAACAATTTTTGTCCTCCTACCTATTCCAGTCAGCCTAGGATGAGAGAAAACCTAGTTGTCAAGTCCTATCTAGTTTCAGTCATATAATCCTGTCCATGAGCTATCATAGCTAAAGGTTATCTGCTACCATTTACCCCCATTCTCAAGTCATTCATTATCCAACTGTTGATAAAAATTTCAGCCACCCTACCTCTGGTCATATGTCATTTCAAGATCTAATCCTACCCAAATAAAATACTCAAAATTTGTCAAAGATCTCCCCTAATTTAGGTAGTGGTGCTTTAGGGAATCCCTTCCTTGGCAAAAACATCCTGAGCCAAAATATTTTGTTCAACACCATCCAAGCTTGAATTAGTGCTTAATATTCAAAAAACAAAGCTTGATACACCCATAGTTCATGCCACTAAAAGGTCTTGATGTCTCAGCAGTACATGTTTCAAAAGCCAAACTGATATTATGTTGACCTACAGTGTTTCAGTGTCTCTTTCAAAAGAAGAGATGCACAAGTATTCTAGAAGACATCATCAAACTAAACATAAGAAGACAGCTGCTTCTCATGTTGTTTTAAGCCTGGGATAAGAATACCAGTCAGAGAGAAAATTCAATAAACCTCTGCAAACACAGTCAAGAAAGGTTAGTAAGTAATGACTAGCAAGAAAATACTCTACAGATACAAGTCATGTGGCTCCTAGTTTCAAAAAATTCACAAGGCTATTCTGACAACAGGATACATATCTCAGAACATGCCTCTTATAGCATATTGTCAAATTTTCACTTTATTACTTATTGTGATATACCAAGCAGAGATATGTACTACAAAGGAAGATGACATAGTTTGAGAAATGGATGAAATGTCATGACTATGTTAACCTCCTCCAAGCAAGAGCAGATGGTTGGGTCACTTGTTGCAAACCTCCTCCAAGAAAGAGGAGATGGTTTGGAAATATTATGTTAACCTCCTTCATTTAAAATTAGATGGTTAGGAACATGATAAGGGCCTCCTTCATTTAAAAAGCAGAGGTTTAGGAACAGAGGTATAGCCTCATTCAAAGAGCACAAGACTAACAGTGTTTCAAATGGCCTAAAAAATTGTTTACACCACTTCCTCCAAAGGATGAAACAACTGATACAGCAGTAGTGTTTAAATGAGTTCACTGTTTAAAGGACAAGGTTGAAAATCAGTAGGAAGCAATTGAAGTTTTATGAGTTGAAGTCTGGTGTTTAACATAAGCCAAGCAGTGAAATTATGGTGTTAAAGAAGCTTTGTTTTTCTTCTATCCATAAAGGTCTTCTTCTTCAAAAGGTAATCTGAGGCTAGAATGTCCAAAACTTGGAACCCGCTCATCAAAATGACAAGAAGGTAGAATAACATTGTTTCTTAAAAATACCTTGGCAATTAAATACACAGAGACAGTATGGATAAGGAAGGCTACATCACAATGATTCAAGTTCAAGACAACCTTCAAAGAAATAAAACATACCACAGTCATACACAAGACCTTTTAAATGTGCATAAGAACAAACTCTGTTGTTTTTATATGATTGCATTAAGGGTTTTTAAAATCCATCTCCTTGATGGATAGATGTAGGTCAAGCCTTGGTAAGTTCAAATAAAATTTTATCCATAGTCAAGGGAAAATGTTATAAGGTGCCTAACAGTTCAGCAGTCTTTGATATGGTTCCTGAAGCAATTTTCCTTTTCGAGGGACAAAATATCCTCATTCTTCAACAATAGCCTCCTCATATACATACAAAGAGGACAGTTAAGAAAATGGGCCCCTATGGTATTTTAAAAAGTTATACATTACCAAGAACACTGATTTATGTTTTTATATGACAACAACCTTTTCAAAAGGCATCCAAACCCTTCCAAAGCAAATGCAAAGGTATGTGAGCTTATTTGAATTTTAAAAGGCGGAAGAGACCGTTTAAGAGGCCCACGAGCAATTGCAAAACACAAAGCATACCCTCATTGGCTGCTCACTGGAGAAACACAACATTTTCGGGAAAATTTTCAAGTGTTTGGGGCTCAGAAGTCTGCGCGGCGCGCCTGTGAGCACCCGAACAAAGCAGTTACACGGAGGCGTAGCGCACCTGTGTCTTCAGTCACCGAGCGCCCGAAACTGACCTGAATACCTCCCTCTGCGCGACATTTTCTTATGCAAACATGCCGCTCATCCACCAGGCTCCCAAAAAGCTTTTTTTAGCTGCTCCCACGATCAAACAAGATCCATAAACATTTTTCAAGGTATTGCCCTTACTCCTTGGTAAATTTTGAAGTTTAAAGGGGGTGTTTTTTTCTGTGTTTTCCCAAAGAAGAAACAGTGATTTTGAAAGCACATCATCATTTAAAAACACAGAGATAGACAGTGATTAGGAGACAGAGCCTTTGGTCAAAATCAAAAAGTTTTGTTGCTGTGGGTATCAAACATAAACACAGTGATTAAAGGAGATAGGTGATTTGTCAAATTGAGAAGGGTCTCTTTGTGTTGTGAAGGGGTCCCAAATTTGCTTGAAGAGGTGTCCTAATAGTGTTAAAAAAAACAAACCTTGTCTGCTAAATCAAATAAGTTTTTGTTGCTATGGGTGTCAAAGATTAATACAGTAATAGAGGAAAGTGTTTTTATCAGTTTTGAAAGAGCCTTAATTACCTTTCAAAAGCAGTGAATAGCAACAGAGCAGTGTTTGGAGGGAAAGGTGTTTTTGTCAAAACAAAAGAGATCCTTTTTCAAAAAAGAACCCCAAACATATCTTATTCAAGATCTTTGCTCAAACACAGTGATCAAAGTTTTTTTGGTTCTCATTTGACAAAAACTTGTTTAAAAACATCAAAGAAGCATAGTGACTTGCAAGGAGGAAAAGGTGTGGTGTTGGGAAACTATTTTAGAGACCATTTGAATCAGCCTATCTTCGTCAGCCAGCAAAGAGTATCCAAAGAAAAATGCCTCCCAGGCAAGATAGCAGAAGTGGCCCTCACAAAAGGTATGAACCTTTTTCAACTGAGGAAGTAAATGCCCATCCTTTAGTACTTTTTAACTTTCATGAAGTTGGATGTTTAGAGTTTTGTCAAAGGGTTCAAGAGGTGAAAAGTTATCTTCCCTTGACACACCTATTTGCTTTAAGACTGCAAGGGAAACATGCTCATTTGGAAAGCTTATATTTCAAGCTTTCTCCTAGATCCATTTCCAGAGCTACCAAAATTCCATATGTCGGAGAAAAATGGTTTAAGAAAAGCTACCTAGACTCAGATCAATACAAACCTTTTTTGAAGCCAAATCAATAAAAACCCTTTTTGAAGCCAGAGCATCGAGATGCATGCCCATCCATCTTTCCTTTTTCATATTTTTTGAACAGCTATGCTCCCCTCACGAAGATAATCATGAAATATTTCACATGCGAGGGAAGGTTTTCCCGGGTCTATGCTTACCATATCTGACTACTCATGCACTTCACAAGAACCCAATTGTTAAACCTCCCCTTTTTCCTCAATATAAGTATTGAAAAGATGGCTTCCACTGTTCAAAAGAGACCTTCCTCTCAACATACAGCTTGTCTTTTCCACCATTCCCTTATCAAGATTGTCATTCTTCATCAACTTGAGAAGAAGGGAATCTCTTGGGACACTTTCATTTCACATCTTGATTTTGCTACTGCTTCTTCATCCCATGCATCTCCTTCACCTTCCACTCTTAATTTTTCTCCTTCTTCTAGTAAACCCACTCCTAAGAAGCAAAAATCTCCCATGATTGATCAAGAAGAAGATCATAGTGAGGGAGAACAACATAATGAGGAAGAACAACACAGTGAGGAAGAACAACACAATGATGAAGAGGAGCACAGTGAGGAAAGGCAGCATAGTGATAAAGAATAAAACAATGAAGAGGATCCAAATCAAAGGGAGAAAAGTGAAGAAAAACACAGTGATGAAAGGCAGCACAGTGATGAAGAAGAGCACCATGAAGAAGAGAAATACAGTGAAGAGGGAAATGATGAAGAAATGAAACAGTTTGATGAGGATATTGGTAGCCTCCACAGCAGTAAACATGATGAGGATGAAGCACAAGACATTGAAGATATAGAGCCTAAAAGTCCTGAAGAAAGTAGGGACAAAAGTGAAAAGGGCATCCTTCAATGAAACATGCAAGGTGACAGTCAAAGAATCCATGAAGAAGGTCAAAACAGTGGCAAGGATGATGAGGGGATGAGCAAGGAAAAAGGTCAAATAAAGCATGTGCTAGCTGCCTCTCCTAGGCAAGGGGCCATGCTTTCTTCTCCAAAGGTGACAAAGCCCCGAACATCAAGAAAGAGAGTGCCTAAAATTGTAACTCCAAATGTTACTAGAGCCCTCCGAAGCAAAGGGAAGTTGCCCAAACAATCCATTGTTGAAATACCAAAAAGGAGGAAGACCAAGAAGGCCACCCAAAGCAAGGGAAAGGAGAAGGAAGAAAGTAGCCATGAGAAAGAGAGGGACTTTGACATAATTTAGATAAACAGTGATGGCATCGACAATGAGGCTAGAATCCTAGAGTCTCTCTTGATAAATAGAGAAGAACAAATTCATGTTCTAAGAGCAAATCTAGAGAGGTCTAAAAACCTCATTCATTTTCTACAAACACAAAACAAGCAGATGAGTGTCCACATGATGGTGTATGAGACACGGGCTATCAAGTATCAAAAAGAGGCCTCCAAAGCACAAATTAAATTGGAAGAACTCATGCGTGAGTTCAATGATAGTGAAGAAGAAGATCAGCCAAGGAGAAAGAGGCCAAGGACCATGGGACTCAGAAGAGCTTTGGAGAAACAAAAAGAGGAAGAGGCTGCCCTTTTCCAATATTTTCCTCTTACTACCTTATTCACCCAAGAGATAGAAAACAATAGAGAAGCATGGCTTGAAAGGGTGAATGAACACTTGGAGGAGAAGTTGGAAAAGGCCAATAGAGATTTGGACCTTCAAAGAAGAATGACCGGGCACTATAAGAAGCTTAATCAATTCGCCCGACGGAAATTGAAGGCCACACAAGAAAAACTCAAGGAGGCTCAAAAGAGGTGCCCGACACCAAAAATGAAGAAAGACATATCAAGGCTTCAAATTTTGGCCTCCACTTCTCAACATGCTTCTGAAAACCCATGAGGGTAATGCTCGCCAAAATTGGGCAAAATTCAACAAGTTTTGGTTTTTTGACATTTTTGGGCTTTTTGCTAAAAATCATGGACATCGCCATTTTTGTTTGAAGCATCCTCAAAGGATGAAAATGGTATCATTGGATGCCATAATTTTAGGGGCATCTACTCAACATATTTTAGATCTATTGAAGATGATTTGGTCCCCAAAAGTGGCAAAAAACAGTCACTTTTTCAACACTCTGCCCCGCATATCAGCAAAGGCTATTTTCTGGGTTTTTTCACACAGGTCAGATTTTCATAGGCTTCCACTGATCATTTTGGGGAAAAAAAAGCATTTTCAGAAACTAGACATCCAAATCTTTCCAACTAGCCATCATGGGCCTCGTTTAGACATCGGGAAGGCCTACAAAAGTTGCCCACAATATAGGGGACTTTCTGCTGATATATTTCTTAAGTATTTTTGTGAAAATGCACTTTTCTGAAGTGGCTTTTCCTAATGCGTGTTTAGCCTTTTTTGGCCATAGTTAGTTAGGAAAAGTCAATATAATTTCATTTTTTAGCATTTTTAAGATATTTTTATAGATATTTTGTGCCATGGGCTTTGCAAAGCCTCAAGAACAAAATCAGATATTTTTGATGGGCCAATGAGCTTGCTAGTTGCACTAGGAGGTTTTCCCTCATCTTGGCCTATATATTCCAAGAGACTCCATTGTAAACAAGGCTGAACTTGATGATATATAGCAATATATGGTTATACAAGCTTGGAAGAAATACTTGTCTTATGCATTAGATAGTTTCTTGAATGTTTTGGATGATGAAGGAGGACTGTTGTTGGATTCCTTGACTTGATAAAATGGTATAGTGTCCTTCTCTGTTATGCTTCTTAGTTTTCATACATATTTCATGATCTTGCTTGCTATAAGTGAGTAGAGAATAGATTTGAGACATGCCCTTGGAGACACCTCAGATTTCCTGTTTCATTATAGCTTCTATGTTTTCTTCCTTCTTAGTCATATCAAAGAATCCTTGATTGCTCTTTGATCACTGAAGAAATTGTTTTCTTGTTTCATTTATGGTTTTATGCATGCTAGGTATGATTCACGGTATGCCCTGATTACTCATGGTTAGTCATAGCTCCACCTCTGAAACCTTTCTTTGAATGATTGATGAACTTAGTTGAACCAAGGAGGTCTTGTACTGATCTTTCCCTTTGTCTAAAACTCTACAATCTTACTTCGAAGTGCCTGATAGCTTGAAATACTATGTCTAGGCATTTCCTCATAGTGATTTGAGTTATTTGTTTGTCTTAATTGTATTTCCCCAAAGTATGATAGCAATTTCCTCAAGTTAGAGAGTCATATATCCCTATGTATTGCTTGAATGCTTATTTCTATGCATTTATCAGTTTGAAGTTACATTTATCATGATTAATGGTTCGCCCTACCATATAAATGTCAGCTATTGAACTATTTATGTTTGAAAGCCTTTGTCCTTCACAAACTTAGTGTCCATCCCACTTCATTTTACCTTAAGATCCATTTTACCTTGATCAAATCGGCCCTTCAACATTCCTTGTATCGCCATCTGAGGCTTTCTTGACCTTTCGACGCCATAGCCGAGTTAATTTGACAATATTGTTATCTATCTTAGTCTTTGATCAGTTCCTCCCTCAAAAACCTAAAAGCAAAACTAAAAACCTACTTCACAACTAGCCTAAAATCAGAAACATAAGAAGCAAAACACATAGATATCCCTTACACAAATAGAGAGAGCCCTCTCTGAGTCCAGGAAGGCTAGGTCCTTGGGCTCCAAAGATTGGTTTGATGTTACCCTGTCACTTGGCTTTCCAATCAGCCAAATCACGGGACCTTAACATGAGTAACACACCAATAAAATGTTTCATGGATATAATTTTTCATGAGAATGCATCCCCTTGGGCACTCTTATTGTGTAAACTATATAGTTTAAACATTCAATTCCAACAAATCCGTACTAAATTTCAAACAAATTGAACCATAAAATACACCTTTTGCAAAATTTCACAAAAGTTAGACCATCTTATATATTTTAACCATAATATTTTTTTTTATTTTCATTTAATTGTATAATATATACATAGTTGATATTGAAATATTTTAAATATTTTATTTTCAATTGCTTTATATTGTATTTACATACTTCATATTGAAATAGTTTATTTAAGTAATTGAAATATTTTATATATGGTCCACATTGTTCACTTTAAAATATTTTTTTGCTATTAATATATTTTTAAATACATAACTTGAAATATTTTAATGAATGTATCCATATTGAAATATGTTTTCTATATCTCATATAGATATTGAAATATTTTATTTATAATTTCAAATAAATATAAATTTTTTATTTAAAAAAAAATGATATTAAGATATATGAGTTAACATGAATATTCAAATATTTTATTTAAGGTTTATATTGAAATATTTTCTAAAATTAAAAAATGAACATTTTCCTACTCAAAAGTGAAAATACAATATATTTTTAACTTTCAATTACTTAAGTTAATATAAAATTATGTTATTGTGCTGAGTATAGGGAAGTTGTGTAGACATAATGTAAAAAAATTTGTCAACATTCATTTTTAGGTAAGGAAAGATATATAAAAATTTAAATGTATAAATATATAAAACATATATAAATATCAAATGTAAACTAATATCAAATAATTTCACCAAGAATGATGTATTTCACTCATATTAATTTATAAAATAAAATTTAACAAACAAAAATTAATAAATTGAATAAATATAAAATACAAAACCATTAGCTATAACCAAAAGATCAAATCAATCTAATGACTAAAAATGAATGGTTTACTAAGTTATAGACTCAATTTGTATTCATATATAATATTTAATTTAATAGAAAATAAAAAAAAAATCATAATTTTATAATATTTTTAAAACCAATTAAAATTAATAATCAATAATTAATATTAATGTAACATAGTCAAATTTGACCATTAAAATTTAACATAATAATAAATTTATTATAGAAATTATGTGTATCGTCCAATAAAATAATTAATATATATTAATGACTTAATAATTGTAAATATCTTTATATGAGGGACCCATAAAACTATAAAATATCATAGTTCCATCATTATAACTCTTATTTTATATAATATATATTTCACATTTTATATATATTCAAATTATTTAATATATTGGATTTAAATTTATGTTGTCTCCTTAATATTTTTTTTTTCTGAATAAAGCTAATTCTATTTATATAACATACTAGTACAAAACTGCCTCAGCTTCAGCTGTGTGAGCCTGAACGCTGGGCTTGATAGCCATGGTTTACAAAAAATTTGGACTGCTCTCAGTGGGAAACCAATCCTTTAGGAAGAAATCTAGCCGTCCTTGTAAGGGAAACCGGCCCATTGTCCGTGCAATTTAACATAGAAAAAATAAACATACTAAAATAACATTCAACTTTTTCAGCTGAAGAGTAATACAGAGAAACAAAAGATCTCCCAAGATGATTGAGTAACAGTACCGACGTAGGCCGAGGGTCGCGAGGTTCACTGATCATGAGCTAGGGATGGTGGCTCCTCCACAATTCTGCACCAGTACTCGTCCCTTCTGTCATCATTGTCTTCATTGGGCGCGTTATCCTTGTTGACGATGTTCACCTGCATGTGTTCCTTGCACTGGTCGGAATGCACTGTTCCCGCCGGTACCTCCAAGTTCAAAGCTTCGTCCTTAACCGGAGTGGGATGGGGGCAGGGCGCAGGGGAGGGGATATGGCTAACCGACTCTTCTTTGAGGGTGACAGTGACAAAAGCGGTGATGACGGGCCTGTCAAGAGAACATTCGAAGCAGAATTCCGCTCTTTGGGAGGATTGATGAAGGGGAAGACTGGCAGACGCACGGGAGGCAGGGGAAATGATCGACATGGGAGGTTCAACAGTGGGAGGCGGGGTGATCTGGGAAAAATGCACATGCCCTCCATGACGAGCTCGACCTCTCAGATTGCGTGTTTCCAGGTAATGACCCCACGAGACGTCCTCAGAGGAGGAGTCAGAGTCGGCGCTGTTAGAAGGCCAAGAGCGGGTCGCATGACCCCTGCTAGCGCCACAACGACACCTCATCCTGTGACGGAGCCGCGACATAGATGTAGAGGCGAGATGGTAAGGCCTAAGACAAGGAGAGCAGGCAAAATGCAAAGGCGACCAACAAGAATCGACAGACTGAGCACGAAAATGGGAATTCAAATAGCAAAAAGCACTTTGGGTGAAGTGGTGGCCCGACATCGTCTCTAGACAAGCAAGAAGCGTGCAGCGGCACCTTGTTTGAGTGTGAACGCTTGGCTCAGCACATGCAGGAGGGCAGGCTCCACATAGAGGAGGCAGAGAGCTGCAATCGACATAGGATCAAGCCGAGCAACCATAAACAAATGCCATCACAAACCAGACGAGCAGAGCGGGGTGGTGAAAAAGCCGAGCAAGTGAGGTTAATGCCATGCGAGTTGACGGATTTAATGCCGCATTAATGGAGTTGCAGGGGGCCATATGGCCACTCCACGCGAGCTCCATTGGGAGTCGCCAAGGGACTGACATCCCATCATCCTTGACAACCATCCGCATCTGGATGTTGTCTCCTTAATATTAAACATTATTTATTTATTTTATTTTTTATGAGATTGTTGACAAATTCTTAATATTTTCCAAAATATTATTCAATAAAATTAATATTTTAACTTTAATAACAAAGTTTGAGTATAATTTTTTAAATAAATGTATAGCTCCTTGATGAAATTATTTTTTGTTAGACTTTTATGATTTTATTTTCATGAGTATGGATGATAGTCACGAGGCTAAAAAATAAAGTTGAACATTTTAATGAGATGTCTAAATTGTTATTTTTACTTATTGCTATTTTGAAAATGTAAGAGGAGTCGTCAAATGAGAAGTTAGGCTCCCAATTGTTAGGAAAAAAATTAAAATCAATTGTAGTTCAAGAAATTACAGTTGACACAAGAAAAAAAAAATCCTCCATCTTCTAGGGATGACACCTGACCACCATAATTATGATGGCAAGAGATAAAGGTATTGGGTGGAGGAAGAATAAAAAAAATAAGGATTGCAGGAGAGAAAAGAAATTTGAATAGTGAGGTTTCGATGGGAGAGAAAGACCAGATATACACCGAATATAGATTTTCATTCTGATTAGTAGGACGTTGCTAGGGTTTGAGGAGGAAAAGTTATGAAAGTGACTAGCTTGTTTCTTGACAGAAAAGGTGCTTAGAGCTCAGGGTAACATGGTCGCTCCAATTATATTTTCGAAAACACAGATAAGTAACTAGGTTGTCTATTATGAGTTGTTGAGAATTTAAGTTTTATGATTTTATTACGTTTTTGAAAATCATCTACGAATGATTGCATGTACTTAATAAGTATATAGTTATTTGCCAAAAATGGTTTAATTTCTATTATGACTAACTCTGTGAATGTAGATTCTCGTGTATATGTGAAGGAAAAAGTTTTTCTTGAAATATTGAATTGATTATGTATGGGAAACTATGGCTTATGATGGGAACTATTTAGTTAAAGTCTCACAAGAAGGTCACACACACGCGCGCGCACACACACACACACACACATAATAAGGTTAACATGGTTAGGGGTTGATAATGAAGAAAGACTCAATGATCCGAACTTAGAATAGAATGCAAAAAAATACAAATATAACCATAAATATAGAGATGCAATAGAAATAACACTTCATTTCATTAATATCAAAGAACTGAAATATGCTTATAGACATAATGGAAATAAACTAGCTCGGACGATGATAGCTTATCTCTGAGAAGAGATGTGGTGGCTACATCTATGAACTATGTTAAAATGAGGCTCAAAGTCCTATTTATTATTGAGAAATAATGGAAAACCCTAAACATCCAAAAACCTAACCCTAGGAGATGAATTGCCAAATTTGTGGGCCCCGTTGGGGTAAATTGGTACATCAACTTCCTAGGGTCATAACTTTGGCATAAGATCTATTTTTTATGTGCACAATACCTCACTAGAAACATCTATATTAGGACTACAACTTTCGACTACAAACCATAGTTAAAGACTAAAATTTTCCCATTTTCCAAAAAAAACATCGTTTAGGACCTCAAAGTGACTGTGGAAGTTCAGGACCCAAAAAGCTGCCAAAAATAGTAAATTGTGCTATAATTAAGGAAACTGAAAAAATGAAAGAAATAATGATGGCGGTCCAACTAGAATAGGCGGGTGGCCACCAATATCCACATAGACTATTCCTTTCCCTTGGGAATCAATGGTCCCCATTGCATTGAGTTCCTCCATGAGATGGGCCAAATTCTATTGAACTTGGTCCCTAGTGAGCCACTTGCCTTGGTGCAGGAGTCGGCCAACTTTGACAACCTGATATAGTTGGATCTTCTATTGGAGAGTGTTCTGGATCTGCATGTCTATGATACGATCAATGTGGTATGTTTGATGCAGTCTGGGTTTAGCTCTGTTGGTGTGAGTTGTTCTGCAATGTCAAATGTGTCCAATAATGGTGGAAAGTATGGCCGAAGGTGGTCCACATTGAACACTGGGTGCAGGCCAAGGAACGGTGGAATGTTGAGCTTGAAATCATTTTCCCCTACAACCTTGGTGATGGTGTATGACCTAGATCGAAGCGGCTGAAGCTTACGGTAGGGCCTCGCGAGGCGCTCCTTCTGCAAATGCAGCCAAAATTTTTCGCCCACCTGGAACTTGTGTGGCACCCGATGCTGATCATGTTGCTGCTTGTACTTAGCGTTGGCTTTGTCCAATATGTCATGGACCTGCTGGAAGATGTGTTGGATTTTCTCAATGAAGTTGTTAGCCCTATCAGTTTCAAACTGGACATTGGTCGAAGCTACCTGAGTAGCTGCAAATGGTATGGCCACATCAATGGGACATAGTGGCTGGAATCCCAACCCCACCTGAAAGGGGATGTGGCCAATTGAGCTATGGATATCTATTTTGTAGTTATGTTGCACAGGGGAGGCTTTCATCCCATGTGCGAGGATGCTTCGAGTTGTACATGCGTAGAATGTGTACGATCATCCTGTTGACGACCTCTGTTTGGCCATCAGTTTTGGGGTGGAAAGTCGTGGACTTAGCGAGATTGGTATCCAACATTGACTAGAGACTTGATCAAAATGTACTTAGGAACCTGTTGTCCCGATTTGAGATAATGGACTATGGGATCCAAAAGTGTACCCACACTCATTCAAAGAAGAGATTAATAGTGGCTTCTACTGTGATACTCTTCTTGCAGGGTGCCATAATGGCCATCTTATAGAATCTATCGATGACCACGAAAACACACTCTTTTCCATGCTTAGTCGAAGGGAGGCCCGACATGTAATCCATGGAGACAGATTCCCGAGGTTTACTAGGAGTAGGTAGGGGAGTATGTAGACCTTGCTTCTTGATGGTCGGTTTGGAAATGGCATAAGCAGTGCAGCATTTGATGTACTTCCCAACATCTTATCAAAGGTTCGGCTAATAAAAATAATTCTATGACAATACCATTGTTTTCTCTCCTCCGAAGTGTCCAACGACCCGACTGTAGTGCACCTCCCAAATCAACTTGGCACACTCACTTGAAGAAACAAAGAGGTTTCCTAGGTGACATAAAAGTGTATCTTGGAGGTGAAAATTTAGAACTTGCTTTCCGTCTAGGAGTGTCTGGTATGTGTTGCTAAATTTTGGATCGCTCTTGTACAAATGCGGCCACTAAGAAGTCTCGTGCCCACATGAGAATAACACAGTGATTAGCGCCATGACTGGTGGTCGACTGAGGTGGTCTGCAAAATTATTGGTGTTTCCCTTCTTGTACATAATGTTCAAGTGGAACTATTGTAGGTGTGTGGACCATTTCTGATGGCGATAATTTTACAACTTCCCTTGTGTCTATATGAATTTCAGGGGTCGATTGTCTGCGTGGATGGCCGTTTCCTTCTCCATAATGTAATGTTTCCATTTTCAACATGCCTGCAAAATGGAATACATCTCTTTTTCATAGGTGAGAGACTTTCAGATAGTTTCTGAAAGTGTCTCACTGTGATATGCCACTGGATGCCCCTGCTGAGTAAGAACTACACCAATAGCATAGTTATAAGCATTTGTCTCAATCTTAAATGTTTGTTTCAAGCTTGGTAATGTGAGCATTGGTGTAGACAAAAGGTGATGCTTCAACTCGAAAAGCACCTTTTGTTGGGATTCAGACCAAAAGAACTTTGATTTAGCTCCGCCCTTGGTGACTTGACTCAAAGGTCAAGTGATATGAGAGAACCCCAACACGAACCTATGGTAGAAATTGGCAAGACCCAAAAAGTTGTGGAGCTCTGTTAGAGTGGTTGGGATTGGCCAATCTCGAATGAATTTTATCTTAGCTTGGTCAACATGCACACCCTGCTGATGAATGATGTACCCAAGATATTGAACAAGGGTCATACCAAAAGTGCATTTATCCAAATTGGCACACAACTTGTGTCATAAAGTTTGGAGGACTTGTCGAATATGGAAGAGGTGCTCTTCCCAGCTTTGGATGAAGACTAGGATTTCATCCAAATACACCACCATGAATGACTTGGTTAAGTGTTGCAAGATTTCGTATCAACCTCACTGAGGTTACGAGGGTATTAGTCAACCTAAAAGGCATGACCAACAATTCAAAAAGGCGCTCATTGGATTTGAAGGCAGAGTTCCACACATCGAAGGGTTCGATTGGTACCTGGTGATACCTGGACTTCAGGTCAACCTTTCTGAAATATTTGGCCTGCTTGAGCTAGTCCAAAAGGTCATCAATTTGTGTAATTGGATGCCTATCCCAGACAATGATCTTATTCAACGCTCGATAGTCAATATAGAGTCTCCAGGTCTCGTCCTTCTATACCAACACGATTGAGCTCCCACATGGTGATGAACTTGGCCTAACGTTCCCTTTTTGCAACAACTCATGAATTTTCCTCTTGATTTAGTTGTTCTCTAGAACATAGCGTTGATAGATCGGTTCATTGGGCAGTGACGCACCTGGGGTCAGATTAATGGGGTGCTTGACATGACAGTGTAGATGTATCCATGTGGGTTAGGTGAAGATGTCCCTGTACTCCTCCATGACCTTGTCCATCTGTTTCTACCATGTGAAGGATCCCTGTCTAGAGGTTATGGCCAAAATCTTCTTCTTTCCCTAAGGGTGAATCATAAGGAAAAAAAATTTCCCGATCTGGGAAATGATCTTATTGCATTTCTTTGTAGTGATCAAAGAGATGGAAGTAGACGATGCTACCTTTGGTATCATGTACAACTTATTGCCCAAATTAATAATAACAGTATGAGGCTTAGACTCATACACAACATCTTGGTTCCATAGGTAGGGTTGGCCTAATAATACATCACAAACTTAAAGAGGAGCAACATCACAAAATACCTCATCTGTGAAGGGATTGATGTTGTAGGGAAGGTGTCACTACTGGGTGATGCAAAGATCTTGTCCTTGGTGAGGCCACTCGATTGTGTATGGTTGCGGGTGTGTTGTGGTTGGTGGGCCCAATTGCTTCAAGACCTTTTCTGAATGAGGTTATTTTTGCTTCCGCTGTTGACAATGAACTACAGTGGGGAACCCTTCACCCACATCTGGTAGTGGAAGAGGCACTCCCCCTCCTCTGGATCTTCGAGCTCATCCTTCTGGATCTTAGTGGTGGCAACAATGGCACTGGGGTTCGTGCCAATAATCTGATTCCCATTTTCATTCCCCTTGTTGTGTTCTAATTCAGAGTTGGAGCATGCATTTGATTTAGAAGCCTTTAGCTCAACCACGAGTGACTACTTGGGTCGACACTCACTTGTGTTGTGAGTGGGGCTCTTACGAAACTCACACCACTTTCTCGTGTCCTTATTTTTCTTCGTGGCTATTTTATTTTCTTTCGGCTTCAGAGGGTTGTCTTGGGTCACCCCACCTTGGCTTTGTCCTTTTTTGTGTTGTTTTTGGGTGCCTTTCCCTTACATCAAATTTCAAAGATCCAAAGTCTCGCTGCTTTTGTTTAAATTTTTGTTCAATCTTCGTAGCATATCTGTGTGCAGCACCAAGCGAGGAGGTGTCAAGGAACCCCATTTCCTCCTAAATGTATCTGTGTAAAAAATTATGGTACTTAATCACAAGATGTTTCTCTGAATCTTAGATACCCACCTTTGTGCGTAGGGTATGGAATATATTCATCAAATCATGCACATTTGATCCCTTTGCTATTGCAACATAGTTCATTATATGTACTTGTCCTCATAGCTCCCCACGGGGTAATATTTTTCCTTGATGCCATCTCAGAAAGAATTCCAAGTGGGTTCTGCTAAAAATAGTGAGGGTTCTCTCTTGTCCCTCTATTCACAGTAGGTTTCCCACCAGTCCTTGACATGGGGGACGACTTTGAGAAGAAAAAAAGTAATATTTTCCCTATTGGAAAAATCATGAATTGAAAAATATCCTTCCAGCAGATTTAATCATCTATCTATGGCGTCTGCATCTATCTGGCCTTCAAAGTTGAGTGGCGCCTCTAGAGTGACTGTCGAACAAAGATGTGTCGACTGTGGACATCCTTTAAATGATCTAGGAAAATTTGTCCATCATTGCGTTCCTCTATTGCTTGAGGGATTCTTCGAGAAATATTTTGAAAGGATCTACTGCTCCTTTGTCTTTCTTTTCTTCCACCATGAGAGGTCGTTGAGTTTTGCGAGGCCGATCTTGCAAATGTTCAACTAGTTCGATCCCTAACTCCTTATACCTTGACCTCGTTTGGGACATGTAAAGAAAAACAGAGAAAGAGGAGACTGCTCTGATACCACTAATATGAACTTCGAAAAGAACATAACATAATACAAATATAACCATAAATACATAGATGTAACAAAAATAACACTTCATTTCATTAATATCAAAGAACTAAAATATGCTTACAGACCAAATGGAAATAAAATAGCTCGAGCAATGGTAGCTTACCTATGAGAAGAGATGTGGCAGCTACATGCCTCTGAATTTTGTTACAATGAGGTTCAAAGGCCTATTTATTATTTAGAAATAATGGAAAACCCTAAACATCCAAAAACCTAACCCTATGAGATGAATCACCAAATCTGTGGGTACATCAACTTCTTGGGGTTGTAACTTTAGGATACGATCTTCGTTTGATGTGAAAAAATAAATCGTTAGAAATATCTATCTGAGAACTACAACTTTTGACTACAAGAATTGACCTATTTTTTCCCATTTTTCAAAAAAAAACGTCGTTTAGGGCCTCAAAACGACTCCAGAAGTTCAGGACCCAAAAAACTGCCAAAAATAGTAAATTGTGCTACAATTAAGGAAACTGAAAAACTGAAAGAAACAATGGTGGGGGCCCAAGTGGAATAGGCAGGTGGCCACCAATATCCACCTGGGTCACTCAAGTTACCTCTCAAACAACATGTAGTCCCTGGTTGTAATATAGGAAATCCTTGATAGGACAAGTGGTCCATTGCATTGAACAATCAAGGAAAAATGTACACATTTATTAAATAAGAATAAGGATTTTATACAGTAACCAATATTCATTTTGCAAGGAAGATAAATACTAAAATATAAGTTACAAATAAGCATGGAAGCCGTGTTATTGTTTCAAGAATATTTTTTGTTTATGGAAAATGTTATTCAATAATTACACACACAGTAAAGATAAATTTTTGATTAAGAGCATACAATCTTAGACCTCTATTATTCGGATGTAAGAAATTAACACTTGAAATACATAACAAATGATCTTCAATATTATCTTCTTGGGCTATGGCAAGGATAAAAAATATTACAAAAATAAATTCCAAAGATTACAAATACTTGTTCCATATAATGTTAACAATTCCAAAGAAACAATTGTGCTCAAACATGGATTAAAAACAAATCGGTTCTTCAAGCTAAGGATGTCAATATGCCCAAAAAAATAAATTCCTACATGCACAGGTAAATATTGCCTGGTCATATCTAGCCTAAGTCTTACGAGTTGTAATAGTAACCTTACACCAAAATTGATAGGAATGAAGATAAGATAATGGGTACAAGGAAAACCAAAGCATAGGAAAAATCTAACATCATACTTTCGATGGCTTTTGTAAGAAAGTTCGATATAAAATTGCAAATCAACAATAAAATTATTAGAATTTGATTGTTATTTTTTGCAGCATCGGATGTGTTCTAGCCACAAAAATTTGTGGAGAGGCTATAATACATGAGATTTCCAAAACCCAGGAATCTTTGCTAGAAATTCCGACTAGAAATGACTTAATTAGTATATGATTCAGTTTTTAAATATTTCCTAAGTCTAAACTTAGGGAATATGACTAATTAATCAGAATTAATTAAGTCAAGGAGTGAATGTTCTAGAAACTCACACGGATCAACTTCAAGTTAATCCTAGCCATCGATTAAGATCTAATCTTGGCAGTTGAAGTCTCAACAAAGGATTATAAGAAGTCGATGGGGCTTGGAGACTTCACTTCAGTAGTTCGATTTCATTGGCAGATCAATTTCTAGAGTAACAGTTGGTAGTTGCTGGAGTGAGAGTCAGTGAGATCAAAGAAATGAGAGAGGGACAGGGACAATGAAGCCGAAGGAAGGATTCCAATTCTGGTGAGTTCATTTGGAGATATGATCCGAATGGGAAATGGCATCCACCCATGGTGTTCATCCACCCATGGTATTGTAAATGGCATTGAACCATGGTATTTATTCGCCTATGGTATTGTAAGTGACATCTATCCATGATATTCATTCACCCATTGTATTGTAAGTGGTATCTGCCCATGGTATTGACCTATGGTATCCACCTATGGTATCTGCCCATAGTATTGTAACTCAAAAAATGGCTATAAATAACAAGCCTCACTTTTTAAAAGGACAGATGGTCCACCACAATGTAGCTTCTACATTTATTCTCTGTTTTAATAAAACAAGTTTCTTTGTGGTTTTATTTGTTGTGTGTTCTCTTTTTTTTTTTCTAGCATTCTAATTTTGCAGATCTTATTAGATCCATTTCAATTTTTTAGATCTTGGGGGCCTCCCCCAAGATCCAAATCAGTGGTATCAGATTTAGGTTATGAATCCATGGGAATGAGGGTTTGAAGCATATTTCAGTTTCAATTTTTGGCAGCAATCTTCAGCTAACTCCATGAATTTCTTGGGCGGCGAGATTGAAGATCAGATCTGAAAATTTTGGTGAAAATTTTACAAAATCGAAGACCAAATCTGGATTCCTTGCAAAAAAATACCCAAAGTAAAAAAAAATCGGCCGAATTGAAGTTCGTATGAGGGAGATATTGTTGATTCTAAATAAGCAATGTTGCAAAAATATTCTGACGACAATTCGTGGACGACGAATCTCTTGTCATTTTTCATAGTTTTCAGTGAAAAATTTCAGAGAAATGGCTATATATCTGAGCTCCCCTTGAAAAAACACCTAATTTTAAAAAACAAATCGGTCGAATCGGAGTCCGGATGTGGGAGTTATCGTTGATTTAAAATCAACTGTTTTTTTTTCAGAAATTTTGTGATGACGAGACAGTTCCAGCGTGAATCTAAGAGTCTAGAGTCTCCAGATAGCGGTTTCAAACACATGAGAAGATGAAGAATGATCATTCCATTTCCAAAAATTGGTTATAATAAATATTCCGAGTTATATTGACCAAGTTATGCTCATTTTAAATCTGGAGCAACATTCATAGCAGGTTCCCTTTGGAGACGTGCCCTCCCACCCTACTTTAGTAGGAACCTGCTTCACATTCATCAGTTTCAGCATAGCAGTGTTCAACTTAGGTTATTTGGAGACGTTTCCTCCCACCCCAAGCTATGTAGGCACCTGCTACTTCATCAACAATCAACATCACGCTTATGGGTCAACCGAACAAAATCATTTTCGTCGAAGTCCATTTGCTAGGCCGCACACTGTTAATAACACAGTTGGTCACAAGAATTATAGGGTATATCTATCCTCGGATCTTCATTTTTCATGGTTTTGGTTCATCCACAAACCCATACTTCATCGAAGTCCATTTGCTAGGCCGCACACTGTCAATATCACAGTGGGTCACAAGCATTACAAGGTATCTCTATCCTCGGATCTTCATTTATTATGGTTATGGGTTAACTACACAAAAACCTTCTCTTCGGTGGCTTTTCATATTCAACAAAGGCTTCTCAGGAGGGAACTTCACGCAATGAGGACCATTGCTTCTTAAGAAGAGAGGAATGATCCGAATGGAAAATGGCATCCACCCATGGTGTTCATCTACCCATGTTATCCATCCACCCATGGTATTGTAAATGGCATTGACCCATGGTATTTATTCACTTATGGTATTGTAAGTGACATCTATCCATGATATTCATTCACCCATGGTATGTATCCACCCATGGTATTAATCTACACATGGAATTTACCCATGGTATTGTAAGTGGTATCTACCCATGGTATTGACCCATGGTATCCACCTATGGTATCTACCCATAGTATTGTAACTCAAAAAATGGCTATAAATAACAAGCCTGACTTTGTAAAAGGACAGATTATTCACCACAATGTAGCTTCTACAATTATTCTCTGTTTTAATAAAATAAGTTTCTTTGTGGTTTTATTTGTTGTGTGTCCTCTCTTTTTTTCTAGCATTCTAATTTTGTAGATCTTGCCAGATCTATTTCAACTTTTTAGATATTGGGGGCCTCCCCTCAAGATCCGGATCAAGATACGCAGAGGAGCCATAGTGAGTTTGACACAAAGAAACACAACAACCTCTAGGTAATTTCCTATTTTTTGGGGGGAGAAGAAAATTTCCAGTGCTAGAAGTTGGGCAGAGGTTCCTGAGGGCATGAGATAAATTTTCCTAGACAACCGTTGACTAGACGGCTTGAGGAGAAGTTGTTATGAGCTCAGTGCAGAAGTGACTGCACTAAGGTGATGCACTAATTGTGTAGAGGCAGTTTGGACAGTTCAATTTGAGTTGAGGTCAGAGATCGGATTTTCTTGTGGAGTGAGGAAATTACTCACTAGATTTTTTCTTTCCAATTTTTTCTCTATACGATTTCTAGTTTCAGCATCTAGTTTTACTCATATTATTTGACTGTTGCATAATAATAAAACCCTTAGTTGCTACATCGGTATTCCCAAGTTGGGTTTTTCCAGGGACATTGGTCCAAAAATAACTGTGTAAATTTATATGTATGTTCTAGCATTTCTTCCAGCATTTATTTATTCCACAATTTATTTGTGTAGGCTGTAGTTGGATTGATTCAGTGTTTGTTGTAACAAACAATAAACAATTTGTTAAATATTAATTTAACAATTAGAAGAATTATTTCCAGGTGTTGTAATAGGATTCTGGTTTTTGGAATTTTCACATGGTATTAGAGCATAGATGATTATCCAGAGAGCTCAATAGTGAAGAATGAAGGAGTTTCATTGTTCAGTGCGGATAACAGATCGAAACCCCAAAGGCCAACGCAGTCACCTTGCCCAAGAGTTCGAATTTCTTGAGGAGAATATATTTTTTTAAGAGAGGGGAAAAAATGGATCTCTCAAGATTGAGGGATTCCATAGGCAAAGGGAGAGGCCAGTATTTTTCGCAGAGAATATCTATAGCTGGACGGAGTAGTTTTGCAGCAGTTTGCTAAAGCAGAACTAGCGTCGGGTGGAAGAAGAGCACACACTAAGGGAAAATTTTCCTCAGGGAACTTCTAGTCTCAAGAAGTTTTATTTCCCTTGCAGATCAACAGTTGTTGTGAGCATATTTTCTCACTCCAGAAGGGAGTGCGAATAGTTGAGCAACAGCTGAGTAGAAGGGAAGAGGAGATTTTCAACATGTTTGAGATGGCCACTATTGTACTTCGGGATCAGGACAAGTTGGATGGTGCTTCCAAATATGCCATTTGGAAAATATGCCATTTGGAAGGCAAGGATGTCCTTCCTTCTAAATGAATATGGCCTGAAGGCATTCATAGATGTAGTGGTATTTATCCCCACGAATGAAGATCAGTTGAAGGAGTACAAATAGGAGATGGAGTAGGCGAAGAGGTTGATCCTTGATGGTGTTCAAGATCACATTGCATCACACATAGCAGCCAAGGGAACGACCAAAGAGATGTGGGATACACTTTCCACGTTGTACGAGGGAACTTTCGAGCAAAAAAAAATGTACTTGGAGGAGAAGCTGAGGTGCACCAAGATGCAGAAAGGGGAACACATAGACCCCTTCCTCACTAGGATTTAGGAAATCTGGAACCAACTTGCAGTTGTTGGGACATCACCTCAACCCACAGAGCTAGTGAAATTAGCACTCAATAGTGTCTCAGAGGAGTGGGAGGTTATTTTCCAAGGTATCTTGGGTAGATAAACCATGCCAAGGTGGGACAGAATATGGGTCGATTTGCAGTAGGAGGAGTTGAGACCAGACTTGGTAAAGATCTCCATCAGTGGTAGTAGTAGTAGATTGAAGCAGGTGAAGGAGGAGGAGAATGAGGCCCTCACATCGAAGGGTCCCAGTCGGGGACAGGGGGGAGCCATGAAAGAAGAAAAAGAACCAGTCAAAGGTCAAGTGCTTCAGGTGTGGAGATTTTGGCCACTATAGCACCGAGTGTCCTCTCAGAAAGAAGGACAAGGATGAGAAACAAGACCAAAAATAAGCTTCTTCAGAGATTGTTAGGCTTCCCTACAAGGCGGAGGAAGACATCGCAATGTTCACAGACATACCTCCATGAGTGAGGTGGAGTGACTTGGTGCTATAGCCCCAAAGTGTTATAGATGGGAAATATTCTTGAGGGGGTCCACCTCTTTGATCAATACCTGGATTCGGGGGTGCACAATATTCAGTAGCAGGATGAACCAGTGGAAGCTAGTACATTCAGATGCCAGAGTGACAATTGTAGAAACTAGTAGTAGTCAAATGTTGGGGAGCACAATGCAGAGTTCGCAGCAGTGCAATTGGCATAGTGCGGAGTCAACAACAATGCAAAGCCTTCAGTGACAGTGCAAATGCTAGTAGCAGTCAGGACTCGAGTGGCATATGCAGCATACTGAACACACTTGGTTCAGTATTTTAGATACTTCTCAGTTGCAACAACAACAGATCAGAGGGAATTGCAGTGAAGATGCAGTGTTGGAAACAGTTCAGTAGGGTCAGCAACAACACTTATGTAGCTCATATCAAAGTTGCGCAGTGATTGGTGGGAATTATGGACATACATCAACAACGTGACAAGAGATGGTGTAGAGACAGGGTGTTGTGGCAGCAGGTGCAACACTAGAACACATTCCTCGCTAAGAGGGAGTGTTAGTTTTTGTAGCATTGGATGTGTTCTAGCCACAAACAATTGTGGAGAGGCTAGAATACAGGAGATCTCCAAAACCCATAAATTGTTTCTGGAAATTCTGCCTAGAAATGACTTAATTAGATTATTAGTCAGTTTTTAAATATTTCCTAAGTATAAACTTAGGGAATATGACTAATTAATCAGAATTAATTAATTCAAGGTGTGAATGTTCTATAAACTCACACAGACCAACCTCAAATTAATCCTAGCCATCGATTAAGATCCAATTTTGGAAGTTGAAGTCTCAATAGAGGATTATAAGAAGAAGTCGATGGGGCTTGGAGACTTCACTTCAGTAGTTCGATTTCATTGTCAAATCGATTTCCAGTGTAGCAAATTTTAGTTTCCAAAGAGAGAGACAGTGAGATCGAAGCAATGAGAGAGGGGAAGGGATAGTGAAGCCGGAGGAAGGATTCTAGTTCTGGTGAGTGCATTCGTAGAGAGGTAGAGGAGCCACAACGAGGCTAACGCGGAGCAATGTAGTAGCCTCTAGAGGTAATTTCGAATTTTCTGGGGAGAAGTAGATTTTTAGTTCCAGAAGCTGGGCATAGGTTCCAGAGGGCAGGATATACATTTTCCGAGACAAAAGATGACCAAACATGTTGAGGAGAAGCTATTTTGAGCTCAGTGTAGAAGTGACTGTGTTAAGGTGACACAGTGTCTGCGCAAAGCCAGTTTGGACGACTCAATTTGAGTTGAGGTCAAAGCCCGGATTTGCCTATGGAGTGAGGAAATTCCTCACTAGATTTTTTCTTGCTAATTTTTTTCTCTGTAGGATTTCCAGTTTCAGCATCCAGTTGTACTCATATTATTTCACTGCTGCATAATAATAAAACCCTTAGTTGTTACTCCACTTTTCTCAATTTGGGTTTTTCTGGGGACATTGGTCCAAAAATAAATGTGTAAATTTATGTGTGTGCGCTAGCATTTCTTCCAACGTTTGCTTGTTCCACAATTTTTTTTGTGTAGGTTGTAGTGTGATTGATTCAGTATTTGTTCTAACAATCAATAAATAAATTGTTAAAAACTAATTTAACAATTAGGAGAATTATTTCCAGTTGATGCAATAAGATTCTAGTTTTCGAAATATTCACATTGATTACACCAAAAAGAAAAGAAAAAAGAAAGAAATAAGGAACGTGAAATAAATTGAGTGATAATATTAAGGGTTTAAGTGGTATAATCACTTGAGAAAATAAACAACAAAAGTTGAATTCTTACTCTTGTAAAAGAGTCAAACCCTATTAGTGGAAGGGAGATTTCCTTTGGTTAATAAACTTTGGAAAACCTTAAAGAAACAATTTTGTAAGAAGCCAAGTCAGAACAAAAGTGGGTACCTTTTGATGTGTATGACGTTTCCATTAGGGGTCAGAGTCGTGAACTCATGAAAAAAGAACGAGGGTTAACCCAATGCATTATCCCAACTGGATTAGGAAGAAATTTTCCTCTAATATAGGGTTAAGAAAAACCTGAAAAGAAGACTTGTAAACAATGGTACCTAAAATTTGGTAAAAACCCCTTTTCCCTTATTTTGATGAAGCTACAAAAATTCTGAAGGAAACTCACAAAAAAATTACTTGAGAATTTAGGGTTAGGGTTGGAGTGCAGATGGGAAGCTAACCCACTGCCAAGAACATGAGTATAATGAGTGATTTTGAGAAAGAACTCCTCACTCTTATAATATATACCTTAAATTAACCCTTGGCAGAACTGTACCCTATGATACAAGGGGTAGTTAGGAGGATTTAACTAGAAAAGAAGAAAGAAAAATTAACACTACAAAATAATTACTGAGTAGAGGTTTTAGCTGTGTAGTTCAAATAAATAAACCCTAAGGAAATAGCCTTATAAAGTAATGCAGTGGGTCAAAATGGCAAGAAGAGTACTTCCACAAGCTTTGGTGTGGTTTTAGAAGAACTAGAGGTTTAAGTGTTCAGATGAAAAACTGAAAATGAAACCATAAAGGAAAATCCAAGATTGTTGAATTGAAACATAAAGGAGCCAACGTGAGAATGGTCAGAATGAGGAGGGTTTGGGGGGGTAACTACCCTAACCACACACCACCTATTTTTTCCACCATTAAATTGAGGAGGGAGAGCCCAAACCATGTATCTCATGACAACCACGTGGGTAGGCCAACTATGGCCTAGGAATATTGGCCACATAGTTCTGAGTGCATGGATAAAATATTAGAATTGACATTGTAACGTTTTGCACACAATATGTGTCACATGATAGAATGACAAATAAGAATTACTTTAAAACCTTGGTCTAGGTTCAAAAACCTTTACCTCTATATTCAAAAGAAAGAAAAACAAAGTCACATTGGTAGTCTAATGTTAAGACCTTGTGTTGGCCTTCGACATGTCATGTGTTTGAACTTGTTGGTGGAAATTCATTGTACTTATAAGTAAACCCCCCTTTTTTCATGGAAAAACCCATTTTTTTATACACATGCAATCATATAAACTACAACTTACACGTAGTTGGAACACACACACACACATACACACAAATCACTCCAAGTAGACCTTGGTGACTAAAGTGAAACAATGGTATCCATAATTGTAATGTTGAATTGTGAATTCAAAAATTTCTTATAGTGTATAAAACCTGGATTTATGATCCTTTAAGGATGGTAGATAATTGTTTTATTGTATCGGAGAGGTAAATTATGAAATAAATTGAAGCCATTTTGTTTGCAACAATGTTTCTAAATCTAAGTTTTCTTGGGGGGAGATTTTATGCCTGGGTAAACAAATATTTTTATTCTTTTTGTTTCAACGATGAAGAGGAATTGGGCTTCATATTTGGGGAGGGTTCATCACATCAAAAATCAGTTTGATGAATTCAATGGGTTTTTTCCACTGAGGTTTCTTGAAATTAAATTATCTTGTGTCTTTTAATGGTACACGAATATGAAAATCTCTTCTCTCCATTTCTCATTTAGTTTTTTCTTATCATAGATAATGAAAAAAACATTGAAGTCAAAGAATAATCAAAATCAAAATAATAAGATTGTCTTCCATGCAAAACAATCCAAATTTTTGTCACTGCGGGGAGAGAATTAGAATATACTAGAAATGAATATTACCTCTTGCAAATCTTCATCTTCATTTCAGTGGTCAATTGAAACTTCAAGCCAATTTTTCTAAGGTTTCGCTCATAAAAATCCTATGTTATTATCCTCAAAAAGAGATTGAAGATGACAATGACCTTCTTCGAGACTCCATTTTCATGCCAATGGCTGACGAAAATGTCCTCGATAACACCTATTAGGGTTTTCAAGTTCTTTGTCTTCCCTTTACTATTTACTTTTGAAATATTAAGGCTCATATTCTTGTGTGTTTTTGGTCAACATGGTTGATTCATATTATTATTTTTATATATTAATTTTTTTTTCTTAGTTTATAAGTTCAATATTCATTTTGGTTGTGAAAATTAAAGTTTGACAATCATTTCAGTTATTGAGATTTATTTTAATTGATGAATTGAGAAAGGCGAAAAAGTCATTTTAATGATGAAAAAAGATTTTGATTTTTTTATAACCTATTTAGATCTATTTTAATTACAAATCCATCAAACATAAGAAAAAATTAAATCTCTTAATATGTAAATCTCTTTTTTGAAATACAAAAATTCAACCCAAAAAATATGATCTCACAACCCTTGATACATCAAAACTTATTTACATATCCAAAAAAAAGTGATATTCCATTATTCTACCCATACAAAAAAATTCAATCTTACTAAAAGAATTCCCTTTCGGGGAACACAAACTTAGTGATTCGCAGGTGTACTACATAGAGCAGAGACTGCTATTGTTTTTTCAAATAGCTTCACACGTGTAGGAGACGAGTTGAAACCTTTCCAACAAATAGCGTGACCAACAATCTTATACATGAAAGCATTGAATACAATACCAGAGTTTCCAGATTCTCACTCTTTTTATTGAATAAATATATAAATAATATATATTAAAGTATTCTTTTAAATTTAAGGTTTCTATAAAGATAGGATATATCTTTTTTTTAATTTAAAAATTTCTGGAATCATAAATAGTCACTTGAGCAACTCCAGCCTTATTAAACCTTTTTACAACAGAATAATTGTCATCGAATTTACAATGACAACCATAGAAACCACTAATATATAAATTAAACTTGGCAGATAGGTCTTCACCCACCACAAAATCAACTATTATTTAATATTTTAAAAGACACACAAAGTTGAACACGACCAATGAAGAAATCTCGACGAAAAAATCTATGGTCCAAATTAAACAAACTCAATTCAAACTTGAATAGGGTCGTTCTTATACTCATAGTTTTCTCATTGTCATGACATATTAAACATGAATAAAAAACATTGTGTTAAATTGAAATATTTTTTCTCTCCATTCTTCTAAGAAATATTTATGAGATGATTTTTGTAAATCCTCGTCTTTTTCTTCTTGTAAATATTCACCCTCTTTCTCATCCTTTCTTACTTGTACACATATCCATAATGAACATCTGATTTCTTCTGGGGTTTTATTATATGGTATACATTTTCATCCACTTTGACATCTATGCATTCTTAATTTTTTTAGTCTTTTTTTAGCATTTATAGTTTTTGTTTTTAATTGCATATCTAAGAAAAATGCCTTCATCGGTATAAGAGTCAAACTTACCAATATTTTTGTCATTTCTCTTGATATAACACTTTCTTTCAAATACTTTGGGTTGCTTCAGTGAAGCTCGTCTTCCTTTCCACAATTCATAGGGCGTCTTATCATTGTTCGACCCGAGTTGAGTCTTGTTTGGAAAGTAAACAACAACTTGAGTTGCTTCACCCTAGAAGTTGTTTGCCACTTTTTCTTTTTATGTCAGGACCCTCGCCATATCCTAAATCATTTTATTCCTCAATTCAATAACTTCATTCTGTTGAGGGGTTTTTGCAATAAAGTATTGCCTTCTAATGTCGTGGTGCTCACAAAATTCTTCAAAGTCCTTTGAGTGAACTCACCTCTTTTGTTTGATCAAAGGCATTTGATCTTCATATATTTTTCATTCTCAACCTATGCTTTAAATATTTTAAATTTCCTTGAGGCTTTTGATTTCTCTTTTAATAGCATGATCCATATGGCTCTAGTGAAATCATCAATGAAAAAAATAAAACATGTTTCACCTCTCGGGATTCGTGCTCTGGTTGGACCACATATGTCTATATGAACCAGTTCTAGAGGTATGGATGTTGAATACTCCTTTGTTTTTAATTGCACCCATTTTTGTTTACCACACTGACATGCCTTACATACTGAACTATCTAGTTTCGATAGTTTTGGTATGCTCCTTACTACTATTTTTTGACCTTCACCAAATTGTCAACTTTTACATGAGCCATCCTTCTATGCCACAACCATGTCTCATTATATTTTTTTAGATAACACTTCACTCTAGAATCATCAAAGCCACACATGTTGTTGGGAGTTCCGATTTCTTTCCCAGCTAGCTTTCCATTTTATTCCCTTCTGATTTCACAATATTTTGTTTGAAAAATGACATAATATCCATTATCACACATCTAAATAACACTTAGGAGATTGTGTTTGAGGCCATCCACATATAGGACCTTTTAAGCCTTAGTATTCTTATCTAGGATGAATGTTCCTTTCCCTTTTATTTTAGTTGGGGCATTGTTCCCAAACGTTATGCTAACTTTCCTATTTTCTTTAAGAGATAGGAACTTGCTTTTATCTCTAGTCATGTGCTTAGAGAATCCACTATCCACATATCACTTTTCCTCTTGATCATGTCCATAAAATACAACAAAACATGCCTCATTTCTATCTTTCGTTTCCATTTTTTTATGTTCTTTTGAGGAGCAAGAAGATCATACTTATGTTGTCTATTATGATTAAACAATTTACTCCTACACTCATTAGCTTTGTGCCCATAGTTATGGAAAAAATAACACTCAATATCATTCATAATGGGTGATAATGAGTTTCTTTCTTAAGTGGAGAATTTTCTAGATTTATAACCTTCATCTTTTTCAACTTTAATGAACTTCTAGTAAACAAATTTATGACCAAACTTATGATACGTAAAAAAATTCTATAAAATAACTTTGGATACCTGAAATAATGCTTCTGTTGAGATTAGGTAGATCTGTTGAAATTCTACTGGCTTGCTTAATAATGGGTAGGTCTGCACTAAGGTGCAATCTCAGTTTTGGTTGGGTTGACATTCTTCTGATTTTCTTTTGTTTTTGTCACCATTTAATCCTTACCAAATCTTCCTTTAAGTGCTTCTACATAGCTCTAAGGCTCCTTGTTTCCTAGGGACCTGGAACTCGATTATCCTTTCGAAGTTTGTTGAGGCTCTTTATATCCTACACTAGCTTTGCTTATTGTTGGTATTTGAGAGCAAAGAAGATCTCCAATGCTTCTGAACCCCTAGTCAATATGAGGGGTAGATCCATCTTGGACTTGATCTTCACGAGATTTGTAATCAAAGATACAAATTTTTCCTCCAACTCTTTCAGTTCGTTTCCCATTCAGTTACCTAGTTCATAAGAAGCTCCTCTTTTCTCCAAGCTTATTCAAGTTGAGTTTATAGAGAGATGATATCTCCATCATATGCATCCAAACTAACCTTTCTTTTCCTTTTTAAAAATTATAGCTTTAGGACTTCATTCTCATCTTCTAGTCTATCATGTCACTTTTGTTTGTTCTTTAATTATTGAACTAGAATGTCCTTAATCTTGAGAGTCTCTTCTAACTTTACTTTTTGAAGCTTATAATATTCATTGTTAGAATTATACATAACATATTTAACTCTCATAATTTTCTTTTTCAACAACTTATTCTTCTTCCCGACCTTCTTCAGCTCCTCTAGTGCACTAAATAGTTCTTCCTCGAGGTCCACCACTCCTTCATGATCTGATTTGTCTTCAAATTTACTCACAAATTCAAATTCCATGAGTGTACATTCCTCTTGTTATCCCTTTGATCTGTATTTGAAAGCTTGAGAGTTTATGGTGAAAGTTGCAAGTGAAATGATTAGGGTTTAAAACACTTATGTCAATTTCATTAACACATTAACATACTTTAAAACTCAGTTTTGCATAAAATAAAGAAGACATAAATACCATAATAGTACGCACAAGAAAACAAATGATGAAGGAGTTCACCCCTCTTGGGCTACATCTCTTGGTCTAGCTTCCAATGTTGGGCCCATTTCGTTATGCTAAAAAATATGTGTTTACATCAATTCATAGTGCTCAGAATGCTAAAAAAATGTCTCTAATAGCTCCAAAAAATTCAAAAAGGCCCTACTTTTTCTACACTCAAATAGGTTAAAAACTGACTGAGTTATGCTCCAATGAAGTTTTCTGTGAACTATCTTACAATTCACATTTCCCTGCAATCTGTTTTACAATTTTCGCCTTTTTCGGCCATGTGGAGTGACAAATTCACCCTGTGTTGGTGAGATTCCCGCCAAACCGGGTGCAAATTATCACTTCATTAATTTTCCTCGGTCGGCCTTTAACCTGCTAAAAACGCGCTAAGTGGTTGTGTTATTGCCATTGCTTTCAGAGTTTACAAAAGAAATCCCCGCCACAGTGAACTCAAGTTTTTGACTTGGGTTGAGCGTCGTGGTTGAGTATGTGGTGTGGGGTTAGCGGGAACCCTACCCAAGGAAGGTCTCGCTCCCCTCTGTATAATCCTTTGACTGGGGAAATAAAATATTTGTGGACTGTGGCATGTGTTCACCGTAGAACTAATCGCCGGGTTCTAAACCTTAACCTCTGCTCCAGACCTTGACATAAAATTTTACCTCCACTCGATGGTTACAAGTGACAGTTGGAGTCGACTGCTGGGTTAACACTGAGAGACTGAGCCAATCCAAAACTTTAGATATATTTATTTAATATGGTTTTGTTGTATGAAATATATTGTATGCACCATTAGTTACCATAGAGTTGGCAATGACTTTGGTTAATGCATTTATAATAAGGTTTGGATTGGTGTAATGCATTTCCCATTGATATAGAATGGGTTTCAACTTTAGATATAACACATACATAAAATTTGGGGTCAGGTTAACCCATGACCCTGGTTGGTGAACCGGGGTCTAGGGTTAACCCCGGTTCCCACCTCCAAACTTGCAACCATTAAATTTTAAATACAATATTAAAATAAGAAACATGCAGCGGTCTAGTCGTTAAGCCTATGGTTTTTTGGTGGGAGGTCATGAGCTCGACTCCCGTGGGCTGCTCAGACTCCATAAAAAATTTTACATGGCCAAGAGGAGGTCACGTGGCAGCCACCAATTAGCCCATGTGGATCTCTCTCATTGGGCCAACATACAATTCCATCAACCAATAAAATCACCCCAAATCGAACCAATCAATTGATTACAAGTGGTAGTCAACAACTGGTCCACACAGCACAGTCAAATACCCAGTCAGTGTATGGACTGCTGACTAGTTTTACCTGCAACCTTTTTCCAAAAAAAATCAGTTGTTTCCAAAATCGATCACAATGCGATATCGGGAGCATTCGATGTTGGATTTGAGTGAAACAAGTTGTGTTGGATTCAGGGCGACGAGATCTTCACTTTGGTGTTTGTTTTGAGCCAATCCGATCACTTCGAATTTTGAGCATTAAACTGATTCACCAGATCATTCCTCCCCACTAGAATATTTTGGACCTGCAAAATCTCTTTATCAATCAAAAATTAGGTTAGGGTACAAATCCCTCACCCTTACAGTCTCAATCCAATGAACTTTTCTTGAATTTGTCACTTTGAGATTTTCATGAAAATACATCACTTTCCCTGACTTTGGAGTCCTTGTCTTGTTGTCAACAATGACATCTTGCTGCATTTTCCCAAAATATGTAGAACAACAAACGAAGGAATATGAAAATTCCCTCCTTGTTATTCAATCAAAGGAAACTTACGCAATTTCAAATTATTCTCACTTTGAACATTGTCGCCATGACAATGCTTACCATGTCTAGCCTTGCACTTGGCTCGATTCTTTAACAAATGCAATCACCATTGCCATGCACCATCCTTTTTTAAAGCCAACACATTATGGAACCCACAAGAATAATTTTTGGAACCAATGTACTCTTTTTCAAATTTATTTTTCATTTTCTCTTTGACCCCTGCATTCTTTAACACTGGCATCTTATTCACACCAATGTTCAACAATTATGAATCCTGTTGCAAATTCACTTCATATTGTTTACCTATTTTAGGAGGCAACATATTAGACTCCTGAAACACCTTATCACATTCATTATCAACCTCAATGAAATCATATTTCAAATTTGAATCATATCCTTGAAAGGCTTCATTCTTAACATCTTTATGCTTGAACATTAACAATGAAAAATTATGACTACCGTTAACAATTTTCTTCATTTTTCTAGCATTCATAAGAGACAAACCCATTTTCTTACTATGTTCTCTAAATATGTACTCAATCCCATTCTTGAAAAAATGATATTTGTTCTTATGGTGATTAAAAATGGCTCTCCTATCATAAAGATATGGGCTTCTCAAAACTATACCACATATATCAAGTAGAACTACATCAAGTTCAACTTCATCAAGATACTTTGCAGTGATTGCAAATCTAAGTATGGACTTCCTTGTCATATGCAATTTTGCATTCTCACATACCCAACCTAAAGGATAAGGTTTAGGATGAGGAATGGTCTACAAATTCAACTTCTTGACAATTTATTTAGAGATAAGATTTGCTTGTGAACCACTATCAAACAATGTGTCTATCTTGGTATGCTTTGAAATAAATCTAATATGGAAAAACTCAACTCTTGTTTTTTCATCTTGAGTATCATTGAGACAACTTGAAGAAATAGTACTTGCAATGTCCTTACCTTTAAACCCATGGATGTGATCTTTGTTTCATCTTTAGAATCAGAACCTAAATCATGTTGTGTAGTTGCAACTGCCTTCTTCTTCTCTTTTTTCTTAAAATTTTTGGGTCTCATATCTGGATGAAGTTTCCAACAATGATCTTCATCATGTCCCTCTTCGAAACAATGTTTTCATGTAATTTTTTCTTTCTCCATCTTGATGGAAGCATTCTTCTTTACTTGTCCATTGAACTTACCCTTTCATTTTTCTCTAGATGTAAAGAAACTCTCACTTTTCTCATATGAAACATGTTTCCCTCTTGCTTCTAGATGTGTGGGCTGCACACAAACTTAATCTAAATTTGTAGGGTTAAACATGAGAATAGTGTGTCTCAAATATTCAAACCTCCAATGTATTTCAGCAAAGTATCTTGAGATGGAAAATCTACACCTAATATCAATTTTCTCCTTCTAAACTCTTGGGTATAACTTTGCACACTTTGACACTTTCCTTGCCTAAAGTTTTGCCAATCCATTATAGCTTTCTACATGTATGCTAATGGATAAAATTGTCTTCTTAATTCAGCAAAAAAATCATTCCAAGAGGATAAGACCTTACCATGTTTCTTCATGTCCTCTTGAGTTTTGGCTTCCCACCAAATAAGTGTTGCACTTTTCAACCTTAATGAAGCAAGCTGAATTTTGGTCTCATAATACTTGATCCTTTGTATCCTACAATACACTTGGAGCTAACGCACCCAATTATCTAATCTCTCAGAATTTACCTCTCCATTATACATAGGCAATTCAAACTTTATGTGAAGTTTTAACGATGGCATTTTACCACGTCCCTTTGGAGAATGTGGAGGTGTTTGTGAAGGGGTTGATGTAGAAGATGATGATGGTGAAGATGGAGATGAGGATGGAGGTGAAGAGAATGGTGGATACAAAGGTGGTTTATCACCATTCCCTCCATTCCCTTTTTTAGGCTTGTCCCCATCTCCTCCATCTCCTCTTGGAGGCTTGTCTCCCTTTGGAGGTTTGGAGATCTCACCTTGCAACCTTGTGTTTCTCTCTTCATAGAGAATTTTCATCATTTGTGTCATGTAAAAGAATTATTTTATGAAATCATTTTCATCCTCTGACATATTTCTAAGCTCTCCTTCATGTGACATGACTGGTGAAGCTTCAGGTGCAACTTTAGGTGAAATTTGTTGTGGAGATTGTGGAAAATGTGCTCTCCTTGTCCTTGAACTAACTTGAGGACTTGCAACCACAAGATTTTATTCTCCTCTTTTGAGCTTTAACCTTGTAAGAATCAGAAACACTTGCAAAAAAATTAAACCCTCAAAGCAACTAAAAACCAAAGCTTCGATACCAAATTGATCTGTATTTGAAAGCTTGAGAGTTTATGGTGAAAATTGAAAGTGAAATGATTATGGTTTTAAACACTTATGTCAATTTCATTAACACATTAACATACTTTAAAACTCAGTTTTGTAGAAAATAAAGAAGACATCAATACCATAACAATACACACAAGACCAAAAATGATGAAGGATTTTACCCCTCCTAGGCTACATCTCCTGGACCAACTTCAAATGTTGGGCCTCTTTAATTATGCCCAAAAATATGTGTTTACATCAAGTTAAAGTTCTTAGAATGATAAAACAATGTCTCCAATGGATCCAGAACAATAAAAAAACACCTAGATGGGCTCTTTCTGCACTCAAATGGATGAGTTATGCTCCAATGAAGTTTTCTGCTAACTGTCCTACAATTCACACTTCTCTGCAATCTTCTCTACAATTTCTGCCTTTTGTAGCCACGTGGAGTGACAAATTCGCCCCATGTCGGCAAGATTCCTATTGCACCGAGTGCAACTTTTCACTTCATTAATTTTCCTCGGTCGGCCTTTAACCTGCTAAAAATGCTCCAAGTGGATACATTATCGCCATTGATTTTGGAGTTTACAAAAAAAATTACGCTACACCGAACTTAGGTTTTTGACCTCGTTTGAGAGTTGTGGTTGAGTATGTGATGTGGGGTTAGTGGGAACCCTTTCCAAGCTAGGTTCCACTCCCCTTTTCTTAACCCTTTAATCTTGGCAATAAAATATTCGTGGACCGTGGCATGTGTTCACCGTAGAACTAACTGTTAGGTTCCAAACCTTAACCTCCACTCTAGACCTTGACATAAAATTTTACCTCTGCTCGATGGTTACATGTGAGGGTTGGAGTCGATTTTCGGGTTAACAATATTAGAATACACCAATCCAAAAATTTGGATATATTTATTTAATATGGTTCATTGTATGAAATATATTGTATGCACCACCGGTTACCATATAGTTGGAAATAACTTTGGTTAATGTGTTTATAATAAGGTTTGGATTGGTGTAATACATTTCTCGCCGTTATAGCATGGGTTTCAACTCTGAATATAACACATACATAAAATTTTGGGTCGGGTTTGACCCCTGACCCTGGTTGGTGAACTAGGGTCTAGGATTAACCCCGATCCCCACCTTCGAAATTGCAACCATTAGAGTTTAAATACGATATTCAAACCATATAGAATAAGAAACATGTGACATTATAGTGGTTAAGTTTGTGGTTGTTTGGTGGGAGCTCACGCGTTTGACTCTCGTGGGCTACTCAACCTCCATATAAAATTTTGCATGGCCAAGAGGAGGTCACGTGGAAACCACCAATTGGCCCACGTGGCTCTCCCTCATTGGGCCAACACACAATTCCATCAACCAAGTAAATCACCCCAAATCGAACCAATCAAACAATGACAAGTGGTAGTCAACAAATAGTCCATAGAAACATAGTCAAATTCCTAGTCAGCTACCCAGTCAGTGTATGGACTGCTGACTAGGTGTATCTGCAACCTTTTTCCCAAAAAATTTAGTTGTTTCCCAAATCAATAGGAACGCGATATCGGGAGCATCCGATGTCAGAATTGAGTGAAATGAGTTGCATTGGATTTAGGGAGACAAGATCTTTTATTTGGTGCTAGCTTCAAGCCAATCCAAGCACTTTGAATTTTGATCATTAAACTGATCCAATAGATCACCCTTAGAGAATTATTCACTACTTGCCTCAGATAACTCATTTTCTTGGAGTAAAATATATTTTTCTTTCGAGTCTTATTCTTCTAATATTTATGTTCTCTGTATTGTCTCTTCTTTTATATCTCCTTCTCTTGCTTCTCAACATTATATGGATATTTAGAAGAAAAATTTCCTACTCTACCACATTCAAAACACTTAAAAGGTTTATTTCCTTTGCATTTTATTGATCCTATTTTAAGTTTCCATATCAATTGAGCCATATCCTCATCTGAGTCACAAATAGAGTAATCTCTCTTTGGATTTCATTGAGGCTTTTAAAACTAGCTCTGAATTATCTCCTCCAATTATCATCTCACAGGTTGCGAGGGTTCCATGCAACTGCTCCATTATTAGATTGTTTAACTTTGTCATCTCTTCTATGGCTGAGATTTTGGAATTAAATCTCATTGGGAGCGATCTTAAAACCTTTTGGACAAATACCCCTTATTTAATGTCTTCACCAAGTCCTCTAATCACATTAGCTAATTCATCAAATCTAAGGAAGTATTCAACAATGTTTTCTTCCTCATTCATTATAAGACTTTCAAATTCCATTCTATAGGTTTTAAGTTTGGCCTTCTTTACCTTTTCATATCCTATTTTGTAGTTATCGAGCTTGTCATAGGCTTCTTTTTTTTATTTGCAGTGCATCACCTTTACCAACTTGGATTAGTTAAGACCAACTACACTTGTGTTCTTAGCCTTTGCATTATTGTTATATGCTCCCCTTTCATCATGATCTATAGGTGGAGTTACTAGAGCTATGTATCTAGATTGTATTGCAACCGATACATCCACTCCAAGAGACATGATGTATGCTTCTATTATGAATCTCCAAAATACATAATTAGCTCCATCAAAGACCGACACTCTTCTTGTGTAGATATCCTGATTTTCCTGATTTTCCATGATTTATTGTGGATCTACCTTCCATTGATTAAACTGTTCCTGAAGGAACCCACTTTGATACAAGTTGTTGGGAATCAGGAATTATTGGGGGGGTGAATACATAATTATAAATCTTTTCTTCTTTAAACAAATATCACACAATAATTTACTACAAATATGAATTCACAACTGCACATAGTGATTTTAACGTGGAAACCCTTCTGGAAGAATAAAAACCAAAGCTTGTTTTTATTATGATGTAAATTCAAAGAAATCACTTTGTTTACATCGATTATTTTGTGAGAAACTACTTACTAGAGGCCCCAATGCCCTCAGATAAGTAGGCACCAACTCGCTTAGAGGCACCAACCTTAGATCTGTATAGGCACCAACCTTCTATTGCTAGTTAGATCTACCCTTTCATAGGATTTTCAAACTGACACCTTTAACAATGCTCTGTAATTTAATTACAATTTTTTATCACTGCTCACACAAAACCACATTAACTTTTTCAGCTCACATATTCCTTAACTGGATCTTTGCTCTTCTGCAAGAATACACCAATATGCAATCTACAACATTTTTCTTCTACAAAAATACTTTCTATCAAGTTCATCTACTTTTAATTTGTGTTCTCTACACATTGTGCACTCACTGTAGCTGTCTTACCTGCACTTCACTTCATTGTTTCTCTACATTTTCATTCCAATTACACATTGCTTTGGAAAATGTACTTCAATTAATCCTTCTTAAGCTCGAGGAGTTTCTTTAGATCATTGCAGTTGCAGTTTAGTGTATATTTCCTCTAACAGTTAGTTTCTACTCCTTGGAATACTAAGTGGATCTATATTTAATTCCACCAACCACACTTTACATTTAAAGCTTCTCTATCTTTAGCTACAATTACACCAACTACCAAACTCAATCAAGCGTTGCATTCTATATGGGTGGTTATCCATCACTTATCATCAACAATTTGGATCACATCCTCTGTTTTCCACACTACTCCATTATCTAGCAATGCAACAAAATAATTTAATTTCATAATTGATTTCGGTGCCCAATCATTAACTGTTGAAGATCTTCGTGACTTGAGCTCCTTTTCTATATGACCACAACTATGGCCAAAGCCTTACCACCTGATGTTCTTATCCTCATATTCAGGTTTAGGCCTTCTCCATTGTTGCACTCTAAGGAAACCATCCTGACGACTAAATTACCGAACAACTCATATTTTGGGCCCACTTCCAACTCCAATAGAATTCGACAATTATATGACATAAATAATATTCCACAAATGCAACCTGTTAGCACAATTCCCAATATTTTTTCACATCATTAGTTGATGATTCTTCTTTTGTCATTATAACATCACCATGCCACATGGAATCCTCTTAATGATGCCATGTGTCACATGTATTTGGCCCTCTTAGCTATCCAAAAACTTCAAAAATACCTGCCACGTGTCACTTTCACAAGGTACCACATCATCATCCATGCCTAGTTAGCACCACCTCACATCCTATGTTCTTCAACCATGTCATCTACATGTACAAAGAGTAAAGCTGGGTTTAGGTGTTATTCCTATGTTTCCTTTGAAATGAACCCTTTAGGAAAAAATTCCCGACTGACACTGGAACTTCAAAATCATAGAAAACTATGTTCATGGGTTTGGGTCTGGACCCTTTTGCACCTGCAATCCCAAAAAAATTGAATTTAGGACTCTTCAACACCTACACCCTCGAGAAATTTGACTGGACCAAACAATTGGATGACCCCGAACTAGTACAAAGTTAAACCTTATCTTTCACACACTCCTTATTTCATTTTCAAGTGGCCTAGACCATCAAACTTATTTAACCAAAGTTTAATGTATGAATTCAACCTCTAATATCTCTCCAACCCTTTGGATATTTTAGAAGGGTGATATACCATTGGAAAGGTGTTCTAGAAGGTTATCCATCTAGGAACTTTGTAGGGGAATTTGACTTAATAGTTTTCTCATAAAATATTTGCAACAACCAGGTCTCTAGACCATCATAACCACCAACCATAGGGATCCTTCAATTATTATACTTCTATGATGGTTCCTACCAATGACCTAAAAAACTAGCTTGATGTTGCCCCTGACATCAATGACTACACAAATTCAATCTCCAAGACCAATCATAGGTGCCAATGAATAAAAAAAATATGTCCAAAAATCTCTAGCATTGTGTCCAACAATCTCCAACATTGTGTCCAACAGAAGAAAAAAAAATGAGGTTACTTTGACCTCTTAATTGTTAAAAAAATGTAGCTCAATTTGACTTTATACTTAGTCAAATTGAGTAAATCGAATTTCCAAATTAGCAGGACAACTTGGAGGTAGTTAAATAATGTGACATGGCTCTTGTCACTTAGTTAGCTCAGTAAATTCGAGTTAGAGTGCTTGGAGTTCAGTTATGCATGCATGATTGCTAAATTTTAGTAATATGGTTCAGTTATTTTTAGTTCTATTTAATTATATGGCCTCTAACAATTGATAGAGTCAGTTGAAGGTCACTTGTGCAGTGGGATAATAGTCTAACTCAGAGATATGCCAGTTAATTGATCAATCAGCCCAAAATTGATAGTGCATGCAAGGAATTCGAGTTCCTCATCTGAAGTGGAGATGACAAAGAAGTGTAACATGTGTTGTATACTATTCTGAGTGTACAAGTGTTGCAGGAAGTCAAAATATCAATCCTTGGGAATTAGGAAATAAATTTGGAGGAAATTCCTAAATAATAGGGGCTAATTTCCTCAAGATTTGTGCAAGGAAATAGGATGTTAGGTGAGAAAATATTTGGCTAACTGTTGGCTAGAGTTTCTCATTAAGAAGATAGACAAATTATTCTTTTTCAGGTTTAACTCATAGCTGGAGCTAGCATTTGTAATAGTTTCTCTATTCAAATGGTTAATGCAAAGAGGTTTGAGTGGTTTTTCCCAGTTAGGTTCCCCTGTAAAAGCATTGTGTATTTATGGTTTTGATTATTGCATGTTTATGCATGTTGTTCTAAACTGTGATTTCCATTTCGCAGACCAATAGAGTAGAATTTCATCTCTTGATTTTAGATTAAATTTCTTGATTAGTTTCAATTCTATCAATTTTTTCTACACGGTATCAAAGCGAAATCACATTAGAACCAATATTTCAAAATTTTCCCCTAGGAATTTTTAATTTTCATCTTCAGTGTAGTAGTTTTTCTTCAAGATTGGGAGGATACCTTTCAACGGACTAATATTGGAGTATGCCCTGGACGGTAGCTCAAATTTCATAGCCTGGAAGGATCACATGGAAGAAGTTCTCGATGATAATGGTGTGCTAGAATATGTTAACACTCACATTGCACAACCTCCACAGTTGGATGCACAACAATTATCCCAATGAAAGAAGGATGTTGCAAAGACCAAGATAATTATTCTGGAAGGTGTGAGGGACCATGTGGTCTAAAATATCCATGGAAAAGGGACTCCATTTGCTATGTGGAAGACACTGAATAAGCTATTTAAAAATAGAAGTTACCATAGAAAATTTTCCTTAAAGGACAAACTTCGAAACATAATGATACAAAATAATGATACCATTCCATAATATCTCTCCAGATTTACTCAAGTTCATGATGAGCTTGGAGGGGTTGGGGTGAATGTTGCAGAAGATGCCGAGGTGAGCCTATCTCTTTTAGGCCTTCCAAAATCTTCGCTCAACTACCAATACTCTATGAATGGACGAGAAAAATTATTGAATTGGGAAAGGTTGTGGTTCGATTTGGTTCAAGAAGAGTTAAGGAGAAATACCAGAGATGGAACTTTATCTAGAGCTGAGGATGAAGATAATTTTGTCTTGGTTAGATATGCGAAGAAGGGTAAAGGAAAGAAGAACCCTAAAAAACTAAATCTAGCTAAAATAATGGCAAGAATAAAGACATGAGCAAGATCAAATGTTTCCACAGCCACAAATTCAAGCACTATGGAATCAAATTTCTGCGCAAGAATTCTACCAAGAAGCGTTCAGGAGGAGCATGAAGTGAAGCACTAGATTCAAAATTCAATTTATACTTCACCCTAATAGCATGCATGCTAACACTGTTATGGGAGTGTGTAGTACTTTGATTATGATGCCTCGTTCCATATGATAGGGTGCAAGTAGTTTTTTAGTAGCCCAGAGGAGAAGGATCTTGTAATATCCCCAAATTTTATTTTTCATTTAATAGGATTAACAAAGTTTATTTGGGGAGTGATAAGCATAACAAAATTTTTTAATATGGGCATTGGAGACATTTTTGGTACATGGGACTTAGGAGAAATTGAAAATATCGACCTTAATGGGATGTGGGGGCCACCCCTCAAGGAAAAATCGATTTTTTGGAAAGGAGATCAAAATATTTGGATGAGGGACCCACAAGGAAAGGTGAAGAAACAATTATAAATAGAGGGTTGAAGGCAAAATTGAGTACCTTTTGATAACTTGTCATTTTAAATATTGTTTCTCAAGTTTTTCAGCTGAGCCATAGTTGTTATTTAGCACCAGAGGTTTCCAAGGGGAAATCTCAGCCTCTTCTTCGGTGGACCACAAGTTCCACCCTAAGGAGGAAAAGTATACTCATCTTTGGTAGCTGGGAGGATACCATGCAGATACCACACATTTCTAGTTCAACTAGGACACATGAAAGGAGCCACACAATTATTATTGGAAAGTTGTGCCAGAGATAGGGGCTACACTATTGCTGAAGCATTCCTTAACCAAATTATAGGAAAAAAGAGAAGTATTTACAAGAGCATGAGGTATTTCCACAACAATACTAATTTCTGGAGCAGGGGCTTGCATCATCTTTCCCAAGAACTACACACTCTTTCATGGGGGCCAAGTGTGGGGTGTCTTGTGAAAGGGATTGAGGATTTGGGGTTATTTGGAATTGGATTGGGGGAGATCATGGGGAATTTTCTAGAATTTTGGTAGAGTAGAAAGCCCAACATCTGCTATAGGTTACAATTTCTTCTTGTGGAGGAGGACCAAGAATTTTGGGGTCAATTTTGGAGCTTCAAACCTAGAGAAACCCCTTTCTATGTTTTCTAGGTTTTTGGAAAGGATGTCAGAAATAATTTTCCAGAATTTTATGGGAAGATATGAGGGGTAAAACGGGGTTCCCAACGTAGCCAACAACTGGAGGAGCTAGGGGGAAATTGGGCTGAAATTCTGAGGTCGACATTTGGCCAATTACTTCATGGATTTTTGTGGGTTATTGGAGGAGAGCCCGAGGTTAATTTCCCGGATGAGCACCAGAGGAGGCCCTAGAAGCCATTGTTTGCAACCAACAGTGCAATTTTAACTAGGTCAGTGCAAATATTGTTGAGGACAACCACATTGCATGTTAGAGCAGTTGATTTCATCACCTGGGCATTTTTATCTTGGCTTGGGCAAGCCCAGGTGCATGCTTTTTTATCTTACCTTCGTACCCAACATTTATATTAATAAAATGGCTCAAATCAACATAGTTTATGGATATTTCTAGGTGTTTATTGTGTTGTAAATTTTGTGTGTGTGTTTTTTACTTTGTTTAAATTTATCAGATACAACATGCTTGATTAAAAAGTGATAATCATGCTTGCTTTGTTTAAACATGCATAGTAAAATTTAAACAAAGCAAGCATGATTAAACATGCTTGGCCATAATGATTAACAATGATTACAATGGTACTATACTGGTATCAGAGCATGATCTTGGCCAATTGTGGGGAAGCTAGCAAGATCATGAAGGTGTTAGACTTGCTTGCACAGTGATTGGTGAGATTATAGATACTCCAATGATGCAAAAAGGGAAGAGTACACAAGGGCTCATGGAAGAGTTGATGAGGAAAACCAACATTTGGTGAGACAAAACCAACAGATTCTAGAGGGGGTGAAACAAATGATACAAAACCAACAAAGAATCCAAGCATGGGAATGCTCAACCCATCAATAAGACACCCATATGTATGGTTAGTTTGGTTGTCCTACCATGAATCATTTTATGGATGAACTGGAGAGGAGAATCATAGGTCAAGGATGAGATCATAATGTAGAGGAGCACAGTTATAAGATGAGACCAGGGGGAATTTCTACTGGTGGAGACCTTACTTTAGATATTAGGATCTTGAGGGGGAGATTGAGCATGAGGTTGATGGTGCACAAGAGGTTCATTTTGATATACTCAATGTGTCGCGGGAGTCACCCTCGTTGGAGATCCCTTTTCTAGCTCCGATTGACACCTTAGCAGAGGGAGTAGATCATACACCTTGAAGGCCATATGATGATATTGTGACCACCATTAATGAGGTACCATCCGTTGTAGAGGTATCCATTGATGAGGTGTCGAGGACCGTGTTCTAGTTTTCAGGTGATGGTAGCCCATAAAAAATCAGGGAGGTGTCACGAGACATATCCATTATTGAGGTGATAATGGGCACATAGCTACCCAAAGTCATGACAAGGTTATTAGATGATAACTAACCAAAAAAAGATTCTTACAATAATTTTTGTGTATGTGTTTTTTACTATGCTTGCTTTGGAATGCCCAATTTATCATGCTTGATTAAACAGTGATAATCATGCTTGCTTTGTTTAATCATGCTTTCTTAATCATGTTTTCTTTGTTTAAATTTTGCTATGCTTGCTTTGTTTAAATTTATCATTGGAATTTCCATTAAATTGTAAATGGCTAAGTAGTTAAAATCGATTTCTACTAACTAGTACAAAATGTCTAATTAGTTACTAAAAAAACGACTAAAATTTTCATATAAACAACTATTTTTTGGTAGGTGACCAATAGTAGCTAATTTACAGTATCTTATAACGCGACCAACTTTTGGTCTTTTTTAGCTTAGTCATTAATTGGTTATCTCAATTTTGTTGTCTAGTTGTATATTTGGTCATTAATTTAGTTACCGATTTAGTCATTGATTTGATCATTAATTTAGTTATTGATTTGGTCCTTAATTTGGTCATTGATTTAATCTTTGATTTAGTCAATATATTACTATATGATCACCCAAGAAAACCAATTAATGACCAAAGAAATATGACCAAAATGTTGGTCGTGCTATAAGATACTATAAATTAGCTACTAATAGTCATATATATGAAAATTTTAGTCATCGTTTGAAACCAATTAATGACGGAAGAAATATGACTAAATTTTAGTCATGTTATAAGATACTGTAAATTAGCTACAATAGTCGTATATATGAAAAATTTAGTCGTCATTTGTATTCACAAATTTATCATTTGCAGTAGTCATTTATTCATTATATAAATGACTAATTTAGTAGTTTATATTCATTCATTTACTTTCGTTAATAATCATTATAAATGACTAATTTAGTAGTATATTTATTTTATTTGTGTTCATCATTAATCAATATAAACTACTATTTTAATAGTTTTAGATTGACTTTATGTGTTCATTATTAATCAACATAAATTAATTAGTATGATTTTGCAACTAAATTTAAAAAAAAATGTCGTACAATTTACATGTTCATCTAATATGAAAACGAAAAGTTACATATGTTAATTACAATACTAAGTAATATCAAGTGCAACTATAAATAATTCCAACCACATAAATTATATTATATAAAATGTCAAGTATTACAATATGAGTTTCCAACTTAATATTGGTTGGAGTACAATTTATAGATAAAATATTGTTCATCACTTAAAAACATTATCATTATCTTGCCAAGGAATTGCAAGTGAATTCACCAACTCAAAAAACTTGACCATCAGTATTTATGTGTGTGTCTTATGCGGGATATTGGCTCTACAGGTACCACTAGAATAGTTAACTTCTCTCTCTTTCTCACTCTAGTGTTATTGTTCCCCTATTTCTTCAATCCTTGCTTCTTACCATCAATACTAAGTCCACTTTCCGCAAAAAGAAAACAAAAAAAGTTACAATGCAGAGTATAAGACATGAAAGTCGATGAAAACTGGAATATAAAATAAAGTAGATTTTAAATGATTTATACGATATATAGCTCAACATTAGCAATATTGTTAATGTCATTTTTCCCCATAAAAGAAAGAAATTCAAACAAGTTTTCTTTAGCTGGGAAATAGTGGCCACTATGTGGCCAAATGAACTATATAAACAAAGAAAATAAATGTCATAAATAAACACAATAGAGCTAGAAATTTCTACTAAGAATGTCTTATGCTCCACTTTTGTAGTTGTATCGTTTCCTCTAGTTATCTCTAAGAAGCAGTGACACTTCAACAATAAAACTGGTTAATAGAAATCTAATAGGTGGAGCAAAGTATCGCTGACACAAGATTACAACAAGAAACTAAAAAAGAATAAGACGTGACTTTGTAAATTGTGATAGTAACCAAGAATATAGCTTCAATATAGTAATCTTCAATTATCAATTTACTATTCCAAGGGAAAAGGAATTCAATTCCCATAAGCCAACAAATTATGTATGCCCCTTATTTTCCCTGTAATTAATTGAGCAAGATTAGCACACACAATTTCCATTTAGAATCTCTAAAATGATTGTTAAATTGGACAACTAGGTCCAAAATCCATGTTGTGATGCTCAGATGAAGACACCAAAATTTTTATTGGGTTCCTCTTTTGGATAGGTACAAGATTGATCTAAAGATCATCTTGATCCGATGAGCAGAACATTTATTTTGTATTTATTTTTAATACTTTCAAAATATGTGCAGGTTGGCCTTAAGGTTTTACACCCCCAGCAAATGTGCCACACACCCTTAGTGATTGATATAAATAGAGTAAACATTGGAGGAAATTTCAGTCATCTCATCCTCACACATTCTCTCTTCTCTTCTGATTGGTTAGATCTTCTTGGAGGCAGTTTTATGTTCACACGTGGGAGAAAGACAAAGACTTTTTTGGGTGCAGTTAGGGTTTTACCGCAGGTTTGGCCAGCGTTGACTTTGGTCAACGCATGGTCCAAAGGAGCTGATTTTTGGCATAGAATTAGATTTATGCAGTCCGTACATTTTGGCACAAGAACCGAGGTTAAAGGTTGACCGAAGACTGAGATGAGTTGACTTTTCTGGACAACGTTGAATTTTCTGGGGTTGAATTTGAGTTGACCATTTGTCTTTTTTGAGGGTTGTTGTGACACATGCTGGGCTGGCTGAGCAAGGAGACTTTGCTGGTTGAAGCGTCCTGCTGATCACCATAACGCACCAGCAAATATATATTTTTTTGGCTTGTCTTCTATTGATCCACTGGTATGTTCTATCAACATTTTACTTAATGATTTATGTGATTGCTATCTAGTATTGAAGAGAAAGTAAAATTGCATCAAGCATACAACATCTACATAAATCTACATGGTATCAGAGCTAAGGTGAAGACAAAGTCCTAATTTGTAGCAATCACTGAAGAAGAAAATGGGTTCCACAAACTATGGCTTCAAGGAGGATGAAAAATTGATTAGGAAGGATGAATTCCATGCTTGGAAGATGATATTGGATCTTAAATTGGAAGACCAAGATGTCATGGACTATGTGCTGGGTAAAATCCAAGAAACTCCATCCAGTACTACTGCTGCTGCCAAAACAAAGTACATGAAGGGGGAGATCAAAGCAAAAATGATGATCAGGGAATCCATTCATAAGATTCTGGTGGCCTACATCTCTGAGCTAGGTACATCCAAAGAGATGTATGATAAGTTGGTCCTCATGTTCAAGGCCAACAATGAAAATTAAGTACTATTCTTCAAGAATCAATTGAAGAATCTGAAGAAAGGCATGGATGAGTCTGTTCAATCATACTTTCTGAAGCTGACCGATATCAGGAACAATTTGCTGGATATTGGGGACAAAATAGCTGATCGAGAGATGGTACTCACTGCACTTGGAGGGCTCCCATCCGAATGGAATGTGTTCAAAACTACCATTCTAAATAATAATGTGATACCTGACTTTGACGAAGTACTATCGAGATGCGTTCAAGAAGAGACAAGAATTAAGGAGTATGGAAATGAATGAAATGCTGCCTACGCTACTCATTCTAGAAAGGAACTTTGGTGGTCCAAAGAACAAAGGAAAAACAGGGGCCCAAGGAAAGAGGGGCAAGTGTTTTACTTATCATAGGCCAGGTTACTATGCTATAGAATGTCCTTTCAAGAAGGATTCTCCTGATGGTGATGACAATAACAACAACTGGAGGAATGGAAATCAAAGGAATAACAGGTTCAAGGGAAAGAGGAAGGATCCCTACGGCGGAAATGATAAACCTTTAAAAAGATTAAGAAACTCTAAGTATGGGGAATCAAATGTTATTGATAAAGAAAATGAATACATTCTTGTATCTACTCTCTCTGTTGCATCTCCACCTGACACTATGGATGTCTGGTTGATATATAGTGGTGCCTCAAGGCACATCACTGGGTTCAAGGAAGCACTCTCTGATATGATTGAGAAGGATACTAATCTGGAAATTATCCTTGGAGATAATGCCACATATCTCGTGAAATGGACAAGGACTGTGACCCTCCACTTGTCTCAAGGTCAAGTCCTCCGCTTGCAGGATGTACTCTATGTACCAAATTTGAAGAAGAACCTTGTGTCTATAAGATAGTCCTTTCTTGTTGAGATGGAGTGTTGAAGTTTGCAATAAGAAACAGTGAAGGAGATATCCTGAAACATCATCCTTGATCCTAGTTGGAAAATAATCACCTAAACTAGGTGCGGCCCACACAAGCTATTTTTAGGTGTATGTCTATTTTTAGACATGGTGAGCATATTCTATATGTAGCAGGAGGCTATTTGTAGATGGTTGGTTAAATGTGAAAAATAGATGAGATTCTATTTTTATAATATTGGGCGAAGTCTATTTATAGATCGCTGATCTAAAAATAGATGCATGTTGATTATTATTAGCCCTTAATAATAATCAGACACTAAACAACAACTTATTCTCTTGGAGCACTTCAGTTAAGTGCACAGATGTGGCACAACAACTGACATAAGGAATTACACTATTCCGGAGGGTTTACTAGAGCTAATGCATGAGGACTTCAGTTAGAACTCATGTGACAGAGTTTGGTGGAGTTATAGAAGTAGTTGCTGGAGTTGTATTTAGTTTAACTCAGTTAGACTCAGTTGAGCTAGTTGTATCTAGTCTAACTGATTGATACACTAGTGAGAGTGGTGTGAATTAATTAGTTAATTAATTCAATAAATAATAACTCATTAATCAACTGAAGAATACATCAGTTAACTACAGTGCATGGACAGTTTCAGTGGAGACCAGTGGAGAGATAGGTGAAAGAGCAAGTGTGACTATCAGTTGTGACTATAGTGTTGCATGAGTTTGCACCACACATTGATGGAGATGCCAATGAGGATTGCGTGGTCAATATAGGATGGATTCGAGTTCATTATGAGCCATTCTTCAGCAATGATTGCGCAGTAGAAGCAGGCTAAAGGCTGGCAAAGATCGATGCATGGATTTGCAAGATCAGGGTCTGATTAGTGTGTAGCAATTGGAGATTGTACTGAGAGCTTGTGAGGAGCTTTGTATGATGATTTTTACATGATCTCTATGACATATAATATACAGATAGTTGGGGGTTTTCAGCTTTAAGCTTTCCCATAAATTACTGTGTTCATATGTGTGAATTTTTATGGTTTTAATGTGTGCATGCAATTGATTTTATTTCTGCAATTAATGATCAATGGTAGAAGAGATTTTGTATTTTGCATGAAGTCAAATATTGTGTGATCAAGAGAGTCTGGATATATCCATGCATATTAAATATAATTTCTACATGGTATCAAAGCAAAGTTATAGATTTTCTACATGGAATGAGAGCAGGAATTTTTGGGTGCGTGAGTTTGCAGAGAATATATGAAATTTTTGGTGAAATATTTTCAGAAACAAATAGAATATTTTGATTCCTTGCAAAAAAATACCCAAATTGAAAAAAATATTCGATCGAATCGGGGCTCGGATGAGGGAGATATCATCGATTTAAAATCAGCTCTTTTGTTAGAAAATTTTGCGACGGCGGGACAATTGCAATGTGCGCGAGCCAAGAATCTACATGCACTGAGGTACAAGATGCATGCCAAGCTTTGAGGAGCAAAGAAAAGGTTAGTGACTTGGTGGTTGAGAGGAAGCCTCTCAACATGCAGCATGAGAAGTAGTCTCAGAAGGTTGTGGAGCAGCCACAATTAGAGATGCAAAAGAATCTTTATAGATTTGATGTAGATGGGATTTATATGGAGCTTTCTACTGTTGGGAAGTGCAAGAAAGACATGCAATTGAAGCTTGAGAGGGAGCAGGATTTGCATGCAGGTAAGATTGAACCTCAGGATGTGGAACAGTCACAAGATGAGGATCATGGAGTGGGAGAAACTACTCATGCAGAGAAATTTCGTCCCAGATGGGCAGAGGAAGTGCATGCAGCTATACCATTAGGTGAGAGGTGGGACGACATGCATGAGTAATCCCAAGAGGAGATTTATGGGTAGGATTCATGGAGATGGTGTGGATCTCATGAATTGAACCTAGATACAAGGTGCCCACAAAGAAACAGTAGCATGATCAGTTGGATTGATGCGGGTAGATCAAAGTGACAGTGTCGGATATTGGAGCGCGGTTCAGAGTTGAAAGCAAGTGCAAAGTGCATGGGTGCAGATTTCAACAGCACAATGGTTCCTAAAGACATGTGTAGTAGTTAAGCAGAAGTCGAAGACTTTGATGATAGATGCATCAGATTAATTGAGTTCTTTGGAGCTTTTCAGTTTTAGAAGTGTTGCAGCAAAAGGTTGCAGGGTGAATGCATGGAGTTGCATGTCGCATGCAAAGACAATACTTTATTGTTGAGAGGGAGTGTTGAATTTTTCAATAAGAAACCATGAAGGAGATATCCTGAAACCTCATCCTTGATCCTAGTTGGAAAATAATCACCTAAACTAGGTGGGGCCCACACAGGCTATTTTTAGGTGTATGTCTATTTTTAGACATGGTGAGCATATTCTATATGTAGCAGGAGGCTATTTGTAGATGGTTGGTCAAATGTGAAAAATAGATGAGATTATATTTTTATAATATTGGCGAAGTCTATTTATAGATCGCCGATCTTCAAAAATAGATGCATGTTGATTATTATTAGCCCTTAATAATAATCAGACACTAAACAACAACTTATTCTCTTGGAACACTTCGGTATTAAGTGCACAGATGTATACTAGTTACTTTATTTAAGGAATTACGTCATTCCCCGAGGGCTTCATCGGAGCTAATGCATGAGGATCAATAGAACCTGCGTACGTAGTTTGGTGGAGTTGACTGAGGAATTTAATGGAGTTGTGTTCAGTTTAACTAATCTAAACATAGTTGAACTAGCTGTATTTAGTCTAACCGATTGATACACTAGTGAGAGTCGTGTGAATTAATTAGTTAATTAATTCACTAAATAACAACTCATTAATCAACTAAAGAATACACGCTAATCACAGAACAAGTGGATGCTTCTGTTCGGAGACCAAAGGAGAGGTAGTGAAAGAGAAAGTGTGACTACTGGCCAGGACGAGAAGCAGGATGAGCTTGCAACACACAGTGGTTGGATATGCCAATGAGGATTGCGTGGTCAATATAGGATGGATTCGAGTTCATCCGAGGCCATTCTTCATCAAAGGGATTGTGCGTAGAGGCAAATAAGTACTGCAAAGATCGCAGATTTGCAAGATCAGGGCCTAATTAGTGTGTAGCAATTGGAGATTGTACTGAGAGCTTGTGAGGAGCTTTGTATGATGATTGTTACATGATATCTATGACATATAATATATAGATATTTGGGGGTTTTCAACTTTAATCTTTCCCATAAATTACTGTGTTCATATGTGTGAATTTTTAAGGTTTTAATGTGTGCATGCAATTGATTTTATTTCTGAAATTAATGATCAATGGTAGAAGAGATTCTGTATTGTGCATGAAGTCAAATAGTGTGTGATTAGGAGAATCTCGGATGTATAACATATCAGTTATATAATTTCTACATCCCCGTATATATGTATCAAATTTATGATGCCAAATCCTCACTGACTGTTTTAACCCATACAAATACATTTTTAACCTGCATACCAGGTCTTTCTTACCCTTCACCACAAATCCTTCAAGTTGCTTCATGTAGATCTCCTCTTTGAGATCCCCATGAGAAAATGTTGTCTTCACATCCATCTGTTCTACCTCAAAATCAAATGCAGCAACAACAGATAAAAGTAATCTTATATAAGTTACCTTGGCAATAAGAGAAAAAATATCACCAAAATTAATTACCGACACCTGGGAATAACCTTTTGCTGCTAACCGAGATTTGTATTTCTCCACCTTGCCTTGTGCATTCATCTTCTTCTTAAATACCCATGTTCTTCCAATGGATATCCTTCTAGTTGGAAATTCCACTAGATCCCATGCCTCATTTTTTTTGGGTATGTGTTCTATTCTTTCCACGAATAGTCACACGTGCGGCAGGCACATCGGTAGCCCTCCCTGTACAGGGGTTTGCAGGGGGCGGGTAGCCCGCTGTGCGAGGTCTGGGGCAACACCCCGAGAAAAATGTTTTGGACCTTATTTTAGTTGGGCGGACCTGCCTATGGTCTTGTGCATGGGTTTGCACATGGTTTTTGGCCCCTGGTATTTTGTAGATCTAGACAAGGGAACTACGGTTATGTTCTAATCTAGGGTTAATGTGTTAGTATGAATCTTAATCGCAAGCGTATGAAAAAGGATCACTTTAGTCGTGTATAAAAAACAACCCTAACAGCAAAGATGGCTGCCAATATCTTTAGATCTGCAATTAGTTGACCAAGATAAATGCTGCAAAAATCTAGATCTATGCATTAAAAGACATTAAGCAGTAAATAAAAGCAAGAGTTTCTCCATGCATCCAATAGACAAGACAAGATTGTTTTAAAGAATTTTTGTATTTTTTGACATCTGGGAAGGGAACATAGAAAGATGTTACCAATCCCCCTCAATGGGATGGGTTCTTGTAAGTCCTCAACACTTTAGATCTAAAATCCCTCTCTCTTGATGGTGTAGAAAACCCAGAAAAAAATGGAACTCATAGGGACATCCTAAGAAAAATGGTAGCAAAATATGAAAATGATGGTGGATCAAAGTTAGACCAAAGTATAGATCTAGAGTGACCTTTACGCAACAAAAGGTAGTGAATGAATGGAAAACCCCTTCTATTTACAACAAAATATTGAGTTAGTCTAGATATTGGTGCATAATTAAAATATCAATAACCAAATCAAGATTCAACTTTTATGGAATATTTTATTATATTTTTTGGAGGGAAAAATGATTTGACTTGGGTCAAATCCATTTATTTGTAAATAATAAATAAATAAATGATTTATTTATTATTTTAAGGGTGTGGTTGAGTAATAATCAAATAAATAATGATTTATTTAATTATTTATGAGTGATTTAGTCAAATTTAACAAGGAATAGTATTTAAATAAGGTTTATATAATTATTCCTAGAAAATAATAAGATAAATAATAATTTATCTAATTAATTTTCCTGTTTTGGGTTAAATATGACCAAGAACATTAATTAAGCTACTATTTAACTAATTATTCCTTGAGGAAAATCAAACAAATGTAGATTTATTTAATATTTCCTCATGGGGTTTCCTGTTTAGACCATAAACAACTTAATAAAGGTGGTTTGCTAAGTTATTTTTCATAGTGAAAGCAATTTTACTTAGGGTAAAATTGGTCTTACATGGTTACTTAGGTTCATCTAATAGTAACAGATTGGATGACCAAAAAATGGTGTAACATAATGGATTGGGATTTATGAATGCTTTGGTATGTATATATATATGTTGTAACACTAAAAGGAATATAATGAAAAATCAAGCTTGTAGTCCCGATTTGGGATCCAGGGGAAAAACCTCTATGTATATCTATTTTATGTTTTATGCTCTCATTATTGTTTATTTTCTATTTTTAAGAATTCGTTTGCAGATAATTTCGGTACAGGGTTAAAATCTACATTTGGTATCATAGTTGTTTTGGCTTCAAGGGGATGCCTTTGTTGCTGAGGGTTTTTTTTCTCGGGCCTGTGGTAGACCTTGTTCAGTGGGAGATCTACGGGATCGATTCTTGTGGTGAAAGAAGATGGTGACTAGTGTAAAGATAGAGATTTGTAAATTTAATGGTCAGAGTTTTGAGTTGTGGAAGATCAGGATGGAGGATCTACTGATGGATAAAGATCAATAGATCACGGTAGATCCATGTACTAAACCAATGACAATGTCAGATGAAGACTGGGTGAAGTTGGATTAGAAGGCAAAGAGCACAATATGGTTGTGTATCTTAGATTCAATATTGGTGAATGTATTCGGGGAAGCTACAACAAAGACTTTATAGGTCAAGTTAGGGACTTTGTACCAATCTAAGTCTCCGGTGAATAAATTGTTCATGAAAAAAAAGCTGTATAACCTGAGGATGAAGGATGGAGACTCGGTGACAGAGCATCTGAATGCTTTCAATATTGTGTTAAGTCAGTTTTCATCTATTGATATTAAAATCTCATATGAAGATAAGTGGGACAGTTTGGTTATTACAATAGGTAGCAATACTACTACCTTGAATTTTTATGAAATTGTCTCAGCCTTACTGTCGGAGGAAATGAGATGGAGAAATGTGGAGGGCTAGAATGGAGATGCCTTATTTGTACGAGGAAGGTCCCATAACATAAACACAAATAAGTTTTTGAGCAAGAGATCTAAATCTAGAGGGATATAAATCTCTAGGAAATCCTGTAAAGGTGTGTTGGAAATGCGGAAAGGAAGGGCACTTCAAAAAGGATTGCAGATCTAAAGCTCCTGAGAAAGGAAAGGGATCTGATGATGCTCCTTCTGAAGAGGCAAAAACCACCTCAGATGAAGGTGGGGATGTGTAGTTGGCTTCTTCTTCAAATACACATGTAGATCATGAGGCATGTTTGATTAACTCAGGTGCATCCTTTCACTTCACTCCCCATAGGGAGTGGTTTTGCAAGTATGAGAAGTTTGATGGTGGTGATGCTTTCATAGGGGATGATAGTAAGGCTAGAATCAATGGACATGGAAAATTCAAGTTGAAGGTCCAAGGTGGAATGATTAGAACACTTCTTGGTGTTCTGCATAATCCTGCATTGGCCAGAAATCCGATCTATGTAAGCAAGATGGATGATGTAGGTGTAAAAAGAGTGTTCGAGAAAGATACTGCAAGATGGTTTTGGGGGCACTGGTGTTAATGTATGGATTTCATATTGGAACTCTGTACAAGCTTCAAGGTAGCATTGTTATTGATGGGTGCAACAATTCAATGGTTCTTGAAAGTGGAGTAGAAAGCCTAAAGGTCTCTAGAGAGAAGACCATGCTATGGAATCAAAGGCTTGTAGTCTGGACATATTAGAGAGAAGGGCCTTCAGATACTGCATGGTAATGGTATGGTAGATGGTATGTATAATTTCGATTTGGATTTCAATTTCTGTGAACATTGTGTATATGGGAAGCAGAATCAGGTGAGTTTTCCTTCTAGTGCTAAGAGGGAGTACAAGATATTAGAGCTTGTGCACAGTGATGTGTTTGGACCTGTGTCGATTCCATCACTAGGAAAGTCTATGTACTATGTTTCATTAATAGATGACTTCTCAAGGAATACATGGGTATATTTCTTGAGGAAGCAATCTGAAGTCTTTGACAGATTTAAAGAATTTAAGGCTCTGGTGGAAAACTAGACAAAAAAGAAGATAAAGTTGCTAAGGATAGATAATGGTGGAGAGTTTGGCAAGAAGCAATTTGAAGAGTTTTGTAAGAAGTGTGGTATAGCATGGAAGAATAATACTCCATACACACCTCAGAAAAATAGAGTTTTATAAAGAGTGAATAGAATGTTGATGGAAAAGGAAAGAAGCATGCTCAGTGGTACCAGGTTAGGATAGAAATTCTGGGCAGAGGTAGTGGAGACTGCATGTTACCTGGTTAACAGATCTCCTTCATCAGTGTTGGAGGATAAGACTCCACACGAGGTATGGACTGGTAAGAAACCCTCTCTTTCACATATGAGGGTATTTGGATATGATGCATATGTACATGTTCCAAAGGAAAAAAGGACCAAGTTGGATAATAAATCTGAAAGGTGCAGCTTTATTAGGTATAAGGATGGTTTAAAAGGTTATAAGATTTGGAACCCATAAACAAGGAAGGTTGTGTACAACCGAGATGTGGTGTTTAGAGAGGTGAAATATGTTGTTAAACATGAAGTCCTACCAAAGGAACCTGATAAGATAGAGTTTGAGCTAAAGGAGGATGAATCAGACTCTACAACAGAACATGATTCAGAAGAGGAAGAGTCAAAAACTCCAGCAGTGAGAAGATCAGTTCAGGAAAGAAGGCAGCTAGAAAGGTATGATCCATTTTTTTTCTATTCAAATTTTTCTATAACTATCACTGATGATGATCCTAGAACTATAAGGGAGGCAGTGGATTTAGAGGATGGAAAACTATGGAAGGAGGCCATGGTTGATGAAATGGCATCCTTGCACAAAAATGAGGCATGGTATTTGGTGGAGTTAATGGCTGGAAGGAAGCCCATTGGGAAAAAAATGGATGTTTAAGAGGAAGATTAATGTAGAAGGCAAGGTGGAGAAATACAAAGCTCGATTGGTAGAAAAAGGTTATTCCCAGGTGCCGGGAATTGATTTTTGTGATATTTTTTCTCCTGTTGCCAAGGTTACTTCTATTAGATTACTTTTATCTGTTGCTGTTGCATTTGATTTTGAGGTAGAATAGATGGATGTGAAGACAAACTTTCTTCATGCGGATCTAGAAGAGAAAATATACATGAAGCAACCTGAAGGCTTTGCCGTGAAGGGTAAGAAAGAACTGGTATGCAGGTTAAAAATGTCTCAATATGGGTTAAAACAGTCACCAAGGATGTGGTATCAGAAATTTGATACCTATATACAGGGACTTGGCTTCACCAGAAGCAAAGAGGATCACTGCGTGTATTTTAAATTAATTGTTGAATGTGTTATTTATTTGGTATTGTATGTGGATGATATGTTGCAGATTGGAAATGACAAAGAAATTATCTAATATTTGAAGACCCAATTGTTCTCCAAATTCGACATGAAGGATCTTGGTGCTGCAAACTATATTTTTGGCATGGAAATTAAGAGAGATCAAGAAAAGAGGAAGCTCTGGTTAAACTAGAGGAAGTATATCGATACAATATTGCAGAGGTTCAATATGCAGGATAGTAAATTGATGAAGGTTCCTATTCCTATAGGTGTAAAGCTATCTGCTGAACAATGTCCGAAGACACAAGAAGAAGAGGAGGATATGTCCTTTGTTCCATAAGCAAGTGCAGTGGGTAGCTTGATGTATGAAATGGTATGTACTAGACCAGAAATTGCAAATGCAGTGGGATAATTGAGCAAGTTTATGTCAAAAATAGGGAAGGATAATTGGACAACAGTGAAGCAGGTTTTCAGATATTTGCATGGCACTAGTGATTATGGTTTGTGTTACCAGGGAAGACTGAGATTGGACAAAGTTTTGGACATCCATGGTTTTACTGATGTAGACTGGGCTGGAGATCTAGACCAAAGAAGATCTACAAGTGGGTATGTGTTTAGCTTATTTGGAGGTCCAGTTAGTTGGATGAGTAAAATACAATCTGTAGTGGCTCTTTCAACTACAGAGACAGAATACATGGTAGCCACTCATGCAAGCAAGGAAGCAGTTTTTTTGGAGAGATTGTGTTCAAGTATGGGGTTGGTGCAGTGAGCTATAAGGATAGATTGTGATAGCCAAATTCCAATTTCTTAGCTAAGAACCGTGGTTATCATTCAAAGAAAAAGCACATTGATGTTCAATATCACTTTGTGAGAGATATGGTTGAGGATAAAAAGGTGTTGTTGGTAAAGGTGGACACTTTGAAGAATGTTGTAGATGCATTGATGAATTATGTGAGCACTCAAAATTTCTCTTTGTGTAGAGAAACAATGGGTGTTTTAGGGTTGAACTAATGACTACGCTCTCCTGTGGCCCCCTGTGGAAAGAAAATAACAAGTGGGAGAATGTTGGGTATGTGTTATATTTTTTCCACGAATAGTCGCACGCGCGGGGGGTGAGAGGGGGGGCGATAGCCCTCCCTGTTTGTTGTGCTGGGCGCAGCGGGGGGGGAGCCCCCTATCTAGGGGTTTGCAGGGGGCAGGTAGCCTATTTTAGGTGGGCATATCCGCCTATGGTTTTGTGCATGTGTTTGTACATGGTTTTGGGGCATGATGTTTTTTGGCCCCTAGTATTTTGTAGATCCGGTCAAGGGAAATACAGTTATGTTCTAATCCAGGGTTAATAGATTGGGGTTTATGAATGCTTTAGAATGTATATATATGTGTTGTAACACTAAAATATATATAATGAAAAATCAAGCTGGTAGTCCCGATTTTGGATCCAGGGGAAAAATATCTGTGTATATCTGTTTTATGTTTTATGCTCTTGTTATTGTTTATTTTCTATTTTTAAGAATTCATTTGAAGATAATTTCTGTACAAGGTAAAACCTACAATTTTTGTGCAAGGATTTCATTTCATCAAGCATGGCCTCCTTCTAGAGTTTTCCATCCTCTGAATCCACTGCCTCCATGACAGTTTTGAGATCATCATCAGTGATACATAAAGCAGATGGAATATACCTTTTTGGCTGCCTTATTTCTTGAACTGATCTTCTCATAGTTGGATTTTGTGGCTCTTCCTCTTCTAAATCTTGCTCTTCCGTAGAGCCTGATTCTTCCTCCTTTAGCTCAAACTCTATTTTCTCAGGTTCCTTTGGTAAGACTTCTTATTTAACAACATATTTCACCCTTCTAAACACCACATCTCTTCTGTACAAAACCTTCCTTGTTTTTGGGTTCCAACGCTTATAACCTTTTAAATCATCCTTATACCCAATAAAGATGCACCTTTCATATTTATTATCCAACTTGGTTCTTTTCTCCTTTGGAACATGTACATATGCATCACAACCAAATACCCTCAGATGTGAAAGAGGGGGTTTCTTACTAGTCCATACCTCATGTTGAGTCTTATCCTCCAACGCTGATGAAGGTGATGTGTTAACCAGGTAGCATGCAGTCTCCACTAATTGTGCCCATAATTCTTTTACTAACCCAGTACCACTGAGCATGCTTCTTGCCTTTTCCATCAACGTCTTGTTCATTCTTTCTGCAACTCCATTTTGCTGAGGTGTGTATGGAGTAGTCTTATATCGTTCTATACCACACTTCTTACAAAACTCTTCAAATTCCTTCTTGTGGAATTCTCCACCATTATCGGTCCTCAACACCATTATATTCTTCTTTGTTTGGTTTTCTACCAGAGCCTTACATTCTTTAAATTTGTCAAAGACATAAGATTTATTCCTCATGAAATATATCCATTTATTGCTTGAGAAGTTATCTATAAATGATACATAGTATATGTACTTACCCAATGATGGAACCGACACAGGTCCAAACACACCATTATGCACAAGTTATAATATCTTGTTTGCCCTCTTAGCACCAGAAGGGAAATTCACCTAATTTTTCTTCCCATATACACAATGTTCATAGAAATTGAAATCCAGAGAGAAATTAGACATACCTTCTACCATACCATTACAATGCAGTATTTGAAGTCCCTTCTCTCCAATATGTCTAAGCCTTTGATGCCATAGCATGGTATTTTCTCTAGAGAACACTAGGATTTCGGATCCACTTTCAGGAACCACAGAACTGTTGCACCCATAAATAACAATGACACCTAGAAGCTTGTACAAAGTTCCAATCTGAACTCCCTGCATCAATACAAGTGCTCCTCGAAAAATCTTGTAGGTATCTTTCTCAAACACTTTTTTTACACCTGCATCATCCATATTGCTTACAGAAATCATATTTATAGCTAATGTAGGAATATGCAGAACACCAGGAAGTGTTATAATTCTTCCACCTTACAAATTTAGCTTGACTTTTCCACGTCCAACTATTTTTGCCTTCCTATCATACCCTAAGAAGACATCACCACAATCATACTTCTCATACTCATAGAACCGCTCCCTATGGGGAGTGAAGTGAAAGGATGCACCTGAGTCAATTAACCATACCTCATTATCTACATATTGTATTTGAATAAGAAGCCAAGTAGAAATTCCCACCTTCATCTGAGGTGGTTTTTTCCTCTGAAGAAGGAGCATCATCATATCCATTTCCTTTCTCATGAGCTTGAGATCTATAGTCCCTTTTGAAGTTCCCTTCCTTTATGCATTTCCAGCACACCTTTACAGGATTTACTGGAGATTTAGATCTCCCGCTTGAGAAATTATTTTTGTTTCTATTCCGGGACCATCCTCCTACAAACAAGGCATCTCCATTCTACTCCTTCATAATTTTCCATCTCATTTCCTCTGACAGCAAGGCTGAGACAATTTCATCAAACTTCAAGGTAGTTGTATTTCTACCTATTGCAACAACCATACTATCCCATGAATCTGGTAGAGAAAACAACAAAATTATGCACTTATCTTCACCTGAGATTTTAATATCAACAGATAAAAACCAAATTACCATATTATTGAAGGCGTTCAGATGCTCTATCACCGAGTCTCCATCCTTCATCCTTAGTTTATAAAAAAAATATTCATAGGAAAATTTTGTTCACCAGAGACTTAGATTGATTCAAAGTTCTTAACTTTCCACACAAATCCTTCACAGTAGCTTCCCTAGATACATTCAACAAAACCAAATCTGAGATACACAACCATATTATGCTCTTTTCTTTCCAATCCAAATTTTCCCAATCTTCATTTGACATTGACATTGGTTTGGTACCCAGATCTACTGCGATCCACTAATATTTATCCACCAACATATCCTCCATCTAAGCTTCCACAACTGAAAACTATGACCATTAAATTTCTCGATCTCTATATTTGCACTGCTCGACGTCTTCTTTCACCGCAAGAATCGATCCCGCGGATCTCCCACGGAACAAGGTCTACCACAGGCCCGAGAAAAACACCTCAACAGAAAAGGCATCCCCTTGAAGCCGAAACAACTTTGATACCAAATGTAGGTTTTATATATGTACATAAATTATCTGCAAACGAACTCTTAAAACTTAAAATAAATAATAGCGAAAGCATAAAACATAAAATAGATATACACAGATATTTTCCCATGGACCCCAAAACCAGGACTACGAACTTGATTTTTCATTATATTCCTTTCAATGTTACAATACATATATATACATGCCGAATCATTCACAAACCCCAATCCATTAACCCTAGATTAGAGCATAATTGTAGTTCTCTTGACTAGATCTACAAAATACAATGGACAAAAAGTCATCATGCCCAAAACCATGTGATAAACCCATGCACAAAACCATAGGCAGGTCCTCCCACCTAATATAGGGTCCATTTTTTTTTCTCGAGGCTAGTCGTGGAAAGAATAGAACACACACTCATTATATATCTCTCCACTACTATATTTTCGTACTACTTGTCAGCTCTTATAGATTTTGGGTTCCAAGGGGAGTTCTCTTTGGATATGGTTGGGTGGAAAACCATATGGTTCAAATGAGTTGATTAAGGAATGAGAGATGAATCATATTATCAACGATTGGAGTTGAATATTTCATCAGGTATAATTTTAATTGTCCTAAAATTGTAGTATAACATTAACATAAAAGAAAAAGTAGAAATTTAAATTGTTGTAAGAATCTAATTTTGGTTTAATATTATGTTATCTAGAATCTTATTAGCTAGTTTAAAATCAAGACTAAGAGAAGTATATATGTATGGATTCTTAGATCTCAATATTGGAATTATTACTTGTGTGCTTTATGGTACTAACCTTGGTATTTAGTGTTTGGGAAAGGAAATCCAAATATTGTTGAAGGTAATTGCAATAAATAATTTCCAGGGGACTTGGTTAAGACTTTCATGAGTTATTGTTTTTATCATTTTAATCGAAATAGGTAATTAGAGGCATGTTTTAGAAAGGGTTTCACGATATGTTTCCAAGTGTTTCACAAAATTATTGAATAGGAAATGCTATTATTATTATCATTAATGATTATGCATGAATAAGTGTTGGTGTGAAACCCACCATATAAGTAGGAAATGGATGCATACCAAAAATATACCTAGAGGATTCACTAGATCAACCTTAAAATAAAAATGCAAACAATGATGGCAACCAAGAGTTTCAAAGAAAATAATTGAGGAATTTTTCAGTCATTATGTTCTTTCAATCCTTGAAAATGTAGACAACAAGTAAGGATACATAATTCATTAAAAGAATCATATCTTATTAAATATTATTTTGTAGTGTTTCTCTATATATATTACAATAACTCATGATGATTTCCATGTGATTGTAGGAATGATTGAATGAAAATAATGTCTGTTGAATATAAAACCCTTAAATTCAATTGCAGTAGATGAGATGGTTTATAAAATCATTTAGATAATGCATAAGTAATTATAGCTTAATTCTATGCTTTTATTTTTTTATGCATGTATGTAGATTAAAGTTTGCATGTCATTTATTTGTCAAAATTTGTAAATGAAATTCCAGGAGTCAGAATATTTGCTAGTTAAAAAAAATTGCATATGTGGGTGGTTTTGTAATGATCCAGGAAAACATCGGGGGCTATTCATACCATTTGGACCTATAACCCTTGATTTTATTATAAAAATAATGCTTTTTAGAACTGAAATCATAAATTTGTGCAATCTCGCAGATTACTGATGCCAATTATGTGTGTCTATTGTCGATTTTTTGATGAAAGAATAACATGATTTAGTCCCTGTTTTAATATTCCTACATTTGAAGAATCAATGGTTGTAGATTTCATGCTTGCAAAGTGTTTGTCAAAAGGACTCAATGGTTGTAGATTGCATGTTTTCAAAGTGTTTTTCAAAAGGCCTCAATGGATGTATCTTTTGTGCATATAAATTGCTACAGTAAATGTCTTACTTATTTTAGTTTTTATGTACTTGAAATTTATGAATAAATTATTTAATGGATGTAGCTTCCTATGTATGATTTTTTTTTTATGAGTGTGAGAATGAATTTAATAATTTGTTGATGTATGAATAGTGAATAGGAAAATTGTTAATTTTATTATCTAAAACTATCATAAAGGGTGGGGAGGGGGGAGGGGGGTTGTTGTTGGAAACAATTTTACAGTAACCATTTATGTAGGATTTAATTACTTGTGCAAGTGAGCATAATAAGTTGTCCAATTCGCTTGTATTCATGGGTGTAGTATTATGCTTCAATGATTGTATCAAAAAACTATTTGTGCCCAATTTTGGCAGGTCCATTGTTTACTTGGCACTTTTTAAAAGAATAATATGCTTCTGAATTCGTAATAGTAGTTTCTCTTGCTAAAAAGTTTATTATACAAGTCTCATGATTGAAGCAATGCCATATTGCAAATAATTGTTTCCCTTAGTAATCGGGATTGGGAATTTTTAGTCGATGAATTTGGAAATGTGGTTGGGTCAATATATTTGTGATTCCATTGTTCCGTTTCATAAAGATATAATATTTATTAGATTTTCCAATTAAGAGAGGAATATTCCTCCTTCAGTTACCTTGCTATAGGTAGGTTAATACTCATACTCTTATATGTGATTTTTATAATAGGATCATGACATTCTATGTTCTTGTGGCATACTTTTGTGGTTATGATATCAAGAGTCAATAAGTGGAGCTTATTTAGCATAATCTAGGACATAAAATAGGTTGATATAGCTTAATGTTCACACATGGTAATATGGTGGAATTTATTTCAAGTCTTACTTTGAGCTCATGTATAAGTATGAAAAGTGCACATGCTTATTTAAACTTGAGGGGAAATTTGTTATGGAATTAGTTTTAAGGGAAAGTTGTCCTTGATTCCTCATGTTGAAATAGATGAAAGAACACAATTACTTGAAAAATAAGTTAATCATATTATGAAAATATAAAAGGAAAAATAAAAACATTGAGTACTAGTATTCATTGTGACCTTCACTTCTCTACGTTATTGATGATGGTAAGGTGGGAGCGTACATATGGTATCATACTGAGCTACAACACTAAGGCCTAATGGGCCAACATGCTTGCTTGTAGTTTGATAATGTATGAATGTTGATTTTGCATGCATGTTTAACTATTGTGTATGTTGGCTTGGAAACATGTTGTTTGCATATGGATTATTATTATTATTATTATTATGTAATTTAAAAAATCATGAAAGAAAAATAATTATTTCTTGTATTCCTTTATATTTTTTTTTAGATAAATTATTAGAAATATGTCAAAAGACTTAAATATATGTTGTAAAAGGATGTGCATGAGAAATTTGGGTTGAAACCTAAGCATGTGAATGGCTTGATTGTCAATTAGTGAGTGAGATAGTTGGAGTGCATGCATGGTTTTGTATATGTTTAATGCATCATTATAAATGTGATATGAGATTAGTAGCCATATTTACTAGCTGAAATTGTATCTACAAAGAAAATATTGGCTTAATATGGACTATAGTATGATGACTTTGGCGTGTATTCTTTGTGAATGTGTAACATGTGTAATGATAGGATTCAATTAATGTGATGATTGAGTTCATCATTTTAATTTTGACTCTTTTATTATCTACAATAATGGAAGCTTAACAAAAGTTACCATGAAGGATGTCACTTTTAACTGTGAATGTAGATTCACAAGTAATGTATGTGCATTAAATTGATGTGTTACAAATATTATATGGAAATAGATTACTAACAAGTGAGAATGGAATTCCTATGATTTATTTGACATGATTTTTTGTAGTTGTTAATTTCTGAATTTTGGGTTGACATTTTGCATCAAATAACTTGAAATTACTCAAATAGTAGGTTGTGGTATGAACTTCCTAATAAACAAGAGCCTTAAACGACTTGTGCATGAATGTTTGTGGAAGCAATTTTAAGATAAATTTGAAGGTTATGTTTTCCTTAAGTTATGTATGTATGTGGAACCCATACTAGCATACAACTATGAGTTAATGTATGGGTATGGAATCTATACTAATTGTTGGCTTGAGGGGTCCTGACCTAGGTTTAGAGTTTATGGAGAAACCAGCAAACCCTCCAACTACTGACCCTTTCGGCAATGACCTGCTTGCGCAGATCAAAGTCTCACTCGAAGTAGTATGGGGGGGTGATGGAACCAGGTTTTCGCACCCTGAGGGAGGAAATAATTAAGTGGTCCTTAACATATCGATTACAGAATTATACCAATGATAAAAAGATGGGCGCAATACTTAGAAAAATAATACAAAATCATAGATTGCTTCAGTGCAGATAAGCATAATAGAACCAGATCATATCTAAACAATGCGTAATTAATTAAGCAAATTTATCAACCATCAATATGCATAAAATTCCATAACAGATATCCTCACACAATGACCAATAAGAAACACAGAAACAATCAGATCTTAAACAAAAAGAGTAGATAATTAACTCAGATCAGTAACGAAATAAGTTTGTTAAAATATGTCCTTTGTATTAATTCAAATCCTTTTAATACATATCAAAATTTCCCTTACACATAACCCTTCCGTGCACACAGCTAACAGAGTCCGCACAAGACCAGGACTAGGTTTCTGCGCACACAGCCAACATGAGACTTTCTTCCCAACCCATACGAAAAACCTTTACAATGTATTATAGACGCATCAAAAATTATATCCAAAACATTACATTACATAATATACTTTTCTTAGACTCGATATATCTATTTATATTCTTCTTGCGCACATATACTATGGCCTCAAACCATGGTTTGAGGCCCACAATTTATCCTTAAACCCATTTACATCAAAAATAGGGACTTTGACCCACCCCAAATCCCCTTTACTCATCCACGCAACGTGCATATACAAAATTATACAAAATTACATCAAAAAGTGTGCCACAGGGACCTCGCTCCAACGACCCCCCAACATAAACATGTGACTCATCCATAGTCACTGAGACATCTGCTCCTTGAGATTGGATTGGAGTGCACTGATAGAAGATTTCAGAGGGAGAAACATGGCCGAAATTTGTGCTGCATCTCCTTGTGCTTGCTGAACCAAATTTTCTGTGGTGGGCCTTGCAGTGGCCAAATTGATGATGTGTTGTGTCTGCTGAATTGTCTTCATAGTGTTGTCTAGCATCTGTGAAAGCTGAAGAGCCTCCTCAACCCATGGTTGAATACATTCCTCAAGAAGTTTTTCTTTTTGGCACAAATTTTCAGTCTTTGTCTGGATCATTCAGCACTCATGCAGATGAGCTAGGTGTTGTGTAAGAACCAAGGTTGGCGCCACTGTCTGGATCTCTTCAATTTTTTTTTCCTTCCAATGCAACTCGTCGTGAAACTGCTGAACTACTCGATCATTTTTTATGGATGTCCATACGCCCATAGCCTCATATAACTGACTGTCACACTGGGTGACTGTAGCAGCTATACTGTCTCTAGCTTGCTTGAACTCAGCTTCTCTTTAGTTGCGGACCTCTGGGGGAGTCTCAGGCTGCAACTTGGTTTGCAGATTTGTGATTTATTATTCATACTCCATTCTGACAGTTTGCACCTCAGCACGATAGCCAATCCATCCAATTTTTCCTTTGGCGCTACTGTGGCCAAGACTGCTAGTATATCGTGACATAATTGATGGATTTTGGCCTCTAGTGCAGCACGCTGGGCTTTAGCTTCGCGGAATTTTGCCTCTACTACTTGCTTCTTTTGGTGTGATTCTTCTACTTGCTTATGAGATTCCATTGTGTTTATGTGAGCAAAAGCCTCTCTAAACTGAAGTTAGTATGCGAGCATCGTGTGCATCAGGTGCAACTTCCATATAGGTAACAAAGAAATATTAATATTTATATCACCTATTCAACGGAATTGGGCACACCGACTGGCATCTACCTAAATGGATGGTGTGGGGATTTGGATAAGGCGGGAATCCACGGTAGATGGTAAGGCAACATCTAATGGCTACACACTTGTAACTTGCACGCTGTTCTGGCTCGTCTGAGCTACTCTCTCTTGTATCTAGCTCTCCTGCATCTTTATCTCTTGTGTTCTAACCTAAACAATCTTCAATGCACTCTTGTACTACACCTCCATCTCGGTCTAACAATCCTCAGCTGCAGACGTGACTGTGTTATAAATTTCGTGCAAATCATCTTCTATCAATGTCAAGGCCTCCTTCATGTCATTTTTGAAACCCTTTCTCTTTTTTCTTGATCCACCAGTCGCATGAGAGCCACGCTTGGTTCCCTCAGAGTTATTTTCTTTTGTTATGTCTTTCAGCATAGTCCCATTCTTCTCGGGCTCTGTTTCTTTTTCAAGGCAAATAGTCTCGCTAGTGTTAGTTGGTGTTGCTTATTTCTCTATCACCTTCTCTGTTTCTTTCAATAGCTGGGTACTAGTGCACGACTTCGTCACTATGATAGGTGTCAACCATGCTGGTTTCCATTCTACTATCACTCTGAAAAAATCATTCTCCATCACTAAGTATCGTAACTCCTACCAAACTCCTTCCATGACGCCTTTCACACGGATATGCATGTTGTTGAATGTAGCCTTGAATTAAGCTACCATCTTGTAATGATCATATATTGTGGGTGAAAGTCACGGATTTGACTGTACAAGTTGATATAGGGTAGCATCATAAATAACCCAAAATATTTTATTTTTCTCGGCGCACACTGGGTCTGATAGTTCCATAAGGTGGCATAGCGCGTAACCTCGCACATATGAGGCTTGATCTCCAGGAGCTGGGTTTCCTCAGGGGTCTTCCATCCAAGCATAATGGAACTTCTTTCCTTTGTTCTCTGCTTCACGTACATTTTCTAGGAATTGCTTACACATATAGCTAGACTAGTTGTAAATAACGCCCTTCTCACACTGTCTTGTGAGAGAAATCACATGCACATGCACCTCCTTTGGTCTACACTTGTGCATCATCTTGTGGGCCAAGATGATAATTCTGAATGGAACATCTGGTTCATTTATCTCACTGACCACAAAACCTCGGCTCTTTTATGTGACTTGATATTTCTTCTTAATCTGGTCTGCGACAGTTTTCTCCTTGGATTTTCCACCAAAATCAACAATGGGGTCAACACCTTTAGCAACTAGATCCGTGATCCTATGGATTAATGTGACATCAAATGGGATGCGCTCTCCCAACCACATTGCATCATAGTGTAATAGCGCGAGCAACTTCCAGACACAAATATCATTTATGGGGCTGTGCCCAAAATGAGGGATTTGCAGTAAGTTTAGCAGGCCTCCCTTGTGTAGACCTAACACCCATCTCTTTAGCTCGAGGCACACAATGTCTCCTTCATATGTGACTTGGTATAGATACAACTCCGGCGCAAGTTATAGAAATTTTTCAACATCCACAATGTCCTAGTCCTCCAATCTGAGTTACGACACTTTAGAAAACATGTCCCCTTCCATTGGGATGTTTTCAAGGATTAATGGTATCTATATACTTGTGCGCACCTTATCCAGGTATTTTGGAATTATGACCGAGGTTTTGCGTGACGCAACATAGCTCAACAACTGCAAGAATGGGGCCACTTCGACCACATCCTCCTCTCCTTCCAAAATTGGTTCAGGCACCTCGGCCATAGGCCTTTTTAGCCACTCAGCTACAGTAGAGCGCTGATTTGGGGTCTTCTCCCTTGGATATTTTCTAGTACAAGAAGTCTGCCCCTTATTATACTTGGAGGGTGCAGGTGTTTCAGCGAAAGGGACCTCGGACGTAGTAAGGTCATCTCCAGGTCTCGTGTCCATCATATTTTGAGGAATAATGTATCTCAACCCTGCTCGACACAATGCTTACTCGAACCCTGGATCCAAACCAAACATAGAAATAGAGTATGCAGTGGCAATTAGGGAGCTCAAATCAAAGAATTCACTCAGAAAGAAAAAGGAACTATTGCGACCCCATAGGTCATATTTATACTTGTGGTCCATCTTCAACAACTCCTTCTGCATTAATGGGTCTCCATAACTGACAAAACGGTCGAAAATATGGAAAAATCCCTTCATTAAATGCAACTTAGACACTCCCATAACCGATAATAAATTTTTCTTTTCAAGATTTACTGTTCCAACAGCTAGTTTTTGACACGTCTGCAACCTAGTCAACCTCCTCGCGCAACTACCATGCGCGTGTTGCACCTTGATGCACATATATTCTAGAGCTAATGATAACCATATAAAGATTGTCCCCCCCCCCAACACAGGCTTATTGATCAGGTATTTCAAAGCATATCAGGTAGTGTCTATCACGTCTTTCAAAAATGTAAACTCCTCTGACGTTCGTCATCCCAACTGAATGTCACACCTTTTCTAAGGATTCTAGTCATGGGCACAGTTATCAAATCATAACCCAAAATGTGCTTCCTATAGTATCCAACAAAGCTCATCATGGAGCACACTTGTCTGAATTTTTCAGAGGGAGAAATTGAAGTGCCAGTGACCGCACACTATTCCCTAGAATCCATAATTTCCAACTGTCTGCACTTCATAGTTTCCTTCATCGATGAATTAACACTTTCTTGAATCAAATATTGTCCAATATTATCAAATCCACTCTCAAAGATGAATTTCATAATAAACCTCTCTGTCAACGCAGACCATTCACTAGTGCCTTGACGTAGCTCTGTCTCCAAGTACCATTCCGTAGGCACCTTCCCCAATGTGTGAATAAACATATGGACCCATTTAATTCTTGGTTCTATGCCACATACCTGATTCCATCTCGCCAAATGTCTGCATAGATCCTCTTTTCCAGAATACACATTTTCCATTTTAATAATTGGACATTCAAACCGCAACCTCATCATGTGCGCACATTCCTCCCAGTTTCCCATGTTATCCTTGTGAGTTTCCCACCATCTTGTTGGGGTAGCACACAACCTGAGATCCAAAGCATGAAATCTTTGTCCTTCAGGCACAGTCCTTTCAAGCTCTCCTATAATCATGTTTATATTAGTCAATCCATCATAGTGTGGAAAATCACATACCTTAGATGTTATACATCACAGAGGTCGGGTCATGAAATTACAGCGCAACGCAGATACCTCATGCAACCAGTTCTGCCAGTTTTCTAGTTCTTCATCAGAGTCTAAAAAAAAGAGCTATCCTTCTCCCATTTAAAATTTCCATCTGCTGTTGGATTAATCCAATATTCCTCACGCAAGGTCGGCTTATAAATTTGATTGATCTCATCGTCAGTGCACATTGGTTCTATATATCTTTGTCCTTCAACATGATCTAGAGGAATGATTTCCTTGACTCCATTGCTTTCAAATTCCATTCTCCTTTTCTTCAAATTTATGACACCATCCATGTCAATGGCCTAGTTAAACTCTAGAAGCGTGAGATAAGGATTGTTATTATTGACAATTTGTATGAATTCAAATTCTGCCATCACCTTAACACCCTCTATACTGACCAAAACTTGCGACAACCTCCTTAAAGGAATGATCTTCTGCTGATTGGCCATGCGCAGTTGGATGTAGACCACTCCAGCTTTGGCTCTACCATGTGCTTCCATGTCTACTTAGGTAGAACATTAACATCTAATCCCAGATCTAAAATTACCTGGTCCATCTCATAAGCAGTAATATGTGTAGTCATACACATCTCCCTACCCATTCTCTTCTTGTTCTTGTATATTTTTTGACTGCTCGCTATTCTACCATCGATTGTTCCTTCTCTTCACAATTATCGATCAAAGCCTGAATATTTTCTACTCTATTTTTGTTGCACAGTAAATTTATACATGCTTGTAGGAAAGTTTTGAACTCTTCATCTCCTCCTGGTTCCTTCATCGGTCTTCCTGATGTTGATGTGCTTCTTTCTACAAATTTCCTCCGCGCTTCAACAAAGGTCTCCTTTGCTTGCGAAGATTAAAGTCTTCCTTGTTTCCAGGTTCCCTACGGATCTATACATTAGTGGCTGGTTGCTTTCCCTTATCTTCATTGGTGGCTATACTGCTCCTAGTCACCACATTCACATTCATATCTTCTTCATGGGTTTCTACTCTAACCATCTAAATATTTTGTGTTAGTATGGGTCTTCCTACATTTTAGTAATCAATACAGGACAACATTCTATGACATGATCAAATTGTCTACAATACCTGCAAGATTGTCATGCTCGATTGGGACAGTCGTACACATAATGACCTGAGTCTCCATAGTTATAGAAAATGACTTGTCCTCTTCCGCTACCAGCTGATCCTCCTCCTTGTCCTATTCCTCTATCCTAAAATCCTCCATGCCTAGAAGGGGATGCTGGTGATGTAGGCTTAGCCTGAATTCTATATATTTCAGCTTTATCTAGCATCATATCATAAGTGTGACAATGCTACTCATCATGATCATAAATTTCATCTGCCAAAGTGCATCATGCTCATAAATTTCTATTTATTATTATTATTATTTTTAAAGGGTCCCTATTTATTATTTAAATAAATGGGGGGTGTTGTATAGTACAACAATTGGCGATTCACTTGGGAGAACCAATTATCTCTGATTGTTTTTTTGATTGAAATTTCTAAAACTTTTCAAAATAAAATAGTTGCAGGAATGAATATCAATAAATAATATCTCACTAAGCAATAAAATCTCACTTTATCATAATTCATAATAATTCGTCTTTAAAAATGAAAGTATGAATATCTATATTAGTCTTTACTAAGTTCAAAAAGATGAAGTAGGTGGCTCATTCAGATTAGCTTTTTAAATATATACTCTTTTATCAGAAGTAAAGCCTTTAATCCAATAGGAAATTTAAGCTTATGGCAGGGTTACCCTTTACCCAACAATGATTCATTGTCCCATCCAGTTATTTTTACAATATTAAAAAATACGTTCAATTTTATATACTTTATCTCTTTTGGAAATTGTTTTCTTTTTTGTAGATATTTTATGTTAGCACTGGTATTTGTATCCCACCCATCCCGCCTTATTTTACATTACTTTCATCTCATCTCCATCATTTTCATTGACCTTTCTTCATTTCTTAACCATTTTTCCCAAGGGTGCCCACGTCATCATTGTTCACAAGCACCAAATCCTAATTTTTTGTCCCACTGAGCTAGGGTTTGCTATGGAAACGAGAAATTTGAGTAGATGAGCCATAAGGTAGGTCATATCAGCAAGTATGAGTTCATTTCATCTCATAAACATCATGTTTCCATCATTTTTTGAGAAGTCATTCCAAGAGTCAAGCCATTTTCCACTCATAAGGTCGATTTTTCTTCAAACCGTGTTTCTGAACAAACAAAGATGACTTTGACAAAAGTGAGAGAGGTTTTTGTCCATCATAGGTCAGAAAAGAAAAAATTCCTTTATATTTTACACAGGTGTCATGGTTTTAGATAAATCTCAAAAATACAAGTGCCATAGAAGAGTTGCTGCACTTCTGGAGTGACCTTTGGAAAATCAAGTTTTATCATAGCTGGCATGTCAAAATGACATTCTTCATGAGTCAAATGATAACTAGACAGAGAGAGCTTTCGAATGAGACATCCTGAGCTTAATTTGGAGTTGAGGAAGGCCTCTAAACGTTGCCTACACCAGCACTCTGCATTTCTGCACCCTCATTCAACACTTTTTTACCAGTCTTGGGAAAATCAATTTTTGACAAGCACAATCAACTCCAAACAGACAACCAAAGGTATCTTTGGAAAGTATACAGGATAATATTTCCAACGAGCTATTCTAGGCCCAATTTGAATATTGGGAAGGCCTCCAAATGTGGTCTAAAAATGGTGTTGCAGAGGCATTACGCGTTTGTCTTAGCACTGCGCATTTACCCAGCAGCGCTGCACGTTTACCAGTCTTCGGAGATTCAATTTTTGACAGGTCAAATGGGTGTAATTTTGGAAAATGGAGGCATATTTGAAAACTAGACTCAGAGAGCTTTCTAATGAGCTATCTTGGAGCTGATTTTGACACAGGGAAGGCCTCCAATAGTTTCTTGCAGAAGAGGCTATTTTTCCTATTATGGTGTTGCACGTTTGCCAGGAAAATGCAATTTTCACAGTCTTCAACAATTTTTTGATTTTCGCTCTAGTATGAATTTTTATCATGGGAAATGAGAAATTACTAATGTAAAAGTTCAAGATAAATTTAAATGTCATTCTTTAACTGTTATCTAGGGTAGATACATTAGATAAGTCCTCTATAGGTCAAATGAATCAGTTTCCTCTCTTTTAGAGGCAAATTGTTGGGTTTTCCTATTCTTCAGTTTCTTGTTTGGGAGTAGTTGAAACTGATCCTCATCTTATGGATTCGACTCCCTGAGGCTAGGAAGAGTGGTTTTGAGGTCTATATCATGTATTTTATTAGTCATTTATAGAGGTTGGATTGACTTGGAGCTTTGGCATCTCAAGGGACATATTTGTATCAGTTTTGGCCTGGACATTAATCAAATTTGCAACTATTTTTATGGGATCCATGTGGTATTGTGTTTAGTTTCATTTTATTCTTTTTTTCTCATATGTTAGAATATTTTTTTCATCCATCATTTCATTTCTATTGAATGAATTTTTTCAAGTTAGATGAACAAAATCCATAATTTCTATGCTATGTTTTGGGTAAACATTCATAGTTTGTAATTTTCTTCAGTTTGGAAAGAAACCATGAATTCACCATGCTATTTATAGCTCCTCACCTTTCTAAACCATCTCATCATCAAAACCATAAAGTGTTAAACATTGTACCTACCTTGACCCATAGAACACCCTACAAATTTTGACCTAATTTCCTTGCCCTAGCTGTTTGACTCCTCCTGATCCAACAAAACCTACACAATCAAAATAAAAAACTTTGAGCTATTATACCTAGCCTAAAATCTTCTTTCTTTAGTCATATTAGCTGTGATCCTTATGGAGAGAGCCCTCTCCTAGCCTAGTAGGGCTAGCTACTTGGTTAAGTGTGGTTTGAGGTTACCTCATAATTTCCTTCTTTAGCCTAAGGTTCAATTCGAGTGATAAAATTTTGGCGACTCCACTGGGGAAGCGAAAGATCATATATTCCCTAGGAAATAGCAACAAATATTTAGATCTAATTGTTGATGGTGAACAATAGTTGGACACATATGAAGGTTGAAACCTTCACCTGGTGACTCCATTCACTATAAGATCTAGAAAACCAACACCTCATGGTGACTCCACTACATGAAGATCAATAACTTCAAGAATTTCAAAGATAGAAATTGTTGCAAGAAGGTATGCTCCCATGAGCTAGGATCACATTCCAGGTTTCCCAAATAAAATGCCTACGGTAGATTGGCAAAGGAATTTTCCTATGTTAAAATATGATTTATAGGAATGATGCTGCTTTACATCTGGTTAAATTTCACATACATACACGCAAGTTGACGGTTGAATTTCCTGAATATTGTCTTTTAAAGATGTTCATGGCTTCTCTTGAAGGAAAAGCACGATCTTGGTATGAAGGTTTTCCACCTACCAATATTTGTTCTCTTAGAGCTTTCCATTCAATATTTTATGAAGAATACAAGGAGTCTTACCCTTATTTGTATTTGGTTAATAATTGTTGTGATAATTTTGAGGTTTTCATTCAAAACCTATAGGATTCTCATGATGATAATGAGTTCATGGATGAAGAGATTTTGGAGGCTTTGCATGAAAATAATTTTCATCACCAAAAAGAGCAAGTGTTTTCTCTCCTGGAAGAAAAAGATGATGTATATTGTCTTGATGTTCTTAAAGACTTCCCATAGGAGACAATTCTTGAAGCAGTACAACAAGTTTATCAGCCAAAGGTTAAAGAAGATATTCATCATCCTTGTGAATCTTTAGGAGAGAAAGAAGATAATTACTGTGTTATCAAAAGAAAACAAAGAGTACTTTCTCCGCTGTTTGAAGATGAGATAGATCAACTCCTGAACTATCATATTATAGCCCAAGCTAATGCAGGTTTGCAATGTTCACATAGTCAAGAAAGTGTTGGTAAAACTTCTTCCATTTTTGAAAATGAAAATCTAAGTTTAAATGAGGACAATCCTGAAACTAGATTTATAGATCAGCACGAAGAAAGACAATCTCCTTTTTCAATGTTCATATTTGATGAAGTTTCTCATGAACATGATTTTCTTAAGTATGATAAATATGAAGATGAGGATCTTGATGAAACTATACAGGAAATTTTTGTGAGTAAACCAATTTATGATGATGATTCCCTGCATGGAGATCAGCTAACAGATATTGTTTTCTTTCATGAAGATGATAGGGTTGCCATGTTTGATAATCATGAAGAATGTTTCTTGTTTAAAGATGACTTAGACTATGAATTTGATGAGTATGACCTAGAAAGTCATAGTATGCCAGAGAAAGCATCAAAGTTGTTCATGCTTCAGGAATTTGCAGCCGATACTTAGATAGCAGAAAGTCATACTTCCCTATGCTCTCCTATGGATCAACAACCAAGTGTTCTTTCAGATCAGAATGAAGGAAGTACTTGTATCTTTGTTGTTGAATCTCAAGATAAGGTAATGCCTCAGGATTTTCAAGATCCCTTCAGTAGTATTTTGCAGTCATTGGAGAAGTTGAATATTGTTTTGTTTGTTAGCATAAGCCTTGGTTTCAGTTTTTATTGTGAGTTGCCTATATGTACATCATTCTGCTTGCTCAAGGAAAGTGAGAGCAGAACTTCAGTAAGTAGCCATCTCCTCGATTGGTTACATTGGAAGGATCATTTCACCTAATTAGCAGTTGTGAAATAGATTAGAGTAGGTTGGTATCATTTCAGTTTTATTTTATTTTATTTTCAGCAAGTGTTGAAAGAATTCATCAAGGTTTGAAGCCCGAGGTGAAGGCCCTAAGGATTTTATTATTTGTTAGTGTGGTTTGAAGTTTTCAGTATATTTTTAGTTTCAGTTTACATATTGGACTCCATTGCCAAATGGATAAATGCATTGATCAATGAGTTCCCAGGGGTTTGTGGTTCTAGACACCTCCTTCAGAGTTATCTTCCCCAGGTGGAGCCAATGTTAGCACTGGTATTTGCATCCCACCCATCCCACCTTATTTTACTTTAATTTCACCTCATCTCCATCATTTTCATTGACCTCGATTCGTTTCTTAACCATTTTTCCCAAGGGTGCACAATTCATCATTGTTCACAAGCACAAAACCCTAATTTCTTGTCCCATTGAACTAGGGTTTGCTATGGAAATGAGACATTTGAGAAGATGAGCCATAAGGTAGGTCATATCAGCAAGTATGAGGTCATTTCATCTCATAAACATCAGGACTCCTTCATTTTTTGAGAAGTCATTCCAAGAGTCAAGCCATTTGCCACTCATAGGGTCAGTTTTTCTTCAAATTGTGTTTCTGAACAAACAAAGATGAGGTTTACAAAAGTGAGATATTTTTTTGTCCATAATAGGTCAAGGAAGAAAAACCTCCTTCATATTTTCACAGGTGTCATGGTTTTAGAGAAATTTCAAAAACACAAGTGCCACAGGAGAGTTGCTACACTTCTAGAGTGGCCTTGGGAAAATCACGTTTTCTCATAGCTGGAGTGCCCAAATGACTTTCTTGATGAGTCAAATGATAACTAGATAGAGATATATTTCCAATGAGCTATCTTGAGCTCAATTTGGAGTTGATTAAGGCCTCAAAAAGTTGCCTGCACCAGCACTCTACATTTCTGCACCCTCATTCAACACTTTTTGAACAATCTTGGGAAAATAATTTTTTGACATGGAAAATAAAATCTAAAAAGAAAAAAAAAGGTATATTTGGAAAGTATACATGATACGATTTCCAAAAATATATCCTAGGCACAATTTGGACACCGGGAAGGCCTCCAAATTTGGTATGCAAAATAGTGCTACAGAGGCGCTACGCATTTACCTATCGGTGCTATGTGTTTATCAGCCTTGGGAGATTCAATTTTTGATAGTTAAAATGGGCATAATTTTGGAAAATGGAGACATATTTAAAAACTAGACTCATATATATTTCTAATGAGCTATCTTGGATCTGATTTGGACACCGGGAAGGCCTTTAAACCTTGCTTGCAAAATAGGCTATTTTTTCTTTTATGGCACTGCGTGTTTGCTAGGAAAATGCAATTTTCATAGTCTTCAACAATTTTTTGATTTTCCCTCCAGTTTGACTTTTTATCTTGGGAAATGAGAAATTACTGATTTAAAAGGTTAAGATAAATTTAAATTTCATGTTTTAACTGTTATCTAGGGTAGATACATTAGATAAGTCCTCTAGAGGTCAAATGAATCAGTTTCCTCTCTTTTAGAGGAAAATTGTTGGGTTTTCCTAGTCTTCAGTTTCTTGTTTGGTAGTAGGTGAAATTGATCCTCATCTTATGGATTCGACTCCCTAAGGCTAGGGAGAGTGGTTTTGAGTTCTATATCATGTATTTTCTTAGTCATTTATAGAGGTTCAATTCATTTGGAGGTTTGGCATCTCAAGAGACATATTTTTATCAGTTTTGGCCTGGACAGTAATCAAATTTGCAGCTATTTTTATGGGATCCAAGTGGTATTGTGTTTATTTTTAGTTTCTTCTTTTGTGCTCATATGTTAGAATGTTTTTTTATTTCATACATCATTTCATTGCTATTGAATGAATGTTTTCAAGTTAGATGAACATAATCCATAATTTCTATGCTCTGTTTTGGGTAAACATTCATAATTTGTAATTTTCTTCAGTTTGGAAAGAAAAAATGAATTCACCATGCTCTTTCTAGCTTCTCACATGTCTAAACCATCCCATAATCAAAACCCTAAAGTGATAAACATTGTACCTACCTTTCCCCATAAAAAACCCTGCAAATTTTGACCTAATTTCCTTGCCCTAATTGTTGGACTCCTCTTGATCCAACAAAACCTAGAGAATCAAAATAAAAAAATCTTAGCTACTATACCTATCCTAAAATATTATTTTTTCAGTCATATTGGTTGTGATCCTTACGGAGAGAGCCCTCTCCTGGCCTAGCAGGGTTAGCTACTTGGCTAAGCATGGTTTGAGGTTACCTCAGAATTGCCTTCTTCAGCCTAAGGTTTAATCTGAGTGATAGCATTTTCTATGTATTTTTAATTACTTAAAAGCCATTGTCTTGGCTCTGTAACCAAATATTGACAATTCCATTCACTGGTTGTAATTAAACTGATCAAGATGGCTCTTGATGAGACCCCTTGTCCTTAGATATAATCTCAAGTCATTATGTTGTGTAACCAGCTCCAAAAAGAGAAGAAAAGAGATATCAACGCCTTAGAAATGAGCCACTTTGAGGGGGCAACCTCCAATACATTACATAAATGGAAAATTCTTGGATGATACAATTTACAAAACCTCCTTTCTATATATAGGAGTCCATGGGGCCATAATGTAATCCTAGTGGGCCACAATGTAATCCTAGCCGACCTAACAATAATAATTTAAGGGCACAATAATACAAAATGGGGGTTACAAGGGTACAATAATAACAATAAGGGGGTTACACTAATAACAATAAGGGACTATACTAGTAATATAGGGACCTAACATGCCCCTCTTCTTCAAAAAAGTGTTGTCCTCAACGCTTGAGTAGCTCTGGGTGCTTCTGTATAAAATTCTCATCCTCCCATGTAGAATCTTCAGTGGGTAAGTTCTTCCACTTGATGAGATACTCTGAAATTGATCGATTCCGTAATTTTCGAGTTCTTGTTTCCGTGATCGCTTCAGGTTCCAATATCATTTTTCCTTCCTCATCAAGTTCCGGCAATATTGTTTGAACTGGAAGATTTTCACCTATAACCTTCTTTAAGCATGAAACATGGAAAACTGGATGTACTCGCGAAGAAGCAGGAAGCTCCAATTTGTATGCCATAGAACCAATCTTTTGCAACACCTTGTAAGGACCATAGTACTTTGGTGATAATTTATTATCCTTCTTAGCTTGCTTTAGGGAAATTTGTTTGTATGGTTGTAGCCGTAAAAATACCCAATCTCCTACATCAAAACTTCTCTCGCTGTGATGTTGATCTGCCTGTTGTTTCATTCGATTTTGTGCCAAATTCAGGTTATCCTTTAAGAGTTGGAGAACTTCTTGTTGATGCTCGATGTGATCTTCCACCGCTTGAACCTTCAAATTTTCCCTTAAAGATGATGTGATCGATGGTGGATGATATCCATAAAGTGCCATAAATGGGGTCATTTTTGCTGCAGTATGGAAGGAAGTGTTATACCACCATTCAGCGAGAGGTAACCACTTGACCCATTGTGTTTGTTTATTAGATACAAAAAAATGAAGATATCCTTCCAAAAATTTATTTACTATCTCAGTTTGACCATAAGATTGAGGATGATAAGATGAGCTATGAGCTAATTGAGTACCCAAACAAGAAAATAACTCCGTCCAAAAATTTCCAGTAAAAATGGGATCTCTGTCGCTCACAATAACCCTTGGGCTTCCATGTAGCTTTTGAATTCTATCCATAAATGTAGTAGCAACTGTACTTGCTAAAATGGATGAGATAATGCACAAAAGTGTGCATACTTGGTAAGTCCATCAACTACCACCATGATGACATTATTTCCTTCGGACTTAGGTAAACCTGTGATAAAATCCATTGAAATCTCCTCCCAACGTTGACTTGGAATGGATAAAGGTTGTAGAAGTCCCGGGGTCTTAATTGTCTCAACTTTATTTTGCTGGCAAACCAAACATTCTGTCACAAACTTTTGAATATTAGATTTAAGGCCATCCCAAAAAAATTCTTTCTTCACCCTTTGGTAAGTTTTTAAAAATCCTAAGTGTCCTCCTAAAGGAGAAGTGTGCAATTCCAGAAGAATCTTTTGTTTTAGTTGAGAATTCTTACAAAGATATAAGCGATCTTTGTACCATAAGGAATCATTTTTCCAATTAAATGTATCAGATGTACTAGGATCTTGCTGCTACTTTTGAATGAGTGTCCATACATATTTTTCCTTCTTCCATTTATCTCTTGCTTCGGTTATCCAATCTGGTTGGATAATAGAAATGGCACAAAGCAATGCTTCCACCTCTTCATTCTTTCTTGAGAGTGCATCTGCAACAACATTAAGCTTTCCTTTTTTGTAGATTATTTCAAAGTCATAACCCAACATCTTTGTGACCCATTTTTGCTGCTCTTCTGAAGATAGCCTTTGTTCCAAAAAGTGTTTCAGACTATCATGATCAGTTTTTACCTTGAAGTGTCTTCCCATTAGGTAAGTTCTCCATTTCTTTAGTGCATGCAGTATTGCTAACATTTCCGTCTCATAAATAGGTTTCTGTAAATACTTTCCTTTGATTGGACGACTTTCAAAAGCAATGGGTCTTCCTTCCTGCATTAAAACTGCACCAATTCCATTTCCTGAGGCATCACATTCCACAATAAAGGTTTTTGTCAAGTCTGGTGTAGCTAAGACCGGTGCTAGGCACATTGCCTCTTTAAGACGTTCAAAGGCCTTAGTTGCTTCAGGAGTCCATGAAAATGCATCTTTCTTCAATAATGTTGTTAGAGGTGCTGCTATTCTCCCATAATTTTTAACAAACTTGCGATAATACCCTGTTAACCCGAGAAATCCTCGCAACTTCTTTATGGTCATGGGGACTTTCCATTCCTTAATGGCTTTAATTTTGTTAGGGTCTACTTTAACACCCTCGTGAGATATAATATGACCCAGATATTCCATCTCTTGTACTCCAAAGAAACATTTGGATGTTTTTGCATATAATTGTTTCTCCTGCAATAGTTTGAGCACCCTATCAACATGTTCAACATGATCCTTCCAAGACCTGCTGTAGATTAGTATATCATCAAAAATACTAGCACAAATTTTCTAAGGAAGGGTTTGAAAATGGAATTCATCAACCCTTGAAATGTAGAAGGTGCATTGGTAAGGCCAAAAGACATGACCAAAAATTCATAATGACCCTCATGAGTTTGAAATGTTGTTTTTGGAATATCTTCAGTCTTCATTCTAATTTGATGATATCCCGAACGAAGATCCAACTTGGTAAAATAAATTGCTCCATGTAATTCATCCAATAATTCATCAATCACAGGAATGGGAAATTTATCTTTAATGGTGAGCTTATTGAGCTCCCTATAATCCGGACACATTCGCCATGATCCATCCTTCGTGTGTACCAATACTACAGGAGCAGAGAAAGAACTTTGACTAGGTTGAATTATACCCGCCTCTAACATTTCTGCAATCATGCGTTCAATTTCGCTCTTTTGGAAGTAAGGATATCTATAAGGCCGGATGTTTGGAGGAACACTTCCTGGAATCAAATGAATAGCATGATCATGATCACGAATAGGTGGGAGTCCTTTGGGAGCTTCAAACACCTTGGAATGATTGTCCAATACTTGTTGGAGATCTGCAGGAATAGATGATTTTGATGTTGGAACTTCTAGTGAGCATAATTGTGCAATTACGCCTCATTTTTCTTTATTTAGAAGCTTTGTCATGACATTAGAGCTTATTATCCTTCCTGGCTTCCCTACAATACCTCGTAATTCAACTTCCTTTCCTTCTAAAAAAAAATTCAAGAAAAGTTCTTGAAAATTAAAAGCTACCGTCCCCAAAGATTGTAACCATTGTACTCCTAGTACAACATCAGCACCTCCCATAGGAATGGAAAGCATTGGACTAGTCAACACATATTCCCTCATGGTTAGCTTGATATTATGGCATTTTCCAGAGCAATTTATAGTTCCTCCATTTGCAACCATCACTTGACATTCTGGTGCTGGGTATAGGAAACAATTTAATTCCTTGGCTACCTTTCAATGAATAAAATTATGGGTGCTACCTGAATCAATCAACACTATTACCTTTCTCTTCTTGATTTGTCCTTTTATCTTGAGAGTTTGAGGAGTGGTAATTCCTGCCAGTGAATTACACGATATGGTTGGATTCATTTCTTCCTCTTCTGGGGCTGGTTCCTGGTGTATATCCTCTTCTTGTTCATTTTCTTCTTCCTCTTCACAATCTAAGTAAAATAATTTCTTCTCAGCACACTTATGACCTTTAGTGTATTTGCTATCACAACTGTAGCAAAGCCCTTTTGCTCTTTTTTCTTCCAATTGTTGTGGTGTCAACCTTGTAGTTTGTGGAAATCTAGGCGTAGCAACACTTCCTTCTTTATAGAATTGAGTGGTAGGCTTCCTTGTTGCCATAATTTTACATTCAACTTTTCTTGCCAACCTGAATGCCTTCTCCAATGAATCAGGTTCCAAAACAAGAACTTCATGTTGGATGTTATCCTTTAGAGTGCCTATGAAGAGATCAATCCTGTGTTCCTCTGGAATATCAGTTACCCTTATATTCAATTTTTGGAAGTCCTCAATGTGCTGCCCCACTAAACCCTTTTGTTTGAGATTTATCAATTGGCGAAAGAAGGTGTTGCTCTTTGTATCCTCATAATGTGCTATCATTTCCTCCGTAAAAATTGACCAAGTGACAATTTTTTTACGGGAGCAAAGCCATCGATACCATACAAATGTATTTTGTTCTAAATGTAAAGTTGCAATGCATACCTTTTGTGTGTTTTGCACGTTATAGAGATCAAAATATTGCTCCATCTGTAGTATCCATGTTACAGGATCCTTTCCATCAAACTTCCTCATATCCATCTTTGGAATATGGTGGTTCTTCCCGCCAACATTAGAGTTTATGAAATCACAATTAACAATTATTTTGTTCTCATCATGAGGTTCTTCTACTATCTTTTCACCATTAGGAAACCTTTCTTGTATCAACTTTGTCAAACCTTCCATGTCCGCTTTTAGAAAATTCTTCATGTTTTCCATTTTCTCATCGATCTTAGCTTCCATGTCATCCATCTTAGATTCCATGCCAGCCTCCATGCCATCCATCTTAGCTTCCACGCCATCCATCTTAGCTTCCACGCTTTTCTTCAAAACTTCCATTTCATTTTTTGTTGCTCTTTGCGAGAGTGAAATTTGTTGCACTTGCTCTTGTAATTTTGATAGATCATGTTGCAATTCTTCGTCTTCATGAGTCATAGTAGAGCTTTCCAAAGTCTTAATGGGTGTTTAATTCTTTTTTGGGGCCATTTTATAATCCAATACTGATATCTATTCTACAATATGCCCTTGCAATCAATTCAACTTGATTCTTCAAACAAGACTTATGCAATTCGAAAAAAAAATACACACCTTTTACTTGCTTTTGAGGAGCTTGATATTGAAATTGTATTATCTCTGTGATTGTGGCTCTTCTATATCTGGAATTCAGCACTGAAGTAAACCTCTGAATTCTCTTTTGAATGCCATAGGTCTGACCTGATTTGGATTCTCCAAGACAAATTTGTGTCCAATCTCCCACAATGACCTAATTATGGACTGGTTCAGTAAAGCGAACTTGTACGACTTGCCACGTGTCACTGTTTTTTTCTTTGTCTCTAAAATTGATAGCCAAGAAACTAAAGTCTATTTAATTGCGACCAATTTTTACGGCACTCCAATCCGATGTCGGAGAGAGAGTTATTGAAATTTTCCCACGATCACCTCTTTGAGATGAAATTCGGGAGCCTGAAAAAGTACTACCTTCCACAGATCATACCTCCAAAAATATTGCGAACCAAGCTCTAAAATTTTTTGACGAGTTTCCTTAGGATTTCAGCGTCGCACCATAAAAATTTCAGATTCTGAACCTCAGTAGAAAAAAAGTTATAGCGCAAATGCCACGATGACCTGTATAGGAGCCTGAAAAAAGACCTAACTTCCACAGATCATATCTCCGAAAATATTGCGAACCAAGCTCTGAAATTTTTAGACAATCTTCCTCAGGGTTTCGGCTTCGCACCCTAAAAATTTCAGCTTCTGAAACTTCGTAGAAAAAAAGTTATAGCGAAAATGCCACGATGACCTGTTTGGAGCAACGAAACCCTAGAATCCAAAGCTCTGATACCAAATATTGTGAAACCAGCTCCAAAAATAGAAGAAAAGAGATACGTAGCCTTAGAAATAAGCCACTTCGAGGGGGCAACCTCCAATACATTACATGAATGAACAATTCTTGGATGATACAATTCACAAACCCTCCTTTCTATATATAGGAGTCCATGGGGCCATAATATAATCCTAGTGGGCCACAATGTAATCCTAGCCGACCTAACAATAATAATTTAAGGGCACAATAATAAAAAAATGGGGGTTACAAGGGTACACTAATAACAATAAGGGGTTTACACTAACAATAATAAGGGGCTATACTAGTGATATAGGGACCTAACACATTACCCTGTTTTGGTAGGTAGTATTGGTAATGTTAGTTCAACTATTTCCCTATGAACATGGTAAACAAGCTCTTGATGAGACTTATTATCTTCTAAGATTTTTAGCATAATTTTTTGAATTGCTTTCTAAAAATTGGAAAATTTTCCGAATGGGGTGAATCATTGGTCCTTTTTAGGATTTTGGATGATAATTTTTAGAGTTTAAAATTGCTTATATGTAAAAGAGTCTTTATTATGTTAAAGATTCTTTTCTTGAATAATAACAGATTAACCATACTTTATAAAAATGAGAGTTCATCAAAGAATAAATAACTTTAGTGAAATTACATTTTTCAGTGAAATAAAATCTATTTGATATTCAAATCTTTCAATTGTTTCCTTAACAATTCTTATTTCTAGAAGCAATAAATAAAAAAATATTCTCAGAGATTTTTATCTGAAAAGAAAAAAAATCAATACCATTCCAATTTTATTTTCCTAAGAAAAAATAAAAGACAGTAATATATAAGGAATAAAATGGGTTACCTCCTATGATTTTTATTTTTATTTTTATTTTTAAATCTGCCCATTAACATGCGAAGAGTCTCTTTTTCTTGATAGATCTTGCAATAAAAATGTTGATGAGACTATTTCTTCAATGATTTGAAATGGTCCTAGCCACAGTCTTTGGAATTTGGTATGTTTACCTTTTTCCTTGTGTGCCTTATCCCATTTCAATACCAGATCAACAATTTGAAATTTTTTTGGAGTAACAAAAGTTGTATCAAATGAAGCTTTAACTGACTGTTGATGATGTGCATGAGTAACTTTAGCTTTTTCTATTTCCTCTTCAAGTTTAAGGATTTGAAATTGTATTACTTGTAGAGAAGAAGAAGGTGATTCATCAATAAATTGTACTAAGGCAAGAGAAGGAATAAATACATTGGTAGGAATAACAACTTCTTTCCCATAAACAAGATTAAATGGAGAAGTGCCAATGGAGGCCTTATGAGTTATTCGATCTACCCAAAGTGCAAATGTTAATTATTTGTACTAATTTCGTTGGTTTTGGTCAACAGTTCGTTTGATGATTCTAATAAGGTTTTTATTTGTGGACTCTTCTAAACCATTTCCTTGAGGATAATAGTTAGCATAATATTTAAGTTTAAAACCTCTTTTGATAGCAAATTCTATCATAACAGCTCTTGAGAAATAAGATGCATTGTTAAACATCAAAGCAGTAGGTAAACCAAATCTAGTTATGATAAACTGATCAATGAACTCAATAATATTCTCAGAGTTGGCTACCTTTAGTGGAATTTCTTCCACCCATTTAGTAAAATAAACGATAGCTGTGAGGATGTATTTATGTTGTTTGAAAGAGTTAGGAACGATCTCACCGATTATATCTAAAACCATGAGCATATTTTAAAAGTGTTGGCCAATAGTAACGTGCATGCAAGGTTTTATGTGTTGTTGTATTCCCTTCAAAATGTCCTCCAGCTGGTCCATCATGGAGTTCCTGCAAAACTTTCTCTGCTTCATTTTTCTCTAAGCATATTAATAACACATAATCAAAGTTTCTTATAAAAAATACATCATTAATAATTTCATATTTATTGGCTTTCAATCTTAAAGCTTGCTTTGTTTTATAACTGAGCTATATTGGGGCATATTCATTTTTCAAATAAAAATTGAGATCAACATATTGAGACTGAGCATCATTGAGGCTTACCTCTGATACTTGCACAACATTACCTGAGTCTGCCTCTGATGATAAATGGGATGCTCCTGTTAGAATTCTGCAAAAACTTGACCTCTAACAATTTTAGGTCTAATTTCTACATTATATTGTTGTAAAGCAGTAACCCAGTTAGCCCTTTTCTCTCCTAGTTCTCTTTGCATCAATAATTGCCTTACTGCAGAGAATGGGACTATTATCTTGGTGTGAGTTTTGAGAATAAATGACCTAAAATGCTTTATATCTTTAAACACAACAAATTATTGTTTCTCAATCGATGAATAGTTTAGTTATTCACCTTGCAAATTGGAACTAAAAAATGATATTAGTGCTTCAATTTCTTGGTCATTAAGCTATGTCAGAATAATAGCATAAGATGTATCTGATGAGAATGTATATAAAGTGAAAGGATTAAGAAAATTGGGAGTAGTTAAGAATGGAACATTGATAATAGATTGTTTGATTAAATCAAATGCTTCCCTTTCATTATGTCCCCACTTTAAAGCTGAATTTTTCTTAATCATTGTTTGTAAAGGTAAAACTATCTGCGAAAAGTCAGGGACAAATATTTTTACAAAATTTATCTATCCAAGGAATGTCTGCATGGTTTTTTTATTATGAGGGAAAGGAATCCTTTTCATCTTATCGATTCTTTCAGGATCAATATAAATACCTTTTTTGGACACGATGAATCCTAAAATTTTTCCTTCATCTAGAGCAAAATATGACTTCTTTGGGTTTAATGAAATTCCATACTTATTACATCACTCAAAGACTTGTTTTAGGTCATTTGCATGATTTATTGCTTGTATAGAAAATATTGTAATGTCATCTAGATAAATAACCATTGATTTTTTAACGAGTCCTCTAAAAGCTGTGTCCATGGCTCTTTGAAAAGTAGCGCTTGCATCGATTAACCCAAATGGCATCTTTTGAGAGGCATAATTTCCCCACTTAGTCCTGAATGTAGTATTTAATATGTCATCTATATGTACTAGGATTTGGTTATATCCTAAAAATCCATCTAGAAAAGACATAAGTTCAGAATCAACTACAACTTGAAGTACTTTTTCCATGGTTGGTAATGGAAAATTGTCTTTCTAACATGCTTTATTCAAATTTATAAAATTGATACAAATCCTAATGTCACCATTTTTCTTCCTGACAGGAATCAAATTTGAAACCCATTTTGAATGTCTAGCTAGAAATATGATCTTAGCTTTGAGGAGTTTATTCAGCTCAGTTTTGATTTGATTTTCAATATTAGGATGAATTTTCCTCAACTTTTGTTGTATTGGTTTCTCATCTGAAAACATAGGAATAGTGCGTTGAATAACAAAATTTTCACATGTTTTAAGATTAGTGTAATCCCAAGCAAAATTTTTTTTATAAGTCTTTAATAACTTGAGAAATGATAATCTTTGTTCAGAAGATACACCAAGACCTAAATTGACATTTTTTGGTTTATCATCGGTTCCAAGATTTACTAATTCAAATATTAAATTTGAACTTTGAGTTTTAGAATTAGTAACTCTCTTAAACCTATCTTTCAAATCATAAAGGTCTTCTAATTTAACGACTAACTTTGGTATTGGATTTTCATCCTGTTCTTCCTTTATCCGAGTATCATGCTCATTTTCATCTAGAATTTGATTATCATAAGATCCTTCAGATGTAAGGAAATATATGATATTAGAATCATAATTAAAGACTCTCTAATTAGTAATATTATCAGGAATAGATGGTCTAAAAATCAATTCAATAGAAAACCTATCGGGACTAAATTCTTGAGATAGAATTAATTTCGATGCTACATTAGCCAATAAATCTTCACTAGCATTTTGTATTCTGGGTATAGAGGAAATATTGAAAGCTAAGAAATAAGAAGTCAATTCCTGGACTAATGATTGATAATGTTTAAGATGTCTAGAATGAAAATTGATAGTATTTCTTACTTTTTTGACAATGCTCTTTGAATCTCCCAGTAATTTCAGATATTTAATGTCAAGTTCAATTGCTTTGTACAAACCTTGAATTAATGCTTCATATTCTGCTATATTGTTTGTGCAATCGAATTCAAGTCTGCAGGCTATCATAGTTTTTTTCTCCTTCTGGGCTTATTAAAATACAACCAGCTCCTACACCATCTTCTGATTTAGAGCCATCAAAATAAATAATTAAATGTCGGTTTATTTACAAAATTTTTACACTTAGAAGTGTTTCTCTAGGAAAAAAATTCAATTTGAGAGATAACCACATTATCGACAAAGGGTGATGGTTGGGTATTAAAATTTCCAAGAAATGATTTTGCCGAGTAATTTCCAATAATATTTTTATTGAATACTACTAGCTCATTGATTCCTTCAAGATCCGTAACCATATGTTTCATGAATTTCTCATGGTTTACCCAAATTTGGTTTGGCTTTCCATTGTGGGGCAGCCACATATGTGACCAGTTTGTTGCGAAATATCCATGAAGCTTCTCAGACCAGTCTCTACTTAAAACTAAACCATAAAATTCAGGAATATTAGCCACCAATACATCAATTTTCTGGGCAACCTTAGGGTTTGATGATAATCTAATAGAAACATAATGTATTTCTCCTACAACCTCTACTTTTGCTCTATCAAGTTGTACTATATGAATAGGAGAACTTTGAGGAGTTATGTTCAACTTAGCACATACTGATTTTGGCATGATATTAGAGGAAGCCCCTGAATCTATTAAATAATTTTGGATGTTCTTATTATAGATGATGCAGGGGCATCAGACACTAGCCAACAATGTAGGAGGTTTTTTCCACATGTTGTGGCTAGGAGGGTTCGAAAACATTTGAATTGTAATAGCTAGGTGTCAATACCTCAGCTGACTGTTTCATTTAGATTAGTTATAGTTGTAGAAGTCGAAGAGTTCAATTATTCGAATAAGTTGTAATTAAACCTTTGATTTCTAGAACGGTCCTCATAGAGGAACCGAAGAGTCATATGTTGATGTATATAAATTGTATTCCTCGGATGTATTGAGAAGGAGGAAGAGAGAGATTTCTGCAATAAAATCTGTGTATTAACAATTTCTTCCAGTTAAATGAATTTCAGTTCTCGTTGATTATCTAACTGCCTTGAGTCGTTATTTGTGAGGAAATTCGTTTGATTGTGAGGTGATTGAACATTGTCTTGTGTATAACTATTGAACTGATATTGTGTGAAGAATTTGGTGAATCAAGTCACCACGAAACCTCTATAATTCTCTGTCCGTTTCTTTCTCTCGAATTGTCCGAGTGAGTGAAGAAATCCCGTGTGTAGGCGAGGTCTGTTAATAATGGCGAATCCCGTTTAATAAAGAGATGAATTCTTTTATTGTTAATTGAAGTCCGGAACTGGGACTAAACCCTGAGTTAGTAAATGGAGTGGATAAAAGAATAGCACAAAACAGACTTACACCCGTGGTCAAACACTATACCAAACCCGCGAGTGGATTTACGAAGGCGGATTTCCCATATCGCACTGCTTTTGGTGAGTAAGCGATATTTCTTGGTTGAGGAGCGATTCCATAGAGTGTTCGACACGTGGTGAGGGGGACCCACGGAAAAACACCGTTTAAAGCGCACCATCGCGCGTTAACATTCGACCCAGGGAGCCGAGTGATATCGTGGTACGCCGTCGATCTAGAGGGGAGCCATTGGACGGTAGTCACATGAGGAAGATGCGCGAAAGATAACCAGGTATAGTACGAGCATTTGATTGGGCCGTCGATTACGTATGTGGGGCAGGAACTGAAGGTCTATTTAAAAATCATTTATTCAAAAAGGCGTTGGTTATTGATATAAATCTCACTTTTCATTATATAATTTAATTGCCAAAGGTTGTGGATAACGTTTATTTATCAAATTCCACGAATTTGATAAATAAATTTCCGGAAAAGAGGAAGTAGACCACGTGGACAAAGAACAGGGTTTTAGAACAGAAATGTTGATAGAGCCACGGATACAGTGACCATCTCTCGTTAGGGGTTCGAGATTCAGTTTTGTTGCATCATTTGTGGTATCAAAGCCAAGTTTTTAAGGTTGTTTTTGCAGAAAGCTAAAATGGCAATCCGAGTTGGTAGAGGTGCTGGCAAAAGGAGACCTATTTCCAACACAGAGGTGTTGGGGATGTTGCAGAGGGTCGAGGCTAGAATGGATGCCATGTAGCGAAGGCAGCCCAGAGATCCTGAAGACATCAGTGAACCTAAAACATTAGAAGCTGAAGAAAATGTTGAAATCCCTCTTGACATGAGACTCCTTAGAACTGTTTTGGGTTTTGCAGTTAAGCCCACGATTGAAGTGTCGAGTTATGCAGGGGAACTGAATCCAGAGGAGCTGGTGGACTGAATAAATGAAATGAATAAGTGCTTCGATTATGAAGAAATAAGCGAAGATAAAAAGGTCAAGTTTGCGGTGACAAAGCTGAAAGGACATGCTGCACTTTGGTGGGATGGAGTGCAGGCAGAGAGGAGGAGAGTTGGAAAGAAACCTATCAAGAGCTGGACTAGAATGATGGCTAAATTAAAAGTTAAATTCTTGCCTAGTGATTATCAGCTGACATTGTATAAGTAAATGCAGAACCTGAGACAGAGGTTGCTGATAGTAAAAGAATACATGGAGGAATTCTACAGAGTAAGCATAAGGGCTGGGCAATTCCAAGACACACCAGAGAAGACTGCCAGATATGTGAATGGTCTCAAGCTGGAGATCCAAGATGAGATTGGTCTTCTGTCTCCTAATACAGTGGAATAGGCCTATCATATGGCCTTGAAAGTAGAGGAGAAACTCCTGAGGAAATAGTCTGCCAAGAAGAGAGGTACTTTCCGTGGAAAGGGAAGTCAGGGTGGTAGAGGAAAGCCTACTACACCCAGGGATGGAGCTAACAGTAGCTCACCTCAGAATGCATATACAAAGGAGGATGCAAGGGGTAGAAGGGGTCCTTACAGAGGAAAAGGAAGAGGAGGCAAAGACAGAGGCAGAGGAAGAGAGTTGAGGTGTTATAGATGTTAGAAAGTGGGACATAAGCACTATGAGTGTCCAGAGAATGTGGGTGCTGGTCCAAGAAATTTTGTTGTTGCCCAGGCTAGAGAAGAGGCAGAAATTGAAGAAGAAATTCTTCCAGAGAGGGGAGAGTCCTTGGTGGTTAATAAGGTCCTGTTGAAGCAAGCTAAAGAGGTCACTGTGCCTGCACAAAGGAAGAATTTGTTTAGGAGCATATGCAAAGTCCAAGGGAAACGCTGCCAGCTAGTCATTGATAGTGGAAACACAGACAATCTGGTTTCCAATAAGGTAATAGAAAAGTTGAAGTTGAAGACAAGGGAGCATCCAACTCCCTACAGAGTGTCCTGGTTGCATAAAGGGCACCAGCTGGTTGTAAAGGAACAGTGTGAGATAGAGCTGCAAATGGGAAAATATAAAGATAAGGTCCTATGTGATGTAATGCCCATGGATGTGTGTCATATACTGTTGGGTAGACCTTGGAAGTTTGACAGAGCAGCAGTGCTTGATGGAAAGAAGAACACTTACAAGTTCTTCAAAGATGGGGTACACCATACATTGATACCCATGGAAGAAGGAGAGCCATCCAGCAGAGTGATTGATCCAAATACCTTGTTGATGAGTGGGAAGGAATATCTGCAGCAGATAGAAGAAGAAGAGGTAAGTTTTGCTTTAGTTTTCAAACCTAAGGTAGTTCTTACTTCTACAAAGATTTCTGATTTGCCAATAGAAATCCAAGAGATGTTAGAGGATTATTGTGACATTATTGTGGATGATTTACCTGATGAACTGCCACCTGTGAGAAAGATCAACCATCAGATAGATTTTATCCCTGGTTAAAATCTGCAAAATAAGGTAGCCTACAGAATGACTCCCAAGGAAAATGAGGAAATCAAGAGACAAGTACATGAATTGGTAGACAAGGGGCTGATCAAAGAAAGTTTGAGTCCATGTGCAGTACCAGCAGTATTGAGCCCAAAGAAAGATGGAGGCTAGAGAATGTGTACTGATTCCAGAGAAATCAATAAGATCACAATCAGGTACAGATTCCCTTTTCCTAGAGTGGAGGACTTAATGGACTGTTTGAGTGGTGCTAAATATTTCTCAAAGATATATTTAAGAAGTGGATACCATTAGATTAGAATAAGAGAGGTTGATGAGTGGAAAACTGCCTTTAAAACAAATGAAGGACTGTATGAATGGATGGTAATGCCTTTTGGGTTGTCAAATGCACCTAGAACTTTCATGAGACTTATGAATGAAGTATTGAAAGAATTCATTGGTAAATTTGTGATAGTGTATCTGGATGATATATTAGTTTTCAGCAGAACTAAAGAAGAACATTTAAGGCATCTTAATCATGTCTTGAAGAAGCTGCACCAAGAGAATCTGCTGATAAATTTAAGGAAATGTTCATTCATGAAAGAGGAGTTGGTGTATTTGTGTTTTTTTGTCTCTGCAGAAGGATTGAAGATGGACCCAGAAAAGGTTAAGGCAATTGTGGAGTGGCCTTCACCCACGAATGTTTTTGAGGTAAGAAGTTTCCATGGACTTGCTAGTTTTTACAGAAAGTTTATAATAAACTTCAGTAAGAGAAATGCACCCATACTTGAGACAATAAAGAAGAGAAAATAGCCATTTAAGTGGACTGCTGAAGCATAAAGAAACTTTAAAGTTTTGAAGCAAAAGATAACGGAGAAGCCTATTTTGATTCTGCCTGATTTTACTAAACCATTTCAAGTAAAGTGTGATGCCAGTGGAGAGGCCATTGGAGTTGTGTTGAGTCAGGATGATAGGCCTATAGCCTATTACAGTGAAAAGCTAAATGACACCAGAAGAAAGTATTCCTCTTATGAGAGGGAATTCTATGCAATTTTTTAGGCACTGAAGAAGTGGAGACATTATTTGATGTCTAGGGAATTTGTATAATATTCTGAAAATCATGCTTTGCAGTATATTGTACAGCAGCCCAAGTTGAAACATAAGCATGCTAAATGGGTTGAGTATCTCCAAGGTTTTAATTTTGTTTTGAAACATATAAGTGGCCAAGCCAATAAAGTAGCTGATTCTTTGAGTAGGAGGCACATGCTTGTTCAAGAAACAAATTTTGAAGTTGTAGGGTTTGATTTTCTCAAAGAATTGTATAAAACAGATCCAGATTTTGAGGAAGAATTTGAGCCATGTAGTAACCTGTTTTAACATATAGAAGCCAGTGGCTGGATTATTTCCTGCAGGAGGACTTGTTATTCAGAAGAAGCCAACTGTGTGTACCAAGATGTTCCATGAGAGAAAATTTGATCAAAGAGAAGCATAGTGGTGGACTTGCTGGACACTTTGGTACTGATAAGACTTATGAGCAGCTGAGTCACTTCTATTACTGGCCCAAGATGAGAGCAGAAGTGGACAAGTTTGTGAAGAATTGAAAAATCTGTCAGTATGCTAAAGGAAGGAGCCAAAATGCAGGATTGTACACTCCCTTGCCTATTCCAGACAGGCCTTGGGACATGGTGAGTATGGATTTTGTTCTAGGATTGCCCAAGACTCGGAGAGGGAATGATGCAGTCTTTGTTGTAGTGGACAGATTCTCCAAAATGGCACATTTTATTCCATGCTATAAAACTAGTGATGCCACCCATGTTGCTAACTTGTTTTTCAAGGAAGTTGTTAGATTGCATGGGTTGCCCAAGAGTATTGTTTCAGATAGAGACACCAGATTTGTAGGTAAATTTGGAGGACATTGTGGAAGAAAATTTGTACCAAACTGAGTTTCAACTCAGCTTATCATCCTCATACTGATGGAGAAACTGAGGTAGTGAATAGGAGTCTGGGAAATTTGTTGAGAAGTATTGCAGGAGAGCATCCCAAGTAGTGGGATCATATTTTTCCCTAAGAAGAATATGCATATAATGACTCACCAAACAGAAGCACAGGGCATAGTCCATTCCACATTGTTTATGGAATGCACCCCAGAGGAATATCAGAGTTAAGAAATCTGGGAAAGGCAGAACTGAGAAGTGCAGATGGTGAGGAATTTGCTTCAGAGGTCTAGGCCATACATGAACAAGTGAAACAACAACTACAAGGCAGCAGCATCAAATACAAAAGCAGAGCAGACTTGAGTAGAAAAGAAGTTCATTTTGAAGTAGGAGATTTGGTTTTGGCACACTTGAGAAAGGAGAGATTCCCAAGGAAGCAGTATAACAAACTGAAGTTCAAAAAGATTGGGCCATGCAAGATACTTAGAAAGTTTTCTGAAAATGCTTATGAGATTTAATTACCTCATGATGTTGGAATATATCCCATTTTTAATGTTGCAGATTTGTACAAGTATGAAGATGATGGTGAAAAAGAAAGATCAGCAGGCAAGGGACGGATTGAGTGGAAAGAGCAGCTACCTCCAGCACAACCATTGCAACCAGAGAAGATATTGGATAAAAGAGTGTTGAAAAGGACCAGAGGACAAGAGTACTTTCAGTACTTAATCAAATGGAAGGACAAGCCAGAGGAAGATGCCACTTGGATGACTGAAGGAATGTTGCAGAAGACAGACAGATTAGTGGAAGAGCTCATGGATAGGAGCCCATGAAGAAGATTTCCCTTGAGAGTTTGATGCAGGGGCATTAGACACTAGCCAGCAATGTAGGAGGTTTTGTCCACATGTTGTGGCTAGGAGGGTTCGAAAAAATTTGAATTGTAACAGCTAGGTGTCAATACCTCAGCTGACTGTTTCATTTAGATTAGTTATAGTTGTAGAAGTCGAAGAGTTCAGTTATTCGAATAAGTTGTAATTAAACCTTTGATTTCTAGAACGGTCCTCACAGAGGAACCGAAGAGTCATATGTTGATGTATATAAACTGTATTCCTCGGATGTATTGAGAGGGAGGAAGAGAGAGATTTATGCAATAAAATTTGTGTATTAACAATTGCTTCTAGTTAAATGAATTTCAGTTCCCATTGATTATCTAACTGCCTTGAGTCGTTATTTGTGAGGAAATTCGTTTGATTGTGAGGTGATTGAACATTGTCTTGTGTATAACTGTTGAACTGATATTGTGTGTAGAATTTGGTGAATCAAGTCACCACGAAACCTCTGTAATTCTCTGTCTGTTTCTTTCTCTCGAATTGTCCGAGTGAGTGAAGAAATCCCATGTGTAGGCGAGGTCTGTTAATAATGGCGAATCCCGTTTAATAAAGAGATGAATTCATTTATTGTTAATTGAAGTCCGGAACTGGGGCTAAACCCTGAGTTAGTAAACGGAGCGGATAAAAGAATAGCACAAACCAGACTTACACCCGTGGTCAAACATTGTACCAAACCCGCGAGTGGATTTACGAAGGCGGATTGCCCATATCGCACCGCTTTTGGTGAGTAAGCGATATTTCCTGGTTGGGGAGCGATTACATAGAGTGTTCGACACGTGGCAAGGGGGACCCATGAAAAACCGCCGTTCAAATCGCGTCATCTCGCATTAACGTTCGACCCAGGGAGCTGAGCGATATCGTGGTACGCCGTCGATCTGGAGGGGGGCCATCAGACGATAGTCGCATGAGGAAGATGCGTGGAAGATAAGAAGGTATGGTACGAACATTTGATTGGGCCGTCGATTACGTATGTGGGGCCGGAACCGAAGGTCTATTTAAGAAATTTATTCAAAAAGGCATTGGTTATTGATATAAAGCTCAATTATATAATTTAATTGCCAAAGGTTGTGGACAAAGTTTATTTATCAAATTCCACAAATTTGATAAATAAATTTCCGGAAAAGAGGAAGTAGACCACGTGGACAAAGAACGAGGTTTTAGAATAGAAATGCTAACAGAGCCATGGCTACAGTGACCATCTCTCCTTAGGGGTCCGAAATTTAGTTTTGTTGCATCAATAGATCTCATAGGTTAAGAGAAATGGAGGAGTATGAGATATGGATCGATCACCTATTATAATCATATCTGTAGCATTTATTTTAGTTAAGGAGAAGGAGGTTTACCCATTTGATTAGCAGGTTGAACGACTACTAGAGCAGGTAAGGCTGAAGCAGGAACTGCATTCAAATCTGTTAGTAAAATCTTCTGCTGTTGTTTTAGTTTAGTAAGTTCATGGATTGAAATATTAGCACTGGTATTTTTCATATCCTCGACTACATTATATTCAATTATGTCAAAGACTACCATTTTCTTTGATGTAGGTGGAACATCTGAAGTAGCAGGGTTAGTTTGTGTAGCCTTAGATGTATAATTTTTACTTATTGTTTTCCCTTTAGCAAGCGTTGAGTTCTTCTGTTTTTTATTTGGTTTCATTGCTTTAGTGGTATTCTTGCTCCTTGTACTTACATGTAAAGCTTCTTGTTGTTCATCATTTGGTAGGATAAAATACCACATTCCATTTAGTTCAACTTATTCTTCAACTTCAGCTTCTTCTTCTTATGTTTTCTCTTCATCTATGTCTTGATCATACTCAACATTAGATATGATTTTTCTTGAAGAGCTTGAAAGTATTCTTTGTATTGGAACTTTCAGCAAATTTTTTTTTGATATTTGCCATTTCATTTGTCACGGTCTCTAAAATTTTTTGAAGACCTTCTACATCAAAAGGGTATTTTGGCAGCTTCTTCTTTGAATAATATTTAATGGATACTTTCTTATATTTTCTGTCTTCTTGGGAATTCTTCTTTTCAAGAGCGATTATGTGTTTCTCTGCAGAAAAAGATTCCTTCATATTTTCCGCCTATGTAGGTAACTTTGCTCTATCAAAAAAGATGGCTATATTAGAAGGGAGAGAAGAAATATACCACTCAATTTGAACTTCTGCACCAGGGAATGATGTAGCAAGAATTTTATTGATTAACTTATTAAATCTGCAATTGAAGTCTTTTATTTTATCTCCTATTTTAGCCTTTAAATTTGATAGATCGTTGATGAGCGATGCAGTGGTTCTTTCATCTCCAAACTTAGCTAAAAATTATTCTTCAAACATATTCCATCTAGTTATAGAGTGGGAAGGTAATGAGAAATACTAGGATCATACAGATCCTATGAGAGTATATGTAAATAGTCTTACTACACAATATTATTCAGTTACCTCTTTTAAATTGATGGCTAACATATAATTATCGATGTTGTCTTTAGCTGGAAGACCATCATCAGGATTAAATTTAGGTAACCATCTTTCAGGGTATTTTGGAAGAGGATGAAGAGGAGCATGAATTTGTACAACACTTGGATTGTTCCATGGTTGTACATTTGGTGGAGGTACTTGGATTGCCATTGGACCTTGGGTGGAGGTGATGGATTGAGTTTGAGTTGAATAAGAGTCAGGCTAAGTGCTAAAACTAGTTGAAGGAGTAGTAGTTTGAGTACTGGAACTAGTTAAAGTAACATTGATTGTTGGAATAGAAGTTGTGGAAGTGAGTAGAGGTAATGGAGGTGAATGGGGTGGATTATTGGATAAGACCTCGTTGTTGATTGAATTTGATTTATTCTTCTTTGTTTTCCTTTGAAATGTATCGATAGGAAATTCAAAAGGAGGGATTCATGTCTTATGAGTTTCTAATTGAGTTAATATTTGTCTAGGTTGTAAAGAAGATGAAACACTAATCTCATATGTTTGAGAAGTTTCAGGCTTTTCAACAGAAATGGATACTCTCTATAAAGTTTCTATTAAAGACTGAACTTCTGGAGGATTTTGGTGAATATCTAGAGATAGTATGGGTTGAGTTTCACTAGGAGACTTAGGAAAGAGATATTCAACTTCAGATTAAAGATTTAGACCTAGCCAATGTTCTAGAAGTTGAAAGGGATCTAGAGGGAGAGAGACTCTTAGATTGGCTTTTAGATTGATCAAACCTTCTTTCCATTCAAAATTGGCCCTCCTTTTAGTGCCAAAATGCTTAAGCCTTGGAATTCCGTTGCAACAACATCGGGTGTAGCAGCTCTGACTGGAGATAAAGGGACCAGTTTCCCAATAAGGATGATGAGGGTGTGTTTAGTTTATAGCATGAAAATGGGAAATGATTTAATATATCATATGCATTTAACTAAAATATTTATTTTACTATATACTCGGGAGTGTTCATTATTTCATGCGATCTAAAAAGATATCTTCCAACTAGTAGTAATGAATATTATTTAAAAGTTGAAAGAGATGAAAATTATGTAAAAATAATTCTTTTGACAAAATAGTTTAATAAAAAGGATTGTGAAATGTATATCACATTTATATGTTTTATTATATATGAGATAAGAAACCATAAATAAATATCAGTACAAAAGTGCATTTAACATTCACTTATGATAACATCTCTAATATATAATACAGATAAAAATATGATTTCCAATTTTAAGAAGCAAAACTTAATATAATGTGTAGAAGTACCATATATACGAGGTTCTACTCATTCAAACTGAAAGTAGTTTCATGCTCCTCTTCACTTTCAAGAAATTTAAAGAGTACAATAGTGCAACTTCAGTTAAACAACTTCAATGTCAAAAGATAATAGATTTCATTCCATTAATTCATCAAGGCAGTCACAAACTTACAAAAGTGCATTCTTTGCAAATTTTCTAAACCCTTCTCTAAATGCATGAGAAAGGTTTAAATACTAAACTAAAATATTTTTAAAATAGATTATTACATAAAAAATGGATGATGTTTCAAACAACCATCCTCGTAAGGAGTAAACTTATACTACAATCTAAGAAATAAAATAACAACATGATTATGTGGGCTGATCCTCTTTGCGCATTTGATCTTGGAGGTGACAAATATCCACCATTGGCTTTAGCTGAGATGGTTGTGTGATCCTAGATCTAACCTGGCCTTTAAACACTACATTCGAAAGTGATGGCATAAATTTCTTTGTAGAATCAGTTAATGACTTTAGAGTTAGGCACTGATGATAAGGCTTGATTAGAAAATTCTAGTAATTTTCTTGATCAAACTTATTTATCTTTTTAATAGTTTCCACCTGCGTCTTTGTACTTTCCTTCCACTGTTCTTCTAATGTTTTGAGCTTTGGGAGCACTTTAACTGTGGATTATTTAATAAGTTCGGATTTTAAAAGCTGGTCATTAACAGATTCAATGATTTCATTTGTCAACCTTGATGCCTTTGTCATTTCCTTCTCTACTTGTCTTAGTTGCATTTCCCAATATTTAAATAAAATCACTTTGTGAATCTTATCTATATTAGGGAGGACAACTCTCTTTCCTGCATCATACCCTTGCCACTAAATGAACTCAGTAGTCTTATTTTCAACTTTTTCACATTCAATTCTCCTGTTAGCCACTTTTTTGATCAGAATATTGCTTTTATCACTATAAGAATTGGTGATTGAAATTTGTTGAAAAAAGGTTTCTTACTGCTGCTTTAACTTTGCATTCATTTCCAGAACTTATTTTATGAATTTCTCTACTTGAGGAAGACTTTTCAATTTGTCCATTGCCGCTTCAAGTTGTGTTTCTTTCTCTGTAATCTGCACCTGGTGCTACAACTTAAGTCTTTCAAAATATTTTTGAAATTGAGACATCTTCATTTCAATCTGCTTACTGGAATTATAATTTTCTTGTTCTATCAGTTTCTCCAACTCTTGAACTTTGTATTCTTTTTTCTTAAGTAAAATTTGTACCTCTGTAGCTTAATCAATGGTAGTAGTAGCATATGTTCCTGCAAACTGTGATAACTTAGTCAAATTTTATGTAGGATCACCCAAAGGGTCTTTCCATAGAACCCATAAGATTTGAAATTGATTCATCAATTATTCTTCTCTTTCTTCTCTTAACTACAGCCTTATGACTTGGGTTGTAGAAGACATCAAGTGAGGGTATCTCTTGAATATTTAAAACAATATGTTCTATAGGGTATGCCGAGATGATATCTTGTTCATGAACTTCTAGTACCTGCTATAGTGGTATTTCAGTTTCCACTAAATTATGGGAATTCTCTGGAATTTGGAAACTTGTTGATTCATCAACATTAGGCTTTGGTGGTGGTGGTGTTTCTAGTGACTTAGAAAACTTCTCCCATTCTTTTTTCAAATATTTTGATTGAGGCTTCTCTGTCTGCTCAGGTGTATTCTTGATATGTTGAACTTCTTAAGAGGATGATTCAGCTCCATAAATTTCTCCTTCCATTTGCATCTCAATACCTTTAATCACTTTCTCAATTATTTTCTCATGACTCTCATTCCTGCTCTCATATTCATTGTCAAAGTTATCTGAATTCTAAGAATTATGTTGTGGTTGTTTTGACTCATGATTTGAATTCTCTTGAGATTCATCTTCTAACATATCCTTAGCCTCATTATCCAGACTAATATTGGGAGTTCGCCTGTTGAAATATTCAATAAATAACAAGTCCAAAGGGATCATTTCTAGCCTTTTACTTCTATATGCTTGAAAAGCCTCAAAGTCTGTTTTACTGAGCTAACTAGATGCATTTTTCAATACATCTATGAACTTCTCCACACCTTCAAAGAAATCATCAAACATATCTTTCTCATTCAAGAAAGGTTTAAGTTTAAGCTCAATGGTGAAATTATTAACCACATTATTAGGATCATATTCCCTTTTTGACATTAGAGCCAGATTTAGTGAAGTAACATTTGAAATCTCTTTGAATGCATGACCAATGTCGGAAGGGGAAAAAGTGCTACACTGTAAAGGGAAAGTAGGCCAAATGGCCTTCTTGGAATCTTTGAGTTGCTTGGACACGCCGCTTACTAGAAGTTGGTAGGAAATTTTCGTGGCTAGGATCTTATCAGGAACATAATAAGGCAAAACATGTGGCGGATAATAACTCCCAAAAACTCTAATATAAGTGAAATTTTCTTTAGAAAACCATCTAGAAACTAGTAAAATGTCTGTGCTAGCTTCCTTAGAAATCCTAATGTATTTTTCATTAAGGATAATTTGATGGATGGGTAACATAATATTGGTTGCAGTATAGGGTCTATAAATGTACCAACATTTAATCTGTCAATCCAAAGAGTTCGCGAACTTCAACAGGCAACATTGGAAATGCTAGAGAAATCCCCCATCAATCTGAAAATGAAAATATAGTCTATATTGCGCATTAATAAATGAAATTTCGCAGTAAAAGAGAATTCGAGGAACACCAATCCAAACAATTAAATCATGTGGGAAATAAAATGCAATCTTGTACTATCAATGTGGAAGGAAATTCGAAGTACGGGAAAACATAAAGGAAATCATAACTGGAAACCAAGCAGTGTCGAAACAATATCAAAAGACTATAAATGTTGGAACAAACTCAAAATAAATTCAAAACCATTATGCCTATACTACTAATGCTTGCACTAATTATGTGTGAAATTAACCTAAAAGCATCAACAATATAACAAGTAAATTTACTGTGTAAATAAATTATAAAGAAATTGACTTAATATGAATATCTTGACTTCCTTGTCACCATATATTAATCTTGTAAGATTGTCCAGAAGCTTAAGGGTAATTACAATGAAAAATAAACATTATCGATTTCAACCACAGAGTAATTCCCTTTTATAATGTCGGCTCTCAAGACCATAAGTACTCAAAGTCGATCTCGGGTTATGGAATACAAATTATATGGGTTTGGATTAATTCATGTTACAACTGCGAAGGGAAGCAATATTATTCCATATAAATGAATATTTCGAAGTGCAGGAACAATTCCTTAATGCAACAAATCAAACTAGTTTTAAGGCTGGCAAGAAAAAAATGCAACATATCAAATGAAAATTAAAGAAGGACAGAGACTGTAGATAAATTCACACAGTAAATAATAATCTAATTTTTTTTGAATCTAAGAGATGTAGAGTAGTGTCGAGATGGGCTGGCGTCCAACCCAGCCAGCTCACACCCTCTATGATCTACATGGTTTACATAGGAATTAAGATCATTGGATGCAACAAATAAATAAATAGAACATGGATGAAAATTTATTCAATTAATTCCTGAAATCAATTGTTACATTATGCAGACAACACTCAGCTCCAGCAAGACAAGAGGAGAAATCAACATATTATAAGTGCGTGATGCTACATTGGGACAACTCCTCTTCCCTTATATGCATTCCTTTCATGTGCACTGTCTCTGTCTCAATCGATTTCCTAATTCGCTGTGTGTATAATTAATTAACTCCAAATATAGGCACTTTATATATACATCGAATTACAAAAACTGAGCTTTTTAATCCACCAATTGAAATACAGGATGGGAGATTATTAGTTTTAAGAATTTTCCAAGAATAAAATTAGTTTACTAACCAAATGTCAAAATAGGGAAATCACTCCTCTTTTCCTGGGATGATGCTATTGCTGGAAGGTGTGTTTCAACTACTCTCTTCATCTTTGCACGATGATGAGATGCTCGCATATGTATCTACCAAAGACTTCGGAATATCAATATCATCTTGAGGTCAACGCTATTGGGTATGAGACAAATCAAATTCTTCATTTTAGAATGCACATATACCATGTAAGACCTTCACCATACGACCTACAACAACATTTGAAGGTGCTATAGGATTCTTATTTTTCAAACCTTATTTCCTAAGAAGCATTAAAGCCTCACAATTCTGCATTGTTACGACAACAACATCATCCTCACTACCTTGAAAATGCAGCCTTCGGTATTTGATCAAGTCGTTCACGCAAGAGCTGGACCTGAGCTATATAAGGGGATTGCAGAACAATGTCCATGGGCATCTCTCCAACATAAATAAGAGATCTCACATGATGCACGGCAATATCTTCTTCATTATAAAATGAACCTGTGCTTGTAGGATCCAAATGTTCCTTGTAGCCAAGTGACAAAATTACTTTTGAAGCCCAACTCACAATTGCACCATTAATCCTATATTGAACTGATAGCATATGAATCAAGCTACCTACATACAATTTTGCTGCACGATCCAGTAAAGAGATCCCAAGTCCTCCTTCCATGACTGGTCTATATAGAATCACAAGGGCTAACTTGAAATTTTCACTTGCAAGAAAGGTACATTCATATCTTATGCTAATTGAATTATGCCTACCTTCAACAATGAGTGCCTGGTCATTGAGAGTGCTTTCCGCAGTCAGAATGCCATCGTTCGGCTATTTGGGCCAATGTCAATGACTCAATGTTATTTTCGACTGACCTCATTTATAATAGAAAGGACCCTCTTTCGAAGAGCCAATACTTCTCTAGTAGCCTTCTTTCCCGCTGCCACGCTAGGTTGATGATAATCATTGACGTTGATTAAGCTAGTGTAGATCCTTATCGCATGATCATACAGTGCAATCGATTAGGACTACTTAAGTTTTTAATTAACATTGGTGACAACATCAATATAGTGATCCTTTGCATAAGCTTGTACTATCTCACTTCTAGGGGTTCTATAGTACAAATGAAGAGCTAATAATGATAAGCTACTCCAACTATGAGTATGAAATCTTGGTAGAACCTTTATCTTCAATAAAATGTCTAAGAGCTTCAATCAACACCTGGAATCCTAAATTTTCCATTATGGTAGTAGATACAATATATCATTCCCAATTGGATACTTATAGATGTTCATATTATTTATTGACAGATGTGTGAACCAGATAATCCCTCCTGCCATCATATTTGACAAGGAGTCCAGTGTTAATGCTGCAATGTGGTTGAATTTGGAAAATCATATTGGAGTAGCATAACGCATTTCTTGGTTCCAGTGTAGGAACATGAGTGTAGTCCAAGAATATATCAGAGTGCAGGCAGCCATAGAGTAGTGAAGGAATCTGTTGCATGGTGCAGGTAGGTCCCAAAGCATAATCGAACCAGTTTTAATCCTGCAATAGACAAGCCTTTATTACAATTTTATTAATGATATTTTAATCCCATTAAAACAAAGAAGTAACAAATACTCTTCGAAAATAATCATTTAGCCATTGACAGCATGAGAGAAACTTCAAATAAGTAAGACAAAATGGAGGCCCAACACATAACTCTATTGCAAATTTCATAGAAATGTAAATGTAAATCAGATTCCCAAAGGCCTCTATGGTAAATATGAACTAGAGTGGGGTCATGGCTTGTCCATTTCCATCCCATGATAGGAAATCTTGAAAAAAATCAAATTACATCCATAATGTAAGCACTCATGTAGAAGGGGGTATTGTTCTAGCGGAAACACATATTTTGCTTCTGTAATCCATGATAGTTATGGCCAAATTATCAGACAGAATGCTCACCCAATTCATAATAGAGGAATTTATGATTGCGTCAATTAAAGGAGCCTAGTATATAGAAAACCTAGTGGTATCTAGTTTAGCAAACAACCTAGATAGCATTCCAACTGCATAACAATAAGGGGAGGGTAACTGTGCTATCGGGTACATACCAAGTTTGTCCCAATTTAGCTTCCCTTGATCATATTTCCATCCTTTTATCACTTTCATGAGGTATATATTCTTCGTTGTAAAGCTTTGGACAAAACCTTTATCATAGTCCTTCTGTGGCATGGGCAAGTGGTACATTATCCATAAATCCTCTGTAGTGAACGAACCGATATTATCTAGCTTAGAGTTTTTGAATGATCTATCTCTTATGTTAAGGTGGTAAATTACCCACTTTACCACATATGTGTAGGGTAAAATCTTCGTCCTTGTTGCTATTCTATGAAGAAAAGAACATGCAACGTCAAAGTAGGGCGGGTCTGAGGAAACTGTCCCATCTACTGTTACTATTTTGACTATTTCTCTTTGTTGTTCTTCCTAAAAAAGGTGGTACATTTCTTCCCATGAAGAATTGTCACAATCCTTGTTGCAGGTTGTGTTAGAGACCAATGGAGGCATGTCTTTGTCTTCTGCAGTGGAAGTTTGGTCAATCACCTTGCCTTTTTTGTCATTCCAGTTATTCTCACTTTGTTAGGCAATTTCCTGAATTAAAGGGAAAAGAGTAAACTCAAATCTGAGATGAATAGAGAGAAATATAGAGTTAAAAAATCATAATCAAAATTTGGCGCTCAATTATTCAGAACACGCTTCAATTAGATATCAATCTTTTGAACCTTACACCCATTAAATGTCGTTAATAACCCATAACTCTTTCAATCAAATCTCTTACACATCTTACGTAATATGTCTAATATAACGATATAAGATGTTAGATCTTATAACAGATTGATTAGATAAGAATCATTTCACACACTTGAATAATAAGTGTTTATATCGTACATCACAACTTTTAACAATTACCAGTAGTTATGCTTTTTTATGTTGATGAATCTTGCGAAATGCGATCTGTGCAAATCCCACATCGCAACTTATTACGGTAATAAAACTTTCCATTTGGTTTCTCGTTGCGAAATGCGAAATGCACTGAAGACTCATGTTGTTGCGCTTTATTGGACCTTTGGATATTTATAATTTTTCTTTTATTATTTCCTTGGGTCCAACTTATTGCAACTCTTCGGAATTGTTATAATTTTGTTCTTATTTAAAAAGGCGAGACATGATTTCTCTTTAAAGGGATTTTTTAAGCATTTTCAATGGGGATTTTAATAATTCTGAAAAGTTTGAAGCGCATATCACAATTCGCATTACTTATATATGTTTTAACTTAATTGGCTTGTAAGTTATGTGATTTACGGTGAGCGCTTTTGAAACTAAAGCGAAAAGTGAAAAGCCTTTATTCCTAAAGTTTTAAGACTTAAGCTAAAATAAAATCATGCTCATAAATTTCTATTTATTATTATTATTATTTTTAAAGGGTCCCTATTTATTATTAAAATAAATGGGGGGTGTTGTATAGTATAATAGGTTGATACTTTCTGATCCTTGGGCATGAATTTGTGTCATGCAATCCAACGATTTGACAGATTGTGCACCATACAAGACTCTTCAATGGACCAGGACCTCTAGCATTCAGATAATTGTTGAAGACATGACACTGATCTTTGTGGTGCCCAGAAGCTTTACAATTTATGCACCAAACCTCTACGCAAACCTCACTACCCTTATCCTTGTGCATGCGTTGAATTTATAGATGCATGGCTTCCAAAGGATTATGCATTTTTTGAGTTCCCATTGCAGCAGGTGTTGGGGTAGCCTCTAGTTTCATTGCAACCTCCACAACCTCAACCTATGTGGCAATCTTTTGCTGACCTAAGGGTTGGCTCATATGTGGGAGAAACATAGAAATAAACCATTCTTGATGCTGTGTATCATAAATAAAAAATCCACCATCTCTGATGGTGCGCTTTAGTCTCTGATCGGCCTCCCATATAGATTCATTAGCCTTATGATGAATCTCTTTAATTTTTGTCACCAGCTACACGTATGACTTAGGCTTCTTAAACTTATCTTTTAGGGAAGCTTTTATTTGTTCCAAGGTAGTGTTAGGGTTTTCTTGAGCATACCCGATGTACCAATCTGATACACGATCTTGGAAATATGTAGCCAACCGCGCCTTCCTAATATCAATATTGTTAATCTGTTAGGCCTGCCATACGACCTTAGTCACAAACCAGAAGTGGTCAATATCCTCATTTAAAATGCCTCTAAAATAAGGTAACTTCATCGATGACCACCACATAACCATTTATTGGCTTGAGGGGTCTTGACCCAGATTCAAATTTTATGGATAAACCAACAAACCCTCCAACTACTGGCCCTTTCGGCAATGATCTGCTTTCACATATAAAAGTCTCACCCGAAGCAGTATGGGGGGGGGGGGGTGTTGGAACTAGGCTTTCGCACCCTGAGGGAGAAGATAATGAAGTGGTCCTAAGAAGATATATTGCAAACTTATACCAATGATAAATAGATGTGCGCAATACTTAACAAAATAAGATAGAATCACAGATTGCTTCAATGCAGATAAGCATAACAAAAACATATTATATCTAAACAGTGCGTAATTACTTAAGTAGATTTATCAACCATCAATATGCATAAACATCCATAATAGATATCCTCACGCAATGACCAATAAGAAACACATAAATAGTGCAATCTTAAAAAAAAATAGATAATTAAATCAGATCAGTAACACAATAAGTTCGCCAAAATCTGTCCTTTTTATTAATTCAGATCCTTTCAATACATATCAGACTTTCCCTTACACATAACCCTTCCATGTACACAACTGGTGGAGTCTGCACACATCTAGGACTAGATCTCCGCGCACACTGCTAGCAGGAGCCTTTATTCCCAACCCAAACAAAAACCATTTACAACGTATTACAAATGCATCAACAATTAGATCCAAAACATTACATTACATAATCTAATTTCCTTAGACTTGATCTATCTATTTATATTCTTCTTGCATGTGGATACTATGGTTTCAAACCATGGTTTGAGGCCCACTTTTTACCCTTAAACCCAAAAATAGGGAATTTGAGTCTTGAACCACCTCAAATCCCCTTGACTCATTCACACAGCGTGCATATACAAAATTATACAAAATTACATCAAAAAGTGTGCCCCAGGGGATCTCACTCCAACACTAATATATATCTATGATCTAATGTATGGGCATGGAATCCATACTAGCAAATATATCTATGAGTTAAGTAATGAGGTAAGGTATGGGTGTGAAATTCATACTAACATATATGTATGATATAAGTAATTATTCTGGTTAAAGTGAACAAATTATTTCGATGGAATCTCATAGACATGATTAAGGAGGATTGAGTATATGTAATTAAAGTTAAATGGATAGAGATTCATAACATGTAATATCCCGAAAGGGATATTTTAACTAAGAATGTGGAAAAATAACTAAACTCCACAATATGCCGTAAAATCACTATTTACTCAACAGAAGATTGCCATGTAAAATAAAGATGCATAAAACATTGAAATCCATTAACACATAGAACAAGAAGAATCTCAAAATTTTATTATAAGTAATAACTAGGGTTACATATAAATCTTACCCAAAATAGCTGAGATGGAAAACTGGCCACCAAGATGAGCTGCTACACTACGCTGGCCTCAAAACTGAACTTCTGCACTCTCCCTCCAACAACAGCTGTCACTGAACCCACTGAAGATAATGAAGCACAAGTTGAATATCTAAATGATCCTCACACCAATCCCCGAAGATCTGCGAAACTTCTTAATGAAGTCTCCTCAAGAGAGTTGGGTTTTCATCCAACGCTCACAAATCACCCAAGGGTTTCCATCCTGGGGCTCTGACTGAAGTAGAGAACCACGTCTCAAACCTCTCACACAAGAAAATGATATGATCCCAAAGATATCTCTCAATTTCCTCCTCCCTTTCTTTTATAGATCTCTTGGAGCCTTCTAGAGCATTATTTTATTATTATTTCATTCATGGACCAGTTTTCCCTCTTATTAAAATATTCCTTTTTAATGCAAAAAAGGGTAAATCGGCTACCACGCCTCCTCTGGTCACTGAAACCTGTGTCTAACCATCCCACCATGTAGGTATCCTTGTCCTGGTTCCAATGAGATATTACACTAAGGTGTTCCATCACGTATTCCTTCCGGAATGCCACCTTGAGCGTAATTAGCTGAGTTAAGCCCAGAAGTAACTCAAATTTCTGAAAGTTATCGGAATGCACTGGAACGAAAGCCAAACTGCTTGGATGATGGAATATATCAAGCGAATGCCACCCGACCACATATAAACTCCTCAAAATTCCTCCAAAATCCCCTGGGCCCGTTGATGACACCAACCTATACCTGTGACCGGTTTGCTTCTAACTTTGGAAGTCCATCTTAGTCCTATCATAGGTGACATAAAAAAAGGGAATATTATAGACCTTCCACCCCAATATTGCTTGCCCTCAAGCAATCCAAATATGTGGGCCACCCTGTTGGTCCGTTGCAATTGAGACCCAATGCCTGGATCACATACAAACCTCCTGGTGCTACTATGTACTGCCTGTGTCAAGCCACCTGAAATAGACCCCTCAATGCCAGGATCCCAAACTGATCTATCATTGTACCTGTCATCAAACAATCCTCCCAGATCCCCACACCATAATGGCCAATCATTCCCCAAGTCCCACGGCTTGGACTACGCACTGCCTCTGGCTATAACTGATGCTCTAAGAGGTGAATACCACCAATGAGCATCAAGGCTCCCTGGCTCCTGTTGTGATGTACCTATAACTGTATAAGTTGCCCCATCAACTGCATACCAACTCATAACCTCTCTCCAATCCAAGTCCTGACTCAATCCCACTTTGATCCTGGTCTCCTAAAATCAGGATGGAGTGCCAAAGAAACGACGACCTATGCCCCACTGCCAACTGGAATCTGTAACATCTGCTATGTCTAAGGGCCCCTGCTCTGCTGTGCTCCCTACGAAGGAAATGATACCATAAAGAGGGTACCAGCTCATGATCTCCCACCAATCTATCCTAGAAGAAGAATCCAATGTAGTGTCAACTGCATATGGAATATGTCCAGAGAATTGTCACCAGCTAATAATCAACTCACGCTGCTCTGTCCCGTCTGCTAACGAAAGCTCATTGTAGAAGAAAGCCCCTCTCTCTATAATGGGAAAAATTGGGGAAGATATGCTGCAAGCCCCATCTATGTACTCCTAGAGAGTGCTACTCCCTGAGGGTACCACAGCTCTATTGACTGCATATGCACCTATCTACACCTCATCAATGTGTTGGCCCATATATGGATGCTCCACCATCTCCAATAGCTCCTCCCACTCTTGATCAAGAATGTCATGCTCCTGCTGTTTACTAGCCCCCTGCACAGCCATCCCATCAACCTCCAACACCTCTAGAGGATATGGATATGCAACTGTTGTCACCATACTCGATGTATTTGCATATGAATGCTCCACCTCAATGGATGACCCCAATGATAGCCACATATCCATCATAGACTCAATGTGGGTGCCCATATGGCTCTCCCCCAAAGGAATATCATGCCTGATGTGCATAATATCCTCCTCTACTGACTCAGGCTCCATCATATGCTGCTCTGGCTGAATCGTCATAAGTGACTAATCACCTAGAGTATCTCCCATAGAGTCCCCTGACTGCTCACCCTGCACACTGGAACATAGCTCTGGCCTACTGTCATCATCTCTACATGACTGCTCTCACTCCCCAGAAGCACCCTCAATTGATCTCATGGACTCATCTGAAGAAGAGTCCTCACCCTGGCATACAGAAGGAATGCCCTCATGTCCTACCTTTGCCACATCATCTGCATCACTCAAAAATGAGTGATCAGGCGCGCATCGTCCTTTGAAAATGAATCAAATTCCCTTCCTCCTCAGTTAATTTATGCTACATGATCCACCAAATTGGAGCAGCTCCTCCCTGGTCAACTGTCTCCTGAAAATCTCAATGTTTTTCTCAACCAGCCCTTGGGCTAGTTCATAAGCATTAGGTGAGACCAAATGCTCTCTCCTCCAAATGCTCAGCAACCTAGTGTGCAAATCCCATCAAATGGCCTCACGGACTCCCATACATGACGACAGGATGGAATTCATGTGTGCTATGACTGTGTCCGAATGATGTCTCCTAATGCTGAAGAAGCAGTGGAACATCTACATAATCAAGCCTTCACACTCAAAGTCAAACATGATCTCATGAGTCTAGGTCATGGCCATAACTTCTAAAACATCAAGCTTCCTCCCAAATGTAGAGCCTACACAGTTGTCCAAATCCCAAAAGGTTCCTACTATTAATCTGAAAATTATTTTCATAATTTCATAATTGTAGGGAGGGAAGGGTGCAGTTATCCTCAAAATATCACTGAAACAAGAGGCAGCTATAAGCTTGACTCTCTCACTTGGATGTTCCAAGAATCTAGCTTGTTCCAAGAATCTAGCTTGTACCAATGCAAGCATAGATGGCTCCAAAGCCCAATTTAAACTCCAATCAGATTTCTCTACCTTTGAAAGGCAGGATTCCAGTTTCTCTAACATGGGAAAGTCATTTTCTAATCTTCCACTCTTTAAGTCCATCCCAAGTGCATAAAGCCAATTTCCCGCTTCTCTCTCCTTTTGTAAATTTCCTGGGTGCCTTTTTTGGAGAAAATTATGTACCTCCTTGGAGAGGGGTCTATTGTTTTGTTTCAAGGAACTATCTTCTACATTGTTTAATCTTTTTGGTCTTTGTTTTAGATCGCAACCCACTGAGGCACTACTATGTTGATTTAGGAGTTGTTTTAAAAACTTCATTGTTTCAACGACATATATGGAAGTAACAGTGGTTTAGTTGGACTTTCACAAGTCAAGATACAAGCACTAGGTGATGAGTGCAAGCAAATCCAACTGCTCCAATAGCAAGCTCCTCTAGAAACTGCACTACTGCTCCAAGACTACATTGCTGCCTGACTTCGGCCTTTGATTTACCCACTGAAAATTGCTCAAAAAATTCTAGGAATTTGGGAAGGTGATCATTGGCCAAAAACAAAAAAAACCCAGAAATGGTTTCCTCTAATTCCAAACTTCAAAATTTGACGCTTTGTAGTTTGGCCCTCTTCCAATTTCGTTTTTTGGTACTGTAGCTGCTATTGTCAATCATTTCTCTCCAAAATCCCACCCAACCTCCTCAAATGGCTCTCCTATCAATATCCCAACACCCCAACTCTAAAATCCCACCAATGAAGCTCCCACAAATGAGCCTCCTCCAATGACTGCATAGGCCCTTCTAACCAAAATAAGTTATAGATGAAAGTTGGCCTCCAAGATAATCTACTGCATAGCTATGTTGGCCCTCAACTCTAGAATTTTGGCCAAATTTGTCGTTTTTCGAATCCATCTATGGTTTTCATAATAAAATTCGTATAGAGTGGGCAACACAATTTTTTCTGGGAATAATCCCGAACCATAATAACTGCAACTGAAAATTGGAAACCCGCAGGTTGATCCAAGATTGAAGCTTCGATACCATTGTAATATCTCGAAAGGGATATTTTAACTAAGAATGCGGAAAAATAACTAAACTCCATAATATGCCGTAAAATCACTATTTACTCAACAGAAGATTGCCATGTAAAATAAAGATGCATAAAACACTGCAATCCATTAACACATAAAACAGGAAGAATCGCAAGATTTTATTATAAGTAATAACTGGGGTTACATATAAATCTGACCCAAAATAGTTGAGATGGAAAACTGGCCACCAAGATGAGCTGCGACACTGCTGTGGCCTCAAAACTGAACTGCTGCACTCTCCCTCTGACAAGAGATGTCATTGAACCCACTGAAGATAATGAAGCACAAGTTGAAGATCTGAATGATCCTCACACCAATCCTTGAAGCTTTGCGAAACTTCTGAATGGAGTCTCCTCAAGAGAGTTGGGTTTTCGTCCAACGCTCACAATCACCCGAGGGTTTTCGTCCTGGGTCTACGACTGAAGTAGAGAACCATGTATCAAACCTCTCACACAAGAAAATGATATGATCCCAAAGATATCTCTCAATGGCCTCCTCCCTTTCTTTTATAGATCTCTTGGAGCCTTCTAGAGCATTATTTTATTAATATTTTATTCATGGAGCACTTTTTCCTCTTATTAAAATATTTCTCTTTAATGAAGAAAATGGTAAATCGTCTACCATGCCTCCTATGGTCACCGAAACCCATGTCTAACCATCCCACCATGTAGGTATCCTCATTCTGGTTCCAATGATCTATTACACTAAGGTGTTCCATCATGTATTCCTCCCGGAATGCCACCTTGAGCGTAATCAGCTGAGTTAAGCCCAGAAATAACTCATATTTCTGAAAGTTATTGGAATGCACCAGAATGAAAGCCAAACTGCTCGGATGATGGAATATATCAAGATAATGCCACTCGACCACATAGAAACTCCTCAGAACTCCTCTAAAAGCCCCTGGGCATGCTGATGACACCAACCTGTACCTGTGACCCATCTGCTTCTAACTCTAGAAGTCCATCATAGTCCTGTCAAAGGTGACACCAAAAAAGGGAATATTACATAACATGAATTTTCTTGAGATTTAAATCCATTATTTTATTTTTATTACAAATGAAGATACTAATATTGGTATATTTAACACCATTAGGTGGTTTAGAATGTTTGGAATAACTATTTTTGATATATATAGTCAAGTGTGAACTAGGTATCTATCCTTTAGTATTGTAATTCTTTTGTATGTGATTTAGGTAGATTAATTAAATTGATTTTCAAATGCTTGAATATGTATACAAATATTATTGTGATAAGTTGATAAAATATATTTTCTATTGGCTTAAGACAAATTAGATCTAGCATATTTAGAGAAATTTAATATTGTTGTGTCTAGGGAAGCCATAATAATCTCCTTAATTATTTTATCAATTGCATACTGGTTGAATTGTATTCAACTAAATTAATTAGAGAAATTATCACGATTGAACTCATGAACTTATCTAAATATTGTTAGTTAGGGTATCAAGTCAAAATTTATATTTTTTTATACTTGATCAATTGCTTGATTGAAATTTGATTAACTTATAAATTGTTAAGAGAATAACATGTTTAGAGATAAACATTTTCTGTGGTGAGAAATTTGTTTTATTTGAACTTAAAGAAAAATATATGTGATTAATGAAAAGCTTATTTGAGTTCTTGTTTTACAAGAATATGTGCTTGTGATCTTTTTTGAGGGAGAAACTAAAGGACAATGAGATCACATTTTGATGCATTGGAATTGTTGCATGATTTAGAAACCTAGGATGATTACATTGTATGTGGAATGGAAGAGATTGTTGGATTTAGTAATTTTTTTCTTGGATCTATAGTTGTATGAGAAGTCCTACAAAAGGTTGTAGTATTTTGAGAGGGTGGCAATTCTAAAAAAATAAAAAGAGATTAGCTTTAGGCTAGAAATTCCCTTGTGATAGTCTAAACCTTATTCTTCATAGTTTGAGAAGTGTATTGTTTCCGTAGCTTGTATTTGTGTATGTATTAATAGTAAGGAATAATACCTAAACCAAATGAATTGATTAATTATTGAATAAAAATCACGAGAAATTTTGTAATTGGAAAACAGGTTGAATTGCAGTTATCATGATAGATTCAATAATATAGATATCATATTTACGTAGTTGTGAGAGTTTTTCTTGATCACAAGCTTGCTAAAAGATATCTTTAAATTTTTTTGGAATGAAGATCTTCTAACTGAGTCATTCATAATTGATTCTCAATTAAGAGAAGTGAATAATAATGAAGATTATGGGAATTCAAGGAATGGTCTATAATAAGTGGGTCAATGAGAACTATATGGAACCTTTGCTTGTTAGTTTAAAGAAATAAAATAAAATAAAATAGTGCCTTGAACCTTAAATTGTGATTTTTCCTAAAAAGTAAACATTTAGTAAAAAATGTAGATAGATCCTAAATATTTTTATTGCAAGGGTGTCTTATGGAATGAAAAGGGGAAAATTTGGATTGAGAAGACATAAATCAAGTGGGATGTAAGAGTGGGTTATGTATATGACATGTTTTTTTGCATAGTTTCAATGGAAATTGTATGTGGATGATTTGATGATTCTTGTATGCAAATTTGATTGTGATATGGGATGGAAAATCATTGTTGCTTATACAACTAATGTGGGAGTTTTTTGTGAGTTGGAAAGCTCAATTTTTTTATAGAAACCTAAGGAAATGACATAGGAAATATTATTGAATTCTTAATGCACGAGTTAGGGAAAAGACAATCATTTGTAATGTGAGATCATTGTCATATAATTTACAAATAATAGTATCTAGATATAAAATGCTTGATTAGATGATTGTTTTGATATAATATGTATTGTGGTGTACGTCAAAACTCATATAGTATGGCGCGACTATGTAGTTTAGCCCAAGAGGGGGACTATGTAGTGTCCCTTCTTGGTGAGATAGCTTAGATGACACTTGGAGAGGGTGGTTTCGATGTAGTGATATAGATATTATGCATGCCAGGCTTATGTATATGTTTTTATACTATAGACGTCATTAAGGTCACACAATTTCTATGTTCTTACGATAAAGATTTATTTTGGTAAAACCAATTTTGGTTAAGTGCATATTATCGATGTTTTCTCTTTTTGTATCCTAGTTTCGACATAGGTGTATGGCATGGATGGTGATCCAGGGTTGAGAAACATAGATACATGGATGATCAGGGTTATGTGGAACATATAGTTAATTATTATTTATGGATGATACATGATTTGTATGATTATGTATGCTTAATATCGTACTAAGAAGGATGTGGAAAGGGACCTGGTTATTTGCAAACAAGGACACTCAAATTATAAATGACTATGGAAGTCATGACACATGATTTATATGATTATATATGTGTAATATTGTACCAAGTAGGATGTGGTTATTTACCAACAAGGATGTTAAAATTATAAATGAATGTGGAAGTCATTTCTTCAACAAAACCAAAATGATTGTGGAAGTCATGCACAATTCCTGGCCTTGGAACTAAACCTTACTAGTGAACAATCATATGGGTATGAGCTCACAATCAATATCTTAATATGAAGCATGAAGTTTCAAAGAAGAGTAGATGAGAAGTCATGGAAATAAGAGCACAAATATCTACATCCATGAAAGATAAAGACACAGAGTCTTGGATATATAGTAAAAATTTTAGGGCACAGATTCTTGAATATTTACAAATATCAAGGTGTGGAATCTTGGATCTTTGGAGTAGATCGGGGCATGGATTCATTAATCTACTAAGGCATAGAGATGCATGCAATAAGGGTGTGGAATCCCTATTCTCCAAAAGAAAAATGCCACTCATGGGTAGCTCAAGGATGATTTTCCTTAATAAAATATCATTTCTGACAATTTTGGAGTGAATTTATTAAAATAGAAAGTTAGGTCTGGCATCTCAAGTACGACTTTCCAAAAATAGTAAATCACCTTGGATCAATTGGTAATCAAGAATAATTGAAGGAAAATCACTTAACTTATCTATAATCAATCCTAATAGTTCAATATTGACTTAATCATCATCATCATTATTATTATTATCCTCTATGAGGATATAATATTATTATTAAAAGGAATTAGAAGTCACATTCATCACCTCAATCACTTCACACCTCTCTCCTTGATGATACTCATGGATCTACATAACTCTCTCTCTTACGCACTCATCAAAGACATGGCATATTCCTCTTACACTCTCTTACGCATGTCATAAGAGATTCATATTGCGCTCTCTTTAATGCATATGTTACACTCTCCTTAAATAAGGCATGCATACCTCTCCTTAATGACATGAGTTACACTCCTCTAAATGTAATATGTTACTCTTTCTCAAGGCATGCATATTACTCCTCCTTTATGACAATAAATTGTTTCTCCTCCTATATATGTGTCTAATGTCTTTTCACTTGGGAAGGGAGGTGCATTGTGATACCAAGGGTTAGAGACATTTAAAGAATATTGTGAGAGGGAGAGACTTGGAGAGTATACAAATCCTAATCTGAATTAATAAGTAGCTTTACCTAATGGAGTTTACCATGAGTGGCATTGAGAGGAAGTAGAACTTATCTTCCTTAGCTTGCATTGTATATCTCTCTAATATTATATTTTGGTACTACTTATGAGCTCTTATAGATCATAGGTTCGAGGGGAGAAGTTATCCTTGGATATGGTTGGGTGGAAAACTAGATGGTTCAAATGATTTTTTTAAGGAAACAAAGATGGATCATGTTCTCAGCGAATGGAGTTGAATATCTCATCAGGTATAATTTTAATTGCCCTAAAACTATAGTATAGCATTATGTAATATTCCCAAATGGGGAAATGCAGCAATACAATGCATATTTGCAGGAAAATAACACATTTCATCAAATACAAGGCAGGAGGCAAATATGGAGACCTTTCAAATGTATTTACAACAACAAAATAGATGTACAAGATGGCCCATAAGATGCATAATAGGAAATACAAGTCTCCAATAGAAGAAAATCCTCAAAAAGCAGTACTGCAACCATATATTAAGACTGGAAATTTCTTTACAATGTTATTTTTATTGGGCTGCAAACAACTGTAGATTAAACTTTAGATCTAGAGAAAATAAGTGCATGAAAATTCAGATCTATAACAGATCCATGCACTATATAGGCTCTTCTTTAGAATCCCCTTGAGGTTTTCCGCATTACACCATGTACAACTTGTAGATATGAGTTTTAAGACTGTAGATATGCAGAAATATTCAGAAATGGAAATGGATCTGATCTGATATGAGCAAGAGAATTATCCCCTCCAATGGATCTCCAAAATGAAGGGCAGATCCCCAACACTTGAAAACCAACTCTCCAGATGGTATGCCAAAAGGCCTTGCAACAACACCTACAGGAATAATGCAGATATGGAATTAAAATTGCACTGTAGGGTTTAGAATGTGGTTGGCCACATGCCAAGATCTGAAAACGATGCTCCAATCATTCAATACTCTCCTAAAAATGGAATAAAAGCCTCGTCCACTGAAAAGGAGCACTAAAATGGCCTAGATTTGAAGAGATCTAGCCTCCACTTGCTGCAACTTGCAAAGACAACCAAACCCTCAAAAGGATCTGCGTTGTAGTTGAAAGAAGAAGCTTGGCCTTCAGCCAGATAGTGGATAATACAATGCAAACTCTCCCAAGAGCTACTCAATGGGAAGAGGTGGGATTCCCAACTAGGAACACCTAATGCTAAACAAAATTATTCTCAGCTAAACAATAAGAGAATGAGATATGTCTAAACAGACCATATACTCAGAAAAATATAATATCATCAACAACCTTCTAATGCTGCCATCCTCTTCCTTTTATAAGTTAAGAGCTTTCAAACCCTAAACCACTTCCAATGATATCACTCCTTTCACACAAGGCATCTCCATGAAAAACTGCGTTGTGCCTCATTGATGGCCACTCCTCTAAGACAATGCTATAGAGTTGGTCAAGGTTGATCTAGTCAAAATTTTCAACCCCTTTCACACCTAAGGGTGCTTGATTTAGCAGCCAAGATTTAGCCTTTTTACATTTGGCATTGATTTATTCATTATTTAGGAGTATGATGGACCTCATTTACATTTTTATTCTTTAAACAAAGACATAAAAAAAAAATGAATATTCCAATTAGCTTAGGACTAATTAGGAATATTACAGTCCTCCCCTCCCAAATGTTGCTTGTCCTCAAGCAACTGACAAGGTGAGTGCAACAACTCTTCTCCTCCTCCATTGGTGATACCAACATGTGATAGGGTTCCTCCATAAGCTAAGTGCTCACCAATCCATCCCTCCATGAATTTCTCCTCCAAGGTTCTCATGAGATGTAAATAGTCCATCCCATAAGGAGACAATAGCTCAAATGAAAAAACATGGTTTGCCCAATGTTCTCCCTGAAACATGTAGCATAAGATACATGGATAATCTCCATCCCATAGGGCACATACATACCTCCCATCCTCCCTCCATACATTCCCATAAAAATTGCAAGTACATCATCAATGTATGGGAGAAAAACTACATACATACAAATAGAAATTTGTGCATATGGAGGTGGGTCATAATCCCACATGTGGAACTAGCGCAGTGCATCTCCTGACTGCATTAGATCAAGATGCGGTAAGTGGTTTCCCCACCACTTACTTTCTGCCCATGTCATCTCACTATGGCTGAAAGTGTGAGATATATTTGGTGCCTTAGGAATGCACCCATCATGAAACAAAATCTCCCTTTGTCCTCCAAGGGAGTGGCCATATTCAGAAATTTTTGTGGGCCAAAGTTGGCCATGAAGTTTATAAGGTACAACACTCCTCCTTGGAGTTATGGCCTGCATATATATGGTAAAAGAATACATACAATCAGAAAATAAAACATTATTTACGTGAGTATGTCCTTTACCAACAATCCTCCTTGAACAAATGGAGTGGTGCATAGATCTTTCTCCTCTCTCAAAAGAAGGAAGACATGGCTGAAATACCTCTTTCATAGAGTCATGTTGTTGTCCCAACTCCACATAGTTCATGCATTCTTGAAAATGCTGATGTAGTTCTCCTTCAAAGCCTTCCCAATCAAAGCTCCTCATGATGATGTTTTATATCTTCATGGAATATGTGTGGCTGAAACATAACTCTTCATAGGATCTTTGTAGCAACTTCTCCTTGAGCTTGGAGGATATAGAAAAGAAGATCCTACCATGATGATAGATGACTCCTTCTTGGACTGAATAGCCCTCTTCATGCAGCTGGTCATCAAGTATCATGCAAGTGTGAAGATCCTTGGACACCAACAGTTGGGATTTCCAATATGGATCTAAACTCCCCAACATTGACAACGCTGATGATCTATCAACTAAAATGTCTGTCATGTGGTTGCTCTCCTCCTTGACATCTCCCATGCCAAAGGTATGTTTTGGAAGGTCATCCCTTCCCTTCTTCTCCTCCCACAGCGTAGAATCAGAAATGAGAGTGGGTAATGATGATGTTGGGAGAAGATCTCCCTCCTCCTTGAGCCTACCCAAGACTCCCAGCGCTATATCATTGTCTTCCAATGCTCGCATCCCTCCTGGATCTAAGTTAGGAGCATCATGTGGTGATACATCTCCCAGAAAATCTGAATTAGGTGGCCTCCCAGGTGGTTTTCCACTAGATAAAAGTGTCACATGCAAAAATCTCATGAGCATGATAGATGGGACTATAAGGTCCTTGCTTCCACTGCGCAAATCTATCTCTGTTATTTGTGTGGAACTGATATGTGAGGGATATGTATGCATGCCTTTTATCATTTGAGTTTCACCACTCTTCTTTTCCACCCATTCCATTTGCAAGGCCTCCAAATCAGTGGTGAATTTTCCCAATGTAATCAGCCATTGAACACCCAAAATCACATTGGTGTCAGGTATGCCAACCACAATGAAGTGATAAATCAATGTATAAGTCCCCATGGTGACTAAAAGTGATGGGACATAATGCATGCATTGCATTTCTCTATCTCCTCAGACCAAAACAGAGAATCCATCAAAAGCATCAATGGGTATTGCCCTCCTTTGCACTAGTTGGGCATCAATGAAATTGTGGGTAGCCCCACTGTCAATCAAAACATAAACACTATGATTCAAGATTGAACCTTGAACTCTTAAGGTCAAGTACTTAGGTATGCCTCTCAAATATGCAAGAGCCCGTGGGGGTGAGGAACAAATGCTTCATTCCCATCTCCTGATGGTGTTGGCTCTCCTCCTGTAGTGTCAACACTGTGACCTCTTCTTGGTTCATCTTCTTCTTCCTCCTCATCACCTGGGAAGACCTCTATGTAATGTGCTTTTCCAACAGCACATCTATGTCTAGGTGCCCATGAATTTTTTCAAGTGAAGCAAATCTTCCTTCTTCTTAGATCTCTCTGGACTTCATCATCAAGAGGCTTCTTGTATGAGCTCTCCTTGGAAGGAGAAACTTTTCCTTCCTTTTCCTTTGAAGGAAAAGAGGGCTTATGCTAAAAAGTTTCATTTGCTTTTGGCAAGGCATCTTGAAGGTCTCTAGTGCTTTCAATAGCATCATGTAGGGTAGTGGGCTTGGTAGATTTAACCAACCCATGAAGAGGTTCATCTAAACCATCAATCAACATGCACACCCTTCTTGATGCAGAAAAATCAGGAACCATAATAGATAATCTTAAAAATTCAGAAATGTAAGTTTCTGTATTACTTGATTGTTTTAACTTTGCAAGGCTCATGAATGGTGCCTCTAGATCTCTTCTATAAAATATTTCCACCAACCTTCTATTGAAATCTGAATAAGAAGTCACATTGGCATGACCCAATGTTGACAAACCATGGAACCACCAGTCATTTGCTTCACCTTCAAGGTGCAACGCTGCAATCTTGATAGTCTCCATCTCTAGAACCTTGTTCAACTGAAAGTAGATGTCAAGTTTTTCTACCCAAGATTTGGCATAAAACTTGGATGACCCATCAAAGTTGGGTAAAACTAATCTGCCCATAGTGTGGTGTTGATCATGATTCTGAATGAATCCACCACCTCTATGATGATGCCTTGGTCTTCTATTTTCCTTTATGTGACAAAAATCTTGATAACTCAAGTTATCTTTGAATCTCTGATTTTGAGACTCATATTCTTCAAAATAGTCTTCAAGGGATTCATTCTCTTGAAACCCTTCATTTCCCATAGCCAAAAAGGTAGGCATGGTAAAGCGTTGGGAAAATTGTGGCTGATGCACTAGTTGATCTCTCTAGCAAGATCTTGCATAGCTCTAAGAAGGATCTTAGGAAAATATTTTTCTTCATCTTCACCACCAGATAAAGGGGCTTTACCCTTGTCTTCATTGTCATTTGTGTAATCAAACTTATTCTGTCTTCTCTTTAGATACCTCTTCTCTCTGTCAGTAAGAGGCTCCTCTTATTCTGAAGACATGTTGGCTTCTTAGAAAGCACAGGCTGTGCCAAGATGATGCTTCGATACCACTGTAATATTCCCAAATGGGGAAATGAAGCAATACAATGAAGATTTGCAGGAAAATAACACAGTTCATGAAAGACAAAGCAGGAGGCCAATATGGAGACCTTTCAAATGTATTTACAATAGAAAAAGAGATGTACAAGATGGCCCATAAGATACATAACTGGAAATACAAGTCTCCAATAGAAGAAAATCCTCAAAAAGAGATCTTGCAACCATATATTAAGACTGTAAATTGCCTTACATCAATATTTTATTGGGCTACAAACAACTGTAGATTACACATTAGATCTATAGCAAATAAGTGCATGAAAATTTAGATCTATAACAGATCCATACACTATATAGGCTCTTCTTCAGAATCCCCTTAGGGTTTTCATCATTACACCATGTACAACTTGTAGATCTGAGTTTTAAGACTGCATATCTACAGAAATATTCAGATCTAGAAATGGATCTGATCTGATATGATCAAGAGAATGATCCCCTCCAATGATCTCTGAAGTGAAGGGCAGATCCCTAACACTTGAAAACCAAGTCTCTAGATGGTATGCCAAAAGACCCTGCAATAGCACTTACAGGAATAACACAGATCTGGAAGTAAAACTGTGTTGTAGGGTTGAGAATGCGGTTGGCCACATGCCAAGATCTGAAAATGATGCTCTAATCATTCAATACTCTCCTCCCAATGGAATAAAATCTTCCTCCACTGAAAAGGAGCACTGAAATGACCTAGATCTGAAGAGATAAAGCCTCCACTTGCTGTAGCTTGCAAAGACAACCAAACCCTCAACAAGATTTGCATTGTAGTTGAAAGAAGAAGCTTGGCCTTCAGCCAGATAGTGGACAATACAATGAAAACTCTCCCAAGAGCCACTCAATGGGAAGAGGTGGGATTCCCGACCAGGAACACCAAATTCTAAACAACATTATTCTTAGCTAAACAGAAAGAGAATGAGATATGTCTAAATAGACCATATACTCAGAAAAATATAATATCATCAACAACCTTCTAATGTTTCCATCCTCTTCCTTTTATAAGTTAAGAGCTTGCAAACCCTAAACCACTTCCAATGAGATCACTCCTTTCACACAAGGCATCTCCATGCAAAACTGCACTATGCCTCATTGATGGCCACTCCTCCAAGACAACACTATAGATTTGGTCAAGGTTGACCCAGTCAAAATGTCCAGCCCCTTTCACACCTAAGTGTGCTTGATTTAGCAGCCATAATTTAGCCTTTTTACATTTGGCATTGATTTATTCATTATTTAGGAGTATGATGGACCTCCTTTACACTTTTATTCTTTAAACAAAGACATAAAACAAAAAATGAATATTCCAATTAGCTTCGGACTAATTGGGAATATTACACATTAGCATAAAAGAAAAAGTAGAAATTTAAATTGTTGTAAGCATCTAATTTTGGTTTAAGATTATGCTATCTCAAATCTTATTGGATAGTTGAAAATGAAGACTATGATCAACCTATATGTATGGATTTTTAGATCTTAAGATTGGAATTATTATTGGTGTAGTTTATGGTACTAACCTTGGTATTGTAGCACTTGGGAAAGGAAAGCCAAATATTACTGAAGGTAATTGCAATAAAGAATTTCCAAAGGAATTGGGTAAGACTTTCATGAATTATGGTTTTTTTTCATTTTAAATAAAATAGGTAATTAGAGGCAAGTTTTAGAAACAATTTCAGGTATGTTGCCAAGTGTTTGGAAAAATCCCTGAATTGGAAATGCTATTATTATTATTTTTAATTATTATGCATGAAAAAGTGTTAACTTGAAGCCTACCAGAGAAGTAGGAAATGGATGCATACCCAAAATATAACTGGAGGATTCACTAGATCATCCTTAATATAAAAATGCAAAAAATGTTGGCAGCCAATTGTTTCAAAGAAAATAATTGAGGTAATTTTTAGTCATTATGTGCTTGCAATCCTTGTAAATGTAGATAAAAATTATGGATACATAATACCTTAAAATAATCACCACTGGTTAAATCTTATTTTGGATTGTTTCTCTATATGTATTACAATAGCTCAGGATTCTTGCCATGTGTTTGTAGGAGTGATTGAATGAAAATAATGCTTGATGAATCTCAAACCCTCCAATTCAATTATAATAGATTAGATGGTTTAGAAAATCATTTAGACAATGCATAGATAATCATAGCTTAATTCTATGGTGTTATTTTTTTTATGCATGGTTGTATATTAAAGTTTGCATGCCATTTGTTTGAAAAAAATTGTAAATGAAATTCCAGGAGTCAAAATATTTGCTTTTAAAAAAAAATTCAACCATGGGTGGTTTCGTAATGATTCAGGACAACATCAGAGGGTATTCATACAATTTTTACTTGCAACCCTTGATTTGATTCCAAAAAAATGCTTTTCAAAACTAAAATCGTAAATCTCGGTGATTTTGCAGATTGTCGATGCCAATTATGTGTGCCTATTGTCAAGTTTTTGGTGAAAGAATAAGAATATTTAGTCCCTTTTTTAATATTCTGACATTTGAATAATTAATTTATAAGTTCTATGAGCTAAATAGGTTAAGGAAGAATCTTAGATTCATGTCAAAATTACCTTAAGAGATTATGGACTCCAACTGTTTGACAAAATGCCTCAATGGTTGTAGATTGCATGCTTGAAAAGTGTTTGTCAAAATGCTTCAATGGATGTAGATTGGATGTTTGCAAATTGTTTCCCAAAAGGCCTCAATGGCTATAGCTTTTGTGCATAGAGTAAATGTCTTACTTATTGTAGCGTTTATGTAATAGAAATTTATGAATATACTATTTAATGGATGTAGCTTCATATTTCTATAAGTTTTTGTATCAATGTGAGAATGAATTTAATAAGTTGTTAAAGTATGAATAATGAATAGGACGGTTGTTACTTCTATTATCTAAACATATCATAAAAAAGGGGGTTTTTGGAAACAATTTTACAATGACCAATTATGTAGGATTTAATTACTTGTGCAATTGAGCATAATACGTTTTCTGAGTTGCATGTATTCATGGGTGTAGTATTATGCTTCAATGACTGTAGCAAAAAACTATTTTTGCCCAATTTTGGCAAGTCCATTGTTTACTTGGCACTTTTTGAAAGAATAATATGCTTTTGAATTTGTAACAGTAGCTGCTATTGCTGAAACATTTATTATACAACTCTCATGATTGAAGCAATGCCATTTTGAAAATAATTGTTTGCCTTAATAATTGGGATTCGGAATTTTTTGCCAATGAATTTGGAAATGTGGTTGGGTGAATATATTTGTGATTCCATTTTTTTATTGAATAAACATATCATATTTATTAGATTTTCTAATGAAGAGAGACATATTCATCCTTTAGTTACCTTGTTACAGGTAGGTTAATAGTCATACCATTATATATGGTTTTTGTAATATAATCATGATATTTTAGGTTCTTGTGGCATACATTTGCGGTTATGATATCAAGAGTCAATGAGTGGAGCATATTTTGCATAATATAAGAAATAAAATATGTTGATATAGCTTAATGTTTGCACATGGAATTATGGTGGAATTTATTTCCAGTCTTACTTAGAGCTCATGTATAAGTATGAAAAGTGCACATACTTCTTTAAACTTGAGTAGAAATGTGTTTTGGAATTTGTTTTAAGGGAAAGTTATCCTTGAATGCTCATGTTGAAATACACGAGGAACATGATTACATGAAAACTAAGTTAGTCAAATTATGAAAATATAAAAGAAAAAAAACGTTGAGTATTAGTGTTCAATGTGACCTTCACTTCTCTATATTATTGATGTTTGGTAAGGTGGGACCTTACAATTATATATATATATATATATATATATATATATATATATATATATATATATATATATATATATATATATATATATAGACACACACACACACACACACACACACACACACACACACACACATGTATAGAGAGAGAGAGAGAGAGATTTTGAAAAGGAAGATTAAAAAAAATATTATTGTTTTTTATGAAAATTAATATTTTATTAATATTTTAGAAAATGTGTACAATAATGTAACTTTTATTAAATTTTAAAAATTAAAAATCCAAGCATTAGTGGTATTTAGGAGTTCACCCCTAATCCCTTAGGTCCTACCCCCCTAATCCGTAACAACTTATCCCCATTCCTCCCAATTAAGACCTAGAACCCCTAACCCTTAAGCCCTTAATCTGTAACCCATTACCCCCTAATCCCCTAAACTGTTAACCCCTAATCTGACCTAACCCATTAATCCCTAACCCTAAACCCCTTAAACCATAAAACCATCATTTACAAAACAAATATGCAACATAAAGACATATAACGAATAAATTAGCAAAAGAGAACATTTATGCCCACCTTTAAGGTGTATAAATTATCTACAATGTTTTTTAGTTTTTGTTATTTAAAATCTCCTCCTGTTGTAGCCCCTACATCTGGTACACGGGCAATACCATTTTCCATTATCCATTTTTCCTTGCCAAACTTTCAATATTCATTATCGTCAAAAATAAATTGTATATTAAGTATTTGAGATTCCATTTTAATGCCATTATATATAATATTTATTTCGTTAGATTTCCTTCATTTAAATTTCATGGAGAATTTTTTTATAATGAGCAAAAAAATTAACCTCCTCCACCATTCTGACATATATATGTTTGAACTGATCAAATGTCGGGACTCCAACACATGTAGCATTCACATCAGATATCCAATATGTACATGAATGTGTCATATATCCGATGTTTGTTTCGAATCTTCGATGTATTTATGAAAAACATCCATATCTGATGGTGGTCGGGGATTTAAAAAAAATAAAAACAACAAAAACTCCAAATAAAATCCAATAGTATGACAAATTTTATCACTATTGTCAGAGTAAAGCATTATATTTTTCTCCCATATGTAGTAGTGTCCCTTACTAAAGGCTTTAATCCTTAGGTAGTTGTGGACCTCATTTCACAATGTTTCATATTAGATCCACCTGTAACAAACTAAAACATCGTTGGCCAAGTTTCACAATTTTTAGACTAGACCCTCTTATAAAATTTTGCTGAAATTGAATACAACATCAACTGAAAACACCTCAACATTGCTGAATACAAAATTTTCTACCAACGCTCTGTATTAGACTCTGAATCATAAAAAAAACTCTGCCAAAACTCTCAAACCAACAACATGCAATCAATACTCTAACTCAAACATAAGAGCACTCTCTAAATCACTCTCAACTATTCTCTACTAGCAATATGACGAAATCATAGCATCGCAAACCAATCTTCCCTTGGCAACAACATATTTTGATCAAGACACAAACCATGTAATTTCCAAACCCTAGCAACATATAACAACCCGCTCAAAACCATTGAAAAATTCTCATCAATCAAAATAACTCACTTTTAGCAACATACGAGATCTTTGTTAACATAAAAAACATAAACTTCAGGACCATATCGAAATACTTCTTGCTAAACCATACAAAATTCTCTCACAAACATTCAAGTCCATTAGGAAACTCCTCAAATTCTGATCATATATTTATAGCTTTAGTATACATGCATCTCTCATATTCAACAACATGTCTCCCCAGACATAGTATACCTTAGTAGCATGATTAACCATTCAAGCAACTCTTAGTCATCATAGCACACACCCAAGACAACAATATGTATATATGAAAGCATACTTCAACCTCAACAAGTTTTTTGTCTCAACCTCACTCAAGAATACCTCATGTTAAAGAACCCTAGCAGTGCAATAAGACAAAACAAGGTTTATTCCAATACAATCAAGGAAGTCTACAAGACTATTTCTTTGTAGCAACAACATAAACTAATATATTCTGGTTCCAACAAATCGATCCAAAGGGCACTATCATCGCACCATATAATGTTGTCAACATTTTGCATTTTACTCAGCCAGCCGACCTTATAACCACATAATCATACACATAAATGATTAGATATCATTTTTATTCATTGAATAGCACATAACTCTGGTTCTAAGCCAGGTGAGGAACATTTCTTCGAGCTTGCTCAACAATCATACTTTGTCCCTGGGCATAATAAAAATCTCCACTGCATCAACATTCAAAATATATGCTATGTTAGTCCATTGTCATATCGATCCATTTCCTGTATGCTTCCAACGATCCAAATCGCACTTGCCAAATGATCTCTAACTTTTACCATATACGCAGCAAGAGGATCATATACGTAGATCTAGCAAACAAGAATTATATCTGTGCTCAAGATTTATTAATGCTTCTATAATAGAGATCTTTGATCCATACGCAGATCTAGCAAACAATAATTATATCTATGCTCAAGATTTATTAATGCTTCCATAATTATATCTTTGATCCATCAATGATGAAAGTTCCCTTGAACAAAATAAAGACATGAAAAACCAATTCATACATTGTGTATTTATACATGAATTTTGGAGAGTTAACTGATTCAACTTGACATTTACCATGGGAAAAACCTTAACCTCTTTCGGTGATATTTCATTCCGGCATAATAATTCAATCAATTATTTCAAACCCAATAATTAAAATTATTTTGAAGGCTTACTCTCCATAACCTATAATTAATGTGTTCTCATCATGATAATGACCAAAGCGATTTGAACATTGATCGATCCTTCGAGGTTTAAGGCTCGTGAAACTCATTTTGGGCATTGTAGGAACAAACTCGTATTATTCATTTTGGGCATTGTAGGAACAAACTCGTATTGGGCTATAGACGTGGATTTTCCAAAGCAAATTTGAGCGATCTAAATTGCAAATGCTTTGTTTACCTTTGTGAACCAATGTCTCTACACTTAAATGGGGAAAAATCAAAATTACTTGCTTGGATAAGGAAGAACCTTTAATATATCATCGTTAAGCGCCTCTGGGACCTCATTGGACCTTTATGAATCAATATATCATCATCATCACAAGGTCACTAGGCCCGTTGACATCAATGGCAACATGAATGATTTTATGGTTGACATCAATGCCAACACCATGTTGTAAAAATGGTAGTGTAATAAATATTTTGAAATTTAGATATTCTAAGTATGAAATAGACAATCTAAGAGTACTTAGTGCTTTTCATATTCACATCTCTTAATGTTACAAAAGGGAAAAACACTTTCCTCCCATGGTGTTTTTGGAATTTACTACATACACTAGTTTCACTATATTAATTATGAAAGTTTGTTCTCATTTTAAAAATGTTTATTTTCTTCTCTACATTACTAAAAAGAAAGTCTAAATATTTCTAGTTTTTAAGATTTGGGTTTATCACCTCAATATAATATTTTTGTTTCCTTTTACCTTCTACTGTTTATCACCCATATATTTAATAATAATTAAATTTTGATGCAATAATCTATTAAATATTAATATCATCATTCTGCAAAATATCGCCTCCTTTATCTCCCAATGGTATAGCCAAGGTTACTCATCCTTATGCCATCCCCACTTGAGTTGAAAGTGGTTTTGGCTAGAGTTATTTTTTTTTAGGAAACCTCTTGTCTTCCATGTTATTTAACTTATTCTTATATATAAGATATCGTTGCCATGCTTTCTATGGGAGAAATATATACATTAATGAAGAGGATATGATATACATGTGTTTTTCCTTAAATATAGATATAAAAAAAAAATTACTATAACAATACTTGAAATTATTGTAAATGATAACAATCACAAAAATTGGTACTATTCCATTTAATCGTTTTGTAGATCTGACACACTAAAATGGTATCATATCCTAGTCTTACTATAATAAATCAATCTAGATAGAATAGTTACCATAATATCAAAATATAACTAAAATATAGGTTAATAATAGTATCAACAATTCATTATTATTAATGTCATTATATAACTCTCTATTGGATTTTTTTTGTCATAATTTGTTACTCGTTTTGAAATCCTTGATCAACATAACTTTAAATTAATATAAAACACTAAAGAAAACTAATAGACATAAATTATGTTTCTATAATTTCTATTTTATAACTGGTTTTGATTGTTTAAAGTATAAATTTAAACATAATATAAATCTTATATAAAATTTTCTTTGTCAATTATAAAATGTTATTAACCTCCTAATATAAGAAAATATGATACTCAACACAAACACAATTTCAAATAATAGTACCTAAAATTAAAATTGTTATGGAAAAAACATATTACTAGTATTATTTTATCATTAAATAAATTTTATGGACACTTTGAAATTGTGTCAACCTTCTACTAGAATAGTAACTCATCACATAGTGTGATATTCATCATATAAATTATAATTAAATTGGTTAATAATACTAACATATCGAATATTATTGTCATCAAATAATATTAATCAATATTTTAATATGAACTGTAAATAATATTAGAATTCCAAGATTAAGAAGTCAATGATTTGCTTTTAAAAATTTATATAAATTTGTTTTATAATATAGTTTATCATGATAATCGTAACATAAAAAATGATGAGAGTGTGGAAGAAATGATAATAATAATGGATTCCACAAGAATGATCATATAGTGAACATTCTCTATAGTTGTTAGAGTTAGGTCTTTGCTTGATTATGAGTTGTTTTGTAAAATTCCCCCGAAAAGTTGGATTTCTAGCGGATTAATAAGGTGAAAATTCAACCACTCAACCCCTCCTATTAGTTAATTATTAAATAATTTATTTTAATTAATTAATTAGTTGTTTAGTTATTTAATAATAATTTATTAATTTATAAAGTACTTAATCATACTTAGTAAATTATTATTAATAGTTAATAATAAATCATAATAATTATTAGTAAATTACAAATATTATTAATTAATTAAAAATGAATAATAATAATAATTAACAATAACATATTATTATTTATTAAGACATGAATACATGAAATATTTTGTTCAACAAGTTTATATAAATTTGTGTTACATTGTTTATTATCATAAATTTATCACAAAAATAATGAATATAGCAATTTTCTAATTCTTTATTTGGAAAAACTCAATCCAGTTAAAGAAAAAAATTTCTAAATCCCCTTTAGTGAATGTTTGTGATCCCCTTTTTAGCTTCTGAAACTTCATTTTTTTCTCCTCTTTTAGTATTCCTTCTCTTATAGATCTTCTTTCCAATAGATTAATGGATAAATTGGTTCTTAATGCACCATAAGTGGGAAATGGTTGGAGCAGTTTACAATAAAATCTATTCTATTATTCCTAATTTTATATGTGTTCTTAGAATACCATTCTCTAAATTCTTGTAATGAATATATCTACTTCCATTGCATTCAAAGTACTTTTTACAAAAGACTCACTCGAAAATTCTTGTAATGAATATGATAGCATTCATCATCTTACTGTCTCTACTTCGATTGTGTTTGAAGTAAATCTTTACATTATGAAAATAATTTTAGAAGCTTTACATTATGAAAATATTTGTAGTATATAATTTTAGAAGGTTTACTTCCATTGTATTTGAAGTAAAGATTTACATTATGAATATAAATTTATATGCCTCTAAAATTATATACTACAATTTGTCTAATTATTTTTGCATTTCCTTGGCAACAATGCTAAAAATGTTAGTCGATTTATATGTATAAATCATGTTAATATTATTATCAATATGATGTACGTAAAATTATGAAATGCAAAGATTGTATGTGTAGAATTAGATTCATTATAGTATGATCTACCTAAAATGATATATGTATTTTATACTAATGGTTAAACTTGTCAAATAAATTGCATGAAACAAAAATAAAAATCCATCATTGAATGATACCTTACTGTATCCATAAGTGATATACATCAGGTTGTAGTTAAGTATGCAATCATCAAGATCTAAAACTTATACAACAATGCTCCATTAAATAAACTTTAGAATATAATTCAATGGATAAATATTGAATAAAAACATAAAATACACCACACTTCATCAATCAAATGTAAACTTACCTATTCTTGACAAGAATAATGTACATGAACATATATCATGCTACTAGGAACATGTTGTCACTAAGTTATCTCTTGACATGATTTAGGTGCCTCTTATTTCCATGGATCATTTCTATGAAAACAAAAATAATATGTGAGTTTAAAATAATCATTGCAAAAGGAAACATACTTCCATAAAATAAAATTGCATAAACTAGACCAAAATAAAATACTACTGTGATCTCAAAAAGTGTGTTCAAACTCCAAATAATCAAGGTAGGAAAGTATATTATAACTTCGTAAAACTAAATAAAAAATGCTACATATAAAACTAGAAAAGAGTCACAATATATGAGAAATAAGATATGAAGATGATATATTATTTTCCATTATAATTATAGCATACCTCTCCCCTCACATCTACCCACTTCCACCAGAGTACCTAGGGTAAACATGAGATGAGGGCTTTTTATGACAAGACCTAACCTCTTGGGTGACCTTAAGGAAATGGAGTCGACAAAACAAACCTTACTAACTTCCCTTAGGTGCCTCAGGACCCTCGAAGAGTAACCCAACCCCTCCAGGTGTCCATCCACTAAGGAAAATTAATTTTCCCTAAGCTAGAGCCCTATTCAATCCCTTTCCAAGCCCTCCATGCGACTGAAAATCCCCAGTCACTCCCATAGGCCTTCATCAGTGCGACTGTGGCCTTTTTGGCTCAGTGTTGTGCCAACGACTGTGGAATTTAAGGCTATTTTTTAGTGATTGGGCTAAGCCTCTGCCCAAAAATACATATAAATTTCAAAACTCATAAAATACATGACTAAAATGATTATAAAAAAAAAAAAATTGAAACCAAGACTAGGCCTGACCATCTGCAACCAGGATTGACATTTTGTCAAACACTTGGTAGATATGAAACATATAGGCCATGAATGCAAGTCTAAGCATAAGGGATTGAAAATTCATATGAGACTTAGCAATATGGATCACCACCCTCTCCCATTAGTTTTCTTAACATCAATTATGTATTGCATCCATTATTATTTTAGTTACACGTAAAAACATGAAAAGATCCATGTCTAAAACTAGTCATATATCCATCCTTATAACCAACATATAAACATATAAGTAACCATACAATAACAACCATTAAATCCACATAATAACAAGTAAATTTACCAATAAAAAACAAGAGAAATTGGTTTTCATTAAACATAGGAAAGAGCCAACCAAGTTTGAGACTTCCACATACCACCAAACCATAGATGTGCCATAGACATGGCTGAACCAAATATTTATTTCAACCAATCACCCTCATTCCATATTCCAAGAATTAATGTAGGATCTCATGGGATAAACCAATCCAATAAACCAAGGTAATCCAGAGGTTAAACCACCCCCACCCTCACCATATCGTGATCTCACCTAAACCGTCCGCGAGATCACAAAACGAAACTAAGCTTGGAATGCCTCCAGATTTCTTCACCATAATTAAGGAATTTTCATGTCTCCACTCTCAGGCTTTACTGTGTTTCCGCGATTTCTTGTCAAGGGATGCCTAGGCCTTTGGTAATTTTCCTAAGACCACCTCTACCCCGGATTTCGAAACCTTCGAGTAATTCCAAAGCTCAAAACCAAGAACAATCCTATCACACCATGGCTATCCAGAAATGGCAAGGCAAGGTTGAAAATCACTTTCAAAACCTGAAAAAACCATGCCAATGATAACAAAAGAACCAAATACGAACATGCACATACCATGCATGTCAAGACCATCTTGGAAATCATACATGCAATCTGTTACCTCAAGTATTCCCACTAAAGCTTGCCTGATCCAAAATTTCCTTGCTTGAGCTCTGCGTTCCTCTTTGCCTTTTTTTTCTTTTCTTGATCCAATGTTTAAGTTCTCCAAGAAAAATCTAAGTGTCCAAGAGTGTGAGAGAGGGAGAATAGAGAGAAAGGTGCAAAAATAAACTGAAAAAAGGTTAAACTAACAAAAATCTTACCAACTAATGCTCTGCGGCCTTTTTATTGATGATGTCTCTAATTTATTCAACTTCCATTATTTTCCTTCAATTTTCCTCCTCACATGCAACCTGTGACCTTTCACCTTCTTTTTCTCCTAATTTCCTTTATTTTCGTAAATAAATGTGCCAAAAATATTGTTTTCCTTCTCAAAGCCTTCGCCATTTACTTTGCCAATTTCCCCTTAGAAATAAACACATCAAATGATTCCCACTACGATATCTTACCCGACATTCATATTTGAATAAGTGTCTATTAACCATGGTTTTATTTTTTCATTTATCACATGAAATTTTAGCTTGGGTCTATTACAAAACCCTTCCCCTTGGGGAACATTGTCCTCGATGTTAAAGCACACCTATACCTTCGAAAAAATGCCAAAAAGAAACATACTACCGTTGGATCTTTATATATTAGCTCGATGCAGTATTTACAATGAATAACCTACTAAAAAGAAAAAAAAACATCATGAAAACATGACTATATAACAACCATACCACTTGTTAGAGCTTTATAGCTTAGCTCATTGCGGTATTTAAAATATAAACCATGCATAAATATGTAAAAATAACAAAACTACTTTCCTTCAACCTAAAAAAAATGAAGGATACATAGCCTGCATCTAATCTTCCATCTCCCATGTAGCTTCATGAGGCCCAAAGTGTATCCCTTCACTTTAACCTGCTTGATGGCTATGTTCCAGAGCATGAGTTGTTTCTGCTGCAATATGCACTGAGGTTATGGCTGAAATTCTCCTTCTTGCTCTACCTTTAGTACAAACCAATAAATAAAATTATCAACATCCTTTATATACCTTTTAAGAAATGAAACATGAAAAAAATCATGGAATTTCAATGTTGGAGGCAGTGACAGTCGATATGCAACTGGTCCAATCCTCTCAAGAATTTGAAAAACTCCACAATATCGTGGTTCCAACTTTGCACATGATCCAATCCTCAAGTATCTCTTCTTGGGCTTGATGCACAAATACAAATTCTCCCTAACCTGAAACTCCTTAAATGCTCCGTGTCGGTCTGCATAACTCTTCTGCCTATCTTGTGCTACCTTTAGTTTGTTCCTTATAACCTACATTTCCTGTTCCATGTCTACCAACATTTACAGTCCAATAATTACCTTTTTCACTGGATCACTCTAGTTGATGGGAGTATTACAACTCCACCCATATAGTTCCTTGAAAAGAATCATCCTCAACGACTCCTTATAACCATTTTTATATGCAAACTCAACCAATGGAGGGTAATCCTCCCATCTCCTCTATCAATGCATGACATGCATCCTTAGCATATCCTCTAGGATCTCGTTGACCCTCTTTGTATTTAAATTTGTATGTGGATGATAGGTTGTACTTAAGGCCACCTTTGTCACCAAACTCGAAAACAACTCCTTCCAAAACTTGGAAGTGAATTTGGAATCCTTGTCTGACACAATTTTCTTTGGAACACCATGTAATCTCATGATCTCCCTGATGAAGACATGTGCCACCACACTAGTTGAATATGTGGTCTTCACTGGATTGAAGTGAGGCACCTTTCTCAACCTATCAACCACAAACATGATAGAATCATGCACAACCTCATTTTCATCGGAATACCTGTAGTGAAATCCATTGAAATGGCCTCCCATTTCCATTCCATAATCAAAATAGGCTGTAGTATACAACCTGGATGCTTACATTTTTCCTTCACCTGCTGATAATCAAAACATTGACCCATGAAATTTGTCACTTCCTTCCTTATATTCGTCCAAGAGTATAACTTATTCACCGTCGTCAATGTCTTCTGATATCCTTGGTGACCTGAGTATGGATTGACATTAAACTCCCTCAAGATAATATTATTGAGATCATTTTCATCTAACACATATATCCTTCCCCTAAATCTTACCAAACTATTTATCGTGAGATGGTATTCTGCATCGTGATCACCTATACCTACACCTGCACATGTACCTATGCCTATACTTGTACCTGTACCTGTACCTTTATGCTGTTGTAACTTTTTCTTGAGCTCCATATACCTGTCATCATGCTATACTTCATGTAAGATCTAATCATGTAATTTTGGTCCATAGGAACTCGTAGCTGCTATATGATTCACCTATACTTTCCTGTTGATAGCATCTGCAACCATGTTCTCCTTTCCCTTAATGTATTTGATCTCAAATCCAACTCACTAAGGGTGGGAAACCATCTAGCTTACCTAAAATTTAGATTTATTTGGTCAAATAGATACCTCAAACCACTTTGATCGCTCATCAATGCAAATCTCTTGCTAAGAATATAATGCCTCCACATCTTCAAAACATGAATAATAGTTGCCAACTCAAGATCACGAGTCACATAGTTCTATTCATGCTCATTTAATTTCTTGGACTCAACATACCACCTGTCCCTCCTACATAAGAAATCTAGTAAGTCCTCTTTTACAAGAATATTTACAAAATACATACTCTTTATCCACATCTGCGATCTTAAAAACTGAAGAATTGGTCAAAAACTACTTTAGCTGCTCAAAACTAGTGGTACATTCTTCTGGCCACTCAAACTTCTTACCTTTTCTCTGCAAATATGTAATAGGATATGAAATGTGTGAGAAGTTCTTGAAGAAACTCCTGTAATAACCTGCTAATACCATAAATGATCTGACTTCCTCCACATTATTAGGAGCTACCTACTCCATTATGGCCTTTATCTTTTCTGAATCTAATGCTATGCCTTCGTTGGAAACAACATGTACCAAGTATTTTACATCCGTCTAAAAGAAACTGCACTTGCTAAGCTTAGCATATAACTGTTTCTCTCTTAGCAATCTAAACATTGATGCTAAATGCTTAGGATGCTCTTCCTCATTCTTATAGTATACCAAGATGTCATCAATAAATACAATAACAAACTTGTCTAGATAAGGAAACACCACACTATTCATCAAACACATAAATGTAGCTGGGGCATTAATCAAACCGAATGGAACTACAAAAAACTCATAATGCCCATACGTGGTCCTCAAGGCAGTCTTGTCAATGTCCTCTTCTTTTATGCGTACCTGATGGTATCTCGATCTCAAATCTATCTTTGAGAACATTGTTTCTTCCTTCAAATGATCAAACAAATCATCAATCCTCAGCACTCGGTACCTGTTCTTGATCGTCACCTTGTTCATTTTCCTATAATAAATGCGTAGCCTGAGAGTACCATCCTTATTCTTTACAAACAACATTTGTGCACCCCAAGGTGATGCACTTAGCCTAATGTATCCCTTGTCAAGCATTACCCTCAGTTGCAACTTCAACTCTACTAACTCTAGTGTGCTTATCTTGTAAGGCGCCTTTCATGTTGGTGTTGCCCCTAGTACCAACTCAATAGAAAAGTTCACTTCCCTGTGAGGAGGTAAATTTGGAATCTCTGTTAGGAACACATCCTGAAACTATTGCAATACATGATGCCTCTAAAATATTACTGTATCCTCAACATCCTTACCCTTGTTACTGGAAATTTCACTAGTAGAAAATGATGAAATTAGTGACTAAAAAAGTTAGTCACCGCAATTATTTCAAGTGAATTACTACTAAATTTGAGCAATTTTAAGCGATCGAACTAAAAATGACTAATTTAAACAACTAATTTAGTCTATGGATAAAATATACGACTAGATAATAAGTGACTAAAATAAAACTGACTAACTTAAATGACTAATTTAGTCTAGGAATAAAATATATGACTAGATAATAAGTGACAAAATTAATAATGATTAATGTAAATGACTATCATAGTCCAAGAATAAAAACATGAACAAATAAAAAGTACAACAAGTATATGAATTAGTAATTTATGTTAGTAATTTTTAATTGTGTCACACCATAAATGGAAAATTTTGATTTTGATAACAAAGTGTTACATTTCACTACAGGGGTCTTTGAATCCATTTGCAGTGTTAAAGTTTAGAGACAAAGGGGTATCTGAATCCATCTATGTAGAATATTCATTAAGGTTCAATGTGTTGTTTTTTATAGCATCAGAAAGTGTTCCAGGTCTCAAATTTTGAGGAGAGCCTTGGACAACAATATTCTAGAGAACCCAAAAATTGTTTGTGGAAATTCCACTTGGATTTTCTTTTTTCAAATAATTAATTATTTTAATGTGATCCCTAAGTCTAAACTTAGGGAAATTAAATAATTAAAGGGTATTAATAAAGTAGAGTGTGAATATTCTAGAAAATGAAGATCAAGTCATCTTTTAATCTGAGCCATTGATTAAAAATATAATTTGGGTCATTGATTCATCAACGAGAAGACTATACGAGAAGGCTTGAGGGTCATTTGGAAAGTAAGCTGGGCACATTCTCAGTACCCGAAGGAAATAATTTCTAAAGCAAGAGAATTCGATTTCAGTGGGTGAGTTTGTAGAGGTAGGGTTGCAGGGACAGAATGAGGAGGGAGAATTCAGCAGACGGAGAAGAAGAAGGGCAGAAGGACGTAGGGAAGGCAGCGCTGAGCAACAACACTAGCCCTCCACACAAGATTACATAGTCCAAGTAGGGACTACATAAAGATGCTACACAGAATGATGCAGAGGGTGTAGGAGGTCATCCTGTGTGTCGAGAATTCTTCTCAATTGTCTGGAAAATTCGCATCAAGTGTATGCTATTTTATTTTCCTCTTCAGGATGTCTGTAAATTATCTTTTCACTTTTGAAGATAAACAAAAAACCCTCATCTGTTGCATAGGTTTTCCCACATTGGTTTTTCTGGGGACACTTTTCCAAAAATAACTATGTTCATGTGGTTGTTTCTATGGTGCTATATGTGTTAGATTTTTTACTATGATTTTGATTAGAGTGAAGTACTGCAACTGTATTTATTTCAAAATTTATTGAAGCATCTATGAATAACTTATCAAATAAGTAGGAGAAATAAATCTATTACTACAATAATAATTTTCATAGTGAAAATTTCACATGGTATCAGAGAAAAAGGAAAAAGACAGAAAATGGGTTCCACAATGGAAAGACTAGCTGGCAGTGGCACAAATAGGAAGGACTTACGCAGTTCCTTAGAGCACATATAGAAAGAGAGGGAGCATGACATATCTGTTATGGCATCCAGACTAGAGGAGGATTTCGCTTGTGTGTCAAGTGCGACCTCTTCTGGAGTTTGGTACATTAACAGTGGGGAATCTACTCATATTATGGGAGTTCAAGAATATGTTTTGAGCTATCAAGAAGATCAGATGAATTTCTATATCACAATGGGAAACAGAGACAAGTGTACACCCATTGGAAGAGGTACCATTATATTTCAGACAGAAGCCGACAACAAGATTTGGGTCACAAACATTCTGCATGTTCCGGGTTTGGGGATGCATTTACTCTCAGTGTCTCAGCTCCAGAATAAAGGTTATGACGTATAATTTATTGCAAATAAATTTTATTTGAAGCACCCTAGATGGAAAATAAAGGCTCAAATCAGAGTAAGGAGCCACAAGTTATATAAGCTCCAACTTGAGTCCCCAATGGCATTAATCAACAATACAAACGAAAGGGATGTGAATGAATTGTGGCACAAAAGGATGGGGAATTTACATCATGGAGCCTTGAATATTCTCAAGAATACTGTCATAGGAGCTCCATAACTCAACACAAATAAATATGAGGTTTACAGGGGGTGCGTACTAGGCAAGTATGCCAAGGCAACATTTCCAAGAAGCAACAGTAGGGCCAATAATGTATTGGAGCTAATACACTCAGATATTTTTTGTCCAATGTCCACGACTACTCTCAGTGGTGAAAAGTATATTGCTACCTTCATTGATGACCATTCCAGGAAAACTTGGATCTAATTTCTCTAAAACAAAGATGAAGTCTTTGATCGTTTCAAAGACTTCAAGGAGTTGGTAGAAAATTCAACGAAGAAGAAGATCAAGAAGTTGCGATCAGATAATGGTGGAGATTATATCGATAAATAATCACCAGTTTTTGCGTAAAGGAAGGAATCAAGAGATAATGGACAACTCCATACAATCCAAAGTAGAATGGAGTTGTAGAAATGAAGATCGGGACCATTATAGAAGTTGCAAGGGAAATGCTATATGACCAATACATGCCAAAATTTTTGTGGGCAAAATCCTGCAATACAACTGTGTATGTGCAGAATAGGGTGCCCCATAAGGCATTGGGGAAGGTAACTCCTAAGAGTGTGTTCATAGGCAGCAAGCCTAAGGTGAGCCATATTAGGATATTTGGCAGTATGGTGTATTTCCACATACTAGGTGAGAAGAGGAAGAAGTTGGATTAGACTGCGGAGAAGGGTTACCATGTGGGGTATAGTGAAAATGTGAAGGCATATTGCATCAATATTTCAAAAAATAGAAATATCATAGTAAAGCGGGACATCAAATTCATGGAGGATAGAGCCTTCAGAGGATCTTGGGAAATGGCTACATATACGCAGATTGAAGAGGATCCACTAGTACGACCTCTACGACCTACAAAGGATGGGTTGAGTGCCTCTCCATGGAACAAAGATTCTGAGGAGAGTTCCTCTGAAGAAGAGAAGGAAAGAGAGTAGGTAAGACCACCCACCACCAGTGGAAGACTAAGAATAGAACTCCAAAAAATTATGAGGGATGCAGAGGAATTTGTTGGAGCCCCTAGAGACAGGAAGAGGGTACGGAGGCAACCTGACAGATACCAGGAAATGGTAGCACAGGTTGAAAAACCCTATAGCTTTTGGGAGGGATCTCAACATCAAGTGTGGGTAGATGCCATGGTGGAGGAGTATAGATCCATCATGACAAACGATGTATGGGAAGTAGTCCCTAGACCACAAGAGAGATCAGTTGTAGGATCGAGGTGGATCTACAAGATCAAGTATGTTGCAGATGGAAGCATAGAGAATTTCAAGGCCAGATTTGTGGCTAAGGGGTATGCATAGAAATAATGGATCTACTATGAGGAAAACTTCACCCTTATAGCCCGATACACTTCAATCAGATCCATCATCTCTCTAGCAGCATAGATGGGATGGGAGATTCACCAGATAGATGTCAAGACATCATTCTTGAATGGGATAATAGAAGAGGAAGTCTACATACAAAAACCAGAGGGCTTTGTGACACATGAGTATAAGACTCATGTTTGCAGGCTTAAGAAATCCTTGTACGGTCTAAAACAAGCCCCAAAAGCATGGTATGGGCGAATTGATAGCTATTTGCAGAAGATGGGATTCGTCAAGCATGACACAGATCCCAACCTCTACTACTTGAGAGTAGGGGATGTGTCTTTTTTATTGGTATTATATGTAGATGATATGTTTCTTATTGGATCTTCTAATATCATCAAAGTCTACAAGAAAAATTTGGCTACCGAATTCGACATGAAGGATCTGGGGCAGATGCACAATTTTCTTGGTTTGGAGGTCTGGCAGCAGAATGGAGATATCTTCCTTGGGGAAGGAATATACACTAAAAAAATCTTGAATAGGTGTCATATGGAAGAATATAGACCCATGGCTATGCCAATGATTACAAACTGGAAGAAGTTAGACACGACAGAGGATGATGAGACTGATCCCACCTTGTATAGGAAGCTCATCGGATCATTGATGTATCTGGTCAACACTGGACCAGACATCTGTTATGGAGTGAATACCCTCAATCAGTTCATAGTGGAACCAAGGAGGGCTCAATAGGTAACTGCCAAACATGTTATCAGATATTTGAAGGGGACAATTGAGTATGGGTTGAAGTACACCAAGGGAAATGAATTCTAGCTGAGTGGGTTTACAGATGCAAATTGGGTTGGAAGCACAATGGATTGGAAAAGTACCAGTGGGCATTATTTCAGTCTCGGATTAGGAATGAATTCCTAGTGCAGTAGGAAAAAAAATTCCATTGCACTAATCTCAACCGAGGTAGAGTATATGGAAGCAATCACAGCTTCGTGCAAGGCCATATGGCTTCATAAATTTCTCTTGAACTTACTCAAGAATAGGATGGAACCAACCAGGATTCTGTGTGATAATCAGAGTTGCATCAAGCTCTTTGAGAATCCTATGTTTCATGATTGATCGAATCACATTGACATTCAGTGCCACTTCATCAAAGACTATGTCCAACATGGATTTGTGTAGTTGAGGTACACTCCTACAGGAGAATAGGTGGTAGATATCCTCACCAAGGCTCTGAGTAAGATTAAGTTTACATACTTAAGAGAAAATATGGGGATGGTAAAAAAACCTTTCCACTAAAGGAATGGATGGTCTACGGAGATAGAGGGAGATGCAGTACAGATGAGGCAGTGGTAGAGACAGTGTCACAAGCATCAGTATAGATGGAAACAACGAATAGTTGAGAGGCAACATCCAAGACATCAGTAGCATAGCATATGCTTTAGAATCAGAGCAGTACAGCTGGTACCTTGCTTGAACACTTTCCTCGCTAAGAGGGAGTGTTTTTTTTTTATAGCATTGTAAATTGTTCCATGTCTCAAATTTTGAGGAGAGGCTTGGACAATAGTATTCCAGAGAACCCAGAAATTGTTTGTGGAAATTCCACTTGTATTTTTCTTGATTAAAATAATTAATTATTTTGATGTGATCCCTAAGTCTAAACTTAGGGAAATTAAATAATTAAAGGGTATTAATAAAGCAGAGTGTGAATCTCCTAGAAAATGAAGATCAAGTCATATTTTAATCCGAGCCATTGATTAAGGATATAATATGGCCATTGATTCATCAACAAGAAGACTATAAGAGAAGGCTTAAGGGTCATTTGGAAATCAAGCCAGGCACATTCTCAGTACCCAAAGGAAATCGATTCTAAAGCAAGAGAATTCGATTTCAGTGGGTGATTTTGTAGAGGAAGGGTTGCAGAGACATAACGAGGAGGGATAAGTCAGTAGACAGAGAAAAATAAGGGAAGAAGGATGCAGGGAAGGCATCGCTAAGTAGTAGCACTAGCCCTCCACATAGGATTACGCAATCCAGGCAAGGAATGCACAGTGAGGCTACACAGATTGAGGCAGAGGGTGCAAGAAGTCATCTCGTGTGTCAGGAATTCTTCCAGATTGTCTGGAAAATTCACATAAGGTGTATGCTATTTTATGTTGCTCTTCAGAACTTCTGTAAATGATATTTTCACTGTTGAAGATAAATACAAACCCTCATCTGTTGCACTAGTTTTCCGACATTGGGTTTTTCTGGGGACAATTATCTAAAAATAACTGTGTTCATGTGGTTGTTTCTATTGTTCTATATGTGTTATATATTTTCTTATGCTTTTGATTAGAGTGAAGTACTGCAGCTGTATTTATTTCAAAATTTATTGAAGCATCTATAAATAACTTATCAAATAAGTAGGCAAAATAAATCAAATACTGCATTAATAATTTTCAGAGTGAAAATTTCAGACAATGATGAGGCTCCAAGATGCAATTGTGGTGTGAAAAACCTCTGAATGGGAGACATATCCCTCATAGAGGCAAAAAAATATCCCTTAGAGAATATAGTTAATGTGGTTATTTGAAGCATTTTTTATGGCACTGATTATTTTGGACTTAAGTCCCTTTTTGTTTATTTCCTTCCTTAGCCACAGTAAAGGCCATGATACCTATTATTATTATGAAAAACATACTAAATTCCCATATTCTAAAAAATAAGTTTTGTTCATGGAAATTTAACATGACCTATTAACCTCTAACATTGACTTAAAAAATAAAATAGTTATAATATATTTACTACTATTAAAAATAAGATAATTTAATTCATTTATCTCTAATTTTTACGTAGTGCAATGCTCATGTTTTCAAATTATACAACTCATAATAGAAAAAACTATGAAACAAAATCACCGAAAACATGTAATCCCTTATATTTACACTCACCTACTCCAATCCTTTGTATAACTAAGAGAAGTAAAAAAAACAACAACTAAGAGAATGATCACAACTCAGAGCCATCACCATCATGGTCGACCACAATCCAATAAAACCAATAGAATATCTCCAATTTTCAAAACCTTCTTGCGTTATTACTAAAATATAGTTAATTATTAAAATTTAAATTAAGATATTGTTGTGCCCTAATGTGGATGTTAGCAAAAGTGTCTGAGGGTGGGGAAGAAACTGAAGGAAGCATTTTGTAATGTCACAAAAGAAAAATATCGGTATATGTTTTTGATGAAACTCTATAATTTCATTGAAGATGCTAATTCTTGGAAGGATTTTATGAAACCAACTCCAAAAATATAAGAAAAGAGAGATCAACACCTTAGAAATAAGTCACTTCAAGGGGGAAACCTCGTTTACATTACATAAATGAAAAATTCTTGGTTGATACAAATGACAAAACCTTCTTTCTATATATAGGAGTCCATGGGGTCACAATATAATCCTAGCCTACCTAACAATAATAATGTAAGGGAACAATAATAAAAATATGGGGGTTACAGGGAGACAATAATAACAATAAGGGGGCCACACTAACAATAATAAGGGGATACACTAGTATTATAGGGACCTAACATGCCCCTCTCCTTCAAACAAGTGTTACCCTCAATGCTTGATTATTTCTGGATTCCTCTGTATAAAATTATCGTCATCCCATGTGGAATATTCAATGGGTAAGTTCTTCCACTTGCTGAGATACTCTGAAATTGATCGATTTGGTATTTGTCGATTTCTTGTTTTTGTGACTGCTTCAGAACTTCTTTCGCTGTGATGTTGATCTTCCTGTTGTTTCATTCGATCCCACACCAAAGTTAGGTTATCCCTTGAGAGTTGGAGAACCTTTTGTTGATGGTCGATGTGATCTTACACTACTTTATCATCCATATTAGCTTTCATTTCATCCTTCAAGCCATCAAAATTAGCCTTCATTTTTTATTTTAAGTCATCTATGTCATCTTTGATTGCTCTTTGTAAGATTGAAATTTCTTGCACTTGGTCCTGTAATTTTGATATCTCATACTGCAATTGTTCCTCTTCATGCGTCATAGTAGAGATTTCTAAGGGATTAATGGGTGTGGAATTATTTATGGGAGGAATTATAGAGGAATTATATAACACAATACTAATATAAATGCTTCAATATGCCCTTGGAATCACTTCAAACTGCTTTTTCAAACAAACATTATGCAATTTTAAATAACAAATACACACCTTTTTCTTTCTTTTTAGGAGGTCGATATTAAACCTGAATTATCTTTGCAATTTAGGATCTTCAATATCTAAAATTCAGTCTTGTAGTATCCCTATGGATCTTCTTTTGAATTCCATAGGTCTGACCTGATTTGGATGCTTCAAGGCAAAGTTATTCCTAATCTCCCACAATGACCTAATTATGAAATTGTTCAGTAGAGCGAACTTGTATGGTGTGCCACATGTCACTGTTTCCTCCTTCAACTCTGAAATTGATACATAGGAAACTACAGTCCGTATAATCTAGGTTATTTTTTACCAAATTCTAATCTGATTCTCATAGAGAGAGATATGGAGATTTTACCAAGGTAACCTATTTTAGATGAAATTCGAGAGCCTAGAAAAACCCTAACTTCCACAAATCATATCTCCAAAAATATTACGAATCCAGATCTGAAATTTTTACAGGACATTCCTTAGGATTTCGGCTTCATGACAAAAATTTCATCTTTTGAAACTTCATAGAAAATAAGTTATAGTGAAAATTCCACGATGACCTACTTTGAGTAGCGAAACCCTAGAATCCAAACCTCTGATACCAAATGTTATGAAACCAGCTCCAAAAATAGAAGACAAGAGAGATCAACAACTTATAAATGTTGGCGAAAAAGGAGGTCTCTGGGCAAGACCCAGGTTCATGTTTGAGGCCAACAAGGTTTCCGCAGTAGTTTAGCACAACGCCGACATTTTCACCCTGCTCTAGGGAGTAGGGCATCTCACCCGAGGCGTTCCGTGACCATAGTAAGATTAGAAGCTAGATCAGGTAGAAGACAAATGCAAACATAGATAACAACTATGGAAACTTGGAAGAATCAAGCATATCTCAACTCTAAGAAGAAACTATCACTCATCAACATATGTTCAGAATGTTGAATTAAAATTTTATTTTACCATATATTCATCATAAGAAACCAACCATACTCGCGACATTACACACAACAACAACCCAATTTCATTATCAATAACAGAACAACATACATATAATTCGCAAAGTCTATTATAGTTTAGTCCAGTACAACAGATTTTTCACAGAGCTCTCCTGAGGCTCTTCTTCTCCTATCGGCCTCTTGTCGAATTGACTAACTAGCCTTTTCTCTGCTAACTGACTGCCTATTTATTTCTCCTCGAGTGTGATTTTCAATCCTTCCTTTTTTCCTGCTCCGCTTCTTCTTTATTACTGGGAGTTCTATTGATTATTCTTCTCTCCCATATATGCCATCTGCACTGTTCTCTGCCAATGTCACGCGACCTATCTTCCAGATTTCTGCAACTGTGATAACTCCCTATCTACCTTGATTGCGTTCCGCCACTTTTCCTCCAGCTATCCGCAACTCAAAAACTATTCTAACCCAAAACAAAGGCCCCAATAGGCCCCGACCACATGCTACTGACTCGTCTCGAGTCAATCTTTCCTTACTGTTGCGGATTCCAGTGGTCCATCAGCTTCCGAGGCTAGCCTCGTTTTTCCTGTTGCTTCCCCTTGTCGAAACAAAGGCCCCAACTCTGAAACCTTTCTCATTGTTGAGGACTTGAGTTTCACAAACTCAGTTATTACATGTTGCCATTTTTTAATTAATTTCTTTGTTTGTGTGGTGACTCTTTCGACCTCTTTTTCAGTCACCACAGGCAACAACTTGTTGAACACCTCCTGTATATTTGGCTAAGATTCAGCCGCCATCTATTGTATTTCCCCATCATTTTTTTTTACTGGTTGCCTTAGCTCTCTAAGGAGTTGTTTTGTGGCTGCTGAGTGTTACTTGATTTCCTAGATTTTGGTTTCCAACACATCTTCCTGGTTGTACAATTGTGTTATGCTGACCGGGTTGGTGGCTTCTTTGATTTCTAGGAAACTTTTCTGAAGCTGTGTTGAAATTGGATGGGCTTCCATCGTTAGTGAGTCGGAGAATTCATTTAAATGCTCCAACAGGCTATAATCCTCTTTAACCATCATCCCCATGGTTTCCCTCATGCCGTTTACCTGCCTCTGTCTCTCTATGACCTTCTCAACATATACCGTGGAAGGGTCTGGTGATGCTGTTCTGGCCGTTAGTGCCTCTTTGAGTTCTTGGTTCGCTCTGCTCAGACTTGTGCATGCCATATTCACTCGGATAGATCCTTCGACCATTGAGCAAGCCGATATGTCCTCAAGTGTTTTGTTGTCCTGGGAAATGATAGTCGGCCATAGGTCCTTGAATATTTCTATTGCCTGTTACGGCTGCTCTTGTAGGGTATCCTTTTCATTTTTAAGATGATTGCGCTCCTTAGTAAGTGCAATGACCTATTGTTGTTGCTATTTGAACCTCTATTGGAGGTCATTGTGCAGTCCTTCTGCTTGTTGTGATGTCAGTTGGATAAAACTGTATTGTTGGCTAGCTCCCCAACCCTGCAAGTTCTCAACGCCCAACATCTCCTAGGTCGGTTGTCTTTCTCTGAGTGGTTTCCCATTGGCGATTGATTTCTTTGAGTGCCCTGTGGGGAAACTCAGAAGTGGCTAGTTTTGATATAGTAGCTAAAGTTCAGGGACATTCATACTAGTGGATGGTATAATCTGTTGCAATATTAGGTTGGTTGTTGGAAAAGGTTCATCTCTAGTGAGGTGGGCATTATATCAGAAGTGAAATACCCTCTTTGAACCAATAGTTCTAGAAAGGTGCCCTGTCCCACCAAGGGTTGGTCAACCTGGGGTACTCTTGTCGTACCCGAGTTAAATTCTACCTCGATATCACCATTTTTTTTGTGCCTTGGTTTTATTGGATCTGAGATAGTCGCTGAGGTGGATGGAGTGTGGATGGAGTGATCCTTGGAAGTGAATGAAGTGTGTGGTGATGAGTTGTGCATATGAGGTGGAGATGATGTCTAAATGTTTAGGATTGAGGACAGATCAAAGACAGGTAGCGCAAAGGTTGTTTGGATGGTAACCTCTAGCTCTTCTTGAATTAGTACACATGTAACCATGGGGTGGGGTTGATCTTCCCCTGTGAGATCAACTACTTGCTTAGGTACCATAGTTTGTGATTTCTTTGGTTTGGTTGCGGCTACCAGAGGCTTGGGTGCCTTGGTCTTGCGGATTGGAGTGACTGTGGTTATTGGATGGGAATTGAACATGGTGAAGGGTAGAGCAGTAATGATGGGGGTGGTTGTTGATGGGGATGCATAATGCAAAGTTTGGAACTGAGGAAAAGTAGGAAATAAAGTAGATGTGCTTGGGAGAGTTTCTATTACCAGGTTGAAACCTTCACCTTTGTGTCGAGCTGGTCCATTAGGGGTCATAGTTGCAGTTGGGAAATCCTCCTTGTTGCTTCTTCCGATGATTCCCCAAGGAGTTCCTTTGGTAGCATCGCCTTGAATGAGTAATGGGGGATTTCGCTTCTAACTTACATCACAACTGCTGGCCACGAATAGACTTTGGTGTGGGAGGCTTATTCTTCTACTTGGAACTTTAGTGGCCACATTTGGAAAGTGGTTTCACCCACCCAACTAGGTCAGATATAGGTTTTTTTGTGGGTTACTCCAAACCATATCTACGAAGAATATATGTCCAATATGTCCCTTGGAACCCTTTTCTATCTCACCACCACATCGACCATCTGTTTGTACCAGAATGAGAAAGCCTCCTCATTGACCTCTTTGGTACTAGGATTTCCTGATACTCTCTAGGGCGTAAACCTTAATGACATTGGTTGGTCGTGAGTGATTTCTGCGAGCTGCCTAATCCCTGGGGGAGTCCATTTCCATATTGCAAAGGCCATGATGAGATAGCCATAGATGAATCTCGTGGCTCTCCTATAGTTATCCTCATAGGCCTCAAACATTTCATTCAACAGGAATGTGCACTAGTTTAACTGTGCTCCCTCGATGCTGTGTTCCGCGATTGAGATGGTGTCTAGGGTGTATTCTCCTTTAGTGTAATGCCTCATTATTTTCCCAACTATTATATAGTAGGAACATTTCACCGTTGGGTTGTTGATGAGGTCGATATTCTCTCCCTTCCCTCCTCTTCTGGCCTCATACTTCTTGTAGTAATCACAATCCACTGACTTTTTGGATCTCTTGGACACATTCTGGAATGTCGTTGAGATGTCGTTCCCTTCCACTGATAATCCTGTAATTCTGTTGATGTGCTCTACATGGATTGAGATCTCCCTTCCAAGCCATAATGATCCGTTCTGAACTCTTCTCATTGGGAAATTTGTACACTGTATTTCTGCTCCCGTCATTCCAAATACTGGGAGGCTCCTGAGGTTCAGTATATTCGACCTTTGAATACCTCTGAATTTTGGATTCATGCTTGCTACTTCACTTCCTCCCTCCGTTGCATAGTTCTCCATATACACTTTCCTCTTCATGGCTACAAATTGATACGATTTTGTGAAGTCTGTATCTATTAACGAAGTGTTATTGTACTTGTCGATCAACGATTCTATCCTTTGAATTCTTGCATTGAGCTTGGGCTCGATGAATGATGTTGCTATATTTGTCATTTTCTCTCTCCTGCTATGTACCTGAATTATTGTTGCTGGTCTATTGCTGTGAATTGTTGCTACTGGTCTGCTTCTTTGAACTTCCTCTGTTGAAATATTTCTTGTTGTTGCAGTGGTTTCTATTTCTTCTAATTTGGAATTTTCTGACATTCTGGTGCTTTCTTGTTTCATGCGGATTAAGTAATGTTACTAGAATGAATGAGGTTGGTATGAACCCATAACTAATTAATTTTTTTTTCTTTACCATGGCTATAATCGTGCGATTAGTTACCATGGTAAGGTGTATTCTAACATTTTTAGTTGTGGCTTCAGGATTTGGGTAGATGTGATGGGTAATAATTATGGATTAATATGGAAAATTTATTATGGTATGGGGGTTAATAATTACGACAGTTATTTTTTCAAATTCGGGTGATCCTACAAACTGACAACGGTATGATGGGTCATTATGAGTGAATGATATTTGACATGCTTGGCTATCTGACACTGTAGACTCTACCCCCCCAACCACAATTGGTTGCAATGAGGTCTCTACATTGCAACAGGTTTGATTTCTCTTCGCGCCATTGTGTGGTATTTTTATTGGGGTTCCTATTCTAATGGGCTAAGAAAACTTAAAGTATGGTAATTTTGCATCTCATCTCGGATGCGAGAGAGTTATTGACTCTATCTATTCTACTCTACCCCACCAAATGCTCTCAGTTGCGAGAGTTATTTGAAAAATAATAATTAGTGGAGCTTACTCATGATAGGGTTTTAGGCATGCGCCATTCACACATCCTTGTAGTATTTGTCCATATAGTTGCACCGGTCAAACCGCGCCTAAGTCTTTAATTTCTATGACATGATACGGTCCCATCCAGTGCATTCTGAGTTTCCCCTGGAAATTCTGTAATTTACTGTCGTATAGGAGGAATTTTCCTTCGATAGTGAATGTATTGTGCTTGATATGACGGTCATGCCAGGCTTTCTGTATTTCTTTTTGTACTGACTGATGGAAATCTGCCAGAAATCTATCTTCTTCAAGTTCCTGTAGTTCATGGAGGTGTTCAGTGATTGAATCTTCATCTGTCATTTTCATTGTTGAAGTAATTAAGAGACTTGGTATGATAAATTCGGCTGGCACTATTGCCTCTCTTCTCTATACTAGTTGGAATGGAGTTTTATTGTGCAATCTCTTTATGGTTGTCCTGTATGCCCACAATGTGGCTGATATCCTTTCATCCCAGTCATCCTGGTTCATGTTGCATATCTTGGTTAGTCATTTTTCTAAGATCTTGTTGAATGCCTCAATGGTTCCATTCGCTTGAGGGTGGTGTTAGTCTCCTGTATTCTACAGTATGACTAAATGATTATGGAATTTCTACTGTTTGCTGAAAATAACATTCCTTGATTATCATCTTATTTTCAGAAATCTCACTACCTTCATTATCTTCATTTAACCTATTCATTGTCTCTCACTTTACCTATTCAGGTTACCCTCATGCTCTAAAAAACCCATGTTTGAACCCCTAAACCCCCCATTCCTACCCTTTTTCCCCTTCCTAAAAAACCCCATTTTCCTCACAAAATCTCTCCCCTTCATTCATTTCCAATTATTCCATTAAAAAACAATGTAAAAACCTATCTTTTACATTGCCTTAAACTAAAAATTATTTTGTTTGGGTCGCACTCTTTACGTAAACTCTGTTTATTTACAAAACCCTACCGTTATATGTTTTAAACCCCCTGCACTAAATTAAACTTGCCACTTCATTAAAACCCCGACCCTGCGTTATCTTAAAACCTTCGCTACATTTTTATCCTCGGCCCCAACATTATTATAACCTAATATTTTATCAAAACCCCGACCACCATTGGATCTATGCCTCCTGATCCGATGCCCTGCGCACCACATTGCAAACCTAAATGCGCGAGGGTTAAAAACCTTCAAGGCTTGAAAAATGGACAGTATTTGCACCCATCCCTTATGCCACGCTTCACTCCCTCATACTATTCCACCCTTGCGAAAAATACCACCTAACCACTCTTGCCCCATGCGAAAACCGCCAACCTCGTTCACGCCATAAACTGAAAACCACTGACCCCCGTTCAAACATACCGAAGCCCCGAATTCTCTGTGATAAGCCCCGATCCACCATAAAAACCCTAGCAACATTCCAAAAGGACCGTAAGGCCATAGACACATGCAGAAGAACAAAAGCCTCCATACCCAGACTTTGTCCATAGTTTTTCTGTTGCCTCCAGGTCATATCATTTACCCACAGAAGTCCACAACGCAAGTTTTGAATTAAAAAATTGTTTTTAGTTTTGCAGGTGATCGATAAAGGGAAATTATCAAAGTTGCATTTCTAAGTCCAAAAAATGTTTAAACAGGTCCTCTGGGTGATGATTCAGAATGCCTTGTTCATCAAAAGGACCAGGAGCACAAGATTAATTTGAAAACAACAATGGATCATGACCATTTATGATCATCCAATCACTCCAAAGGTAGCAAAAGAATCTTCAATGGACAGGGTAAAGAAATAAATAGGTTTTACAGTGGCTACGTAGATAGGGATGAATACAAATGCAGAAAAGCACAGTTAAGTAACACAGTCAAAGAGTTCACCTTGACAATGAAAGGTAAAGAGATTAAAGGATTAATCAAAGATTAAATATGAAAGACATGTTTGTTGATCAGCGGTTGTCATTGATGTCAACCCAAGAAGCACTAGGGGATAACCCAATATTGCATAGGAATTTTGACCTACCAAATTAATATATTCTGGGTCAATAATGCATTTTATGGTTTCTACTTGTCTATATGTTTCCGTTGATATATGGCACGCCATGTAATTCTTCACGGTTTGAGAGATATTCATGTTTGAAGTTTGTACCCCTAGTTAGTAGGCTAAAACCCCATGGGGTTGGGGCATGGGTCATTTAAAAGTCATAATTAATATTTTTTAAGCTCCTAGAATCTCTCCCACATTCACTTGTTGAATCCCCTCTCAACTTAAGCATTTATATAAATTTTGATCTTCTTTTCCTCCTTAGGCAAGGGATTTCATCATCTGAAATAGGTCATCGTGGAATTTGCGCTCTAAATTTTTTTCTACGAAGGTTCAGAAGCTGAAATTTTTATGAGACGAATCTGAAATCCTGAGGAAGCTACTGTAAAAATTTCAGATCAAGGTGCACAAATTTTTTGGAGATATGATATGTGGAAGTCAGGGTTTTTGCAAGCTCTTGAAATTCATCTCAAAGAAGTGACCTTGGTAAATTCGACATAAATCTCTCTCTAAGTATTGGATTGGAATTCTGTAAAAAGTGGTGGATATTGCACAATCTTTAATTTTCACTCTATCAATTTCAGAGCCAAATGAAGAAACAATGACACGTGGCATGCCATACAAGTGCGCTCTTCTGAAAATTCCATAATTTGGGCATTGTGAGAGATTGGGTATAAATCTCTCTTGAAGAATCCAAATTGGGTCAGAACTATGACATTGGAAAGAAGACTCACAGGACTACTAAAGGACCAAAAATTAGATATTGAGGATCTAAAATAGCATATATACACTAGATTCAATATCGAGCTCCTAGAAGGCAAGAAAAATCTAGATCATGTGTTGTCAAGGGTTGCAAAGGACCAGACTTTCTACGGTAGCAAAGAAAAGCAAGGTGCATCAGAGGGTAGCATGACAAGAGTAGAAACACAGGTATATAACAGCAGCAAAAAGTTCATCATATGAAGTCTTCAAGTGGGAAGCACTGCATACAATCATTGTAAAGGTATCATTGTACTTAGTCATTGTAAATACATTATTGTACAAATTGTACTAGTATCTATCTACTAAGGGTTGAAGAGGCAGTGTTGGGAGGTATAGGATCATCATTAGGTGGTTGTGTGAAAGTTGGGGTTATGGTCTAGTATATCTTCTTCTTCTACATTATTCTATATCATTGTAAAGTGGACCATTTTCCCTGGTACGGGAGTCCATTCTTCTTTTATTATTCTATAGGGTGGTATTGTGGTGCTAGGGTGAGTTGTAGTTCATTGGGTGTTGGGGCATCCATTCAGTTGACTACTGAAGAATCTCAGGCGTTGGAGCCTCCATCCAGTGGGATCTGGAGAAGAATGCTTTTCTAGATTCTAGGAAGTTGGAGCTTTATTTTCAATTGGAGTTGAATGTTAAAGAATTATTAGAAAGGCATTAGGTGGTTTTTTTCCCTGAGTGGGTTTCCACCTTAAAAACTGTGTGCATTTGTGTTCCTTTTGTTTGTTGCTATCGTTGTACAAACACTGATAGTAATTGAAGATTAACTAATGCTATAATTGAAAGGAATACTGATTCACCCCCTCGCTTCTCCAACAATTGCATCGTGAGGGGGGTTCCTTCAATAGTGCGCAATAACCGGAAGGGGAGGGTCATGGAGCATACCAAGAAAATAATTATGCACTTTGGAAAGGAATAATGGAGGTCTATCTCTTGGCACAATGTTACGAAGTATGGGAAACTATTCAAAATGGATTTACATCAACCGTGGATGAAAAAGGTAAGAAGAATTCGGTAAATGATGCAAAAGAAAAGAGTATTATTATCAATGGAATTATTGAATTTTCTTATCATAAGGTGTTGGGTTGTAAAACCGCCAAAAATGTATGGGACAAGCTTAAGAATATATATGCAGGTGACTCAAATGTCAAAGAAGAAAAGCTTCAAATCTATAGAGAAAAATTTTAGCAACTCATAATGAAAGAAGATTGCAACATTGCTGCATACTTCTAATACGTTGATGAAATAACCAATACTCTGGAAGGATTGGGAGAGCCAGTTGACGAGAAGACTATTATATGGAAGATTCTTAGAACATTACCAGGGAGATTCAACCCAAAGGTATCAGTCTTAGAATACAGTGCAAATCTGGAAAAACTTAACAAGGAAGAATTACATGGAGTTCTCATAGCATATGAAATGATACTTTGATGAAGAAAAGGGTACTTCAAATCTAGAAACTGCGTTCGTTGCATCTAAGCAAACCAATAAGGACAAACAACCTTCAATTGAAATGGCATGCACCTGCAAGTGTGAAGAAAAGGGAGATAATGGAGAAGGTCTTTTAGATGAAGAATATGCTTACTTTACGAGAAAATTAAAACCCGGTAAGGGAAAATTCAAAGGTAAACTTCCATTGATATGTTTCATTTGTGGTGAGGTTGGGAATTTTGTAGCAAAATGTCCGAACAAAAGTGATGGCAAGTCAAAAGGAAAGAAAGGCTTTAAAAAATTCAACAAGAAAGGCAAAAATAAAGGATCCAAAAGGAACTTTCTCTCTAAAAAAGATAGCTCATCATCAGATGAAGAAAGTGACAACAAAGAAGAAGCCAATGAGAAAGTGTTGTTTATGGCCAAGCACAATAAACAAGAAGTATCAAACAATGAAGAAGAAGGGTTGACCATAGAAGAATTTTATGAGGATGCAATCAAGCTTATAAAAGAGTTCCATGCTGAGAAGATCCATTCCAATACTCTTGAGGAACAAGTTCAAGGTCTAAAAATTGAGGTTGAAGAACACAAATGTATTGAAGAGTCACTTCAAAAGAAGTTGGAAGAAAGCTACCAAGAAAGGGAAGCATTAGAAGCCGAAGTAGTCTCGCTGTGTAAGGAAGTGAAGAAGGGAAAAACTGTCCAAAACTATGCCAATAGCTCAAGGGCATTGGAAGAACTCATCAACAATCAAAGATCTTACAACGATAGAACTGGCCTCGGTTACAAAGAATAAGAAGCAGGACCTTATACAACAAAATACATTGAACCTATGAGATCTGACATACATGTAGACTTCATTGGACAAGATTCGCAAGCACATCCTTGGAAGACGATTCCTTGATGAAGATTTTCATCCAGGTACCAACATATTTTTCATGGCTATTGTTATTCATGTGGAAAATTTGGTCATGCCGTAGAATGTCGCATATACCCTAGGAACCAATACAAATTCCAAGAGATTCTTCAAATATGAACTTCCCAGGCTCAACGAAACATCAATAGATTTGAACATCTAATAAATAATATGGAATGTTACAAATGTCGAACTTTGACACATAGCCGAGATCGTAGACTTGAAAACTTCCTTAAGAATCTTCGAAGCCACGTAATGAACGAACATGGAAGAAGAAGAAGATCGATAATTGTGCTCTCGCTCTCAAGGCTCAAAAATAAAGATGTGTGGTATGTTGATACTATCAACGATATGACCTAGAGACAGAAGGAAATTTGTATCTCCGAAAGAGAAGAAGGGTGGAACCATATCTTTTGAAAATGATGGATCTTCAAATGTTATAGGATCAGGTACTGTCACTCCTGGAAGCAAAGATGTTATAGCCAAGAATGTTCTATTGGTTGAAAACATGAATCAAAATCTACTCAGTGTTGGACAAATGTGTGATCAAGGACACACAATTCTATTCAACTCCACAAAATGTGAAATCAGGAAAGGTAGATATGCTAAAATTGTGGCTATAGCAAGTCGAGCTCCAAATGACATCTATGTTCTAGATGAAGCAACTAAAGCATGTCTACTAGCTAAAGAAGATGAAAGCTGGTTATGGCACAAATGCATGGGTCACATAAAATTTGAAAATATTGTTGGATAAGAAAAAAAGAAGCAGTACGAGAAATGCCAAAAATATCAAAACCTTCCAACACACTATGTGAGGCCTGTCGTCACAGCAAGAAGACAAAAGTCAAATTTAAAACAAAAGAATGCTTTGCATCACATCCATTGGAATTGATACATACTGATATATATGGTCCTGTGAGAACAAAAGGCTTAGATGGAGAATTATATTTCATGTTAATGATAGATGAATACACCAGGATGGCAACCATCAGCTTCCTAAAGAAAAAATTTGAAGCATTTGAGTGCTTTTAGATCTATAAGGAGTTGGTCGAAAATGAAACTAATTTGAAAATAAAGTGTCTAAGATCAGATAATGGCAGAGAATTCACTTCCAAATTATTTCAGCAATACTGTGACAAAAATGGAATAAAAAGACAATTTTCAACAACACGAACACCTCAGCAAAATGGAGTTGTTGAAAGAAAGAATAGAACCATATAGGAAATGGGTAGAACAATGTTGAAGGACTCAAAATTAGATGAAAAATTCTGGGTTCAAGCAATTGATACGACAGTCTTCATTATCAACCAAAGTCTTCTTAGAAATAATTGCAACAAGATCCCATATGAATTATGGAAAGGAAAACCAACTAATGTAAAATATTTCAGAATATTCGTAAGCAAATGTTATATCAAAAGAGAAGATCGAAATTTGGGTAAGTTTGAATCATGTGTTGATGAAGGTACTTTTTTTTGGTTACTATGCAAAGAAAGGCCTATAAATTCTATATTCTAAGACGAAAATAGATAGTGGAGAGCATAAATGTTACATTTGACAAAGATGGTGTTCTAACGAATAATGATGAGGATCTAGAATCTTTGAAAATTGAGACAGAGGCTGAAAAAGACACAGAGAAAATTCTAGAACAAGAAGAAACTATCAACCAGGAAGAATTAAATAATGATCATCAAGATATACTAGAACAACAACAAGAAGCTCCTCCAAAGAGAAAAAAAGAATGGATTCAAAAGAAAAATCCATCAAATCAAATCATTGGTGACATAAATGAAGGTCGACAACTTTGTTCATCACAACAAGCTCACATTACTTTTCTAGCAACCTTTGAGCCTAGTAGTTTTGAGGAAGCTAGCCAGAATGAATATTGGGTAGCAGCTATGAATGAAGAATTGGATCAAATCAAGAAGAATAACACCTGGGAATTACTTCCATGACCAAAATATAAAAATTTCATTGGGACTAAATGGGTGTTTAGGAACAAATTGAATGAAGATGGATAGGTTACCAGAAACAAGCAAGATTGGTTTGCAAAGGCTATGCACAAGTGGAAGGAATTGATTTCGACGAAACATTTGCACCAGTTTCTAGAATGGAAGCCATTCGAATGTTTCTCACCTATGCATGCTAAAGAAAAATCAAAGTCTACCAAATAGATGTTAAGTCAAAATTTCTGAATGGCAAATTAGAAGAAGAAGTTTACATCGAACAACTTTAAGGTTTTCTACTATCAGAAAAAGAAGACTATGTTTGCAAGTTAAAGAAGGCTCTATATGGTCTCAAGTAGGCTCCCAGAGCATGGTATGCTTGTCTTGATGGATATATACGTCAACAAGGGTTCAAGGAAGATATTGTTGATAGAAATATTTATGTACAAAAAGATAAATATAATTTAACAATCGTTGAGCTATATGTGGATGATGTAATATTTGGTAGCAATGATGATCAACTAAGTAAGAATTTTTCTACAAATATGCAAAGTGAGTTCGAGATGTATTTACTTGGTGAGCGGACATACTTCTTAGGGCTTCAAATATCCTTCAAGAAGGGAAAGGAATATTTATATGTTTGCCAAGTACATCAAGGAAATGCTCAAGAAATTCAAAATGGAATATTGCAAACCCGTCCTTACTCTGATGGTAACAGGTTGCAAATTGAGCATAGACGACTCATCAAAGGATGTGGATCAGAGGCTGTACAGATCTATGATTGGTAGTCTTATATATGTAACGGCCTCTCGGCCAGATGTTATGCAAGCAGTTGGACAAGTAGCAAGATTCCAAGCAACACCAAAAGAATTACATATTATTGCCATCAAAATAATTCTTCGATATCTAAAGGGGACAGAAGAATATGGCTTGTGGTATCCCAAGGGTAACAATCTCATTATTCAAGCCTTTACAGATGCATATTGGGAAGGAAGCATTGATGATCGTAAGAGTACTAGTGGAGAAACATTCTATCTAGGTGGTTGTCTCGTATCATGGTTGAGAAAAAAGCAAACTTCAATCTCTTTATCTACAGCGGAAGCAGAATAGATTACAGCAGCATCATGTTGTACTCAAGTCCTTTGGATGAAACAAAATTTGCAAGATCTTCAAGTAAAATTTAGTGAGCCTATTCCCATATTTTGTGACAACACTAGTGCCATCAGCATCTCCAAGAATCCTATCATGCATTAAAAAAAAACACATTCTGATCAAATATTATTTTGTTAGAGAACAAGTCACTGAAAAGAATATCAAACTTGAGTATGTTTGTACAAAAGAACAAATTGCTGATATCTTCACTAAACCTTTACCTCGTGAAGCATTTGAATATCTTCGTCAAAAGCTTGGGATTCTCCCAAGTTCTCATTTTAGATTACAAGTACCGCGAGGACGGTTGTGTGTCAGGGGGAGTGGAAGTGTGTACAGGTCTGCAGGATGGTTGTGTTTCAGGGGGAGTTACCCTTTTCCATTGATGTCAAAGGGGGAGAGAATGTTGTAGGAAGAGGTTTCATGATCATAGGGGGAGTACTTGTGTTGCCATCAATGCCAAAGGGGGAGATTGTTGATCAGCAGTTGTCATTGATGTCAACCCAAGCAGCACTAGAGGCTAACCCAATATTTCATGGGAATTTTGACCTACCAAATTAATATATTCTCGGTCAATAATTCTTTTGATGGTTTCTACTTGTCGAGATGTTTCCGTTGATATATGGCACGCCATGTAATTCTTCACGGTTTGAGAGATATTCATGTTTAAAGTTTGTACCCCCAGTTAGTGGGATAAAACCCCATGGGGTTGGGGCATGGGTCATTGAAAAGTCATAATTATATTTTTTAATCTCCTAAAATCTCTCCCACGTTCACTTGTTGAAGTCCCTCTCAACTTAAGCATTTATATAAATTGTGATCTTCTTTTCCTCCTTACGCAAGGGATTTTTCCATCTGAAACAGGTCATCATGGAATTTGCGCTCTAAATTTTTTTCTACGAAGGTTCAGAAGCTGAAATTTTTATGAGACGAAGCTGAAACCCTGAGGAAGATTCTTTAAAAATTTCAGGTCAAGATGCACAATATTTTTGGAGATATGATCTGTGGAAGTAAGGGTTTTTGCAGGCTCCTCAAATTCATCTCAAAGAAGTGACCTTGTTAAATTCGTCATAACTCTCTCTTTGACTATTGGATTGGAATTCTATAAAAAGTGATGGATAGTACACAGTCTGTAATTTTTTCTCTATTAATTTTAGAGCCAAATGAAGAAACAGTGACACGTGGCACGCGGTACAAGTGCGCTCTACTGAAACAATCCATAATTAAGGCATTGTGAGAAATTGGGTATAACTCTCCCTTGAAGAATAAAAATTAGGTCAGACATATGGCATTGGAAACAAGACTTAGAGGAATAATAAAGGACCAAAAATCAGATGTTGAGGATCTGAAATAACAGAGATACACCAGATTCAATATCGAGCTCCTAGAAGGAAAGAAAAAGCTAGATCATGTGTTGTCAAGGGTTGCAAAGCACCAAAATTTCTACGGCAGCAAAGAAAAGAAAGGTACAACAGAGGGTAGCATGACAAGAGAAGCAACCAAGGTACATAACAGCAGCAAGAAGTTCATCATTTGAAGTCTTCAAGTGGGCAACACTGCATACAATCATTGTAAAGGTATCATTGTACTTAGTCATTGTAAATACATTATTGTACAAATTGTATTAGTATCTATTTTCCAAGGGTTGAAGAGGCAGTGTTGGGAGGTCTAGGATCATCATTAGTTGGTTGTGTCAAATTTGGGGTTATGATCTAGTATATCTTCTTCTTCTACATCATTCTATATCATTGTGAATTGGACCATTTTCCCTGGTATGGGAGTCCATTCTTCTTTTATTCTTCTATAGGGTGGTAGGGTGGTGCTAGGGTGAGTTTTAGCTCATTGGGTGTTGGGGCATCCATTCAGTTGACTACTGAAGAATCTCGGGCGTTGGAGCGTTCATCCAGTGGGAGCTGGAGAAGAATGCTTTTCTAGATTCTAGGAAGTTGGAGCTTTATTTTCAATTGGAGTTGAATATTAAAGAATTATTAGAAAATAATTAGGTGGTTTTTGTCCTGGAGTGGGTTTCCACTTTAAAAAATGTGTGGATTTGTGTTCCTCTTGTTTGTTGCTATCACTATACAAACACTAACGATAATTGAAGATTAACTAATTCTCTAATTGAAAGGAATACTGATTCACCCCCTCCTCTCTGTATTTCCAACAATGTTTAAAAGGCGGCCAAGTTAAAGATAAAGCACATGTAAGAGAAGGTTAAAAGAGAGATTACAGTAACCCAAAGAAGTGAAAGAGAAAATAGTTAGAAGATACAAATGAAGATAGATTTGAGATTAAAAGAATAATCAGAGCTTAAAGACAAATCAACAAAGAAAGACAGATCCAAATGACAAATCTACTAAGCAATTACTTCTTCAAATCAAATTTGCCACCTACAGCTTCATTTTTCTTGAATTAAAGCAGCTACAGTTAATAAAGCAGCCAGAGATATTTTTAGCATCCCAAAAGTTATTGTAAAAGTTAATGTTAAAGCCAAAAATTCAAAATATCTTAAAAGTTAGCTCAACAGATAATTTAAGATTTATTATTACAACGAGTCAGTTAGTGATATTTTTCCTTGGGCCTTGCATGGTCTCAAAGGTTAAGATTACATTTACTCTGTAATAACTATAGAATGAAACCCTAGATTAGGAACAACTCCTCAATTGTAGTTAAATACTGCATGTATTGTTCATTTCTGGTGTTGGTTGGTTGCTGGGTTAGTTGGCTAATTGCTAGACTGGATTTGATGAGACTCTCAGCTGTAAAGTTTGTTGCACTGGAGCATTGTAACTGTTTTGGACATCAGTAATACAAGCACATTCATAAGATTCTTGAGCTATGTTAATGGTGATGTTATCCCTCTTTGTCATTTTTCATCCTTTTCTTACCATATTGTACATCATTTCTCTAATAATAGAACATAAATTTTAGATTAAAATATGTTGTTTAGGCACCTTAAATCTATCTTTTTTCTATTATCTCTATGTTTTCTTTTGCAAGGTCTGATTAAAGAATTCATAGGTGTCCTGTTCTTTAGTTCCACCTAGCTTGTTTCCTTGAGGTTTTCTTAGTAAAGTAAGTGATTAAAGAATTCAGGGGTGTCTTGGTGTTTAGTATTACTGGATTGTTATCTTAAATTTTTTCTTTGTCTGAAGGTAATAGCTAGAGAATTCATGGGTGTCCTTCTCTTTAGTTTCTGTTAAACAATTATCTCAAAGGATTTTCTTGTTGAAGTATAGTTAAAGGATTCTTAATTGCCCTTTCATTTTACTGAATTCACAACTTACTGTCATTTCATATTTCATCTAAGCTAAAAATATCCACTTGATATAGTTAGCTTGCCCTATGAGAATCCTTGCAGAGTTGATGTACAATTAAAATATTTTATGACTCCATAGCCCAATGGATTAAGCTTCCCACAATCTATTTGTTCAACCTAAAATCAAACAGTAAACCAATCAATCAATCAATCAATAAAACAAAAGAAAAAAAATATGAAAACAATAACTGGGCTAAAATCAGAAAAGATAAGCATAAAGATAAATCAAATAATTATAAACATAGAGAGAGCCCTCTCTGAGTCCAAGAAGGCTAGGTCCTTGGACTCCAAAGTGGTCTAATGTCGTTCTTTGTAGATTTGTTTTTCCCAATCTTACAAATCATGGGGCTCCAACAAAGTGGCAACCATACTGGGGAATAGCCTAAGTTATTAAAACAACTTAATATTTCCTCAAAGAACTTAGAAAACCCCATTCAGATTTAAATGAAACAAGTGTTAGCCAAGACTAGTATCTGGTTGTTGATGGTGGACAACATCCAACCTAAAGATAGTTAAGAAATCATCCACCTGGTGACTCCACTGGTTTCCAGTAGGCTTGCTGACTCCATTGGTTTTCTACAGACTTCACTGGGAAATTATTGAGAATTCATGATATCATTAAACCTCAAATAGAAACCAGTCAAAATACTTTGTGAATAGAGTATTTATTTCACAGATTGGTTTGTATTACAAAAATTTCAACCTCTTTGAACCTTGGGTCTAATTTTTGGCTTCTAGAAGAATTTGTACCACATCCCATCTAGACCCAAACCCTCCTGCAATAGTTGAAAATCCAAAGTACATCCTAAGGAAATATCATAGATTTAAAATTCCAACTGTTAGCAGACCTATTAAAAAAGCAAGTTCCCTACTTGAAAACTTGAAAGACTTTCAAAATATCCTACTTGGCTTACCCTTGGGACAAAGCTTGTCCAGGACTAAATCCCAGAGTTGGATAAACCAGATAATTTTAGACCCATTCATATTACAGCAGAATCATATTGTACTAACTTCAACCCCCATTCATACGCCCTCTATTCACCTTCCTCCATTTAACCCTTTACCTCCTCTTGTAAACCCTCCACTTGTTAACCCTCCTTTGTTTCCCCAACCCCCAGGCATGGTAGCCTGGCATGCCCCATTATTCCTACCATTTCCTTTATTACATCTACCACAAGATTATCAATCCAAGATCCCCCTATTTGATGAGAGTAGTTCTACAACTACTCAACAACATGTGGATAGAGTGGATCACTATTGTGATCGACAAGAGATAGATGATGAAACTATTAAGAAGAGAATGTTTGCCCAAAGCTTAGGGGGAGAAGAAATAAAATGGTTTAAAAACTTGACTCCTAATAGTATACATGACCTCCCTACTTTTCATCAACAATTATTAAACAAATGTAAAGTTACGAAAAATCCTCTCCAAATCTTATCAGAATATGAAAACATTAAGAGGAATGTTGGAGAGAGTGTCCAAGATTACTGCACTAGGTTCAATAATGTATATAATTCCCTCCCTACACACATGAAACCTCCACAAGGTCTAGCTCTAATGAAATTTCCAGATGGATTTGACCCAGAAATGGCTTACCAACTAAGAGAAAGATACCCTCCTACATTAGAATATATGCAGAGGGGTGCAGTAAGTGTGGAGGAAAATCTGATTGCTAAAAGGGAAAGAATGAGAAATGAAAAGAGAGTCACATATAGAGAGGAAGTTGTAGCCTCCACATTTGATACTAATATTGATAATCTTGTCATAACTATGGAAAGGATGATGGATAGAATAAACATAAATGAGAGAGCTTACCCCATAGAAAACCAAGTAGCTCCTCAAAAAAAAAATCAAAACAAAAACCAAAACCAAAACTTTAGGAGAAATCCCCCTCAAATAAGACAAAGAGGACCTGATTAGCAAATTAGACCTCATTTCCAAGAAAAATATACTGATGAGGATGAGGGGATGATTGAAGAACCAAAACAAAGTCAAATCAATCTAATGGGAGTGAACAATGAGGATACTATTTTCCTCACTGAGGAAGGACAAGGCATATTTACCCCAAATGAAGAAGAATTCCTTGAATCCGAAGATTATAAACAAGGATTCAAAATTTAGTAAGTACATAGGTAGTATGACCTCAGAAGCAAGAAAGCCCAAGACACTCCCAAGAGAAATAACCTTGAAATTTCTGCTAGGAAGACCCCTGAATCTGTTCTTAAAAAGATAGCAGAAACTGCAAACATAGTGGTTAAAATTTCTAATAAAAATAAAAACAAAAACAGTCCAGAAACTAGCACTAGTACATCAACTAGTTTCCCTAACAAAAATGATTTAAATGAGACTCCCAATGATAATCAACAATCTAAAATTACTTTAAAAGTAGTGTCTGATAAAACTGATTTAAATTTTCCAAAAACACAGACACGCTTCAGTATTGAGAATGAAATTGCCAAGATAAAAATCTCCATAACTCTTACTGAATTAGTTGGCCAAGATTTATATAGATCCAAAGTTTTGAAAGCTTTAAACATAGGAGAAAATGTTGATTCGGTAAATTTAAATTATGACAAACCAGGGATTTTGTTTAGACCTGAGGTAGAAGGAAAATTTCAAGAGGGAGGTGTACCTCCATTTTATGTCAATTTGAACATATACGATAAAATCCTCCATAATTCTATGTTATATTCTGGAGCTTCCATAACCTCTAGCCAAAGGTAGTTATGGAGAGGTTAGGCCTTGAGATAACTAGACCATACAAAGACCTATACTCTTTTGAATCTAGTAGAGTTAAATGTCCAGGTCTGATCAAATATCTCTGTGTTAATCTAGTACAAATACCAGCCAAAAGCCTAGTAATGGATATTCTAGTGGCTGACATGCCCCCTAAATATGGCATGCTCTTACCACACTCATGGGGAGCTAAAATTCAAGGCACCTTCCAAATGGACATGACCTATGCTACCATACAAGTCTTTAGTCAAACAAGAAGATTATATAGGGAGACTCATATGAAATACATGATCGGTAGTCAAGAAAAACCTGATAACTCCCCTCTCTATTCCATCCACACAAACCTTGATTCATTTATCCTTTACAATGATGAAAACATAAATGAACAAATAGCAGTTGATGAAAAATTAGTGGAAGAAGAAGAAGAAAAAGAGGGGTAATAGTCAGAACACTTAGACCAAATAAACAAACAACAACATAATGGTAAACCTGAAATTGAACCTCTTTGGAGCATGAGATTTGATGGTTCTTGTGGCAAAACTAGTTCAGGAGTAGGTGCTTGGGTACACAACACTGAGAAAAATCATGCAGAAGGTCATTCATATAAACTGAACTTCCAATGTACAAATAACATAGAATAATATGAAGCACTCCTCCTAGGGCTACAAGTACTCAAGAAATTAGGAGCCAAAAGGATCTCTATCCATGGGGATTCCGAGCTATTCATTAGGAAGATTAAGGGAGAATATTCAACTAAAAATCCTAGATTAAGAGCATATAGGAATGATGCACTCAACCTCCTAAAAACATTCAAAGAATGTGATCTTTCCTTCATCCCAAGAAATCAAAATATCCTTGCCAATGGACTAGCATTTGCAGCCAGTACTTGTCAAAAACCTCATCATAACAAACAATACACAGTGAAAGTAAAATACAGACCAGTAGTCCCTCATATTATAAAATATTTTCAAGTTTTTGAAGGTGACAAACAGATTAAAGGTTTTCCGTAGTCTAGAAATGAGTTTGAGATGCCAAATTCAAACACATATCATGAATAAGACTTCTCTGCCGAGGAACAAAAATCCAAAAAAGAGCCCTCTGATGATGTTGATATAAATCTTCTAGAAGAAGGGCACCTACATGAGACTAAACTGTGTACAGATCAAGAAAAATAAAACTTTGAAGTGCTGTAGTTCATAGATACAACCTTGAAAAGGGGACTGGTCCCTCTAGAAGAACTTTTAGATTTCAATGATGATGCTAAGAAACCAAAGATGGAATCCACTGAAGCAAATGTAGAAGAGTGCAATATAGGTAGTAAACTAGAACCCAAAAGATAAGAATGTCAAAAACACTACCAACACTTATAAAATAAAAATATATTAATCTTTTCAAAGAATTCAGTGATTTTTTTCTTGGATCTATGAAGACCTGAAGTCCTATGATACAGATATATTTCAGCATAAGATTCCTATCAAAGAAAGCCAGAAGCCCTTTAAACAAAAATTATGCAGAATAAATCCTATCCAATTGCCATTGGTTGAGAAAGAAATAAAGAAAATGTATGATGTTGGAATAATAGTCCTCTCAGATACTCATAATGGGTTTTAAATATTGTATCAGTGAGGAAATATTTAGGAGAAATTAGGCTCTACATAGACTTCAGAAATTAAAACAAAGAATCCCTGAAGGACAACTACCCTTTACACAAAATGGATCATATACTACAAAGGGTAGTAGGCTCCAAAATAATATCTCTGCTTGATGGTTTTTCAGGGTACAGTCAGGTGCTGGTACATCCAGATGATCAACACAAGACAATTTTCACTACACCTTGGGGCACCTTCATCTATGTTAAAATTCCTTTTGGGTTGATGAATCCTGGAGCTAATTTTCAAAGAGAAATGGATATTTATTTCCTAGAAGAAATAGGTTACTTCATTGTGATATACCTTTATGACATCACAGTCTATTCCAAAATTGATGAAGAACACCTAGCCCACTTAAGAAAGGTCTTTGAAAAGTGCAGAAACTACGGTATGTCTTTAAATCCCAAGAAAACTTTGTTTGGCCTTCAAGAAGGGAAGATTTTAGGCCACATCATATCTGAAGAAGGGATCAAGATTGACCCAAAGAGGATTGAAGGAATATTGCAAATCAATCATCCAAGGAACATCAAGGAGCTGCAATCTTTCATTGGAAAGATAAATTCTTTAAGAAGGTTCATACCAAACCTTGCAAAACTCTTGAGAAAAATCACTAATATGCTGAAAAAGGAATCAATAGAAAATGGACCAAATAAGCAGAGCAATATTTTGACTGGGTAAAGAAATCACTTACAAAAACACCAATTCTGATCAACCTTGACTTCACCAAATATTTCTTCATTTTTTCCTTTGCATCAGAACACACAGTCGTTGCTGTCTTACTACAGAAAAATATAATGGGACAAGAGAAGCCCATAGATTTCTTTAGAAAAGCATTGAGGGATGAACCTATGAAATATAATATAATGGAAAAACAAGCTTTTTCCTTAGTGAAAGAACTAAATGATTTCAGAGTCTACATTCTGCATTCACACATCATTTCATTTTTACCTCCCACAGTGGTTAAAGACATACTTACACAAGATCCTGATGGAAAAAGAGGTAAGTGGATTGTTGTTATCTTAGGATATGATTTAGAAATCAAGCCCACCAAGCTAATAAAAAGACAAGGACTGGCTAAACTGATGGCTAAAACAAATTTTCAAGCACTGGACATAAATATGATTCACTCATTAGATGAACAAGAGGAGCTAGCGACTCCACCTATTGAGGAAGCGTTTTTGAACTCACCCTGCTATGCTGATATATTATATGTGCTTTTTAATCTAAATGTTCCTCCAGGTTTGTCCAAAACAAAGGCCATATTCTTGAAACTAAAGGCTGTAAATTTCTGCATTTTGGATAAAGTTTTATATTGGAAAAATTATAGTGGTGTTTTGCTTAAATGTTTGCCTGAAGAAGATGTTGATAGGATTATGCATGAATTTCATGAAGGAGAGTGTGGAGGTCACCTCTATTGGAAAACCACTGTAAATAAGATCCTTAGGGCTAGTTTCTATTGGCCCAACCTCTTCCAAGACATCCACAAAATGGTAATTTCCTATCATAAGCGCCAAATCTTTGAGGGAAAAAGAAAACTATTGCCTTTACCATTACATCCAATTTCTGTTGAAGCTCCTTTTCAACAATGGGGTCTAGATTTCATTGGATAAATTCACCCTGCCTCCTTTGCCCAACATAAATGGATCCTTACTGCAACTGACTATTTTACAAAATGGATAGAAGCCATTCCTTCCAGGACTGCCACAAACTCAGTAATTATCAGATTTCTTGAAAATAACATTTTGTCTAGGTTTGGTCGTCCTAGGAAAATTGTTACTGACAATGCAGCTACTTTTAGATCGAAGAAGATGGTGGATTTTTTCCCCAGATATCACATTAATTTGGTTCATTCTACAACTTATTACCCTCAAGGTAATGGGTTGGCTGAATCCTCAAATAAAATTTTGGTAAACATCATTAAAAATTTGCTTGAGGAAAACAAGAAATCATGGCACAACAAATTGGTTCATACACCATAGGTGGGCAAGCTAACAAATAAGAAATCAATTGGTATATCTCCCTATCAGCTAGTCTATGGAACATATGTAGTCTTCCCAAAAATCTTGGGAGTGCCAGTAATGAAACTCATTCAAGAGGTGCAGTCTGAAGAAAATGACATACAAAGAAGAATAAACCAGACTGTTCAGCTGCAACAAACTAGAGAAGGAGTATACAACAAAACACGACTGGTGCAGGAAAACATCAAGAATATCTTTGACCAAAGGACCAAGGCAAATGATTTCAGCATGGAGAGAATGTATTGAAATGGGATTGAAGAAGAGAGGACAAAGGAAAGCATGGAAAATTTGATAATCTATGGAAAGGTCCATACACCATTCATTCTGCAAGAGGTAATAATTCATTTTTCTTACAAGAAATGGATGGAAAAAAACTGTTTGGAGGTCCTTTCAATGGTAGGATGCTCAAGCATTATTTCAGTTCAGAATCTCAATTTAAAGTTTTCTTCATTGTATATAACATTTATGAAACAAAAACCTCAGAAAAATTGATACAAAAATAAAGAAAGAAAAGAAGAAAAGAGGGCAGATAAAAGAAAAAGGTAAGCCCCATACCAAAAAATGAATATTTATGAAAGTGTGCACGTCCAAATGCCACTACTTTTGAAAAGATATTTTTCAATCATACAGCCTAATCATGATTGTACAAATTTTGAATTTTCACTGATAAGTTAGAAAATGAAGATTTTCCAAACTGTTTAAACTTGGCTTATCAGTAGGTAGATAGAAAAAGACATTCGTTCCAAAGTCTAAATCTAAAACCAATAAGGAAAAGAGGAATGTTTTATCACCAAATATATATATATATATATTATATATATATATATATATATATATATATATATATATATATATATATATATATTTCAAAACATTGTTTGTCAACTCTATTTTTTATCATGATCTAAATATTTCTGAAAGTCATTTTAGTATGGTTAAGGGTATGTCATAGTTTTTAGAGGTTTAGTGTTCATCATCTGAATTCAGATAAGGTCTTTATAGGTCCATTCCATGGTCAAAAAATTCACATTTTTCATTCAAGAGTCATTTAAGTAAGTTTCGGGCTAATTTTATGCAATTAGCCAGGAATCCACCATTTCGTAGCGTCGTTAGTTCAAAAATAGAGTTTTTCACTACGAAAGCGTTGCTACTTTCGTAGCGCAAAGTGCGAAAATTACACTGTGAGCGCTATGAAAGCGCGGTTTCTTAGCTATCGTGTCAAATAAGCCGAGATCTGTTAGTTTCAGTTGGGGAATGATATGATAGGGGTATGGTGAGTCAGTTATTTACTAGATTCGATGTACTTACCTGTCCTACAGTCATCATAGTCATGATAGGATATCAATCAAACATCATTTAGTCATGAGGTGACATCTCTAATTCGAATTGTTTTTACCTAATTGAGTCATCTCTATTTCATTACCTTCACATATGTTGTCCGAGCTCTGAAGTAGTAAAGATAAGTTTGTGGTTGTTCTATTCAAAGACAACTTTCACCATTATCAAGTGAGGCTCTTCATCAAATCAAGAAAGGTTGTTCATCAAATCAAGCGAGGCTATTTTACAGGTTTTAGAGAAGCTAACAAGTTTTTTTTACAAGAAACATGGTAGAGGAGAAGAAGGTCCATAGAGGGGGACATTGTTTAAGATACGAGCTTGAGAATGCAAATGCTATTGTTGAGGATCAAATGGTAATGGAGGCTTTTAGCAAAGCTAGCTGTCTCAAATTTTGTGAAAAGCTGCAGGGTTGCCACACTCAGGTGTCTAAAGATTTTTCTTTACATTTCAGTGGAACCACTACCAAAATTAGAAAGATAAATATGCCAGTTACACCTAAGATCATAGCTTCTGTGACATAGATACCAAGGGGATAAGAATCTTGGTTTAAAGGTTTTAGGTTCAACATGGAACCATGCAAGGAATTTATGAAAACTAAATATGTAGATATGGACCTGAACAATGCAATACTTAGAAGCAATATCAAGGAAAATTATGCAAAGCTTCTATTCAATATTCAAAGATATTTCACATGTGAAGGCAGGTACCATAAATTTTACACTTATAATTTCAAACTATTGTTTCATTTCAAAAGTATGATATCATTAGATTTACCATTTTACTTGCATAGAAGCCTTGCCAAAATGGCTGACAAAGTCCAAGCTAAATCTGATGGCTGTGAAACATCTCTATTTCATCACAGTTTGATAAAGTTATTGGTTTTGAATGAGCTTGAGAAAATAAATAGGGATTGGTCTTCCTTTTTATTTATGAGTGGATTTGAAATGGAAACCCTAACCCCAGCTAGAAACCCTAAGATTAAGGGGAATCTGTCACCACCGGTAGCAGAATCCAGTCAGCAAATGGTAACTAAAGAAAAGAGGTTTGTAAAGTTAAAACCAAGGAAATAGGTTGAAGACAGAACAGAGAAAACATCAGTGTTGGTTGTAGAAACTCCATCACCTACAAAACAAAGAGTAGAAAGGGTCAAAGAAACAAAATAAAAACAAGTGGCTAGTAAGCAGGAGATCCAGAGAAAGACAAGAAGCCAAGCAAAAATATCAAAGGGAAAATTAGTTGTTTCAGTGATAGAGAACACCCCAATGATGAAAGGAAACATAGATGATATACTTCATGCAATTGATATAGAAGAATCACCCATTGTGAAAGAAGATTTCATTGAAGTAGATGAACACAAATAGAGAAAAATGAAATCAGCAAAGAAATTGGAATTTGAAGGTGAGAATGAAGCCTTTGTTTTTCAAGCTAGGAAACCTTTAACCAAGCATGAAAAGAAACTAAAAGAAGGCAGTAAATATATCCAATTAACTATTGAAGCAGCCAGAGTTCCTGAAGAGGTGGTTGATCTCTCATCACCTATAGTGGAGCATGCAGCCAACAAGATAATGAAGGGAAAGGAACACATGACAGAGTGTCAAATACTAGAAGAAATATTGAAGCTAGAAAACCAAGAGATGGAAATGATGAGAAAGAGGAATAGAAAGCACAGCATTGAAAAGATAGAGTTCAAGAGGATGAAGGTTGTTTGGGAAGGTCAAATAGTTTCTAGGTCAGAGATTCCAAGCAGTGCAGAGAAGTTTTTTACATGGACAGTTCCAGCCATTAAAGAAGAAAAATTTGTTAGAGTGATCAACATTCATTTGAGAGCCAGTAATAGAAATCTAAGAGGCCAAGTGGAGGATTTGGAGCTGCAATTAAAATAGTCTCAAAATGAACTAAAGAACAGAGGTACAAAATAACAAATTCAAAGAAAACTCAAATGGAAAATGAGGAATAAATTTTATGAAGGTTGTGTTTTTGGTCCAAATAGCTGATGGTTTTGATGAAGCCAGTGATTTTGTAAATTTGTGGCACCTTTTTGTTTCAAATTTTTAAGAAATTCTGGTTAAAACTGCTTAAACAACAGTTTCGTAGAGCACAGTGCAAAAAGGGTGAAATGTGCTACAAAACTGCTGTATTAGCTTTTTCACCCTTCCCTTATCAAATTTTGGAGGGAAGATCATGTGTTTTGACTTGAAATTTCTAAGGAAGCTATGTCAAGTGAATATCAATGTAACCCTAAAGGAAAGGAAGAAAAATTTTGAAGTAAAATGGGTAAAAAGACCATGCTACGAAAAGCGCTACGAAATTGTGTTATTTTTGTAGCGTAGGTCTGTTTTCATTGTTTTGAGAAGTTTAAAGTTGATTTTACACAGCTGGCACAAGGGGATGACTTTGGAAATATGATAATAATGTTACTAACAGCAATTAGCCTCAAATTTATGGGTTATTAGTGGTCAAAGTGTCTCAAGAAACTAAAATAATCTTAAGCCTTAAAATAGGGAAGCAATTTCCTGGTTTGCAGGAGATCAACATCATCAGCATTATGGTCATAACAGGTTGGAGCTCATAATCAGGATTTGACTTAATGAAAATATAGGTGGAAAATGGTGTAATTAAGTTTAGATAAGGTTGTTTGAGTAGAGTTAAAAGAGTTCTAATTCTATTTGTAATATGACTCTGTATTAGGTTTACAACTGTTTTTGTAATAAATACCATTTTTTATGGAAAGATAGGTGTCAAAGCATAGGAATTCAATGTATCTAGCCGTGGATAAGATTATCTTATGATGTAAATGATCTATAAAAGATCAAGGAGTCGAAATAGAAGAGGTTGGACATTTTTTAGAAAAAAGACTGTGTTTATTGTAAGTGACTATTTTCAGCTTAATAAAGAGTTTCTACTTAGACAACTCAAGATTCATGAAGAGTTCTTGTATGTTCTTGTTCTGATGGCATACTTTCAATATTCTAATGTAGTGTTTTTTACTTATGTTACTCAGAATTCATCAATGATGCTCTGACTTCCTTCATAGACAAACTGAGTGTGTGTTTCACTGTTCTACATGTGTATTCCTTGACTTGAACTTTGATATGCCTTGACTTCCATGCTAGATATATTGTTTCGATTATGCTGAAACTATTATGACTCCATAAGCCCAATGTACACTTGCTAATGTGATTTACAACCAGTTTATATCATTTATTTTCTTTCACCCGATATAGAGTTAGCCATCTACATATTTATCAAAAATCATAAACCCTTGAGAGAGCCCTCTCAGGTTGAGGAGGCTAAGCCTCAACCAAAAGATTGGTATAAAATAGTTACATGATATTAACTTGATTGGCAGCCTATCAGGTCTGATTTTGTGATAACATTTTGGTGCGTCTGTCAGGAGTCTGAAGATTATACCTTCCCGATATTTTGAAGCTGAACTTCCGAAGGTAGTAGGAGCTCAGAAAGATTTTCGAGGCTGCATCTACCTTGGTGACTCCATTTAAAGTTTATATGTTAAAATTTGGCTCTGAGAAGGAGATACATGAGGAGTAATCCTGACCCAGATCCACCTACTATCGTGGATAATCCAAACACCATTTCAAGAGGCAGCCAAGACATTTCTAAAATATCAGGTACTCCATCTCATTCAAAATCCTTGTCCTCTGAAATATCAAGAAGTCCTAAAGAAAAAAGAGTTGATGATAAAATTCATGAGGTTTTGTTTATATCAGAAAATTAAAATGAGCTAATTGAAATTATCTTAGACTTATATAAGAGAGGAATTGACACCTCAGCTCTAGTAACACAAGAAGACAAAGAGGAATTCTGGGAAGCTGTCACTTGAGAGTTGTTGTTGGAAAGAGAGTATTTAGACACATTGAAAGAGATTGATCCTTTCAAAGTATATTTTAAAAGTAAAGCTGGTTTACCTATTCCAAATTGGAGCTCAATTTTTAGTGGCTTACAAAGACCAAGAAATATTCCTCATAGCAGTTTGTCATCCACTATTTCTTCCTTTCCTAAAATTACCACAGTACCTCTGACCATGGCTGGAAATCCACTTGCTGCACCTGTTAGATACACCCTCTTGTTCTTCCTGCTGTCTTACATGACCTCCATAGTAAATATGCTGCTATAATTAAAACATAGGGAAGTGATGAAGACATTACAACAGAGGATCATGTAGATCAATTTAATGACTTTATAGACAGGGAGGAGGTTGATCATGAAGATGTTAAGTTGAGATTGTTTGCTCAGAGTTTTACTGGTGAGGTTAGGAAGTGGTATAAAGCTCTTACTCCTGGAAGAATGTTAGGTCCCTATATCACTAGTATAGCCCCTTATTATTGTTAGTTTAAACCCCTTATTGTTATTATTGTACCCTTGTAACCCCCATTTTGTTATTATTGTGCCCTTAAATTATTATTGTTAGGTTGGCTAGGATTACATTGTGGCCCACTAGGATTACATTATGGCCCCATGGACTCCTATATATAGAAGGAGGTTTTGTTCATTTGTATCATCCCAAGAATTGTGCATTTATGTAATGTATTGGAGGTTGCCCCCTCGAAGTGGCTTATTTCTAAGGCGTTTATATCTCTTTTCTTCTATTTTTGAAGCTGGTTACACAACATTTGGTATCAGAGCTTTGGGATTCTAGGGTTTCGCTGCTCCAAACAGGTCATCGTGGCATTTTCGCTATAACTTTTTTTCTACGAAGCTTCAGAAGCTGAAATTTTTAGGGTGTGAAGCTGAAATCTTGAGGAAGGTTGTCTAAAAATTTCAGATCTTGGTTCGTAATATTTGAGGAGATATCATCTGTGGAAGTTAGGTATTTTTTCAGGCTCATAAACAGGTCATCGTGGCATTTGCGCTATAAATTTGTTTGTACGAAGGTTCAGAGTCTGAAATTCATATGGTGCGAAGCTGAAATCCTGAGGAAAGTCGTCAAAAAATTTCAGAACTTGGTTCGCAATATTTTTGGAGATATGATCTGTGGAAGGTAGTGCTTTTTCAGGCTCCTGAATTTCATCTCAAAGAGGTGATCGTGGGAAAAGTTCAATAACTCTCTCTCTGAAGATTGGATTGGAGTGCCGTAAAAAGTTGTCACAAGTACACAGCCTGTAGTTTCTTCGCTATAAATTTCAGAGACAAAGGACAAAACAGTGACACGTGGCAAGTCGTACAAGTTCGCTCTACTGAACTAGTCCAGAATTAGGTCATTGTGGGAGATTGGACACAACTTTTTCTTGGAGCATCAAAATCAGGTCAGACCTGTGGCATTTGAAAGAAGCTTCAGAGGGCTACTACAGGGCTGAATTTCAGATATCGAAGATTTTCAAGCACAGAGATAATACAATTTCAATATCGAGCTCCTCAAAGCTAGTAAAAGAATAGATATCAATATTGGAGTCTGAAATGGCCCCTAAAAAGAATTCAACACCCATTAAGCCTTTAGAAGGCTCTACTATTACTCATGAAGATGAAGAATGGCAACATGACATGTCAAAATTACAAGAGCAAATGCAACAAATTTCGCTCTCGCCAAGAACAACAAAAAATGAAATGGAAGTTTTGAAGAAAGGCATGGAAGTGAAGATGGACGGTTTGAAGAAAGGCATGGAAGTGAATATGGACGGTTTGAAGAAAGGCATGGAAGTGAATATGGACGGTTTGAAGAAAGGCGTGGAAACTAAGATGAATGGTTTGGAAGCTAAGATGGATGGCATGGAAGTCGGCATGGAAGCTAAGATGGATGACATGAAGAATGATCTAAAAGCATACATGGAAGGCTTGATGACAAGCTTAAAACCAGAAATGATTCCTACTGGCGGAAATATAGGAGAAGAACCTCCTGATGAGAACAAAATAAATGTTAATCATGATTCCATAAACTCGAATGTTGGCGGAAAGAACCACCATATTCCAAAAATGGATATGAGGAAGTTTGATGGAAAGGATCCTGTAACATGGATACTACAGATGGAGCAATATTTTGATCTCCATAACGTGCAAACACACAAAAGGTACGCATTGCAACTTTACATTTAGAACAAAATACATTTGTATGGTATCGATGGCTTTGCTCCCGTAAAAAAATTGTCACTTGGTCAATTTTTACGAGGAAATGATAGCACATTATGAGGATACAAAGAGCAACACCTTCTTTAGCCAATTGATAAATCTCAAACAAAAGGGTTTAGTGGGGCAGCACATTGAGGACTTCCAAAAAATTGAATATAAGGGTAGCTGATATTCCAGAGGAACATAGGATTGATCTCTTCATAGGCACTTTAAAGGATAACATCCAACATGAAGTTCGCGTTCTGGAACCTGATTCATTGGAGAAGGCATTCAGGTTGGCAAGAAAAGTTGAATGTAAAATTATGGCGACAATGAAGCCTACCACTCAATTCTATAAAGAAGGAAGTGTTGCTACGCCTAGATTTCCACAACCTACAAGGTTGACACCACAACAATTGGAAGAAAAAGAGCAAAAGGGCTTTGCTACAGTTGTGATAGAAAATACACTAAAGGTCATAAGTGTGCTGAGAAGAAATTATTTTACATAGATTGTGAAGAGGAAGAAGAAAATGAACAAGAAGAGGATATACACCAGGAACCAGCCCTAGAAGAGGAAGAAATGAATCCGACCATATCGTGTAATGCACTCGCAGGAATTACCACTCCTCAAACTCTCAAGATAGCAGGACAAATCAAGAAGAAAAAGGTAATAGTGTTGATTGATTCAGGTAGCACCCATAATTTTATTCATTGTAAGGTAGCCAAGGAATTAAATTGTTTCCTATACCCAGGACCAGAATGTCAAGTGATGGTTGCAAATGGAGGAACTATAAATTGCTCTAGAAAATGCCATAATATCAAGCTAACCATGGGGGAATATGTATTGACTAGTCCAATGCTTTCCATTCCTATGGGAGGTGCCGATGTTGTACTAGGAGTACAATGGTTACAATCTTTGGGGATGGTAGCTTTTAATTTTCAAGAACTTTTCTTGAATTTTTTTTCAGAAGGAAAGGAATTCAAATTACGGGGTATTGAAGGGAAGCCCTGAAGGATAATAAGCTCTAATGTCATGACAAATCTTCTAAAGAAAGAACAACGAGGCGTAATTGCACAATTATGCTCACTAGAAGTTCCGACATCAAAATCATCTATTTCTGTAGATCTCCAACAAGTCTTGGACAATCATTCCAAGGTGTTTGAAACTCCCAAAAGACTCCCACCTATTCGTGATCATGATCATGCTATTCATTTGATTCCAGGAAGTGTTCCTCCAAACATCAGGCCTTATAGATATCCTTACTTCCAAAAGAGCGAAATTGAACGTATGATTGCAGAAATGTTAGAGGCGGGTATAATTCAACCCAGCCAAAGTTCTTTCTCTGCTCCTGTAGTGTTGGTACACAAGAAGGATGGATCATGGCGAATGTGTCCGGATTATAGGGAGCTCAATAAGCTCACCATTAAAGACAAATTTCCCATTCCTGTGATTGATGAATTATTGGATGAATTACATGGAGCAATTTATTTTACCAAGTTGAATCTTCGTTCAGGATATCATCAAATTAGAATGAAGACTGAAGATATTCCAAAAACAGCATTTCGAACTCATGAGGGTCATTATGAATTTTTGGTCATGCCTTTTGGCCTACCAATGCACCTTCTACATTTCAAGGGTTGATGAATTCCATTTTCAAACCCTTCCTTAGAAAATTTGTGCTAGTATTTTTTGATGATATACTAATCTACAGCAGGTCTTGGAAGGATCATGTTGAACATGTTGACAGGGTGCTCAAACTATTGCAGGAGAAACAATTATATGCAAAAAAGTCCAAATGTTTCTTCGGAGTACAAGAGGTGGAATATCTGGGTCATATTGTATCTCACGAGGGGGTTAAAGTGGACCCTAACAAAATTAAAGCCATTAAGGAATGGAAAGTTCCCACAACCATAACGCAGTTGCGAGGATTTCTCGGGTTAACAGGGTATTATCGCAAGTTTGTTAAGAATTATGGGAGAATAGCAGCACCTCTAACAACATTATTGAAGAAAGATGCATTTTCATGGACTCCTGAAGCAACTAAGGCCTTTGAACGCCTTAAAGAGGCAATGTGCCTAGCACCGGTCTTAGCTACACCAGACTTCACAAAAACCTTTATTGTGGAATGTGATGCCTCAGGAAATGGAATTGGTGCAATTTTAATGCAGAAAGGAAGACCCATTGCTTTTGAAAGTCGTCCAATCAAAGGAAAGTATTTACAGAAACCTATTTATGAGAAGGAAATGTTAGCAATACTACATGCACTAAAGAAATGGCGAACTTACCTAATGGGAAGACACTTCAAGGTAAAACCTGATCATGATAGTCTTAAACACTTTTTGGAACAAAGACTATCTTCAGAAGAGCAGCAAAAATGGGTCACAAAGATGTTGGGTTATGACTTTGAAATAATCTACAAAAAAGGAAAGCTTAATGTTGTTGCAGAAGCACTCTCAAGAAAGAATGAAGAGGTGGAAGCATTGCTTTGTGCCATTTCTATTATCCAACCAGATTGGATAACTGAAGCAAGAGATGAATGGAAGAAGGACAAAGATGTATGGACACTCATTCAAAAGTTGCAGCAAGATCCTAGTACATCCGATACATTTAGTTGGAAAAATGATTCCTTATGGTACAAAGATCGCTTATATCTTTGTAAGAATTCCCAACTAAAACAAAAGATTCTTCCGGAATTGCACACTTCTCCTTTAGGAGGACACTCAGGATTTTTAAAAACTTACCACAGGGTGAAGAAAGAATTTTTTTGGGATGGCCTTAAATCTGATATTCGAAAGTTTGTAGCGGAATGTTTGGTTTGCCAGCAGAATAAAGTGGAAACAATTAAGACCCCAGGACTTCTACAACCTTTATCCATTCCAAGTCAACGTTGGGAGGAGATTTCAATGGATTTTATCACAGGTTTACCTAAGTCCTAAGGAAAGAGTGTCATCATGGTGGTAGTTGATAGACTTACCAAGTATGCACACTTTTGTGCATTATCTCATCCATTTAAAGCAAGTACAGTTGCTACTACATTTATGGACAAAATTCAAAAGCTACATGGAAGCCCAAGGGTTATTGTGAGCGACAGAGATCCCATTTTTACTGGAATTTTTTGGACGGAGTTATTTTCTTGTTTGGGTACTCAATTAGCTCATAGCTCATCTTATCATCCTCAATCTGATGGTCAAACCGAGATAGTAAATAAATTTTTGGAAGGATATCTTCGTTGTTTTGTATCTGATAAACAAACACAATGGGTCAAGTGGTTACCTCTCGCCGAATGGTGGTATAACACTTCCTTCCATACTGCAGCAAAAATGACCCCATTTATGGCACTTTATGGATATCATCCACCATCCATCACATCATCTTTAAGGGAAAATTCGAAGGTTCAAGCAGTGGAAGATCACATCGAGCATCAGCAAGAAGTTCTCCAACTCTTAAAGGATAACCTGAATTTGGCACAAAATCGATTGAAACAACAGGCAGATCAACATCGTAGCGAGAGAAGTTTTGATGTAGGAGATTGGGTATTTTTACGGCTACAACCATACAAACAAATGTCCCTCAAGCAAGCAAAGAAGGATAATAAATTATCGCCAAAGTACTATGGTCCTGACAAGGTGTTGCAAAAGATTGGTACTATGGCATACAAATTGGAGCTTCCTGCTTCTTCGCGAGTACATCCAGTTTTCCATGTTTCATGCTTAAACAAGGTTATAGGTGAAAATCTTCCAGTTCAAACAATATTGCCAGAACTTGATGAGGAAGGAAAAATCATATTGGAACCTGAAGTGGTCATGGAAACAAGAACTCGACAGCTACGGAATCGATCAATTTCAGAGTATCTCATCAAGTGGAAGAACTTACCCACTGAAGATTCTACATGGGAGGATGAGAATTTTATACAGAAGCACCCAGAGCTACTCAAGTGTTGAGGACAACACTTTTTTTGAAGGAGAGGGGCATGTTAGGTCCCTATATCACTAGTATAGTCCCTTATTATTGTTAGTTTAAACCCCTTATTGTTATTATTGTACCCTTGTAACCCCCATTTTGTTATTATTGTGCCCTTAAATTATTATTGTTAGGTCGGCTAGGATTACATTGTGGCCCACTAGGATTACATTATGGCCCCATGGACTCCTATATGTAGAAAGGAGGTTTTGTGAATTGTATCATCCAAGAATTGTTCATTTATGTAATGTATTGGAGGTTTCCCCCTCGAAGTGGCTTATTTCTAAGGCGTTTATATCTCTTTTCTTCTACTTTTGAAGCTGGTTACACAACAAAGAATTCATGATTGGAATGAATTTGAAGATTTTTTCTTGAGAAAATGGGGAAATATAACTAATCCAGTACAAGCCCTCACTGAGTATAATAATTTATAGAGAGATTTTGATGAAACTATCCAAAAATTTTCAAAAAAGTTTAATAAACTGTTAGATTCTATTCCTTCCCGTTTGAAACCACCAGAAACTTTAGCTCAAATGAGGTATATTGAAGCTTTTGACTATGATTTTTCCATACTGTTGAGAGAAAAAGAATCCCCTACTCTTGCTGAAATGCAAAATGATGCTGTGAAGGTGGAGGTTAACTTGATAGCAGCTAAAAATTAAAAAATGGGTAAGGCTAAGTTGAAAGAAGAAGAGAAACCTTCATCCTCTACCTCTCAAGACAAACTGCATTCAATGATGAAAACAATGGAAAAATTGATGGATAGGTTAGCCCTTAGGAATAACTCCACTCCTCCTACACAACATGAACCTCAATTTAGAAACCCTTAGTTGAGGAGACCTCAGAAATAGCAAAGACCAAGGGAGAATAGAAATCAACATCTTGATCCTCCAGTGAGACCTCCTTTTCAACAGAATTTGATTGATGAAGAAGATGACCCTAAAATTCCTCAGGAGTCTATTCATTGTTTTGATGAAGAAATGTTAGGAATTTTCTTGACTAAAGAAGAGCATGATGAATCAGATCAAAACAATCATGAAGAGGAAACATTAGACTATCTAAAGGGGTATCAACATACTATTTTTGATATGCAGAAACAATATAATCTTAGAAATAGGAATGTGCCTATCATTGCGAACAAAAAATAGCCTAAGAATGATACACCTAAGGTTGCTGATGGCAAGAAGGATACTCTTAAGGTCGCTAAATGTAAGAAGGATGCACCAGCTATTCCTCCTATCAAAGAAGCTGAAAAATCTATTTCTGTTTTTAATCTTGAGAATGAAAATTCTAAAATAAAAATATCAGTTCCTTTTTGTGAGATTCTCAAGGTAGATGAATATATAAGCAATATTTTTAAAATGCTAAAATCACAACATGGAGCTGCTGATAACTTGAATGTATTAGAAGATCATCCGACCATATATTTGGGTCCAAGACTAGAAGATGAATCGAATGATGAAGTCCCTCCTTTTTATGTGGGCCTTAGCATTCATGACATGACATTGCACAATGCCATGTTGGATTCAGGAGCCTCTCACAATATTATGCCCAAAGTAATCATGGAAAGAATGGGGTTAGAAATAAATAGACCATATAAAGATTTGTTTTCTTTTGATTTAAAAAGAGTTCAATGCATTGGTTTAATCAGGGAGGATGTTGTTGGTCTGACGCAAGTTCCTACTAAGACTGTAGTCATGGAAATTGTAGTAGCAGACATTCCATCGAAGTTTGGTATGCTATTGTTAAGGTCATGGGAAGTAAAAATTAAAGGTACAATATAGATGGATCTTACTTATGCTACCATTCCAGTCTTTGGGGAGCAAAGAAGATTGTATAGAGAGACAAGGATGGCTTACATGGTGAGTAGAAAATATAAACCCCAAAACTTTCCAATTTATGATCTTGATACTAAACTTGGTTCTGCCATTCTTTTCAATGAATTGACTAATGAAGCAGAAGAGGTAACGAAAGCAGAAAATCAGATTTCTGAAATTCAGCAGTCTGAAAATCAGCAAACAGAAGGTCAGCAAGTCAGTGATAAAGAGGAAGAAGGTTGGTGGTCATTGAATTTTCATGGATCAACAGGCAGAGAAGGAGTAGGAGCAGGGATCTAGATTAGAAATCCAAGTGATGAGAGTAAGTTCTTTTCCTATAAACTAAACTTTGATTGCACGAACAACATGGTTGAATATGAATCCTTGATTTTGGGTCTAGAAGTTTTGAAAAGAATGAATGCTCAATTTTTTTTTGTTTTTGGAGATTCAGAATTAGTCATAAAACAAATTGAGGATGTTTATCAAACAAAGTACACAAGGATGAAAGAATATAGGAATTTTTTTTTAGACATGTTAGAAAACTTTCAAGCTTATTCATTCACAGTCAAAACTAGAGAACAAAACTCCATTGCTGACTCTTGTTGACACCTAATCCTATGGGTTGGGTGTGGATATGTAATATTGTATAATAAATAATATTAGGAAATAAGGAAGGCCAAGAGTCATTGGGAGATGAATCCTAATAGCCTCACCTCCATGTATAAATACATGTACATTCTTCAGCTAATACACATTCTACTTTGCAGAGTTACCTCCTGGTTTGACATGGTATCAGAGCCAGTCCCACTATTGGCATCTTTTCCTGTGGTGTAACTCCCTCATTCCTTTGCTCAGTCAGTTTCTATGTATAGTTTCTGTTGCTCCATTAAATTGTTGTACTGTAATTATGCATTTTTTTATTATCTCTGCAACTTCTACACAGCTCTGATTTTTGCAGATTCTAAAGATTCTACAATCTACAATTCCTGCATTTCTGTAGCCCTGCAAATATCTGCAGTTCTGCAACCCTTGAAATATCTGCAATTCAAAATTTTTAACGGCCTCTCGGCCTCCCCTCTTTCCATACGTCTATCCATCCCACACTCCACTATGCTATCTCCCTCATCGACCTGCGCTCTCAACACTCATCGCTGCAATACAGCCTCTCTCTACGATTAAACACCCTCTCTCTCCAATGCTCCCTTCCTACAACACTAAACCCTGCATGCTACATGAACCCATCTCTCATTCGCTCGCTCACTCCACAACAGACAATGCACACCCCTTACATTCATCTCCGCTCTTACATTCAACGGACAGTCATACACTCTTCTGGCTTATACGCTGTCACAGTTAGAATAATACACTGTCATAACACCGCCTGTCTGTCACAACGCTTGCATACTCGTCGTGGATCGGTCCCCGCTACCTGCATTATCCATTACACCCTATCTATACTGTGCTATCTGTGTTAACACCACACCTCCACGCTGCTTTGAATATAGTGGAGATGCTTTGAATATGGTGGAGCTGCTTTGAATATTCTATCCACCTCCACGCTGCAGGTATCATCCCTTCTCTCTGCAACACGTCCCTCCTCCCTGCAAGACTTGCGCCCTCGGCCCTTTCCGTGGCCTATCATCCCTCCCTGTGCTGTTTTAACACTCACTACACAACGCTGGTATCATTTTTAATACTACTTTGTCATATATACCCGCCCTCCATTTATATCAACACAGTCATATATACCCGCCCTCCATTTATATCAACACAGTCATATATTTCAATATAATATGCGCCTTTTATACCGCCCTTCCACCACCATATACTGCCCCCTCCCATCTTTTAATACCCCTCCAGTCTTATTTAATACCATAGCCCCCATTTCTAATTCTACCTTCTTTCATAATACCACCTCCCATTCACAATAAAGTTCCCATATAATTTTTTTTTTCCAAAAAATATATATATATATATATATATATATATATATATATATATATATATATATATATATATATATATATATATATATATATATATATATAGATATATATATATATTTGGTGCAGAATTCATTGTTTTTAGAAAATTATTTTTTTTCCCCTTCAATTGAGTATATTTCCAGAATTGAAGATTTTCTAGCAAAATTTTTCCTCTTCAAAAGAATTTTTTCCAGCAAACTAATGCATTCTCTCATATCTATTGTTGGGGTGGTTCTCTCCGGCAAAGAGAAATATCTTGAATGGTCTCGGAAGATTAAGCACACTCTCATTTTTAATGAGTTGTGGAAAGGAATCTGTGAAGGAAAAGAAGGAAATCCACCATCAAAGCCCACTTCAGACAAGGAGCTCACCATTTGGGAAAACAAGAACTGCAAGGCCTATGCCTTGATTGCAGCTTCCGTAAATGAAGAGGTGAGTCGTCATATTTCATCATTCTCAAATGCCTATGATGCCTTGAGCAAGCTAAAAGAACTCTATGACTCACATTCAGAATTAGAAAATGTTCAATTGATGATTAAGCTGTTCAGTCTTGAAATGAAGAATGATGATCCTCTTGCTTTAGCTTCAGAAGTTAGATCTATCATGCATGATATTGATAGCACTGGTGTAAAAATGGACATATATCTCATAGCATATGTTAATGCATTATATCCGACTTACTCACATTATCTTGAGTCATTACAAGCAAGTGGAAACCTTGAGCATATCACCTTTGATACACTTGAGAAAAAGTTTGCAGAAAGAGAGAAAGCTTTCGGGAAGATGACAGTCCCTTCATCTTCTGAAGAGGCTGCATACTTGGCACATAGAGAAAAGATTCATGCTCCAGATTCATCCAGAGGAAGAGGTGGCAGAAGAGGAAGAGGAAGAAGAAACTTCACAGAAAGGGGGGGCAGACAATCTGACAAATCCAATCTTCATTGCACACGTTGCAATAAAGATGGACATGATGCATCCAAATGCAGAACACCTTGGGAGAAAATTGAGCAGCAAAGAAATCAAGACAAAGGTAAAACTAATGACAAATACAAAGGTAAAGCACCTGAATCCGCTCATTATGTTCTAGCACATTGTAACAATGGAGTAACTGAAGACTTATTTGATGTTTCATTTACTTCATGGAGAGATGATTGGTTGCTAGATTCAGGAGAAACATGTCACATGACATTTAGAAAATATTTTTTTGAAGAATTCACTGAAAAAGTTGATGGAGCAGTATATTTCACAGATAAATCCAAACTCAAGCCATCAGGGCTTGGCACAGTCAGGCTTAAGTTGCATGGTCTTCCAGATCATATTCTACATGAGGTTCTATACCTCCCTGAATTGAGGAGAAACTTGCTGTCCCTAGTCCAAATCCACCAACAAGGACACTCGATTCACTTGTTTGATGGCAAGGCAGAGGTCAGAAAAGCATCAGATCACTCACTTGTCATGGAGGGAATAGAAGAAGGGAGACTCTTGAAGCTGAAAGGTTCATCTTCTCATGCTCAAAACTTTGCATTCAGTTCACATCATGATAAGGTACATTCCCATCAAGTCTTTTATGGCATGCTAGATTTGGACACTTAAACTATGAAAGCCTTCGTTTGTTCAAGAAAAATGGTGTTAATGGACTGCCTACAATTCCTAGAAAACCTAAGGAATGTGATTCTTGTATTCTAGGAAAGCATAGCAAACAACCATTTCATGACTCACACTCCAGAGCACATAGAAAACTTGAGCTTGTTCATTCAGATTTATGTGGCCCTATGCCTATTGCGTCTGCAAATGGAAATAAATACATGATGACATTTATTGATGACTACACCAGAATGTGTTGGATTTACTTATTGAAGAACAAGTCTGATGCTTTTCAAACATTCAATAATTTTCATGCATGGATTGAAAATGATGCACAAACTCATATTGGCTCTCTATGTACTGATAATGTAAAAGAATACACTTCAAACGAATTTGAAAATTATCTTCGTCAAAATGGAATCAAACATCAAACAACTGTGCCATATAATCCCCAACAGAACGGTGTAGCTGAAAGAATGAACAGAACTATTTTAAATATGGTTCACTCCATGTTATTTTTCAAGAATGTAAAATTGATGTTTTGGGATGATTCAGTTCTATGTGTTGTTTACATAAATAATAGGTGTCCTTCAAGTTCAATTAGAAACAAAACTCCTTTTGAAATGTGGCATGGACACATTCCTTCGGTAAAGCATTTCAGGGTCTTTGGGTCCACCTATTATGCCTTGATACCCAAGGGTCAAAGGAACAAACTTGGTGCTAGAAGTCGAAAATGTATCTTCTTGGGGTACTCCAATACCTCCAAAGGATATTGTCTCTATGATGAAGCAAATAAGAAGTTTGTAATAGCAAGAGATGTCATATTCCTTGAATCTTCCAAGAGTGACAAGGTTGTTGAGCGGCAACTTGATCGCCTGGATAGATTCACACATGCAAAGTCTTTCCAAGAATTTGATAATCAAATTCCACATCTTGAAGGGGGGATTCCTATATTGAATCAAACTGTGGAATCATGTCCTGAAGCACTCTCTCCCCCACATGAAGAAACAACCACGGATGACACATTGAATGATGTGATTGAGAGAATTGGGAGATTGAATCTTGAATCAATCCCAACTTAGTCAAATGAGCAGCCTGGGCCATCTCAGAAAGGTCCTCCCAAATGGCTGACAAAGACACTGGAGAATGTTCATCCCGATGAGGTTGGAAAAATAGGAACAAGAAGTTCCACTAAACAAAATGAAGGTGATGTAGATAATTCTGATTCTCCTGTTGATATGGATATTTCTTATAACTGTGAATTGAGTTTGTCTACAGATCATGAACCAACTTCCTTCAAAGAAGCCGCTTCTCATGATGAATGGAAATAAGCGATGCAATAGGAGTATGATGCCTTGATAAAGAATGGCACTTGGAAGCTAGTTGATCTGCCTTTGGGAACAAAACCAATTGGCTGTAAGTGGGTCTACAAGAACAAGTATAAAGTAGATGGCTCACTTAACAAGCACAAGGCCAGGCTTGTGGAAAAAGGTTTTGCACAAAAAGAAGGAATCGATTATGAAGAAAATTTTGCTCCCATAGCAAAATGGACCACCATCCGGAATCTCTTTGCCCTAGCAGCTCAAAATGGATGGAAAGTCCATCAGATGGATGTAAAAACAACCTTTTTGAATGGAGATCTAAAGGAGAAAGTTTATATGTCCCAGCCAGAAGGATTTGTTGTAAAGGGTCAAGAACACAAAGTTTGCAAGCTTATAAAATCCTTGTATGGCCTCAAGCAAGCACCACGAGCCTGGTATGAGAAATTAACCGAGCATCTTCTGAAAATTGACTTCAAACATTTTGATCTTGATGATGCAACTTTGTTTGTTAAGAAAGTTGGAAAAACAGTTGTATATCTTGTGGTATATGTAGATGATATTTTGATAACAGGGAACAATGAGAGCTATATTGCATCCATGAAGAAATAATTGAAGAAAGGTTTTGAAATGACTGATTTGGGTCATGTTCATTACTATCTGGGTATTGAAGTAATTCAACATCCTAAATATATATTTCTTTCTCAAAACAAGTACATTAGAGATCTTTTGAACAAGTTTGGCATGGATGAATGCAATCCATTAACCACTCCAATGGAACAAAACTTGAAGCTCACATCTATTGAAGGGAAGGAATTCGAGGATGCAACTAAGTATAGACAGCTTATAGGAAGTCTTATCTACCTGACCACCACTAGAATTGACATTTCATTTGCTGTTGGAATCCTCTCAAGGTTCATGCAAAAACCTTGTGAAGGACATTGGTCTGCTGCAAAAAGAGTGTTAAGGTACTTGAAGGGGACTCAAGACTTTGAACTCAAATATACACAGGTAGGCGACTTCAGCTTGATCAGATACTCTGATTCAGACTTTGATGGCGACAAAGAAACAGGGGTGTCTACTACAGGTTACACCATGAGTCTTGGATCAGGAGCTGTCTCATGGAGATCACGCAAACAATCAGTTCCAGCAGATTCCACGACCGAGGCAGAATATGTGGCAGCAGCTGAAGCAACAAAGGAAATTGTGTGGCTCCAGAAAATCCTAGAAGATTTGCAGATGAAACAAATGTATTCCACACCACTCATGATCGACAACACTTCTGCAATAAAGTTGGCCAAGAACCCAAAGTTCCATGATTGAACAAAGAACATCAATACAAAATATCATCTAATTCAACATCATGTTCAGGCCAAAACCATCCATATACATCATTGTTCCACAAATGAACAAACTGTTGATATCTTCACCAAAGCACTTGGCAGAGAAAAGTTTGAAAATTTCAGATTGATGCTTGGCTCACCAACATCCCTTCGGATTAAAGGGGGGAATGTTGACACCTAATCCTATGGGTTGGGTGTGGATATGTACTATTGTATAATAAATAATATTAGGAAATAAGGAAGTCCAAGAGTCATTGGGAGATGAATCCCAATAGCCTCACCTCCATGTATATATACATGTACATTCTTCAGCTAATACACATTCTGATTTGCGGAGTTACCTCCTAGTTTGACAACTCTCTTGTCGTATCTGTAAGTCTTTTCATTATTCCTATGCACTCCACAGAAAATTATGAGGTTGAGGTCTGCCATAGGCCAGCCATCCCTGATAATATTACTCATTGGAAAGTTTTTGAGGATGATCAATAGGTGAAAAAATTTATTGAGCTGAAAGAAGAGTTTGAGAATGTACAAGAAGATTAGAAAAATATGTTGGCTGAATCTAAAGGCGATTCTAAAGTTTTTCAACTAAAGAATAATTCCATACCAAAGGGAATCACACCTCTAGAAATTTTTTTTGATCAGAATGATGTTTTTAAATCCCCTAAGATACAAGCTGATGATGAAGAAGTTGAGAGTTGTAACCTTGGTACTATAGCTATGCCCAAGATGATTAAAATTTCAAAATTTCTTTCAGCTGATATGAAGTTTTATGTTGAAATGATGAAAAGATTAATAGATGTCTTTGCTTGGAAATATGCTGATTTGAAAGAATATTATCCCACCATTAAGGAGGATCAACCCACTTCTCATGCCTTTGATTGAGAAGCAGGTTAAAAATCTCTTTGATGCTAAAATCATAGTCCCAATCTGATTTTGAAATTGGCTTGCAAATTTGGTTCTGGTTAGGAAGAAGAGTGAAGAAATCAGAATATGCATTGACTTCAGAAATTTGAATAAAGCTTCCCTGAAAGATAATTATCCATTCCAAAAGATGGATCAAATTTTGCAAACTATTGTGGGTTCTCAGAGAATGTCTATGCTTGATGGTTTTTCAGGTTATAATCAAATCCTTGTGCATCCTAATGATCAGGAAAAAACAACCTTTACTACACCATGGGGTACTTTTATGTACACCAAGATGCCATTCAGTCTCATGAATGTAGAAGCTACCTTTCAGAGGACAATGGATACTGAATTTTCTGAAGAGAAGGACAAGATGGTGGTTGTGTATCTTGATGATATAACAATTTTCTCAAGGAAGGAAGAAGACCACTTGAAACACTTGGAAATAATTTTTCTGAAATGTAGAAGGTTTGGCATCTCTCTAAACCCCACCAAAAATATTTTTGCTTCAACTTCAGGTAAATTACTTGGGCATATCATTTCTAAAGACGGGATTAAGATTAATCCAAACAGGGTCAATGCAATTCAAAAGGTGGAGTTTCCAAGAAGTAGGAAGGAGATTCAATCTTTTCTTGGAAAGGTAAATTTTGTAAGGCGATTTATTCCTATTTTTTCTGAGATTGTGAAGGAGATAACAAGGATGCTAAAGAAGGGAGTTGATATTAAGTGGACGACAGAGGCAAGAAACTCATTTGAAGAGATCAAAAGAGCACTCACACAAGCACCAGTATTGAACAGTCTAGATTTCTCAAAGGAATTTTTGGTTTTTACCTTTGCATTAGAGAATACTATCACTGGAGTTCTGCTACAAAAAGGACAACAAGGTACTGAGCAGCCAATTTATTTCTTTAGTAGGACATTAGCCAATTCTGAGCTGAAGTATAATATCTTAGAAAAGCAAGTCTATGCTTTGGTGAAGGCTATCAAAGATTTCAGAATCTATATTCTACATTCTCATATTGTAGCGTTTGTTCCTAATACTATTGTGAAAGACATCCTCACTCAAGCCAACCTTGATGGTAAGAAGGGGAAATGGATTGCCAAGTTGCTAGAATATGATATAGAGATTAAACCAACAAAATTGGTCAAAGGGAAAGGTTTGGCAAAGCTAATGGCACAATCAAAATTTGACTGTCTTGATAAAAATTGGATTGCAAAAATATCAGAAATTTCAGATGATGAGGAGGAACTAGTTCCTATTGAAGAAAAATATATCATTTCATATTGGTACAAGGGAATTTTTTTTGTCCTATAGCACCATAAAGAACCTCCTGATTTAACAAATTCCAAAGCAAGGTTTGTTAAGCTGAAATCTTTGAGATACTTTATATTTGACAGAAATGTGTTTTGGAAAGATACTGGCGGAATTTTGCTGAATTGTTTGCTGGAAGAGGAGGCTGATAAATTGATTGAGGATTTCCACAAAGGGGATTGTGGAGGTCACCACTATTATAAGGCGATGGTGAACAAAATTTTGAGAGTAGGGTATTATTGGCCTACAATGTTTAAGGATGTCTACAAGAGGGTTGTTGTCTGTCACGAATGCCAGATTTTCGAGGGTAAGAAGAAACTTGTACCCTTACCTTTGATTCCTATCTATGTAGAAGTGTCATTCCAGTAGTGGGGACTAGATTTTATTAGGGATATTCATCCATAATCTTCAAGTCAGCATCGTTGGATTCTTACAGCAACTAATTACTTCACCAAATGGATTTAAGCAATCCCAACTAGGCAAGCAAATGATTATGTGATTATTTATTTTTTAGAAAATAATATCTTGTCTAGGTTTGGTTGCCCCATGAGGATTATAACTGATAATGCACAGGCATTTAAGTCTAAGAAGCTGATCAATTTCTGTCATCAATATCATATTACTCTTGGGAATTCTACTACATACTATCCGCAAGGAAATGGCCTTGCTGAATCTTCTAACAAGAGCATTGTAAGGATCATTAAAAAGGTGTTGCAGGAGAATAAGAAGGATTGACATTTGAAGCCGAAGTATGCCTTATGGGTTGATAGGATATGCACAAAGAGGTTAATCATAACTTCACCATATGAATTGGTATATGGCATTGAGGCTATTTTTCCTACATCACTAGGGGTACCTGTTATGAAGCTGATTCAAGGGCTAGAAGAGGAACCAAATGCAATCCAAAGGAGAATTAATCAGCTAATAGATCTGCAAGAGAAAAGGAATGAAGTTTATGACAGAAATCAGCAATCTCAAAACAGAATCAAGAGGACATTTGATAAGAAGATAAAGGAAGAAATTTTTCAAATTCAGGATGAAGTGCCGAAATGGGAGGGAAAAATTGAAGAGAAAGGCAAACATGGTAAGTTTGAGAACTTATGGAAAGCTCCTTTCAAGATAGCTGCTTTTCATGGAAACAATACTTACATACTGCAGGAGATAGATGGAAAACCATATGCTGGAGGACCTATCAATGGCAGGTTTTTGAAGCATTATTCTTCCTAAAATATAATGGATTTTTCATGTCATTGTATATATTCCATTTTATAAGTTTTTGTACTAATAATGGAAAGCTAAATCAGCAAGCTTGACCCCGAGGTGAAGGCCATTAGAGCTTGATGAGGAAGCTTGGCGATTTCAAAGTTTTTACTATTTTGGTCAAGCAAATGGATAGCAGCACTGGAACTACTGGTTCTTAGAGTACCACAGGGGCACACTATCCCAAGTGGAGCCATTGTTATCACCAAAAAAAAAAAAATCAAAACATTGTATGTCAACTCTATTTTTTATCATGATCTAAATAGTTCTGAAAGTCATTTTAGTATGGTTAAGGGTATGTCATAGTTTTTAGAGGTTTAGTGTTCATCATCTGAATTCAAATAAGGTCTTTAAAGGTCCATTCCATGGTAAAAAAATTCACATTTTTCAATCAAGGGTCGTTTAAGTAAGTTTCGGGCTAATTTTCTGCAATTAGCCAGGGATCCACCATTTCGTAGCATTGTTAGTTAAAAAGGGGAGTTTTATGCTATGAAAGTGTTGCTACTTTCGTAGTATAAAGTGCGAAATTACACTGTGAGCGCTACAAAAGCACGGTTTCTTAGCTATTGTGTCAAATAAGTCGAGATCTGTCAGTTTCAGTTGGGGAATGATATGATAGGGGTATGGTGAGTTAGTTAATTGCCAGATTCGATGTACTTACCTGTCCTACGATCATCATAGTCATGATAGGATATCAATCAAACATCATTTAGTCATGAGGTGACATATCTAATTCAATTTTTTTTTGCCTAATTGAGTCATCTCTATTTCATTTACCTTCACATATGTTGTCTAAGTTCTAAATAAATAAAGATAAGTTTGTGGTTGTTCTATTCAAAGACAAATTTCACCATTATCAAGCGAGGTTGTTCATGAAATTAAGTGAGGCTGTTTTACAGGTTTTAAAGAAGCTAACAAGTTTTTTATACAAGAAACATGGCAGAGGAGAAGAAGGTCCATAGAGGGGGACATTGTCTAAGATACGAGCCTGAGAATGCAAATGCTATTGTTGAGGATAAAATGGTAATGGGGGATTTTAGCAAAGCTGGCTGTCTCAAATTTTGTGAAAAGTTGTAGGGCTGCCACACTCAAGTGTCCAAAGAGTTTGCTTTACATTTCAGTGGAACCACTACCAAAATTGGAATGATATATATGCAAGTTACACCTAAGATCATAACTTCTGTGACAGAGATACCAAGGGGACATGAATCTTGGTTTAAAGGTTTTAGGTATGACATGGAACCATGCAAGGAATTAACGAAACCTGAATATGTAGATATGGACCTGAACAATGCAATACCTAGAAGCTGTTTCAAGGACAACCATGCAAAGCTGCTATTCAATATTCAAAGATATTTCACATGTGAAGGCAAGTACCATAAAGTTTACACTTATCATTTCAAACTGTTGTTTCATTTCACAGGTATGATATCATTATATTTACCATTTTACTTGCATAGAAGCCTTGCCAAAATGGCTAGCAAAGTCCAAGCTAAATCTGATGGCCGTGAAACATCTCTATTTCATCAAGGTTTGATAAAGTTATTGGTTTTGAATGAGCTTTATAATATAAATAGGGATTTGTCTTCCTTTTATTTATGAGTGGATTTGAAATGGAAACCCTAACCCTGACTAGAAACCCTAAGATTAAGGGGAATCTGTCACCACCAGTAGCAGAATCCAGTCAGCCAATGGTTACTAAAGCAAAGAGGTTTGTAAAGTTGAAACCAAGGAAACATGTTGAAGATAGAACATATAAAACATCAATGCTTGTTTCAGAAACTCCATCACTTGAAAAACAGAGAGTAGAAAGGGTCAAAGAAACAAAACAAAAACAAGTGGCCAGTAAGTAGGAGATCCAAAGAAAGACAAAAAGGCAAGCAACAACATCAAAGGGAAAAGAAAATGTTTCAGTGACAGAGGACAACCCAATGGTGAAAGGCAATTTGGATGATATACTTCATGCAATTGATATAGAAGAATCACCCATTATGCAAGAATATTTCATTGAAGTAGATGAACACAAACAGAGAAAAATGAAATCAACAAAGAAATTGGAATTTGAAGGTGAGAATGCAGCCTTTGTTTTTCAAGCTTGGAAACCTTTAACCAGGCATGCAAAGAAACTCGAAGAAGGCAGTAAATATATCCAAGTAACTATTGAAGTAGCCAGAGTCCCTGAAGAGGTGGTTGATCTCTCATCACCTATAATGGAGCATGCAGCCAGCAAGATAATGAAGGGAAAGGAACACATGACAAAAGTGTCAACTGCTAGAATAAATATTGAAGCAAGAAAACCAAGAGATGGAAATAATGAGAAAGAGGGCTAGAAAGCACAACATTTAAAAGAAAGAGTTCAAGAGAATGAAGTTTGTTTGGGAAGGTCAAATAGTTTCTAGGTCAGAGATTCCAAGCAGTGCAGAGAAATTTTTTACAGGGATAGTTCCAACCATTAAAGAAGCAAAATTTTTTAGAGTGATCAACACTAATTTGAGAGCCAGTAATAGAAAGCTAAGAGGCCAAGTGGAGGATTTGGAGCTGCAATTAAAACAGTCTCAAAATGAACTAAAGAACAAAGGTACAAAATGACAAATTCAAAGCAAACTCAAATGGAAAATGAGGAATACATTTTATGAGGGTTATGTTTTTAGTCCAAATAGCTAATGGATTTGATGAAGCCAGTGATTTTCTAAATTTTTGGCACCTATTTGTTTCAAATTTTGAAGAAAATCTGGTTAAAAATGCTTACACAGCAGTTTCATAGCGCAGACAGTGCAAAAAGGGTGAAATGCGATACGAAACTGCTGTAACAGCTTTTTCACCCTTTCCTTATCCAATTTTGGAGGGAAGGTCATGTGTTTTAACTTGAAATTTCTAAGGAAGCTATGTCAAGTGAATATCAAAGTAACCCTAAAGGAAAGGAAACAAAATTTTGAAGGAAAATGGGTAAAAAGACTACGCTACGAAAAGTGATACAAAACTGTGTTGTTTTCGTAGCGCAGGTCTGTTTTCACTGTTTTGAGAAGTTTAAAGTTGATTTTACATAGCTGGCATGAGGGGATGAATTTTGAAATATGCTAATAATGTTCTTGACAGCAATTAGCCTGAAATTTATGGGTTAGTAGTGGTCATAGTGTCTCAAGAAACTAAAATAATCCTAAGCCTTAAAATAGGGAAGCAGTTTCCTGGTTTGCAGGAGATCAACATCATTGACATTATGGTCATAACAAGTTGGAGCTCATCATCAAGATTTGACTTAATGAAAATATAGGTGGAAAATGATGTAATTAAGTTTATAGAAGGTTGTTTGAGTAGAGTTAAAAGAGTTCTAATTCTATTTGTAATAGGACTCTCTATTAGGTTTACATCTATTTTTGTAATAAGTACCATGTTTTATGGAAAGATAGGTGTCAAAGCATAGGAATTCTATGTATCTAGTTGTGGATAAGCCTATATTATGATGTAAATGATCTATAAAAGATAAAGGAGTCGAAATAGAAGAGGTTGGACATTTGTCAGCAAAAAGACTGTGTTTATTGTAAGTGACTATTTTCAGCTTAATACATAATTTCTACTTAGAAAACTCAAGATTCATGAAGAGTTCTTGTATTTTCTTGTTCTGATGGCATATTTTCAATATTATATTGCAATGGTGTTTTCTTATGTCACTCAGAATTCATCAATGATGCTCTGACTTCCTTCATAAACAAACTGACTGTGTGTTTCATTGTTCTACATGTGTATTCCTTGACTTGAACTTTGATTTGCCTTAACTTCCATGCTAGGTATATTGTTTTGATTATGTTGAAACTATTATGACTCCATAAGGCTAAATTACACTTGCTAATGTGATTTACAACCATTTTATATCATTTATCTGCTTTTACCTCATATAGAGTTAGCCATCTACATATTTATCAAAAATCATAAACCCTTGAGAGAGCCCTCTCAGGCTGAGGAGGCTAAGCCTCAGCCAAAAGATTGGTCTGAAACATTTACATGAGATTAACCTGATTGATAGCCTATCAGGTCCGATTTTGTGATAACAGGATGAATGATAAATGAAAGTTTCAAGAACAAACCCTCAGTTTAATTTACTTTTTGCAAAATAAAATTGTGTGCAGCTTGTCCAAAATGCCACAATTCATGATGATCAAACTGCTTAATCTTGATTCAGTCATGCTTTAAATTTCATGTAGATATTTAGTGGATAAAAATATATCAAACTGTTTAGTGTTGATAGATAAGTAGATTAGGTAGAGAATAAAAGAGCTCATCAGTCCAATCTAAGCCTTTGGAATTTATAAGGGTAAAAATAGATAGTTTTATTTCAAAAGAAAACTAATGTCAAGGGTTTACAAGTCTAAATGCACTTAATAAGTGAAGAAAAAATGTTAGAATAGAATGATGGGTAGGCATAATTGATTTGCAGGAAGCATGGTTTTTAAATTCTTGAAGGTCATAGTTACAAAGGGTTGTAGTAGATTAGCATTACAAAAAGGAAAATCAGTCAAATACAAACAGGCTACTGATCTACGAAATCTAGACATCTGAGGTTCTTGACACCTCCTAAAGGAGCTACCCTCCCTAGATGGAGACATAGTTAGTCTCTTGTATTCTACAGTATGAATAAATGATTATGGATTTTCTACAGCTTGATGAAAATAACATTCCCTGATTATCATCTTATTCTCATAAATTTCACTGCCTTCATTATCTTCATTTAAAATTCATTGTCTCTCACTTTACTTATTAAGATTACCCTCATGCTCTAAAAAACCCATGTTTGAACCCCTAAACCCCTTTTCCCCCTTCCTAAAAAACGCCATTTTGCTCAAAAAAACCCTCCCCTTCATTCATTTCCCCTTATTCCTTTACAAAAAAATGTAAAAACCCATTTTTCACATTGACTTAAACTAAAAATTATTTTATTTAGGTCCCACTCTTTAAATAAACTATTTTTATTTACAAAACCCGACCCTTATATGTTTTAAACCTCCCACACTACATTATACCTACTACTTCATTGAAACCCCGACCACAATCGTATTCTAACACCGACCCCGTGTTATATTAAAACGTCCTCTCCATTTTTATCCCTAGGCCCCAAATTATTATAACCCGTCATTTCATCAAAACCCTGACCATCGTTGGATCTATGCCTCCCGATCCGATGGCCCATGCATCATGTCGCAAAACTAAATGCGCAAGGGTTAAAAATATTCAAGGCTTGCGAAATGGGTGGTATTTGTGCCCATCCCTTATGCCACGCATCACTCCCTCCATACTATCACACCCCCATGAAAAATGCCACCTAACTTCTCTTGCCCCATGCGAAAATCGCCAATCACCTTCACGCCATAAACCCAAAACCGCTGACCCCCGTTAAATCATGCCGCAGCCTTGAAATCTCCGCGATAAGCCCCGATCCACCATAAAAAACTCTGCAACCCTCCAAAAGGCTTGTAATGCCATAGCCACATGTATAAGACCAAAAGCCTTCATATCCGGACTCTATCCATAGTTTTTCCGCTACCTCCAGGTCATATAATTTCCCCACAGAAGTCCACAGCGTAGGTTTTGAATTAGCGATTTTTTTTTAGTTTTGCAGGTAATCGATAAAGGGAAATGATCAAAGTTGCATTTCTAAATCCAAAAAATGTTTAAACAGGTGCTCTAGGTGACCATCCAAAATGCCTTGTTCATCAAAAGGAATAGGAGTGCAATATTAATTTAAAAACAAGAATGGATCATGACCATTGATGATCATTCAATCACTCCAAAGGTAGCAAAAAAATCTTCAATGGACAGGGTAAAGAAATAAAGAGGTTTTATAGTGGATGCGCAGACAGAGCTGAAGAAAAATGGAAAAAAATACAGTTAAGGAACACAATCAAAGAGTTCACCATGACAATGTAAGGTAAATAGATTAAAGGATTAATAAAATATTAAAGATGAAAGACATGTTTAAAAGGCCAAGTTAAAGACAAAGCACAACTAAGAGAAGGTTAAAAGAGAGATTACAGTAACCCAAAGCAGTGAAAGGAAAATAGTTAGAAGATATAGATGAAGACAGATTTGAGATTAAAATACTAATCAGAGCTTAAAGACAAATCAAAAAAGAAAGACAGATCCGAATGACAAAGCTACTTAGCAATTACTTCTTCAAATCACATTTGCCACCTACAACTTCATTTTGCTTAAATAAAAGTAGCTACATTTAATAAAGTAGTCAGAGATATTTTTAGCAGCTCAAAAGTTATTGTAAAAGTTAATGTTAAAGCTAGAAAGTCAAAATATCTTAAAATTTAGCTCAGCAATTAATTTAAGGGTTATTATTACAGTGAGTCAGTGAGTGATATTTTGCCTTGGGCCTTGCATGGTGTCAAATGTTAAGATTACATTTACTCTATAATAACTATAGCCTGAAACCCTAGATTAGGATCACCTCCTCAATTGCAATTAAATACTACATGTATTGTTCATTTCTAGTGTTGGTTGGCTGCTGGGTTAGTTGGCTGATTGCTAGACTAGATTTGATCAGACTCTGAGCTGCAAAGTTTGTTGCACTAGAGCATTATAACTGTTTTGGACATCAGTAATACAAGCATGTTCATAGGATTCTTGAGCTATGTTAATGGCGATGTTATCCCTCTTTGTCATTGTTCATCCTTTATTTACCATATTTTACATAATTTCTCTGATAATAGAACATAAATTTTAGATTAAGATATGTTGTTTGGGAACCTTAACTTTGTATGTTTTGTATTACTATATGTTTTCTTCTACAAGGTCTAATTAAAGAATTTAGGGGTGTCGTTCTCTTTAGTTCCACCTAGCTTGTTTCCTTGAGGTTTTCTTAGTAAGGAAAGTGATTAAAAAATTCAAGGGTATCCTTATCTTTAGTATTACTAGACTGTTATCTTGAATGTTTTCTTTGTATGAAATTAATAGCTAGAGAATTCAGGGGTGTCCTACTCTTTAGGATTACTGGATTGTTGCCTTAAGGTCTTCTTAGTAAAGTTTAGCTAAAGAATTCAGGGGTGTCCTACTCTTTAGTTTCTCTTAAATAGTTATCTCAAAGTCTTTTCTTGTTGAAGTATAGTTAAAGGATTCTTAATTTCCCTTTAGTTTTACTTAATTCACAACTTACTGTCATTTCATTTTTCATCTAAACTAAAAAGATCCACTTTGTATAGTTAGCTTGCCCTATGAAAATCCTTGCAGATTTGATGTACAATTAAAACCTTTTATGTCTCCATATCCCAATGGACTACGCCTCCCACAGTCTATCTATTCAACCTACAATCAATCAGTAAACCAATCAATCAATCAATCAAACAAAACAAAACAATACCATAACTTCATAACTAACCTAAAATAAGAAAACATAAGCATAAAGATAAATAAGATAATTATAAACATAGAGAGATCCCTCTCTGAGTCCAGGAATGCTAGGTCCTTGGACTCCAAAGTGGTCTGATGTGGTTCTCTACAGATTTTGTTTTGCCAATATTGCAAATCACGGAGCTCCAACAGGTGGTACGGGCTACTTTTGTGATGTTGTGCCATAGAGTTATCTAGTAGAGATTTAATTGTTGCATTAATGAAGTGTGTACCTTGATCACTTGTTAGGCTCCTGGGACATCCAAATCTGCTAATGATGTTCTCGAAAATAAATTTGGTTGTTGTGTCCGCTGTGCAGTCTCTTACTGGTGCCACCTCTGCCCATATTGTGAGATAATCAGTTGCGGTACATATCTTGCTTGCGAATGTCATGTCGTTGGTGCAATTAGCCCTATGAAGTCAAAGACCCATTTTTCAAACGCTTGCATTTATCTTACAGGTTGCAATGGTAACTCATCATGGTGAGACAAAAATCCTGTTCTTTAGCAGACATCACATTTTTCACATATGCCTTACTATCTTTGTCAACTGTGGGCCACCATAACCCTGCATGTAGTATTTTCCTTGCGGTGGGTTTTTCTCCAACATGGCCTCCGACAACTCCGCTGTGACACTCCCACAAGATATATTCTCTTTCGTGGTCTAGTACACATCTTCACAAGACATGATCCAATCACATTTTATATAAGTGTCCTGCTATTAGTTGATATTCAGCCGCTTTGACTACCAGATGTCTTTTTTGGATTGCTGTGTATTTCGTTGGACATTTCCCTGTGGCCAGATACACCGCTATTTTCTCTAGATAATCTGGGATGGATTCCACTCTGAAGAGATCAGCATACGAAAACTAGTCATTAAGGGATCCCCCGTTTTCCCCATTCTCCAATCTTTATAAGTGGTCAGGACCCATGTTTAACCTTCCTGGTTTTACTATTACTTCAAAAGTGAACTCTTGTAATAGTAGGAGCCATTTATAGATTCTTCCTTCAAGCACTAGTGTTTTCACTAGATATTCCAATGCTGAGTGATCCATGAAGAACTTGAATATACCTACCAATAGGTAGTGACAAAATTTATAAAGAGAGTATACCATCGCAAGAGCTTCGCGTTCTTTTGTTGTGTAATTTCTTTCAGCCGTGGACAAATTCCTTCTTGCAAAGTACACTGGATGATCTATGGAAGTTTCTCTTGGCTGAGCTAACACTGCTCCTAATGCAATACTTGAGGCATAAATTTGGACATGGAACTATTTGTCCCAGTTAAGATGGACCAAAATGGGTGCACTTTCTAGTTTTTCTTTCAATGTGTCTAGGGAATTAGTACATTCGTTGTTCCACATAAATTTATCTGAATTTCGCAACAATTTTTCCAAGGGTGTTGTAATCCTTACGTAGTTGTGGATGAACCTCCTGTAGTACCTTGTATGTTCGAGTAGTGACCTCAATTGTTTTACAGTTTTTGGTGCCTCTATATTAACAATGGCCACTACCATCATTGGGTCCACACATACACCTTGCTTACAAATGAAATGTCCCAAAAGTGTCCCAAAAGGTACTGCAAAGATGCATTTCTTAAGGTTGAGAGAAATTTGGAGTTTTCTGCATTTATCAAACATTATTTTGAGCAGAGTTGCATGGTTCTTCAGTAAACTGTAGACTTCCCAATCTTCCATGTATACCTCTAGGAACTTATGGATATAATCCCTGAATGTTGCTATCACTATCCGCAAAAACACAGCTGGTGCATTATTTAGTCCAAAATGCATGGCATGATATGCAAATGATCCCCACTTGGTTGTGAAAGTGGTATTATTTTTGTCTTCTTCCGCTATTCTCACTCGATGATATCTTGAGAAGCCATCTATGAATGAATAAGCTTCGTTTCCTACCACATTTTTGAGAACCTCATCGCTAAATGGAGTAGGAAACATATCATGAATGCATGCATTGTTAAGACTTATGTAGTCTACACACACTCTAATATCATATTTCTCATTTTTACTTTGTATTACAATGGTACTGACCCATTCTTCTTCCTCAACTGGAAAAATCAAGCATGTGTTCAACATTTTATCTATCTCTACTTTAACCTTTTCTTTTACTCTTGGGTTCAGGCAGTAAGGCCTATGTTTTACTGGTCTTGCATCTGGTTTTAAGACTATGTGCATTTCTCCCATATCTCCTTTAATCCCTTTGAGCTCTACTACTGAAGATGGGAACAAATCTTCGTATTCCTGTAACAGGTCAAAGATTTCCTTTTTTGTTTCTGTATCCCAATAATCTCCGATAGATGCAATATTAGGTTTCTCCGTGCTTCCAATATTCAACTTCTTTGTATTCAAGGGTAACAGGTGTAGTAATTATGTAGTTGGTTCTTCCTTTATTTCTCTCTCCCCTTCTTTCTCTTCAAAGTATAGATGTCGGAGATTCTCTAAATCATCATCGTCCATCTCACGATCTATCTGTTTACATGCCACTGATTCTTTGACTTTCTGTTCTGATAATGGTATTTCTTCATCTTCCTGAAGCTCTAGAAAGAATAATACTCTTTTGATTGGTTGAAGGGCATCTGTAACTAGTTCTATATCTCCTTTAAAATAAAAACATGGAGTGAATCTTTCTGCAATTGCTTCCCAGGTACCAGTTCCTCTTTTATTCTCCTCTGTCAAATACCAGGCCTGTGGAATTTTGTCCAGTGAATGTATGAATTTATGCACCCACAAAAATTCTGGATATCCTGCATTCTTCCAGTTATAATCAGAATTCTTTAAATTCTCTATGGGTTCAGAATCGCCTTGGTACTTCTCGATGAATTGTGGTCCTGAAGCTTCGTGGAACCTAGTTCTTAGTGTTTTTGCAACATCTTCCCATAGCGGAAGAGAGTTTTTATCATTAGACCACCACCTTGTTGACGTGGATTGTAGTGCTACATCCATAACAAGGAATTTGTAATATCCCAAAAGGGAGAATGCAATAATATTGAAACACAGTATAAGAACTGTGGCAAAGTAAACAATAAATATATACACACATTAGAATGCACATAAATAGCTGAGCCATTTTATCATATTGGAGGTGAAAAATCAAGTACAACAGTGTTCAAAATATGAGACACTCAAGCCACAAGGGTGGGCTAGAATGACCCTACAATGATTCCCCAAGAGGGACTATGTAACTGCTGGAAGGTAAATTGTGTTGTCCCTACTGCAACTGTTGGGAATACAACTGCATGAAATATAGAAAGTCAGATCTAGGCAGAATGGGAGCTTCGATGATGCTGAAATTTTAGATTTGGGCTCAATGATGGATTCCCAAGATAACCCAGAAGGGATTTCTTAGATTTGTAAGTCTAAGAAAACCACCCTCTTAGGGCTTCACATATATGCTACTGGGAAAGCTAATATGAAGCTAGATCTGATGATATGATGGTTGCGATGATGCAAAATCAGATCTATGAAAGAAGGGCTAACCCTTTCACTAGATCCTTGGGCTAAAAGCTCAAGATCTAGCTCCTCCAATATCCTCCACTGAAAATAGTTGTTGGATGAACAAAAAATTCAAAAATTTTCACTGTCAGAGAGGAAGGCTCAATAGCCTACTGCTAAATGTGTCAACTAAGCTCCTGAATGATGGAAATAGTAGATCCAATGTGAGGAGATGATCCCTCACAGGATTTCCAGTTGAAATACTAGAAAATTCCTTCCTCCAATAGATCTACAGGACTGGACTGTGCAATCCTTGAAGGGATTACTGTTGCATGGAGGTAAAAACAAATGGCCTAAATGTCAGATGTAGATTTTCTGCTCCTGAAAGGCTGCATGTGAAGAAAAAAGTGGCAGGATTAATCCTCCACTGGTTTCCTAGTTGAATGCTAGAAACAACCTCCTGAAGATGGCAACAATGCTTGATAAGGAATGAAGAACAATCCTCTTTCCATAGCTACTCAAAGAAAGAGGTGGGATTCCCGCTCGAGAACACCCTATGCTAAACAACACTTCAAACTCTACTAAACAACCCAAGTCTACATAGAAATTTCCTAAGACAAATCTGGATCTAAACAGATCAAGAAATGAACAATCCAAATCATGCCTTCCATTTTTCCTTCACCTTCATTATATGCATGAGCCTTCCATAGCCTAGGCCCACTCCAAATCTATGTTTTACATATGGACATAGTCTCCATGTTTGACTTCACTATGGCCTCATGTCCTCCATCAAGTTCACATGGGGAGATCACCCTCTCCATCATATGTGAATTAATTGCACCACTTCCTCCACTGTCTTATCATAAGTGCTTCATGATCTTCTTTGAATGTACTATGATCTCAATTGACCTTATCAAAGATCCTCATGATTTATATTAAAGATCCATGATCTTATTTGACTTTTTCATCCTCCATAATCTATCTCATAAATGAGACATGATCTCCATTAATGAATCTTCTCCACTACTCCATAATTTTAGATATAGATCTAGAATATCCACATACACACATTAAAAGTGGATTTTATTCATATTTTAGGTTTGTGGGTCCCTCCACCCTTTTATTTACTTAATTTATTAAGAAAATCAAGAACTCTAATATTCCAAATATGATATAAAAATTTGGGAATATTACAGCCACCCCCCCCCTCGGAAAAATGTTGCTTGTCCTCAAGCAACTCCAAAAGTAGATGCAATGCCATCTATTCCCCTCAAAATGACATCCACATAAGGAAGGTTTCCTCCATTTGCTGCAATGTGTTATGCATGTTTGGTTCCAAAGTTGTCTTTCAAAAATATATAGAATGACCTCCAACTGTATGGTTAGATGTCCTCCTTCCACCATGAAGTACCAAGTGACAACCATATAGTGTCCAATATCATCATTAATACATGATATACATAAAACAAAGTAGCTCTTTCCACAAAGGAAAAGATCCATATTCTAATACATCTCTTCATCCCATGATTTATGAATTCGATTGAGCATTGACATGCTCTCATCCTTAGCCTTGTTGGCCTTGTTGGATCCAAGCATCATTCCAATATTATGCAAAAGAATAAAAGGAGATATATGGGTAGACAAAGATGTCAAACCATATTCTCCCAATAGTAGCCACTGGAGTAAGGCCCTTTGCTAGCATCCTCCATCTCCTCCATGTAATATGGACAAGCCAAACTCCCCCAAAAACAACCAAAGCAACAAGAGATCTTGTTTCTTTCTCTTCTCCTCATGTGCATCATGGAGTAAAAAAATACTGAAGACATGTGGAATGTCACATAAACCCAATACAAACAAACACCATCAATACACATCATGAGAGCATCATGCCAAGTTTTACCCAATACAAAACACATAGACATAGGAGATGTCATGTGGTGGCCAAACTCTCTCAAGGGAAACCAACATGAACATACCTTCTTTTGCTGCATTCTATCATTGATACACAAGGCATGAATTAGAAAGATATGAGTTATTGGGTGGTAACCATACTCACCCAAGAGTAGCTAGCACAACCATGCCTCCTTCTTCAATTCATAAGTGTTTTCAAGGCATGGATCAAAGAAATAGGAGCCTTTGGGTAGTGAAAAAATTCTCCCAAGAGCAACCAATGTAACCAAGCTTGCTGGCCCATGTCATATATCTGCAAGTAGTCATGCAACCCCTTGCTTATCATCGTCACCCACTCATTCCAATGTAGATGATGAATGATGTACTGCATAATCATGGTATCCTCCCTTTTTAGAATACCATCCTCCCCAAACTGATGAAGAACTTTGCACTTCATGAAATATTGAAGTGCACCTCTAATGAGATCCCTCAATGAGATTCTCTTTTCACCAAAGGCCCTCCAAAACCAAAGAGGTTTTGGATTTGATGTAGGTAGAATTTTCTCTTTGAGTTGTGAGATGCTCATTGAGAAAGGGTCATCTAGAAAGGATAAAATATTCCTTGTCTCAAGATGTCTACATTTTATCATCTTTACCTCCATTGCTTCATGAGTGAAGCTACCTTCAGAATGCTCCAATAATGATGGGGTCTTTTCATTTTCACAGCTATGAAGTGATAGTGCTATAGATCTGCGTGGTAATACATGTGTTGTCTCAAAGCAAGGTACAATACTGATCTCATAACCAGTTATTGTACATAGGATCATGTCTATTGTGGATCATCTGCATATCCTTTTCTATTTTATTTTGAAAATAAAAAAAGGGAAAAAAATATGAAATTCACAAAAAGTATATGCTATAGTATAATGTTTTTTATACTGCAACATAAAAAAGAAATGTTTCTAAAAGCTCGATGCAAATTAAGTTTATTGTTAAACTTTATTTGGATGTATATTATTGTTTCATGTTTAAACGTCGATTAAGTCTCCGAGCGAAAGTAGCAAGTATTGAAGATTATAACCGAATGATGAAGTGCGGAGACGCAAGGAACTCATGAGTTATTGAATCAAGTGCCCTCGCAGTTGACCTGTTTGACCGTGGGGTAAACAATGATCAACGGTGTAGATTCATTGCGGGGGGACTAGCCAAAGTTTTCTGCCGTACTCTAGGAGCCTCCGCAATGACATCATGAGGCAAAGTGGAAGACAGTTGTAATCCATGATAAAACTTGTCAACGACTTTTTACATGTCATTTTAGGCATTTATTACGGGTTTACGCGGATTTTAAATAGATATTTATCACATTTTCAAATCATTTGTAATTGTTTTCCCCTTTGAGCCGTGTCATCGCCACCTTTTCATTCTCCACTACTTTACGGATTGCTTCTATTGTCTGTACAGCCATGGCCAAGAAATTTTCACTACCTGGTTCGACTAGCCACATTTCCCTCATGGACAATGAGAGATACATCCAAGATACCGTGTCTTTTGTAAATTATCCCCTATTTTATCATCAAGTAACCCTAAATGCCGAGAATTCCCCAGTTTTTTCTGCCATGAAGAAATCCGGTGTCCTGTCTGCATGTATCCCAAAATCTCATTTCTTTCCTGAATTTATCTGTTGGCTGGTTTTTTCAATGTATCCCAGTAAGTGATTTATAATGAATTCGCAAGGGAAGAATGTTCTATAGGTGTCGACGCAGTTGATTCGCCAAGCGTTTTGTTTCTCCGAAGGCGAGTCATCACTTAAATTCTCAGAAGACTCATTCGCAAGTTATTTTGAAAACCTTTCAGGAGAAGAATTTAATCAGTGTATGTTTCATTTGAGACCAAATTCAAAAGATTTTCAACTAGAAGGTGAAGAATTCAATTTGGAGATTTTTGATTCTGAGAATAGACCAGTTCTGAGTTGTATTGCAGAAATTCTGGGCAAAGATAATGACCTTACAGTTGACAAATCAGTATTAGGAATGTATGCAATGATGATGAAACCAGGGATAGTTTTGGATATTCCATCTTTCTGGAAAGAGATTGTCAACTCTCAGTTGATGAGCTTTTCTCTCACAGGTTCCTTTAAGTTCCCCTCATTGATTGTTTATTTATTCTTATATCAAAATGTTGAGGAATTTATGAGTTTGGGGTTAAATATAATGGATGTCAACAAACAAAAGCAGTTAGTTATATTTTGGACTGACATAATTAGAAGAGAGGGAAATGAAGCAGTCAGTTATATTTTGATTTTTCCAGTCAGTATATGTCAATTTCTTATAGAATATTGAATGGGGTTTCTCCCCCTTGTTTTCTACCAAAAGCCAGGGAGTTTTTACAGTTGGGACCTAGTTGCAGGTTTGGGTATTGGTTTGTGTTTGAGGAATATTCTGAGATAAGATTGTATGGAACTAATATTGAGCCTTACAGGCTCCCAAATTTTGTGCCTGTGAGGCTTTTTTCCCTTAAATTCATCAGACAAAGTCTCAATGTAGATCAGGTGCATTTTGTTCCCATGAAGAAAGGTCTCATGTATAAGTTTCCCATGAGTGTGGGACCTTTTGTGGTAAATAAGAGACAAGCATTTGGTGAAGTGTCTAAGTTGTTGGAAGAGACACATCTGTTACTGGGTGAAAAATGGTCATATGATCCTCATGGAGTGATTTCCCAAAGGAGAGCTGAAAATGGATATTCATTATTTTACTCACGAAAGCAGACCTGAGCAGGAAAAGTTGGCAAACCCAGGAGAAGTAAATTCAGAAAAAACAAGCATTCAAACACCTATTATAACTGAAAAGATAAATAAAAGAAGTAAGGATTCTGTTGTTGAGTTAGATGATGAAGAGCCAAGAGAGGAGAAAAGAACTAAGTTGGTTGAAGATCATTCTTCAAATTCACTAGGTTTTACCTTCCATTTAAATGAAGAGAAAAATGCTCCCTCTTCTCCTGGAGGTCATGAGCTTTACCAAGAAAAGGCGCCCTCAGTCAAACAAGTGTTTACACAGATTGAAGAGATAAAAGCTAATTTGGAGGCTCAGGTAGAGCATCACATAGCTACTAATCAGACTAGGTTGCTAACTGTGATGGATCTTGAGAAGGATCAGTTCAGAATGGCTTTAACACATCCAACAGGGATGTCTCTTGGATCCTCAAGTGGTTTCAATGCTGTAGATATAACTATGGATGTTAAGAAGATCCCACTATTGGATAAGATGAATCTACATATGCAGACTGGACAATTAATTTTCAATGATCTAACTAAGACCAATGCCACGACTGTTAAAGCTGAAAATATGCTAGCAAAAGTTATCAAGTAGTTCAAGTTGGAGAAGGCCAATTCAAGGGCCTTATCAGTTCAAAATGAGGGGTTGAAAAAGATTATCATAAAGGTTGGTGTAGATCCTAGTGACAAAGCTGCAGTATAGAAGTTCATGGAGAATGCTGAAATAGAGATATCCACCCTGAGGAAAAAGCTAAAGTTACCTACTGCATAACATTCAATGGCTACAGAAGTGGTAGAGGTGGAGAAAGAGAAAGAGGAACTCCGTCAGCAATTGTTGCATAAAGATGAATAATTGTCTAAAATAAAGCAGAATTCCATCTCTTTACAAAATCACATTGAAATTCATACTTGTACCTTTATTTTTCCTATAGGTGATACAGATCCCCAAGCACATATTGCTCAACTCAACACAGAAATGAAGATGGCGGAAAGAGATCGCAAGCAAGCTCAAGCAGAATTAGAAACAACCACAAAGATCATACGGTCATTAGAAAATGAAGCTGATCATAATAAACTGAATTTACAAAAGGCTGAAGCTGAGATTAAAGATCTCAAAGAGAAATTAAAAGGAAATATCTCACTTATAAAGGCTAAAGATATCATTTGGGGTGAAATTATCTCAGAAATGAAGTCCAATTGGAACTTCTTGAATATAGTTGCAAAGGAGAAAAGCCTTATCTCAGAATATGAAGAAGAGATCCTATCTGATAAGAAAACAACAATTAAGAGATCCAATTGGGCTAGGAAGTTCATAAACTTTATTAATTCCAAGTTAGATGAGGAATTAGAAGACATTGGAATAAAGGATAGATATTTTTATGCTGTGGAGGTTAATAAGATGATAATTAGGAATGATCTCCGGAAAGTTACAGAAAAGAGACTACTGGGAATCAAAGAGACAGTGAACAAGTTTGATATATCATTTGATAAATTGACAAGAATAGGTTTACCTTAATGTTGGACAGAGAAAGGAAACATTCTGTCATGGAAATTTTATGAAGATTCATTAATACTGGCAAAAAGCAAGATGGATAACAGGCATGAAAAGACGCGGATTTTAAAAGGAGAAATAGTGTTTAATTTCTTGCAAAGGCATTTCAATTTTTTATGGATGGTGAAGACTCTCTTCATAGAAATACCTACACACGGTCATATTGTTGCATTCAGGTTGGAATATCATAGTTTCAAGAATTCATCAACAACCCAAAGTGAGATATGGAAAAAGTGCAAAAAATTCTCAATGGACTCAGCAAAAGGAATCCCAGCATCTCAACAAAAAGTAGCCATTGACTCAGCAACCATATCAGAAGCGGTTGTTCTTATAGATTAGGAATTTTCAATTTCACGTTATGTTATTTTCTCGAAATCATGTAAATTGTAATAGGACCTTTTTGAGGCATGTCATAATTGTAAGTAGTTAAAGCATTTGGAATTAGTTTCATCGCTGGAAACTGTTTTGTTATTTTGTATTTAATGAAGATTCCAAGAATGGAAAAGGTTCCGAGTTTTGAAACTTGAAGCCAAATTTTTGTACTCAAGAATGAAAAATTAATGAATGAGTATGCAAGCTTCTATCATTCTGTTTATGCTGAGAAGTTTTCCAGTTTACATAATGTTTTCTTATCAGTGAATAAAATAAAGTAATGAGTAGTAGGTCTCTTTATACATATGTATTTAAGAGTTAAACAAACCTTAATGTGCGCTCCTCTATTTTAACTTTATCTTTACTTAATTCTTCAGGATTTTAAAATGATAGATTCTGTTCGAAACAACATATCAGATTGAAATCCTCTTCTCTTTTTCTTCTGTTCATTCAATTCAGCATAAGTGAAATATAGCATTGCAGAAAATGCATGAATTTGATATTTAAGGGTTACATAATCAATGTTTAAGTTTTTATAAGACAGAGACAGATATATATTCATTTGTGACATAATTAGATAATGTCTTAAGCACTGATTCCTTATCACAGCTAAGGAATTGTCTCTTAAGGTACAACACAAATTTGCGCCGTTGCCAGGGATGAAGATTTGAAGGTTTTCCCTTGGTTTTATTTTACATTTCCTCTGGTTGTTCAGAGAGGAGGAAATAATAAGCTGTTTTTGTTTTAAAATAGCTTTGGCTCCTAAGAAACCTCACACGAGGTTGGATACCTCTCAACAAAATGTTCCTGTTTTGTCTGATCCTAAAAAGCTTATTTCAAAGAAGGGCCAGAAACCAAAAATATTTGATACACCAGACGTTACACTGCTTGCACTAGGCAGAAGTTCACGCACTTTCTCATCCAAGGATATTTCCAAGAAACTCATTTTCTCGGAAAAAGAATCCTCACCATCACCCATTCATTTTCAATAACCTACATTAGAAGAGAAATATTTTGAGTTTATGTCTTTCCATCTTACAAAAACTCAACCTCATATAGTTGCTAGCTCTTCTGCAATTTTTCATACACCAATCCCTATATCAGTTGTTCCACCTCATTCACCCCCACCTACAACTGCTATTTAGTTTACCCCCGCTCAAGGAGCAGTTAACCAGGGCATAAACATGGCGGCCCCTACTTTCTTGATGAATAGATATGCACCATTAAATCTACCCCAACCAATGAATGCAATGCCTCAGGAGTATCTCAAGTTACTCCCTAGATTTACTGGTGAAGATGAAATAACTGCAGAACAGCACTTGCCCTTGTTTTGTACATTTGCTGAGAATTTCAATGTTGAGCATTTAGATGTTGTAATGAGACTTTTTGTTTAGTCTCTAAGTGGAGAGGCAAGGAAATGGTTAAAGGATTTCCTAATGGTTCAATAAATGATTGGGATGCACTAGAAAGACGTTTCACCGAGAGATGGGGTGAAAAAAGGGACCATGGTTATTCTTTGACAGAATTCAATGCAATAAAGAAGAAATCTAATGAAAATATGAATGATTTTGTGAAAAGATTTAACAAATTGTATAATAGTTTGCCTTTGGAAATGAAACCTCCTCCTATTGGAGCAAGGGTCATTTTTGCTGGTGCATTTGAACCAGATTTCAGTTTCACATTGAGAGAAAGAAGGTCCCCCACTTTGGATCAGATTCAAACTGATGCTCTGGAGATTGAGGCCAATATGTCCGCTGCTGGTAAAGTTCAAGATAAAGGAAAAGCTAAAGAATAAGCCTCATATCAAGATCAGAGAATTGACGATATGACTAAAGTCATAAAAAATTTGTCTAATAAACTGGTGAAGTTGGAAATAGATAATAATAAGCCTGCAAGACAAAGTAGAGGGGTTTTTAATCCCCAATTTAAAAAACAGTCCCTGCAGATTCTAAAAAGAGAAAGGAAAGATCAAGATCAGGTGCAAGCACCTTTGTATATAGAGGCAGCTCCATCCCGCTTAGCAGATGATGATGATGAAAAAGAAGATGATGCTCAAATTTCTGCTGTCTACATGGAAGATGATGAAACAGAAGAAGAAACTGAGGAAGAAAGAGTGGAAGAAAATGAAGAAAATGATCTTTCATTCGATCAAGAAGAGATGGATGATTACTACAAACAATTTACGGACTTCATGCAATCAGAATTACATAAAAAATACGATTTGAGGTCAAAGAAGAGGTTAAGAACTCAAGATGATGAGGAAAAAGAATCAGAATCAGTACCTGCTCCAATGGCGACTCCATTACAGAAAAACCAGATTAAGAAATCAGATAAGGGGAAGTAGCCCATGAATGAAGAAAAAGAGAAGGAAAAACAACAAGTTGAGGCTTCTCAAACAAGGATTAAAGATCCTAATATTTTGGAGAAATTTGTTACTGTTTCTAATCAAAGTCTAAATTCCAATAAAAATCAAGAAGAACCTGAAAATTTGACAAAACAAAATCAAAATTTCAGTTTTTCGAAAGAGTTGGAAAAAGTGAAAATCCAAATACCTCTTCTTGAGTTAATCAAAACACCTGGTTATAAGAAGGAGATTGCAAAATTTATCAATTTATCTCAGTCTGATGAAGTAGGCGATATAGTAAATCTGCAAGAAGAAAAACCAGTGGTTACTTTTGGGCCTCATGTTGAAGAGGTAGATTCGTCTGTCCCTCCTTTTTATATATCACTTCTGTTACATGATTTTTTTTTACATAATTGTATGCTAGATTCTGGCGCATGCCACAATCTGATGCCATTGTGTGTGATGAAAGAGTTAAATTTACAAATAACTAATCCATACAGAGACCTTTATTATTTTGATTCAAAAAGGGTGAAGTGTGTGGGTCTTATTAAGGATATGGTTGTTTCATTGGCTCAAATCCAAGCCAAGAGCATTATGATGGATGTGGTAGTGGCAGATATTCCAGCCAGATTTGGTATGTTATTATCTAGATCTTGGGGGGCAAAGCTTGGAGGAGTTTTGAAGTTAGATTTTACATATGCCATCATTCCTTTTTTTAATGGGGAAGAAAGGAAGTTGTATAGAGAAACTAGATTTCAAAAAACTGCTACCAAGAAAGATGCAGGTAATTCACCTATTTATGGCCAAGAGAAGGAGGACCTCTCTTGCTTCATGCTGCATGAAGATGCATAATTTTTTGAAGAGTCACAAGGGCAGCTCCCTTCATCCATTGTACATAAGGAGCTGCATTCAAACAAGCTTTGGAAGTGCTATTTTGATGGTGCGTTCTCTAAAGAAGGCACTGGAGCTGGTTTCATTTTTGTATCTCCGGAAGGTAACCTTGTACCTTTCTCTTTCAAATTGGAGTTTGAATCCACCAATAATGTAGCTGAATATGAAGCATTAATCATTAGTTTGCAGACAGCTAAGAAAATGGGAATTCAGTCTATGACCGTGTTTGGTGATTCTGAATTAATCATAAGACAAGTTAAGAATTTGTGTCAAACTAAACATCCCAGGTTAAGAACATATAGGAATGAGGTATGAGATTTAATTGAAAACTACTTTGAAGCTTTCAACCTACAGTTTATCCTAAGAGAAGAGAATAGAATGGATGATTCTTTAGCAGTTGCAGCCAATACATTCAAACCTCTGACCAATCCAAGACTAAGATATGAAATTGAGATGAGACATAGACCTTCGATCCCTGAAAATATCAAACATTGGCAGGTTTTTGAGGATGATGAAAAGATTAATAAATTTTTGTTGATGATTGAAGATTCTGAAGATCATCAGATTGATTTGGAAACTGATGAAAATTACTTGGCTGATATGTCTAAGATTCTGAAAAAGAAGATTGGTGATCAGCAGATTATTCAGTTGAAAGACAATATTTTACTAAGAGGTTTGGTACCTCTCGAAAGACTGTTTGATGCTAATGATGTGGCAGTGAATCAGAAGAAAGCACATCAAGATGAGAATGTGGAAGATTTTAATTTAGGAACTCAATATGAGCCTAAAATGGTCAAATTGTTCAAAGGCGTTCCAAAGGACTATAAACAAAGGTACATAGATTTTTTCAAACAATTTGAGGATGTATTTTCTTGGTCATATGATGATTTGAAGACTTATGATAAGAACATTATTCAGCATAAAATCCCATTGAAAGATGGAGTCAAACCACATAGACAGAAACTCAGAAAAATCAATCCATTGTTGTTGGCCCCGATTGAAAAGGAGGTAAAGAAATTGCTGCAGGCTAAAATAATTGTTCCTATCAGATATTCAGATTGGGTTTCCAATCTTGTACCAGTCAGAAAGAAAAATGGAGAGATAAGGCTGTGTGTATATTTCAGGAACTTGAATAGGGCTTCATTGAAAGATAATTATCCTTTGTCAAAAATGGATTTTGTCTTGCAAAAAGTGACTGGAGCTTACAGATTATCTATGGTAGATGGTTTTTCAGGGTATAACCAGGTTGTGGTGGAAAAGGAAGATCAAAAGAAAATTGCTTTCACTACACCCTGGGGAACATTCATGTATGCCAGGATGTCGTTTGGCCTAATGAATGCAAGGGCCACATTCCAAAGAGCAATGGATATTGCATTTGTAGGAGATAATTTTGTGGTTATTCATCTGGATGATTTCACAATTTTTTCAAACTCTGATGAGGAACATCTACAACATTTGCAAAAAGCCTTCTTGAAGTGTAGGAAATATGGATTATTGCTGAATCCTAAAAAATCTTTGTTTGCTTTGGAGGAGGGTAAACTGTTGGGCCATATTGTTTCCAAAAAAGGAGTGAAGATTGATCTAGCAAGGGTCGAAGCAATACAATTAATTCCACTGCCCCGAAGTAAGAAACATATTCAGAGGTTTCTTGGAAAAATTAATTTTCTAAGAAGATTTGTTCCTAATTACACAAAGATTGTCAAAAAAATAACAGACATGTTGAAAAAGGATGCTGAGGTGAAGTGGGACAAAGAAGCAAGGGAATCTTTTCAAAGGATTAAAGAAGCTCTACAGGAAGCACCTATTCTAATTAGTCCAGATTATTCGAAGCCTTTTCAAATTTTTTCATTTGCATCTTCCTCAAAAATTGTTGTTGTGTTATTATAGAGAAATGAAGAAAAGTGTGAACAACCTGTAGCATATTTCAGTAAGGTGCTCCAAGATGCAGAATTAAAATATAATATATTGGAGAAACAAGTATATGATCTGGTGAAAGCATTGAAAGCATTCATAACCTATATTCTTCATTCCCAAATTTTAGCATATGTTCCTAATTCTGCTATAATGGATGTTTTAGTACATAGCGATGTAGACGGGAAAAGAGGAAAATGGATTGCTAAAATCCAAGAATACGACCTGGATGTTAAACCAACAAAATTGATCAAAGGATTGGGACTGGCCAAATTATTAACAGAGTCAAATTTCCAAGCACTAGGAATTAATTTATTGGCACCTGTAGAGGAAGTCAATGGAGAAACAAGTAATATTCAGTCAAAGTCAGCAATTAAATATAAATTCCTCTGCTCAGATTGGTACAAGGATATTATTCACTATTTATGCTTTCTTTCTTGTCCTCCTTCAATGAATAGAGCTAAATACAGAGCTTTAAAACTCAAGGCTCAACCTTATGTCATAATTTAAGCAAAGCTATATTGGAAAGATCCTGCTGGTGTGTTATTGTTATGTTTGACAGAGGAGGAAGTTTCAGAAGTAATTAAAGAATATCATGAATGTTTGTGCGGGGGTCACTACAGTTGGAAGGTAACTACTCATAAAGTTCTCAAATTAGGTTTTTATTGGCCCTCTGTATTTGCTGATGTATATAAAACAGTCAGAAGTTGTCAAAAATGCCAGGTGTTCACAGAAAAGAAAATTTAAGCCCCTTTACCTCTTCTCCATGTTTTTGTTGAAGAACCTTTCAGACAATGGGGATTGGATTTCATTGGAGAAATCAATCCACCATCTAGTGGGAAATTTAAGTGGATCCTTACTGCTACAGATTATTTTACAAAATGGGTAGAGGAAATCCCTACCAGGAAGGCAAATGATTTGGTTGTTATGAAGTTTTTAGAAGAAAATATCTTTAGTAGATTTGGATGTCCAGTAAAGATTGTGACAGATAATGCCCAAGTTTTCAACTCAATTAGGTTTATTAATTTCTGTCAGAATTATAATGTGATATTGTCTCATTCTACAACTTATCATCCACAAGGAAATGGATTGGTAGAATCTTCTAACAAAACATTAGTAAAATTTTTGAAGAATACAATAAATGAAAACCAGAAGAATTGGGATTCAAAGCTAGTTTTTTCTCTATGGGCAACAAGGATGACCACTAGGAGATCCACTGGTAAGTCACCTTATGAACTAGTATATGGTACTCAGGCATTGTTCCCCACCCAGTTGGTGAAACCTGTGATTTCTTTAGTTCAAGATGCTCAAGAAGAACCTAATGCCATGATTAGAAGAATGAATAATGTAATGGAGTTAAGTGAAAGCAGAAATAAAGTTCGAGAGAATTTTCTTACTTATCAGCAAAAAATGAAGAAAATATTTGACAGGAAAGCAAAAGAAATCATGTTAAAGAATGGAGATCTGGTATTAATATGGGATACCCGGAGGGAAGACAAAGGGAAACATGGCAAAATTGATCCTTTGTGGTACAGTTCGTTCAAAATTAGTGAGGCCAGGATGAATAATACCTTCGTGCTGGAAAGTATTGAAGGATAAGTAATAGATATGCCTGTGAATGGGCAATATCTAAAACATTATTTCCAACACTATGAGTTGTTTGACCATCATTGTATATATCCGGTTTTATCATTATACATTTTTCATTTAGCAATTTTTTACTCCATGCCCGAAGTGAAGGCACTGATCTGCAGGTTCTTAGTGTTTCGTGGCAAAAACACTATCCCCAGGTGGAGCCAAATGTTGTGGATCATCTGCATATCCTTTTCTATTTTATTTTGAAAAAAAAAAAATGCAAAAAATCTGAAATTCAGAAAAAGTATATGCTATAGTATAATGTTTTTTATACTGTAACATAAAAAATAAATGTTTCGAAAAGCTCGATGCAAATTAAGTTTATTGTTAAACTTTATTTGGATGTATATTATAGTTTCATGTTTAAACGTCGAGCAAGTCTCTAAGCGGAAGTAGCAAGTATTGAAGATTATAACCGAATGATGAAGTGAGGAGGCGCAAAGAGCTCGTGAGTTATTAGATCAAGTGCCCCCGCAGTTGACCTGTTTGACCGCGGGGTAAAAAACGATCAACGGTGTAGATTCATTGCGGGGGGTCTAGCCAAAATTTTCCACCGTACTCCAGGAGCCTCCGCAATGACGTCATGAGGAAAGTGGAAGACATCTTTAATCCATGATAAACCTTGTCAACGAGTTTTTACACGTCATTTCAGGCATTTATTATGGGTTTGCGTGGATTTTAAATTGATCTTTATCACATTTTCAAATAATTTTTAATTGTTTTCCCCTTTGAGCCGTGTCATCGCCACCTTTTCATTCTCCACTACTTTACGGATTTCTTCTGTTGTCTGTACAGCCATGGCCAAGCGATTTTCACTACCTGGTTTGACTAGCCACATTTCCCTCAAGGAAAATGAGAGAGACATCCAAGATACAGTGTCTTCCATAAATCATTCCCTCTTTTATCATCAAGTAACCCTAAATGCCGAGAATTCCCCAGTTTTTTCTGCCATGAAGAAATCCGGTATCCTGTCTGCATGTATCCCAAAATCTCATTTCTTTCCCGAATTTATCTGTTGGCTGGTTTCTTCAATGTATCCCGGTAAGTGCTTTATAATGAATTCGCAGGGGGATAATGTTCTACAAGTGTTGACGCAGTTGATTTTCCAAGCGTTTTGTTTCTCCGAAGGCGACTCATCACTTCAATGCTTAGAAGACTCATTGGCAAGTTATTTTGAAAACCTTTCAGGAGAAGAATTTAATCAGTGTATGTTTCATTTGAGACCAAATTCAAAAGATTTTCAACTAGAAGGTGAAGAATTCAATTTGGAGATTTTTGATGCTGAGAATAGACCAGTTCTGAGTTGTATTGCAGAAATTATGGGCAAAGATAATGACCTTATAGTTGACAAATCAGTATTAGGAATGTACGCAATGATGATGAAACCAGGGACAGTTCTGGATATTCCATATTTCTGGCAAGAGATTGTCAACTCTCAGTTGTTGTTTCTCTCAGGTTCATACTCATTCCCTCATTGATTGTTATTCTTATATATCAAAATGTTGGGGAATTTATATGGGTTTGAAAGTTAAATATAATGGATAGCAAATAGCAGGCATGATAGTTTATATTTTGGACTGACATAATTAGAAGAGAGGGAAATGAAGCAGGGTTGTTTGAGTTTTCCAGTCAGTATATGTCAATTGCTTATAGAATATTGAATGGGGTTTCTCCCCCTTGTTTTCTACCAAAATCCAGGGATTTTTTACAGTTGGGACCTAGTTGCAAGTTTGGGGATTGGTTTGTGTTTGAGGAATATTCTAAGATAAGATTGTATGGAACTAATATTGAGCCTTACAGGCTCCCAACTTTTGTGCCTATGAGGCTTTTTTCCCTTGAATTCATTAGACAGAGTCTCAATGTAGATCAGGTGCATTTTTTTCCCATGAAGAAAGGTCTCATGTATAAGTTTCCCATGAGTGTGGGACCTTTTATGGTAAATAAGAGACAAGCATTTGGTGAAGTGTCTAGGTTGTTGGAAGAGACACATCTGTTACTGGGTGAAAAATGGTCATATGATCCTCATGGAGTGATTTCCCAAAGGAGAGCTGAAAATGGATATTCTGCTTTTACTCACAAAAGTAGACCTAAGCAGGAAAAGTTGGCAAACCCAGGAGATGTAAATTCAACAAAAACAAGCATTCAAACACCTATTATAACTGAAAAGATAAATAAAAGAAGTAAGGATTATGTTGTTGAGTTAGATGATGAAGAGCCAAGAGAGGAGAAAAGAACTAAGTTGGCTGAAGATCATTCTTCAAATTCACCAGGTTTTACCTTCCATTTAAATGAAGAGAAAAATGATCCCTCTTCTCCTCGAGGTCATGAGCTTTACCAAGAAAAGGCACCCTCAGTCAAACAGGTTTTTACAGAGATTGAAGAGAAGAATCAAATAATAAAAGCTAATGTGGAGGCTCAAGCAGAGCATCACATAGCTACTAATCAGACTAGGTTGCTAACTGTGATGGATCTCGAGAAGGATCAGTTCAGAATGGATTTAACACATCCAAGAGGGATGTCTCTTGGATCCTCAAGCGGTTTCAATGCTGTAGATATAACTATGGATGTTAAGAAGATCCCATTGTTGGATAAGATGAATCTACATATGCAAACTGGACAATTAATTGTCAATGATCTAACTAAGACCAATGCCACGGCTGTTAAAGCTGAAAAATATGCTAGCAAAAGTTATCAAGCAATTCAAGTTAGAGAAGGCCAATTCAAGGGCCTTATCAGTTCAAAATGAGGAATTGAAAAATATTATCATAAAGGTTGGTGTAGATCCTAGTGACAAAGCTGCAGTACAAAATTTCATGGAGAATGCTGAAATAGAGATATCCACCCTGAGGAAAAAGCTGAAGTTACCTACTGCAGAGCATTCAATGGCTGTAGAAGTGGCAGAGGTGGAGAAAGAGAAAGAGGAACTCCATCAGCAATTGTTGCATAAAGATGAAGAATTGTCTAAAATAAAGCAGACGTCCATCTCTTTACAAAATCACATTGAAATTCATACTTGTACCTTTGTTTTTCCTATAGGTGATATAGATCCCCAAGCACAGATTTCTCAACTCAACACAAAAATGAAGATGGCAGAAAGAGATCACAAGCAAGCTCAAGAAGAATTAGAAACAACCACAAAGATCATACGGTCACTAGAAAATGAAGCTGATCAGAATAAACTAAATTTACAAAAGGCTGAAGCTGAGATTAAAGATCTCAAAGAGAAATTAAAAGGAAATATCTCACTTATAAAGGCTAAAGATATCATTTGGGGTGAAATTATCTCAGAAATGAAGTCCAATTGGAACTTCTTGAATATAGTTGCAAAGGAGAAAAGCCTTATCTCAAAATATGAAGAAGAGATCCTATCTGATAAGCAAACAACAATTAAGAGAGCCAATTGGGCTAGGAAGTTCATAAAATTTATTAATTCCAAGTCAGATGAGGAATTATAAGACATTGGAATAAAGGATAGATATTTTTATGTTGTGGAGGTTAATAAGATGATAATTAGGAATAATCTCCGGAAAGTTACAGAAAAGAGACTACTGGGAATCAAAGAGACAGTGAACAAGTTTGATATATCATTTGATAAATTGACAAGAATAGGTTTACCTTCATGTTGGATAGAGAAAGGAAACATTCTGTCATGGAAATTTTATGAGGATTCATTAATACTGGCAGAAAGCAAGATGGATAACAGGCATGAAAAGATGCATATTTTAAAAGGAGAAATAGTGTTTAATTTCTTGCAAAGGCATTTCAATTTGTTATGGATGGTGAATATTCTCTTCACAGAAATACCTACACACAGTCAGATTGTTGCATTCAAGTTGGAATATCATAGTTTCAAGAATTAATCAACAACCCAAAGTGAAATATGGAAAAAGTGCAGAACATTCTCAATGGACTCAGCAAAAGGAATCTCAGCATCTCAACAAAAAGTAGTCGTTGACTCAGCAACCGTATCAGAAGTGGTTGTTCTTATAGATTAGGAATTTTCAATTTCACGTTATGTTATTTTCTCGAAATCATGTAAATTGTAAGAGGAACTTTTTGAGGCATGTACCTCCGTAACTGTAAGTAGTTAAAGAAGTTGGAATTAGTTTCATTGCTGGAAACTGTTTTGTTATTTTGTATTTAAAGAAGATTCCAAGAAAGGAAAAGGTTCCAAGTTATGAACCTTGAATCCAAATTTTTGTACTCAAGAATGGAAAATTAATGAATGAGTATGCAAGCTTCTATCATTCTGTTTATGCTAAGAAGTTTTCCAGTTTACACAATGTTTTCTTATCTGTGAATAAAATAGAGTAATGAGTAGCAGGTCTCTTTATACATATGTATTTAAGAGTTAAACAAAACTTAATGTGTGCTCCTCTGTTTTAACTTTATCTTTACTTAATTCTTCAGGATTTTAAAATGATAGATTCTGTTCGAAACATCATATCAGATTGAAATCCTCTTCTCTTTTTCTTCCGTTCATTCAATTCAGCATAAGTGAAATATAGCATTGCAGAAAATGCATGAATTTGATATTTAAGGGTTACATAATGAATGTTTAAGGGTTTATAAGACAAAGACAGATATATATTCATTTGTGACATAATCAGATAATGTCTTAAGCACTGATTCCTTATCACAGATAAGGAATTGTCTCTTAAGGTACAACAATGTCCATCCCATTTTCTAAAAATCTACACCTTGGCTCAAAGGGTTGAATGTATCTCAACAATTATGAACTAGGATAGTTCTTAACCTCCTCCTTGATTAGATCAAGAGTCCTCTGCACTGTGATATGTTGCTGCTTCAAATCAGCATTTTGTTCTAACCCTTGGTTATGCATTGGCCCTGATGGCATTCCCTCATAAGTTTCAATAATATCTACTGAAACAATATGTGATAAAAGTTCATGCATACCTTGGATCGAATGATGTGTGAAAACCTCTTGCCAGAACACAAGATTTCCTTGAACCGGAATAATAGTGTCTCCAACTGCTGGTAAGAGTGATAGTTGCTCTTCTCTAAGTGTGCCAGCACTAGAATCTTCCTCCTCTTCCTCATGCATCTCCTGAACCATGCATGGGAATCTATGTGTCAAGAGCTCAAGACTATCTTGCAAAGTTACAAGTGTCTCTTCTCTGGATGCAAGTACTTCTGCAGCTGGTGGTGAATGTAGTGACCTTTTGTCCAGAGTGACAAGATTGAAATCCTCCTTTGTTTCCTTGGGAAATTTCACTTTGTGACACATCTCTGGTTTTCTCACATAAAATTTCTTCCTCAAATTGTGAAAGAAATTTGAATATTTAGTCACCTTTGCATGCTCCATGTAATAAAACCACCAATCATTGGTTTCACCTAAAAGATGAAGTGCTACAATTTGGAAAACCTATTTTTCTGCCATAGGATGTAGCCTGAAAAAATGCATCTAACTCTTTTCTCCAAGCGTTAATAGTGCTTGAGGAAGATCCATCATATGTAGGAAAATAGAATCTATTATGTCACTTCCTTCTATTGATTCTATAGAATCCTCTTTCCTCTTTTATTTGGAAGAATTCTTGGAGAGTTAGACTCTCTTTGAATGCTATATACTGTGATTTGTACTCTTCAAGATACAGACTGAGAGTGTCATTAGTCTCAATTTTTCTTCTTTCTTCGTTGCTATACCCTTCACCTTCTCCAAAGAAAGTGGGCATAGTATATCTATGAGGAAATCTATAATTCTCTGGTTTTCTTCTTTGCTGATAGGAAGTTCTTGGGCCTTCCTCATCAAATATTCTTCCTAGATCTTCTTTTTTCCTTTCCTTCTCCATTTGATTGACCTCCATGGAGAAATATTGCATGGATCTAAAGCGATGAGTGGCAAAATTATCCTCCTTCATGATAGATCTCATTTATCTGCTTCTTCTTTTGATGCAAAAGATGAAGTGTCCACAAGCTGAGCCAAAGATCATGCTCTAATACCACTATAATATCCAAAAAGGGAGAATGTAGTAATACTGAAACACAATATAAGAATTGCATAAAACTAAGCAAGAAATCTATATACACATCAGAATGCACAGAAGTAGCTGAGCCATTTTATTATATTGGAGGTGAAAAAGAAAGTACAAAAGTGCTCAAAATATGAGACACTCAAGCAAAAAGGGTGGCCTAGAATGACCCTGCAATGATTTCCCAAGAGGGACTGCATATCTGCTGAACTGCTGGAAGGTAAAATGTGTTGTCCCTGTTGCAACCGTTGGGACTACAACTGCCTAAAAGATAGAAATTCAGATCTAGGTATAATGGGAGCTCTGATTATGCTGAAATTGTAGATCTGGGCTCGATGACGGATTCCCAAGATAACCCAGAAGGGATTTATTAGATCTGTAAGTCTAAGAAAACCACCCTCTTAGAGCTTCACATATATGCTGCTGGGAATGTAGATCTGAAGCTAGATCTGATGATATGATGGCTGCAATGATGCACAATCATATCTATGCAAGAAGGGCTAACCCTTTCACTAGATCCTTGGGCTAAAAGCTCAAGATCTAGCTCTTCCAATATCCTCCACTGAAAATAGCTACTGGATGAACAACAGCTTCAAAACGTTGCACTGTCAGAGAGGGAGGCTCAATAGCCTACTACTGGATGTGTCAAATCAGCTCATGAATGATGGAAACACTAGATCCAATGTGAGGATATGATCCCTCACAGGATTTTGAGCTGCAATACTGGAAACTTCCTTCCTCCAATAGATCTACAAATCTGGACTGTGCAATCCTTGAAGGGATCGCTAATATATGGAGGTAAAACCCAATGGCCTGGATGCCAGATGTAGATCTGCTGCTCCTGAAAGGCTAGATGTGAAGAACAAAGTGGTAGGGTGAATCCTCCACTGGTTTCCTAGTTGAATGCTAGAAACAACCTCCTGAAATTGGCACCAATGCCTGATAAGGAATGAAGAACAATCCTCTTTCAAGAGCTACTCAAAGAAAGAGGTGGGATTCCTGCACGGGAACACCCTATGCTAAACAACACTGCAAAATATACTAAACAACCCAAGTCTGCATAGAAATGTCGTAAGAAAAATCTAGATCTAAACAGATCAAGAAATGAATAATCCAAATCATGCCTTCCATTGTGCCTTCATCTTCATTAATGCATGAGCCTTCCATAGCTTAGGCCCACTCCAAACTTACACTGTACATGTGTACATAGTCTCCATGTTTGAATGTGTTGTGGCCTCATGTCCTCCATCAAGTTCACATGGGGTGATCACCGTCTCCATCATATGTGCATTAAATGTACCACTTCCTCCACTATATTATCATAAGTGCTTCATGATATTCTTTGAATGTACTATGATCTCAGTTGACCTTATCAAATATCCTCATGATTTTATATTTAATATCCATGATCTTATTTGACTGTTTCATCCTCCATAATCTATCTCATAAATGAGACATGATCTCCATTAATGGAGGTGCTCCACTACTCCATGATTCTAGATCTAGATCTAGAATATCCACATACACACATTAAAAGTGGATTTTATTCATCTTTGAGGTTTGTGGGTCCCTCCACCCTTTTATTTACTTAATTTATTAAGAAAATCAAGAAATCTAATATTCCAAATATGATATGAAAATTTGGGAATATTACAGACTCTATGTTCTATTGGTACCTTTTCTTCCACTTTTGTAATAAATGTATTTAAAACATGCATGTTTGAAAGAGTTGGATATCCTCTTACCTCGGTACCAATCCAGTTGACTCCTCGAATGCTAGTGCATCTTCTAGTGTTGGTTTCATATCATCCTTGTGGCCAATCATCACATGCTACTTATGAACCTAACTCGAAACTCTGAACACTTCTCCAACTTACCGTTCCTCTCACTGTCGGATTGATGTAATCTTCTCTCTTTCCTGTCATCATCTGGTAGAGTTGATCTAGAATTTGGATGTGCTCTCTACTGTGAACAGTTTCTGTGTATCAGGGTCCTTGATATGGGTCAAGTGGCTGTGTTAAGTCCCTATATTAATAGTGTAGTCCCTTATTATGTTAGTGTAGCCCCACTTATTATTATTGTTGTACCCCTGTAACCCACATATTGTTATTATTGTTCCCTTACATTATTATTGTTAGGTCGCCTAGGATTACATTGTGGCCCCATGGACTCCTATATATAGAAGGAGGTTTTTTTCATTTGCATCATCCAAGAATTGTTCATTTATGTAATTTATTGGAGGTTTCCCCCTCGAAGTGGCTTATTTCTAAGGCGTTGATATCTCTTTTCTTCTATTTTTGGAGCTGGTTACACAACATTTGGTATCAGAGCTTTGGGATTCTAGGGTTTCGCTGCTCCAAACAGGTCATCGTGGAATTTTTGCTATAACTGTTTTTCCACGAAGTTTCAGAAGCTGAAATTTTTAGGGTGCCAAGCCAAAATCTTGAGGAATCTTTTCTAAAAATTTCAGAGCTTGGTTCGAAATATTTTCAGAGATATGATATGTGGAAGTTAGGTATTTTTTCAGGCTCTTAAACAGGTAATCGTGGAATTTGTGCTATAATTTTTTTTCTACGAAGGTTCAGTATCTAAAATTCATATGGTACGAAGCTGAAATCCTGAGGAAATTCTTCTAAAAATTTCAGAGCTTGGTTCGCAATATTTTTGGGGATATGATCTGTGGAAGGTAGTTCTTTTTCAGGCTCCTGAATTTCATCTCAAAGAGGTGATCGTGGAAAAAGTTCAATAACTCTCTCTCTGAGCATCGGATTGGAGTGCCATAAAAAGTGGTCACAAGTACATAGACTGTAGTTTCTTTTCTATCAATTTCAGAGAAAAAGGACAAAAAAGTGACACGTGGCAAGTCGTACAAGTTCGCTCTACTGAACCAGTCCATAATTAGGTCATTGTGGGAGATTGGACACAACTTTGTCTCTGAGAATCCAATTCAGGTCAGGCCTGTGGAATTTAAAAGAGAATTCAGAGGGATATTTCATTACTGAATTTCATATATCGAAGAGTTGCAATCACAGAGATAATCCAATTCCAATATCGAGCTCCTCAAAAGCAAGTAAAAGGTGTGTATTGTTTTTCCCGAATTGCATAAATCTTGTTTGAAAAATCAGTTTGAAGTGATTCCAAGGGCCTATTGAGCATATGTTTCGGTATTTAATTCTAAGATTTCCTCCTAAAAGAATTCAGCACATGCGCCCTCAGAAATCTACTAGTGCAGTGGAAGAACACGTGTGGATATCAAATTATAATTAGGTGTAGAATTTACAAGTCTTCGAAGAGCAACCGAAGATGACATAGATGGTTTAAAGAAGAAATGGAGGCTAATTTGGATGGTTTGAAGGATAAAATAATAGCTAATATGGATGATAAATTAGTGGAAGATGACATCGAGCATCAACAACAAGTTCTCCAACTCTCAAAGGATAACCTAACTTTGGTGCAGAATCTAATGAAACAACGGGAATATCAACATCACATCGAAAGAAGTTCTGAAGCAGTCACAAAAACAAGAACTCGAATAGTACGATCAATTTTAGAGTATCTCAGCAAGTGGAAGAACTTTCCTGTAAAAGATTCCACATGGGAGGATGAGAATTTTATACAGAAGCATCAAGAAATAATCAAGCGTTGAGGACAACACTTGTTTGAAGGAGAGGGGCATGTTAAGTCCCTATATTAATATTGTAGTCCCTTATTATGTTAGTCTTTACTTATTGTTATTGTTGTACCTGTAACCCCCATATTGTTATTATTGTTCCCTTACATTATTATTGTTAGGTCGGCTAGGATTACATTGTGGCCCCACTAGGATTATATTGTGGCCCCATGGACTCCTATATATAGAAAGAGGTTTTTTTCATTTGTATCATCCAAGAATTGTTCATTTATGTAATGTATTGGATTTTTCCCCCTCAAAGTGGCTTATTTCTAAGGCGTTGATATCTCTTTTCTTCTATTTTTGGAGTTGGTTACACAACAGGCTGAATTACCCTGACTTCCCCATCTTTGAATATCATTAATTCATTTTTTAAATCGATCATTGCATAATTCTCGAAGGCCCAATCTAACACTAGCAAAGCAAGATAGGGATCCTTGTCCCCCATGATGTCTATTACTGATGTAGGAGCATCGAGACTTAGCCAAAAATGTGATGTTTTGTTCACATGTTGTGGCTAATCCAAAGAAATAAAGATTAGTAGTAGTATTTTATTTTATTTTATTTTATTATTATTGTTATTTATTTATGAGAATAGTTATTTTGTTTTGTATTTTTAATCAATTAGGTATAAAATTAGGAATTGGTTTCTTTCCCTGCATGGATATAGAGCCAACATAGGGATAAGCACTTAAAAATAGGGAGGTATTGATTTGTTGAGAAAATTCCAGAAGAAACCTATTTTAAGCGGAACAATTTCATATTTCAAGTATAAATAATGAGGAAATAGGGAGGAAAATAGCAGAGAGAAGATTGTCAGTTTGTAGATTGCAAATGCAAAGGGAAATTAATGAAATATTTAGTCCCTACATTAGTAATGCAGTTTGTGGTTGACATTGCATGATTTTTATTGAGTCTACATATATATGTGTGTGTGTGTGTGTGTTGTATATTTAAGTGTGTGATCGCAGGATCGAGGGTGTTCAAGCAAGAAAAAAAAAATAGATCAACGATTTATGATTGGTGTGTGAGTGTGAGTTCATGGAGTCTGCATGGAAGCCTTGATGCATTATGAGAAGGCCGTATCAAGTGGTGAATATTAGGTATATGGTTTCAGCATAGGCACCATGAGCAACGTGATTAATGGGCTATAAAATACATACGAAATGCGAAATTACATTCCACGTGATATTGTAGGTAATTGTAACAGGTAAGCACCGCGTGTAGCACTGGGTTAGCATCATATTGTTTTATCATAGGTATAATATCATAGTCTGCAACATCAGTGATTCAACATCCCTACATGAACTGATCTATGTAACATATATTACATGCAGTATAAATACGATTACTTGAGTCTTCTTAAAATGGCCTGCATCATTTGTTTGATAGCAGTGGAGATTGATATGAACCGTGGCTTGAGGATTTCGTGGTTACATTTGTTTAATAGTGGCATTGGTTTTTATGAACCATGGGTTCAATCATAAAGGTTGTGTTGAATTTTTTTGAATGGATTCCAAATGCAAAACTTTCGATTTTGTTATTCTTATATGTATAACAATGGTCCTTTAAGGATTCCATCGATTATTGTGAAATGAATTTTGCATAAAGCTACAATATTAATCATCATTATATGTATTAATTAGAGTGGAAATTGGAATTACACATTAAGTGGTGAGGAATGAATCAATTCCACTATGTTCAAGAGTAAATAAGGGTCCTAGTAAAATTGAACATTTTTCTATACTAAATTGTAAAGTGGAAATTGCTTTTCTACATCAATTTTTTGGTATCAGAGTCATTGAGTTGTTCTTGAGCATTGCAGAGAATGCAACCCAGAAGAGGAGTTGGATTAGGCTGAGCTGGAATAGGTTGAGGGAGACCTATAGAAAATGTAGTTTTTCTAGAAGAAATCCGACACTTGCATACAAGGATGGCCATAATGGAAACTACTCAGAGGAGGACAACAGATGGTGGAATTGCTAGTGCCGATGAAGAAGAGACCACCGAAGAAGAAATAGAGGAAGAAAGTGAGGAAACTAAAGTTATGAAGATGCTATCAAAGGCCAGTAGTAGACCAAAAGTAGAAGTAACTTTATACAATGGTAATCTTAGTGTGGAGGTATTAATGGACTGGATTAGTTCATTAGACAAATATTCGACTATGAAGAAGTTGATGACAAGAAGAAAGTGAAGTTTGCAGCCACGAGATTGAAAGTTCATGCAGCCCTGTGGCAGGATGAATTGTAGTTGTCCAAAGAACAAAAAGGAAAATCCAAAATCAAGCAATGGGATAAGATGGTGAGTAAATTGAAAGGTAGGTTCATGTCGAAAGATTACCAATTAAATATTTTTAGACAATTGCAAAACTTAAAGCAAAAAGGGATGACTATCAAAGAATATACTGAAGAATTTTAAAAGCTGGGTATTAGAGTGGGTCATATTGAAGATGACATAGAAAATGTAGCTAGATATGTAAATGGGTTGAGATATGAAATACAGGATGAGATCAGCTTATTAAATCTGAAGACGATTGAAGATGCCTATCAAGTAGATTTGAGGGCAGAAGAAAAGATGTTGTGCAAAAAAAATCAGAGAAATAGAGGCAAGAGTCCGGCAAAAGGAAGGGGAACATTTATATCCAGATTTCAACACTCCCAGAATGAGACAGGGAGTTTGAGTAATAGATCACCACAAAGAGGATATTTTGGTCGCAGAAGGTTTGTGCCTAGAGGTAGAGGTTGAGGAAGAGATATTCGGTGCTTTGCATGTGGTGAGTGGGGACATGTGAAATGGGGTTGTCCTCACAATAGACCAACAACCTAGCGAATTGTGAACATTGCTGAAACAAAGGAAGAAATTCCTTTGAATGTAACCAAAGAGGAACCACCTGAAGCTGAAGAATCCTTGCTATTGAAAAGGATATTGCTTAAACTAGCTAAAGAAGTTAGAGAACTAGCTCAGAGAAAGAATCCGTTTGGAACTTTATGTAAGTCAAAGGGTAAGTGTTGAAAATTTCTAATTGATAGCAGTAGTACTAATAACCTTGTTTCTATAGAGATGGTGGACAAATTGAAGTTGGAGAAAATAGTACACCCCACTCCTTATAAAGTACGTGGCTCCAAAAAGGCCATCAAATTATTGTAACTGAACAATGTAAAGTCGAAATCTAGGTTGGTACTTATAAGGATGCTATTTTATGTGATGTAATGCTGATGGATTTATGTCACATATTGCTAGGAAGGCCCTGGAAGTTTGATCAGAAAGCCATACATGATGGCAGAAGAAACACTTATACTCTTGAGAAATATGGGAACAAGCATACATTGCTGCCATTGAAAGATGAAGCTGACAAGGAAGCACCTGGAAACAGTGTTATGTTGATGAGTGGAAAAACCTTATTGCAAGAAGTCGAGAAGGGCGAGGAGATGCATTTTGATATTGTTGGGAGACCCAAGGTAATTTTAATTTCTAAAAATTTAGAAGATTTACCTTAAGAAATTTGAAATCTGTTGAATTATTTTGCTGATATTGTTGTGGATGAGTTGCCAAATGAGTTACCGCCCATCAGGAGTATTAGTCACCACATTTATCTAATCCATGGTGCCAGTTTTCCGAATAAAGAAGCATACAGTTTAATGCCGCAAGGAAATGCCGAAGTTGGAAGACAAGTGCAAGAGTTGATGGATAAAGTATTAATCAGAGAAAGCCTCAGTCCATGTGTTGTACCAACAGTACTCAGTCCAAAGAGAGGAGGTGAATGGCACATGTGCACAGACTCTAAAGCCGTAAATAAAATCACCATCAGGTATCATTTTCCTTTACCACGAATGGATGATTTAATGGATTTTTTGAGTGGGTCGAACTATTTTTCTAAGATAGATTTGAAGAGTGGGTATCATTATATAAGGATTCGAGAAGGGGATGAGTGGAAAACCGCATTTAAAACAAACAGTGGGTTGTATGAATGGTTAGTAATGCCTTTTTGACTTACTAATGCACCTAGTACCTTCATGAGGTTAATGAATGAAGTTTTGAAAGAATATGCAGGTAAATTTGTAATTGTTTATCTTGATGATATTCTCATTCTCAGTCAAAGTAAAAAGGAGCATCTAGAACACCTTAAATTAGTTCTAAAGACTTTGCAAAAAGAAAAACTGCTAATAAATTTGAAGAAGTGCAGCTTTATTAAGGAAGAACTAATTTATTTGGGGATTGTAATTTCTAAGGAAGGGTTGAAAATGGATCCGGAAAAAATCCAAGCAATTGTGAATTGGCCAACTCCTAGAAGCATATTTGAGGTAAGAAGCTTCCAAGGTCTTGCAAGTGTCTACCGAAAATTTATTCAAAGTTTTAGTCAGATATGTGCACCCATTATTGAAAAAATCAGAGAAACTAATCAACCATTCAAATGGACAAAATCATCACATCGAAATTTTAAATTGCTAAAGAAAAAAATCACTGAAAAACCAGTCTTGGCTTTACCAAATTTTGAGAAAGTTTTCTAGGTTTAAACTGATGCTAGTGGAATTGCGATTGGAGCAGTTTTTAGCCAAGATCAAAAACCAATAGCATACTTCAGTGAAAAACTAAATGAAGCAAAGAAGAAATATTCATATTATGACAAGGAATTTTATGTTGTTGTACAAACCTTAAAAAAATGGAGAAATTATTTGTTGCCAAAAGAGTTTGTGTTATATTCTGATAATCATGCATTACAGTTTATAAACAACCAACCAAAGTTAAATCAGAAACATGCCAAATGGGTAGAATATTTGCAGAGTTTCACTTTTGTAATCAAACATACAAGTGGTAAATTAAACAAATTTTTTGATGCTTTGAGTAGGGTGAACTTAATTATGCAGGAGTTACAAGTTGGTGTTGTAGGGTTCGAGGAGATGGTTGACATGTATAAAGATGATGTCGAGTTTAAAGAAATTTATGCAGTTATATAAATCTAGCAGTCCATAACAAAAGCTAGTGGTTGGATTATCTTATCCAAGGGATATTACTATTCAAAAGTAATGATTTATGTATTCCTAAATGTTCTATGAGGGAAAACATAATCAAGGAGAAGAATAGTGGAGGTCTATCCGAACATCTTAGACAGGAAAAAACCTTTACTCAGGTAAATACTTTTTATTAATGGCTGAAGATGCAAACTGATGTTAAACGGTTTGTGGAAAAATGCAGGATTTGTCAGCATGCTAAGGGGAAAAGTCAGAATACAGGATTGTATCAACCATTACCAATAATCGACTAACCGTGGGATGCAGTTAGTATGGATTTTGTTTTGGGGTTGCCAAAAAATCAAAGGGGAAATGATTCCATTTATGTTGTTGTGGATAGATTTTCTAAAATGGCTCATTTTATTGCATGTAAGAAAACAAGTGATGCAACACATATTGCTAATCTGTTTTTTTCAGAAGTTGTAAGATTACATGGATTACCTGTAAGCATTGTGTCTGACAGGGATACCAAGTTTGTGGGACATTTCTAGAGAACTATGTGGAAGAAACTAGGTACCAACCTTAGTTTCAGTTCAGCATATCATCCTCAAACGGATGGACAGACCCAGGTCATAAATAGTCTGGGAAACATATTGAGAAGCTTGGTATATAAAAGTCCTAAACAATGGGATTTAGCCCTTGCTCAGGCTGAGTTTGCTTACAATGACACTCCAAATCGAAGTACTGGCATGAGTCCATTCCAAATTGTTTTTGGAATGCATCCAAGAGGTGTGTATGAACTCAGAGATCTAGGAAAACAGGAGGTAAGGAGCGCAAAGGCTGAAGAATTTGCAGAACAGATGCAGGAACTACAGGAAGATGTCAAAAGCAAATTGTAGGAAAGTAGTAGCAAATACAAGCAAAGAGCAGATATGAGGAGGCATGAAAAGGAATTCCAAGTGGGTGATTTGGTTATGGTATATTTAAGAAAAGAAAGATTTCCTATTAAAACTTATAACAAATTAAAATTGAAGAAGATAGGACCATGTGAAATTGTAAGGAAATTTTCTTCAAATGCATATGAAGTTAAATTGCCAATAGGAATTGGAATATCGCCAATCTTCAATATTGCAGATTTGTACCTATACCAAGAACCAGGAGAAGAACCACAAGGGGACGCCACAACAGAAGAAAACCCAACGGTAAATTGTGAAGAGCAGATGCCCAAAGCAAGGAAGAGGGAAATCGAAGCCATTTTGGAGAAGAGAGTGTCAAAGAAAACCAGGAGCCAAACCTATTATCAGTGTTTAGTCAAGTGGAAAGGACAACCAAGGGAAGACGCCAGTTGGATGATTGCAGCAGAGCTACAGAAGTTGGGAATCGATTCCGAAGCATTACAAGATCAGTTTTCTTCCCCGGGAGTCTGATCCAGGAGCATTGGGGACTTAGCCAACAATGTGATGTTTTGTTCACATGTTGTGGCTAATCCAAAGAAATAAACATTAGTAGTAGTATTTTATTTTATTTTATTATTATTGTTATTTATTATGAGAATAGTTAGTTTGTTTTGTATTTTTAATCAATTAGGAATAAAATTAGGAATTGGTTTATTTCCCTGCGTGGATATAGAGCCAACATAGGGATAAGCACTTAAAAATAGGGATGTATTGATTTGTTGAGAAAATTCGAGAAGAAACCTATTCTAAGAGGAACAATTTCATATTTCAAGTATAAATAATGGGGAAATACGGAGGAAAACAACAGAGAGAAGATTTCCAATGTGTAGATTGCAAACTACAAAGGGAAATTAATGAAATATTCTACCGCATTAGTAATACAATTTGTGGTTGAAATTGTATGATTTTTACTGAGTGTATATATATATATATATATATATATATATTATATATATATATAAGTGTGTGACTGCAGGGATCGAGGGTATGTGTTCAAGCAAGAATAAAAAAAAATTAGATCAATTATTTATGACTGTGTGCAAGGTGAGTTCATGCAATCATGTGGGAAACCCTTTATTGCATTATGAGAAGGCTACAAGTGAAGGGTGGATATCAGACATATGGTTTCAGCATAGGCGCCACGAGCAATGTGGTTAATGGGCTGTAAAATACATACGGCATGAGACATTACATTCCATGTGATATCATAGGTAATCGTAACAGGTAAGCACTATGTGTAGCACAAGGGTGAGGAGCATATTGTTTTATCACAGGTATGATATCATAGTCTGCGGCATCAATGAATCAACATCCCTGCGTGAACTGAGATATGTAACATATATTACATGCAGTATAAATATGATGACTTGAGTCTTATTAAATTGGCCGGCATCATTTGTTTGATAGCGGTGGAGATTTATATGAACCGTGGCTTGAGGATTCTGTGGTTACATTTGTTTAATAGTGGCATTGGTTTGTATGAACCGTGGGTTCAATCATAAAGGCTGTGTTAATTTTTTTTGAATGGATTCCAAATGCAAAACTTTCGATTTTGTTATTCTTATATGTATAACAATGGTCCTTTAAGGATTCCATCGATTATTGTGAAATGAAGTTTGCATAAAGCTGCAATATTCATTATCATTATATGTATTAATTAGAGTGGAAATTGGAATTTCACATTAAGTGGTGAGGAATGAATCAATTCCACCATGTTGAAGAGTAAATCTAAGTCTTAGTAAAATTGAACATTTTGCTATACTAAATTTTAAAGTGGAAATTGCTTTTCTACTTCAATTACTTCAAAGTCTGTATATTTTTTTACTCCCGCGACATCAACTTCGACTTCTTCCAGCCTTCCTATGGGTACAATACAATATTTATTTTCCATTCTGAGTTGTATTGGGGAGTATGTCAACTTTGGTTTCCCCAGTACTTCCCACATTTTTTGAGGTAGAATGTTGATGTCTGATACGAGATCAAGCATTGAATCTTTGATTTGAAATCCCATGACCCAGGTATTCACACAGAACTCCTTTCCAGTTCTTCTCTTGTTTCTTTTTATCCTTTTTATGTACTTTTCTGTTGGATTCCTTGAGTCTCCAAGTTCTGCATTTTCTTTCACCACCAACTCTAGATTTTTCTTTAGCTATTCCAGCATCGGTGCGTCAGTTACAATTTTTAGGAACAGTCGGAACCATTCCTAGATCAATGTACTTATATGGCTTTCCTTCTATTTTTCACTAGTTGGTTGTGGAAGTTTGATACTTTTACGTCTCCCTATCTGGGAAAATGTTCCAACTAACTCCTTAAAATATTTCTTCTATCTATCTGGGTTGAAATATTTCTTTGGAGATGCAAGTTTTATCAGCTTTACTGGGTCCACATCCCTTACATCCTCCCCTATTTTCTTTCCTCCCCGTATTACTATAGATACACTTTGCATGGGCAAAGCTTCTAATATTCTTGGTTCTACATTAACCAGAATAGCTCCCCTTTGTCTGGCCCTTTTCTCCCATCTCTTAATCAAATATGGGCAGTCTTCAGTTGCATGTGTGTTAACTTTGCATTGAGAGTACCATGGTCTCCTGGGTAGCTGACATTCCCTTGCTACGTGCCCTTCCTTATTACAATTATAGCACCTAACTGGTCCCCTTTCTTTGTTTCTGCCACCTCTCATTCCTCCTCCTCACCCCCTTGGAGTTTCATTCACCCTATAGGATAGTTTGTCCTTTCATTCTGCCAGTGCATCGAGGGCTCTGCATTTCTCTGTATTATGCATTTTAGAAGTGAAAAATTCATAGTATATATTTTTCGGAACATTAGAATATTTCTGCAAAATTGGACATAGTCGTGGAGGATGACCAATACCTTTGCATATTTCATAGTAGTCAGTTTTTGTCTGATTCTACTGAGTGGGGAACCTAGGAACATGGGGTTGTGGTTGGTATAGTCCTTGGGTATTTATCTACACAACTCCCCCAACTGGTGGAGCCCCCTGTGTTCCGGTTGCCAAAGTTCCCGCATTTGGTCCTTACAACCTCAGACATTTTGTGGCAACGTGTCCTTCCATCAAGCAATGGGTGCACCACACGTTGGGCCTTGCAGTTCATATTGGTTGAGTGTATTTCAACTTCTCCATTGAACTAGCTATTTGATGTTGTATCCATAGTATGGAAGGATCTTGTACTGCTGCTCCTCCTCTGAACTCCTACGGGTACCTCGCCATAGCTTCTATTTTCATAACTTTCTCAAGGGCATCTTGAAGGGTATCAATCTTCTGTTGTGTCAGTGGGGTCCTTGTCAACGGGAGGAGTGATTTAATGAACCAATCTCGTTGGTGATTTGGATCGATTGGGTAACTTAGCTTCCAAATCACATCTTTAAATATTCTCATCAGGTCCCATGCCATTTCTCCCTCCCACTGTTTGATTTCCCACAATTCAGACAATCCTTACATATTTTTCTAAGGCAATCTAAATTCTTGGACAAATTATTTCTTTAAATCATCTATTGCTAGATTTGGGTGAGCTTCTCACCATTTCATGAACTAGTGTAGAGCTCTTTCTCTCAAAGTGGTCTAGAACTCAATCAAATTGATTGCATCTGGTGTCTACCGAGCTCTCCAAATTTCTTCGTAGACATACCAGTGTTTCTCCACATCATTGTTACCTTTCCCAGATAATTTTGGGTATCGAGTGAACGATCCCGACATCTTTCTTTGTGTGGGTGGTACTAAAACAAAACCTCTACTTCCCGACTAAGATATTGTACTACCAGCACTGTGGCTAGTAGCTATCTATATTGTACACTTAATACTACTCAAATTTCTAAACTCCCATAACTTTTCAAAAAATTTATCAGGTGGATAATAGAGTACCAAGGGAAGGTCTGGACTAGTGCTACTTGAACCTTGGGGAATATGATTACCTTGCATTATGGGTGTCGGCCTCTCTTGGAATAGTTGCTCCATCACAACATGCAGCTCCACATCGAACATCTCCTCGGGGTGTGTGTCCTCCTCATTGGAATTTTCTATATTTTCTCTTCGGGCTGGGATCCTATACACTTGTCTAACTTCCTTAATGGTCCCTCCCATTCCTTGGGATCCCATTTGACCTTCTCTTTCCTCTATCATCTACGACACCTTCTCCTTTTCTTGTCGATTACTCTCCTGCTTTTCAAACTCCTTCATCGCCCTTTCCCACCACTTCTCAGTAATCTGCACCCTCCGATGTGCTCATTGCTCTCTCAGTATATTGGAGGTTCTGGCATCCATATCCCTATTCCCTCTTCTTACTTACTCATAGCATCTTTCCCTCAATTCCTTCCCCCAATAATGGAGGTTTAAATCTCCATCTCAGGGCTTTGGAATGACATCAAAGCCTCATCCACCATTAAATATTTGACCCACAATGAGATTTCCTTCAACAATTATCCCCACAATATAGATCTAAATGTATCTTTAGCTTTTATAAAATATTGGTAGCACTCAATTGCAAATTCCACATTGTATCCTTCCAAGGTAGATCGTACCCAAAACTCTACTGCTTGGGCTAGATCGATATCTAACCGATGAAGTGCTACTAGACTCGTGTGCGTCCACCTGTGATAGACTCTATGCGATCCTCCTGGGAGTGACTTGATTTGAAGTCTTTGCAACCAATTATAAAGCTCTTTGAAAAAAATTCCCCAAAAAATTTCGTACAAGTCACTATCAGATTTAGAAAACAGGACCTGATCTTTGATAGTCTTTTCCCTCTGTTGTTGAAGCTCCGTTTGTTGCGCTATGAACTAATCTAAGTGATTATACCACCAGCTTTGTAGTTCTTTCTCGAAGATCCACGATACCATGATCGAACTTATAAATGAATTTTCAAGTCCCGGAAACGGAACCATTTGTTGGTGAAAAAGGAGGTCTCTTGGAAAGACCCAGGTTTAGGTTTGAGGCCAACAAGGTTTCCGCAGTTGTCTAGCACAACACTGACATTTTCACCCTATTCCAGGGAGTAGCTCATCTCACCTGAGGTGTGTCATGACCATAGTAATATCAGAAGCTAGATCAAGTAGAAGACAAATGCAAACATAGATAACATCTATGGAAACTTGGAAGAAACAAGCATATCTCAACTCTACGAAGAAACTATCACTCATCACCACATGTTCAGAATGTTGAATTAAAATTTAATTTAACCATATATTCATCATAAGCAACCAACCATCAATCCACTCATGAAATTACACACAAAAATAACTCGATTTCATTATCAATAACATAACATCATACATATACTCCGCAGAGTCTATTAGAGTTTAGTCCAGTACAACAGATTTCTCACAGAGCTCTCCTAAGGCTCTACTTCTGTTATTGGCCTCTTTCCAAACTAACTAAATAGCCTTTTCTCCACTGACTAACTGCCTATTTTTTTCTCCTCGAGTGCGACTGTCAGTCCTTCCTTTTTTCTTTCTCCACTGCTTTCCACTTCTTCTTTATTACTAGGAGTTCTACTAATTGTTCTTGTCTCCCATTTATGCCATCTGAAATGTTCTCTGCTAATTTCACGCCACTTATCTTCCGGCTTTCCGCAACCGTGACAACTCCATGTCTACCTTGATTGCATTCCAGCACCTGTCCTCGAACTCTCCGCAACTCAAAATTGTTCTATCCCAAAAAAAAGGCCCCAACAATAAATAAGCCACTTCGAGGAGGAAACCTCCTTTAAATTACATAAATGAACATCCTTGGATGATACAAATGACAAAACCTCCTTTCTATATATAGGAGTCCATGGGGTCACAATATAATCATAACCAAACTAACAATAATAATGTAAGGGAAAAATAATAACAATATGGGGGTTATAGGGGTACAACAATAACAATAAGGGGGCTACACTAACAAAAACAAGGGGATACACTAGTATTATAGGGACCTAAAAAAGGAGCTTTCATAAATAACGCCCCAGACCGATTGTTTACCCGATTTATTTAACACCCATTTGGCTATTGTGAAAGCCCAAGTGGAGTTTTCTTGAATTGAACGAGATACAATAGATGGGTATTTTACTAGTCCATGAAGTTCGCAGGGGTTTATGGTCTCGATGGTGTATTAATTGGGGGAAGAGATATGGGCTTGAAGTCTCTGGATGAATGAATTCATTTGTTGTTAAATATCATGTATAAGATATGGGGAGAAGGAATTGAAGCATTCCGTACAGAACAGTTTGGGCAGCGATGGATGTTTTGGCATTAATATAAAATGTAGGTGAAGGTGGAGATGGGATTATATAGCTCATACATGCATGTTACCACTTACCTTTAGCTTTTTCCTAAGACAGTTTCTAATTTTTTGGGCTTTGGGGATGTTCTTACATGGCTTACATTCTCTCCTTTTGAGAAATATTCCATGATCCCTTTTGGTTGTTGAAAGGATAATGAAGGATCATGGTTTATAAAATTTTATCATGGAATAAATCCATTATCATTGCATCCTATTGAGGAGGTAAATGATCCTTTACATGTATGCTTAAGCTCCCCTTAATTGAATTTTCATGATAGGGAGATGACTCTGGATATTTATGAATAATATCTCTAATGAATTCATAATATAAAATGGCTAATTTATTATCTTATCAATCTCAATAGAAAGGAATTTTGAATGACAGAAACTCAACCTAGCCTGTTGCTAATCCTATGTTTACATGTGCATCGAGTTCTGATAGTAGTTACCCGAGCAATTTTGTGGTTGATCCTTTTTTCTATATTCAGGTTTGTCTTCTTCATTTCAATAGAGCCATCATAGTTTCTTGTTTTGGGTAATGGCGTATGAATCCTGCAAGGTGTTCATAGTTACATTTTTTGGAGAATTCAGTTTTTAAAATTATTTGAAATGGATGGTGCCTTTGATCTCTTGGGAACAAATTTTTCTCATTTTTTAGAACTAAAATTTTGCATTCTTGCTATCAGCCTATTTTTTTTCTATCCATAATATTCAATACAAGGTATTTATTATTAATTTTATCTTTTTTAGTAAGGAAATAGGATTTTCATTTCAAATTGATCCCCTATAAAGGTGCTTTCAGGTACAAACTATAAAATATGGATTTTTATTTATCCCTACTAACTTCCAAAATATTTTCAACCTAAAAGCTAGATACCGTAGTATGTTGACTGTCAATCCCTAGTAAATCATATTTCTCATGGTTTGATCCATGGGTCAACACCATTCATACAAACTTCCCTATAATGATTCATTATTAACAAAAAAATTAAACTAAAAGATAAATACAGAGACAAAAAATTTCACATTCTTTTGATAGTGCTTATCTAGTACCTACAGGTATTCCTGATTACTAAATTCCTGATTTTTAATGAGTAGCTGAGTAGACTCTACAATTTCTTCTAGGTGGGACAATGAGAGGAATCACTGAGCTTGGTTTGCAAGATGTGCACCATATTTGTTAGATATTTTGAAATTCATATCCATTATACCCCCTTGAATATGATGGATCTATAAGCCATCTACCCTTGGTCCACCGAAATTATTTGCAGCCTCCTACATATGTTCAAATTATGGTTCTTCACACTTGCTTTTAGCTATGAAATATTCCTATTTGAGGTATGAGCATCAAATTTTATCATCTTTCCAAGAATTTTTGACTTCAATTCCAGAATTTTGAGGACCACAAAGGTATCTCACAGTTCAACTTCATACCATCATCGATTACATGATTGCATTCTTCAACTACCTCTCCATAGCCTCTAATAAATTACCTACACTTATGAAATCTACACAAATATGTTTTATTCCTTTAAGTAATCCAACATTATGGTAGGTTGGTTTTGCTACCTACCATTGTGAATGTGTTGAGAGGAATTTTTCATCATTCTCTTGGAGCTCATACTTAGACAGAAGAATTAGGGTAGATCAAAGTTCTCCATGAGGTGACATCTATTTCTTATCAAATTTCTCCATGAGGTGACACCTATTTATTAGAGGCATTAGTAATAAATTATGGATCGTGATAATACATAGGGTGGTATGAAATATTTTCCTTGCAATGCCCCTCGTTTCTTTTATCTCAAATGACATTCACTCGATTTGGTATAATTGAATTTTAATAATTACCACTAGCTTCATCCTCTCCTAAAGTTTGAGGAGTGAGGGAGGATGGACGGGGTTTCTAATTCATGGCTTAAGATGAAATGGAGAGGATGACCAATTGGATCTCCCACCAATTCCTCTTGAATGATTTTTATCAGCTCTAATAATTTTAAGATTCTCCCTCTCAATGGATGTGAGGATGAAAGTATTTTCCATGTCCCTTTAAGATGATTCTTATGACTTGTTTGTGACATTTCTTGTCATAATTTTGAGCACATGTGAGGATCAGAGTATTTTCCATGTCCCTTGAAGATGATTCCTATGACTGGTTTGTGACATTTTTTGTCATATATTTGATCAACACATGTTATGACATGAATAATTTTTTCTATAGAAGTTCAGAGATAATATATATGGGAAGTACATCATGGCCTCTCTAACCACTATCAAGAAGCATGAAAACAAAACAATGGAGGAATTCAACAAGATATTTAATCAAATAGTCTAAAAACTTGATGGAGACCTTATCCCCTTTGAGAATTCATTGATTTTGTGATATTTTGATCCATATGAATGTGACTTGGGTTCTAGCCTAATATAGAAATATCTTATAAATATTGTTGTTTCAAAGGAAGATACTATGAAGGTGTAAGAAAACATGTTTAGAATTGGTAGGTATATCAATTCCCATTCTTATAGAAGAAAGGTTCAACCAAATAAGAATGTGGCCAACACTTCTACTTTAGAGAATGAGATGAAATTATTTTTTGAGGCCATGAAGAGGATAGAGGTAAATTTTACCAAGAATATAAGTCCCTCCAATAACAAAATTAGGCTTTGTAAAACAAGCATATCGTTTTGGAAAGACACACTAAATAAAATAGGTTCACATCAACAGTAGGAGGAGGAGATGGTTGGGATGGATTAGAATTACATATTTTCCAATCCCATAGAAAAACAATGTGGTTGATTAGTATATGCAACACTAGTGAAATCTTTGAAACGTGGCACACAACTAAGACATATGTTTGGTGGCTAAGGAAGCTCTTCAAATATAGGCCTAGATAGTTTGAACGATGGATCAATGAATGATATATATGTTTCTACATGGAATTCTTGGTGAACCATGTCATAGAGGAGCAACTTAATTATAAGACACTTGATCTTGATGTCAATCCTAGAGCTATAAAATCTACACCCACATGGGAGAAAATTAATAGGAATTTATGTGATAGGGAGTTGATTACCTTGCAATAAGAGATAAAAAATCCAAGCTCTAAAGTAGCCGAATATAGAAAATCCTAGTAAAAAACCACCTTCCCAAACGAAACTCAACATCATTCATGTGAAAAAGGTACTTCTCAAGATACAAATAAGCCAACTAAAATCCTTAAAAGACAAATCTCAAGTATGGTTCGTAATGAGACATTAGAAATTTATATAGAACTGAGGACATAATTAGCTAACTATCATATTTTCCCCCTTCATTCAGATAATAAAAGTGGGATTTATGAAAGATTAGGTGAGGAGGGTTTGTGGTTTAAAAGATTCCATTAATGATCCCTCCAAAGATAAATCAACACTATTGCAGACGATGCATAAGGGATGATCAAATGGTGCTAATTCCATTTTATAAATGCCTCTAAAAGTAAATTATTTAATATTACACAAATAATTGATTCCCTTGAAGATTACACATTAATTAGTTTTTAACACAATCAGGCCTCGTAGGAATATTTGTGCCATTAAAAAGAGAGAAATCAAGGTATATGGGTTAATAAAAGATTTAATTGTTATGCTACACATGTATCCAGACATATCTACCCTAATTAATGAACTAGTGAATAATTTATCAAAATCATGGGACATTTTGTTGTCCAAGAAATTTTTAATAGGATAAGAAGGACCTTTGATAATGGACATATCATATCTCATCATCCCTACCATTGAAGGCACTCTAGGTCATATTGCATAGGGAAAAGTTCAAAACATATTGTGTTGATAACCTAATGAGCCCATAAATGACCATGTGGGTTCTTTCAATGATGATGTCCTTAATGATTAGTTGATATTTTCTCTTTTGTAGGTGTGTGTGGAAGGAAATATTTCTCATAAGTCTATCTTTATAAACAAGGACAAAAAATTAGAGGATGGATTTGAGAGGATGTTCCTTGGTGATGACTAGAATTGTTTTCCATTTTTTTCTAAAGATGATCAACTACATGAATTTATTCAAAATGAAGGATCCATGTGGGATATTAAATGTGTTTACTTTGAAAGAGAACCTATTTATGAGACTAAATATGAGCATGAACCTAGTAGGGGCATTCAAGTAAAACGTTTTGAGGGGTGCGAGTAAAGAATAACTAGGCTTCCCTTATTGGATTCTAATATAATGAGTGGCATAAATGTTTGGATATAATACTTTTTTTTCCATGAATAATGGGGATTTCTTCAATTGTACTCATGTTCTAGGTATGAGAGTCTTTGTAGACTCCATATCCTGCATGAATATTGAAGTATATCCCATAAATATCCAATAGTTGGAGACACCATAGAAGAATACTTATTATATTGTTTTTGGACCCTTATTCCTCTATTTAAGTTTTGGTTCTAAATTTAATTTTACTCCTAAGAAGCCTCATTGAATGGTTACAATAGCTGAGTGATTTTAGTATATAGGGTTGATGTGTTCCAAGTTCTCAAAATTTTCTTTATATATATATAAATAAGTCCTTTTGTAATTAACTTAGCTGGTCAGTCGCCTTGAATTTCATATGCATTCTACTCATTGTATGTTTCTTGTGCATAGTTTTATTGATACATTGTTGGCTAGTTGATTGCGTGTTTTGAGACGTGAGAATTTTAATTCTTCAAAGTAGATTCTATTGGAGTGGCATAGTTCCACCACTAATTCTCTCTTTGAGTTAGACGTGTGCAGCTCACAATTTTACTAAGATTATATAGTTCACATACACTCTTGCATAGGAATACATGTCCCCAAGTATGGGCCACAATGTTACCCCGCAAGTGCTACCTACATGAAGAGGGTGTATGATGTTGAATTGTAGATTATTATTGCTCAAAATTGACCTTCATTCATATAGATATGGATACTTTTTTTTTTTCCTTAAACCACTCTTTTTGGATGAACCATGAAGCACCAAAAGGATTCATCAAACTTAGATTGTTGTAGTAATGAAATTATCATGATAATTTGCTGCAAATTTATTTAATTGAATGTTTTTTGACCTTGAGTGATTGATTACAATGGTGTTTAACAAGGTAGGACTTACCACACTTCATAGTCACTCCAATTTTTTTTTTTTTTCATACCATCTAGGACAAGGTTTACTCTTTGAAAAGTGTCCTATATGATGGCCATGTTATGCTACTATGTGACACGCTTAGGAGTTGTCCCATATGCCTCTCATACAATAACATTTTCCAACCACTTCTTATGCCTTCGAACCATTTACGAAAAATGATTTTCCCTGTTTCATGCTTAACTTCCCAAGAATCATCTTTAAATGGCATATGCAAACATGAAATCATTGGAAATCCTAAATGAATTAATTTCCCATGTTTTTCTATAAATAATACAAATGGGTAAATAAGTGAAGAGTAGATACTAAATAAAAAATCTTGAGTCAACCTCATTATATTTCTCTCTCAGAGTCTTTGGTTTGTCTAAATAAGATCTGAAAGAAAGGGAAATTTTCAATAAACTGAACTAGTTACTAGGATTATTTCCAATGTAGTGAAGTCTGGATAATACTAGGCACCCTCTATAGGCTACTTGTTGAGCCCCTTGACATCACTAATTGGAAATATGAGACTGATCCATGGACCTTTCTGGACCAGTCTCATACTTTTGGGTATGAATTATATGATCCCAATATATTAGATATGGGAAGTGTTTATAACCTAGTAAATAGATATTAGATATTAATATTCCATGTTAGGACAGTAGATTGGCAGCAGGTTGACTTGGCCCTAAGGGCTAGTAGAAGGCCAAGGGTTTGATAACTGGAAGGTCTGCACAGTCACCATAGAAGTTTTGAGGTCTTGTTGACTAGGTTTGACCAACACTATAATTTTGGTCTGGGTTGACCAAGTTTGTCTTCAAAATTATCTGATTGAACTTTTGTCGAACTAAATAATTTATCCTATAAAATATTGTTGGTTTTCTCCCAAGTTTAGGTTTCCCAGGGAAAATATTGGTGTCTACTGTGCATGGCTATTCTATTGTGATCTTTTCTATTTCCATTGTGTTTACATTTGAATATTTTGTGTGTATTTATTTAATGATGTTCTAGGGTGTGCTAAAGTAATATCATATATCATTGGAAGTTATTATTGGTTACAAAAAATTGTGCCTATCTAATTAGCATTTGAAAAATCAACAATTGATTATGTATTTTTTTTTTCTAAAATGTATTTCACTCGGTGATGTGTTTATATATTCACCCTAACATGGTGTATAGATGAACATAATTTCCATATTTTGTCTATAATGGTTTGGAATCATGGTTTTAAATATTAAAAATGATTATTTTCATTAAAAATAATTATTTCATGTTTTTTTTAAAGAATGATTCATTGAGATCTGACGGTTCACTTTTTCTAGTTACATTTTAAAAACCGGTTTGATAGGTGGACTGGTTCGGTTACTATTTCCAATTTTTAAAACTATGAGTACTACTTCTACACCCCATAGGAATCCATATAATTCATTCATACGTAGGGATAGGGAATTCCTAGTCACTGCGATGGTTTTGATAACATGTTAAAAAATTAGACAACCTAGGCATATATTCTAGGACTTGCACCCAACTGAAGGGTTACTCTGCCACTGAACCACATGCACATCCATTGAATGTGACATCTAAGTTTAGTAGGTAGGATGTTAAAGAGCACATGTTTTCTCAGTAGCCCACGACTTTTGGCGCGCAAGGAAGTTTGGGTGCAATGTTTGAAAAATTATAAGTCATTCAGAAATACAAAGGTGGACGAATCACTCCCCTCCTTGCCTTTTTTGTCACACTAAACTAAAAACTCTGGAAAATATTGAATTCAATGATTATCATGTTGTTTTTCTTGTTATTTTTTGGATGAAAATATTATGATATATAATGAATAATATAAAAGAAAAATAACTAAACTATACACTCATTGAATACTGTGCTTAATATGTTTTGGAAAACAATGTGTAAAATCATGTAAAAATGTCAAATTTAAATATTTAAAATTTTTATCTTATATATTTTTTAATTATTTCAAATCTATAATTTCAATAATTTAGATTAAATATATTTTAAGATGAAATAGGCTAGCTGAATCCATTTGTATATAGTTATCCATTGATCCAATTAGGTAAATGAGTTAAAAAATTTCTTTATTTGAGGAAGTTAAGCTATATTTTCAATTTGATTGTGCTATTTTTATATTGACTAGTAGAATTTCATTGTAAAATTAATCAATTAATGAAATTAGATTGCAGTTTTTCATGAAGTGGTGGAAGTATTTTGAGAAGTATAATTGTTTTTTTATTAATTGGTGTTGTATTCCCCCTTGAAAAAATATAATATTTGGATTATGAAATTTAAAAATATTGAATCAAATATACATTGTGATTATCACAATTTGATAATCAATAATCCTATCTACCTGTCTTTACATTTTTTGGAGAAATTGCTAGTTTTTATTTATAGGACAACACCCTACATTTTCTGAGAAATTGCTAGTTTTTATTTAATGGACAACATCCCTCAGTTACAGCTGACTCCAATGCAAGTTGTTGAAGCATTCCATGTGGCCGGTAGTCACACTACTAGAATATTCTCTTAACATTTTGAATTTTTTTGATATTAGCAAGAGGAATTTTGAATTTTGGTGATATTAGTGGGAGGAGGAGGCAACAGCAAAATAAGCACAAATTAGAGTGAAAATTCTAGAATATTTTTGCATCGGACAAAGCATGCTCCAAGATTCGAACAACCCACCTCTTGACTATGATGTGTACTCCCGCTAGTTAAACCATGGAAAGCTGGTGATCTAAGAATACGGGAAAGAAAAGCCACACAGAAGAAGAGAAAACCCCCTGCACAAGATCTTTGCAACGGTTATGGATAAGAGAAAATTCATCGGTTATTAGTGTGGCGCCTGGGTTTCGAGATTGTAGACACAACTAGCATAGTTTCTAGGTACTTGTTTTGAATCATCAATTGGATTGAAAAAACGTTTTTTTGCAGTGGGTTTTGTTTGTTGCTTTTTACTTCTGTTGAATCGGGTGAGGGTTTTGTTTATCGCTAAATGGAAGGCCAAATTAAAATATCCGTTTTGAATTGAGATTTCACTGTAGGGTATTAAATTTGACTTGGGAATTCATTGCAGGTTATGAAATTGGATTACTTATGTGCTTGCGTTATAATTATTAATAATTTTCTGATTGGGTATATTATGTATGCCATAGTGTAAGTATGATACTTTCTGCCGAGGCAAGGGTTATATAATATGGAAGAGAATTTAAGAGAATCCGGGGAGAAGGAACTTGTATATAGAAATTTTGGATCATAAGCCTTCAATTCATCAAATGCATAGTCATTTTATTGCCCCAATGATAAAATTTTGGTGGTTAATAAAACCATTGAGATAATCCTTACTGTTGGGGATCATTTTTATGTATATCAGCATGGGGTTAGGGTTGGGATTGATATGGAAGTTCGGCATGAAGCATCGAGGATTCCCATGAAATCCAATTTTCAGGGTAGATTTGTATTGGTGGTCCAAGTGTTGGGAGAATTCGACAATATGACCCCTTATTATACCAATATGATGAGAATTTTGGTGGTGGTGGAATGGGGGTCCGATGGTGGAGAAAATCACTATAGAATCAGAATCCATGAAGAAAAATGAACTCACGCAGGAGTCAGATTCAAAAAGAAAAGAAAAATTATGAATATACTGCCCTCTCAGCCAAGTCCAGGAGTAAGAAATTTGGCTACCAATGGGCAAAAAACAATGTAGAAGAGTAAAGAAAAAGATGAAGGAGTGGCCATTCAAACATTCAAAAAAATCTCGTTGGGTCCAAGCCCAAGAGTAGGCCACTCTTACACCAACGCTCATCAACTAAAGAAATTACAGGTAACATTGGATATAGAAATGGAAGTGATCATACTCTAATATTGGAAAAGCTTCTAGGAGGCCTAAGTCAATTCTTCAATTAATAATTTGAAGTCGTCACAAAGCCAAAAGTAGAAGGTGGAGCAGGACTTGCAAGGGTTGGATCAGAAGATTAGGTGAAATATAGATAAGAGTCAATTTTTTGGAGGATCCAACTTTTATGGCACCACAACTCCGCCCATGTTCAGGATCATGACTGCCAGATATTAACAAATATCCAGCTTCTAAATTTGGAAAGTAGGGTCCAAGGATGGGTCGGGGTCTCATGGGGTTCAACTGGCCAAATTTCAACAACATTGAGATCAACTGATGGGAAAGGTGAAGCCTATGTGAAGCTTTGGTGGTATAATTCTTCCCAGACCTTAATGATATGTGGGTGGAGAGAGGCGGATCATTACTATGAATAAAGGTATTACTTATGCGGAGCTTGTGTAGAAGATGAAATACGCTTACGACCAAGCTCTGAATCTCAAGTAGCGATTACCTAACAAGGATCTTGATGCCCTAGTTTCTGGTGTTTTTATATGCTACTAAGTTATATGCCTATTTTTGTAACACAACATTAAGCATTTAGAAAGTGAATATGGAAAAATGTAATAAATCATTGCCTCAAAGATGATCCAGAGAAGTAGTTGACATGTCTGATATTATGATACTTCAAAGCGTGATGATAATTTACATTCTAAACTTCAAACAAATGATATTGATTTTTTGTTTATTGATGATTGTAATTGCCAGGGAGAAGCTAAACTCTATGAACCTTCCTCTTTATATGGATCCCATTGTAGTAGTACTTCTTCTTCCTACAACATTGTCGATGGAACCTGATGTGCTTGGGATAACTACCACACTTGAAAGGGGGGATTCAGAAATCATATATTGTCTTCTTTTCATTGTTTCCCTAACATATTTTGGCCATTTGACCAATTTTTTGGTCACTAAGCACACTAGTCCTTTAACTTTCAAGGTATGTTGCCTCATTTCGTCTAACCTTGTTCTTTTCTTATGCTTTAAAGTTAGAAATGATGTGGTCCCTTTTTTGATGCTCTACATGGAAACGTAAGTGATTATATATGATGGCATTAACAATCATTTTCCTATTTATAGGTTTTATTTATATGTGGCTTTAGATTTATACTATGCGATCTTTGTTACAATGGAATCATGCAATTTTTAATAAATATAATTTTTAAACTATCAAAATATCCCATATAATCTCTTCCTTGACCTGAGAAAATAGGTTTTCCTTCTAATAACACCAAGAGTCTATCAAACATATGAAAAGCATACTACTTGGCTTTAGAGGTATTTTAGTCGAACATATGAAAAAACCTGCTACTTGGCTGATGTATTGTCATAACTAGCTTGCTAGACAATTGTTCAAATTTGAGTACTACCATAGTTGTTATAGTCAATTTTGATGAACAATAGCAATATTATATTATACTTTTATGACCTCATTTCCTCTTCATCAACTGAAGCATGATAGTCTACTTGTTCCCTATAAGAATGAGAGTCTACTCGTGCCCTGTAAGATTGAGGATGAAGATTTAAGAATAGGTTGTCGAGATACTCTTCCCCATTGCAACGACCGTCATAATCATACATAGAAGGGCCACTGAATCTACAATGTAATATCTGATTGTTGACTTGTATATTGATGTTTTCCTCACTCGAAGGATCACAAGGATAAATGTTTGACAAATAAGAGCCAATGTAACAAAAGTGGTGAACTGTAATGTGGATATTTGTGTGGGGTCAACTACGACTGAGGATTACTACATGCATTTAAAAACATTGTCAAAGCTTAAGAGGTAAACTATATTGTGGATATCTGTATGGGCTCAGCTACTACTAGGAATGACTACATGCATGGAAAATCTTTATCAAAGTTTAAATTATTTTACCTAGAAGAGTAATTATACATTGTAAAGGGTTTTCCATCTGCATGAATGGATAAATATATGTGCTTACCATGAATCTATTGAGGGTTTTATTTCACATAAAAAAAATTGGAAAAGGTATGAAAATTTTATGAATGTCAAAACTTTGTCAAATCTTAAGAAGTCAACTGTATTGTGGATATATGTATGGGGCCAACTACTACTAAGAATGACTACATGCATGGAAAAACTTTATTAAAGTTTAAATTATTTTACCTAGCAGAGTAATTATAAATTCTAAATTGTTTTCCATCTACATGAATGGATAAATATATGTGCTTACCATGAATCTGTTGAGGGTTTGATTTCACATAAAAAAATCTTGGAAAAGGGCTCAAAATGGCCTGATTTTTTTCCCTGAATTACGTTGGATCTAAATTGGTAACGACTGAACTATCCACATACATTATGTTTCCAAATTTGTAACCAAATTTTTTTTTATTGAATGCACTTAACCATGGATACTGCTAATATTGTTAAAATTTTCATGATACCTTGTTGCTTGTGAAATTTTTTTAGATGTGATACTGCTTTTTTTTTTGTTTTCTTTTTCTCCCCATTTTTTGACACTATTCTAATATAGTTGGAAGGAATACAATCCTCGCCCACTGTTGTGAATATTTAAACTAATAAATCACTTTGAAAGGGAGGAAAAGCTCCGTCGAAGACATCATTTTCAAGTACTATATTGAATATAATTTAGTTTGTGTGCAAGTTGATTTTCTCACTTGTATTTTAGTTATGAAATTATTGAATCTAATAGTCTCATATTTGAATGCTACATGGAATGATAAATATATGAGGAGTGAAATTGCTTCTCATTGTTCCATTGAACTGAAATATATTTCTGTTATACAAACAAGACTTCATCATCATAGAAGAAGGGACCATGGTATCGAAGGGATTTCAAGAATGCATCTTGGTTGGCTTAAGCGACATGTAGACACATCAAAGGTTGACATTGGAGGCCTTGTAAGTGCAGGGGAAGCATCTCAAGCCCACGAAATTAAAAGGAATTCACTTAATATCCCAGACTTTGAGATTATGAATAATGTTGCACCTACAATGCGATCATTCTATGTGACTCTTGTGAAGGTTTTGGTAGTCCCCAATCAATGACACGATGCTACAAGATCACTTAGTGCAACAACTAAGGGTGTGGTTGTTACTCTTGTAAAATATTTTCATGAAAGTCTTGATGTGGATGAGAACTATAGCTCAGGTGCTCATCTAATTTTGAGTCATCACTTTCTTCAAAGTGTCACTACCCTGGGAAAGTTATGGATGAAATAACAATAGTTATATATGAAAATCGTAAATGAATGTGCAATACAAAAATGGTTAATTGTTTCTATGCTCATGTTATAATTAAAAAACTTTTGACTACTTTTGAAGAAAAAAGTCATTTACCATGGACAATACCATTTATGTCACAACAAGGAATGGAAACATGAAATGAAAAAGTTATTGAAAATGACAAGATAGAGCATGCACCTTGGTTTTTAGAGGCATTACGAAGCTATTCCAGGCTTTTGGAGTACCTTGTGAATTCTTCTTTGTTGTTAACTGTGCCCTCTACATCATAGCTAGTACAACCATTTTTTGGAGGCTCATTTGTTGGAGGCTCGTTTTTTGGAGGCTTTGTCACTGTTCCATGGGATCCAATGGTTTGTTTCGACACTCTACAAGCTTAATTTCTCAATGTTTTTCTACTTATATGGAGAAATCCAATGTTTCTTCGTTGTAGTCTATTTTTGATTACCTTTGTTATTTCCCTTATTACCCATGTGTACACTGCCATAAGTGATGTTAAAGGAAACAATAATGGTATCTATAGAAGCACATGTCAACATTTTAGAGTTCATCCACTTGATGGGGTTGTCATTCCTATGATGGTTAACAGGGGATTTCCAAGGTCCAGGGTAGTGGTAGCATTGAGGCGTCTCGAAAAAAATAGTGTTGAACTGACTATGGAGTGGATATTTAGTCATCTTGAGGAGCCAGTGCAATAAGATGATGAAATTTCCCAAGATATTGCCTTGTCACTGGGTAATTTTGAGGTTACCAAAGACAATGCCAATGAAAAAGGAAGAGTTGTTTCTTATGAAAAGAAACTTCTAGAAAATCCTCCCGTTGTGGATATCTTAACTACATGTATGAATCTCTTGCAAAGTAAATATCACTAGTAAAAAATGATGAAATTAATGACTTGGTGACTAAAAATGTTAGTCACCACAATTATTTCAAGTGAATTACTACTAAATTTGAGCAATTTTAAGTGACCAAACTAAAAATGACTAACTTAAATGACTAATTTAGTCTTGGAATAAAATATACGACTAGATAATAAGTGACTAAAATAAAAGCGACTAACTTAAATGAATAATTTAGTCTAGGTATAAAATATATGACCAAATAATAAGTGACTAAACTAAAAGCGACTAACTTAAATGACTAATTTAGTCTAGGATTAAATTAAATGACTAGATAATAAGTGACAAAATTAATAATGATTAATGTAAATGACTATTATAGTCCAAGAATAAAAATATGGCCAAATAACAAGTAAACAAGTATATGAATTAGTCATTTATGTCAATAATTTTTAATTCTATCACTCCATAAATGAAAAATTGCAATTTTGGTACCGGAGTGTTACATTTCACTATAGGTGTCTTTGAATCCATTTGCACTATTAAAATTTAGAGACAAAGGGGTCTCTAATTTACAGTGTTAAAATTATGAATACCCTTTTGTCTCTAAAGTTTAACACTGTATATGGATTCATCTACAATTAACATAATTGCATGTATCATCTATTAACTTTACACTAATACCTTCATTATAATTTTAGTAAAGGTAATATTTAGATAGTCAAATTAATATTAATATTTATATTTAATATTCGGGGATAAAGTTTAATTTTTAAACTTCATTGATTTATGTTAAAATTGTGAGTTGTTTTAAATCCAAGGTTAAATCTTCATATTTACATTTAAAAAATAGATAAATATAACATTTCTTATGTTAAACATGTGAATTCATTTAAATCTAGTATTAAATTGTCATATTTACATTTGATAAATACTTCTTTTTTTTGACAAAATCAGTCGCTAATTGTATTTCAAAAAAAGAGAGGGAGAAGAGGCTCCATGATTACAAGAAGAGTTGTTTGTAATGCTGTAATGAGAGTAGCTGAAACTGAGTGTTACAAGCCTTTTGGTTTTAGTATTCGGGAGATACAAAAATGCTGAGAAGTTGTAGATGCAGATGAACTGGAAAAGAAGAAATGCGTATTTAAAAGACATGATAAAAAAAGAGGAGAGCTAATCTATGTTTATGTGACTGATTTTCCTTGCTATAGAATACTCTGGATTCTCATCATTCCCCGCATTTCTTATGTTGTTGGAGCTGGTGCTTGGAACAATACATTTTTCAGTCATGTATTTCGGGATTTAGACCGACTCTTCAGCATGGGCACACTTTTTCGAAACGTCTTCAAATTGAGCCTAGAGAGATGAGACCCTTGAGAGGAATAAGTTAACATCCATTTGAAGTCTATCCTCCAGGGCTTTAACATTATTCTTCAGCTTAGCATCAATGGTCTTCTGATGAGCACGAATTTGTTCGAGTTCTGCCTGCAAATCCACACAATGGAAGTAGTTTTCACTTTTGGCCATTCTATTCTGAGAGAACCAAATGAGTGAGGCTGAGACAGAAGTTGCAAGCTGTAACCAAAGACTGGAACAAGAATTGGGAGGATGAAGGCACAAAAAAGGGAGGGCGCTGGAAAAACTCGACAAAGGGGCAGGGAGGAGGTGGAGAGGGGAGGGAGGGTGTGGAAGAGCGCACAAAAAACCATCGAGTAGCCGGAGAGCTTGGAGGGGCATTGAGAGAATCAACAAGGGAATGGGACAGGCATGAAGTGAAATGCAGAAGGGAGGAGAATTTATAGAATCGAGAAGGGGGGGAGGGATCAAGCTAGGGGAGGCCCAAGGTGGGAGAATCACGGGGATCGAGAGATAAGGGTTGCTAAGGGCACAAACGAAGTCAGAGAATGCAGAGGGGAATATCACAAAATATTTAGGAGAGGCGATGGTCATGATTAAGGGGGAGGAACAAGGAACGAGACATCATTGCAATGCAGGAGGCCTGGAGATCGAGCGCATGCGTTGTTCGCCAGGAGATCTGCTTCACTGTTGAGCGATCTAAGAATGTGATAGAATGTGATACCTTTCAAATCATTCATAAGGATATGGCATCTGCTCAATATTTTTTCCAGGGCGAAATTTGATGTGGGCCGATTGCGTATTATGGACTGAATGACAATAGCAGAGCCGCCCAGAATGATGGCGTTGTCAAGTCTGAGATTTTTTAATTGAATTAAACCTTGGTAGAGGGCTAGAGCTTCAGCTTTGGTATTGGATAAAAATCCAAGGCTCCATTCATATGTTAAGATCAAGTTCCTAGTTGTACTTCTGATGCTTCCCCTTGCTCCAACGATGCCAGGGTTTGATTTCGAGGCCTCGTCAAAAAAAAGGGTAGGTTTGCCTCTGTCTTTAATCCAATCTTTGAAGGTGCTTTCCTTGAGTTGAATTTTCCATGGAGAGGAAAAATGAGGACTGGAGGAGGGTGTATTTATGTTACTTCTGAATAATAGATCGCGGAGAAAGATTCTTTCATCCACACTCAGATCAGTGATATCAACTCTGTGATTGCTTTTTGCAGCAAAGATGTGTAGGAATAAACTCCAAGTTTTGTTGTAGAGTTTTCTATGAGATGGCTCTTTGTCTCGGAAGATTTTATTGTTCCGAGAGAGCCATATTTTCCATAGAGTAGCGTGCGGAAGGGTGTTCCAGACCCTGCTTGAGAGTTTGTTCTTTTTGTTTTTCCAAGGCAAACTGTTTTTCCATTGGAGAAGGAGCTCTGCAACGGTGCTCCCATGATTCATATCAGGCTTGAAGTACGTAGTGAGGTCAGTCCAACAGTGAGTGGCAAAGGGGCACTAGAGAAATAGGTGAGGTATAGTCTCTTCTACTTTTTGACATTTGGGACAGATAGAAGGACCTGTGACTCCCCTTTTCTTGAGATTTTCAGCTGTGAGGATTTGTCCTTTCAGTAAGGTCCAAATGAAGAATTTAATATTTGGAATGGCTTCAGAATGCCAGACAGTTTTCCAGATTGGCCAAATTGGATTTGGAAACTGCTCTTTACAAAGGAACTGATAGGCAGACTTGATGGTGAAGGCTTTTCCTATAAGATCCTAGCGGAATCCATCCAAGGTATATTCCTTGGTAGGAGCTAGACCATGCAAATGAAATTGAAAATTTATGAGTTCTTCTTTGAGAGGGAGGGGAATAATAGGAAATTTCCATCCGATCCACAACTGATTCCAAGTGTCCCATTTAGAAATCTGATTCAGGAATTTGAGACCCATGCTATCCAAGTGTCGAAGGATGTTTTGAGTGCCCGGTATTTCTATGATGGGGGTACCTCCCATAAATCGATCCTGGCCAATATTGATTGACTTGCCTCCTTTTGGAACTTTGGAGAGGTTTTTTGCAAGAAGAGGGATGGCTTTTTTGCAAGAGGACCAGATTTTGGTGCACGATCTATCGGGGATTTCTTGCTGAGGAAGTTACTATCTAGGAGAGTTTAAATATTTTACTTCAAGCACCTGTTTCCACCAAGTTTTGTCCCCATTGATTAGTCTCCAAACTGTCTTACCCCCAATGGCTTGATTCATGATTTTGGGCGAGCAAACACCAATGCCTCCGTACTCCTGATCTTGGATAACTTGATTCCATTTGACTAAATTGTATTTTTTTTTGTCTTGTTTTCCCCCTTGCCATAGGAAATGTCTAATGATAGCCTCCATTTTTAGATGAATGCTAACCAAGGCTTGCAGAGGAGTAAATTGATAAAGAGGGAGGGAGGATAACCCAGATTTAAGGAGGGTGAGCCGACCTGCATGATTCAGCCAAGAGGAGCCCCATTGATTCACTTTCCTCTTCATTTTGTCAATAGTCACTTTCCAGATCTCAGCCTTCAAGAAATTGACATTGACAGACATGCCCAAGTAACTAAAATGATCCCAATTTAGCTTGTAGGGGACCCAAAAAATGGTAGCAATGTTGTGTAAAGTTTTTCTAGAGACATTCTAGCCATAGACACAACTTTTCTTGAAATTGATCAGCCTCTAAAAAAGAGCATAAATCTGTCCAGAACATTTTTGAACTGTTGACAAGGCATCATCAAGGAATTGAAAGATCACAGCCAAGGGACATACAAGACATTTATCCCTGTGATGAGGCCAAGCTGCCTCAAATGATCAAGAGCTCTGCTGAAGGAATCATCCATAAGGATGAACAAATATGGGGAGAGGGGGTAGCCTTGATGGAGCCCTCTTGAGGATTGGAAAAAGGGAGCTGGTCTTCCGTTGACAAGAGGGGATATCCAAGCCCCGGAGATGCAGGATTTGATTAGGTCAAGAAAACTATGATTGAACCCCAATTTTTTCAAGACAGCTAAAAGGAAAGAGTGCCTTACCCTGTCAAAGGCATTGGTGAGATCAAGCTTAAGGATGAAGCCATTTTCATTACGGGATATGCTGGAGTGAATGACTTCCTGGACGAGGAGTATAGAGTCGGATATTTGCCTTTGAGATATGAAACCACCTTGATTCTCCGCGATGGGGTTATTTATGTGTGGCTTGAGGTGAGTGCCCAAGATTTTAGTGATGATTTTATATGAAGTGTTGCAGAGAGAGATTGGTCTGAATCTAGAGAAGGAGGATGGTCGATTTTCTTTAGGTATGAGGGCAAGGAAGGGTGGAGTTTGTATATCCCCCAATTTTCTTTTTCCGCTGAGCCCAGTGAATCATTTTCATGAGATATTTTTTGATGAGGCTCCAAAAGGCTCTATAAAAAGATATTGGGAACACATCAGGCCCCGGGGCTTTATCCTGGTGCATGGTACATATTACACTTTCCACCTCTTCTTCATTTATGACTTAATTGATAGAGTTGTTTATCTCATCAGAGAAGAGGGTCAGGAGGTATTGGAGCAGATCCGAATAATCCTCTGCCAAACTGTTCTCTGTGAGGAGCTCTTTAAAGTGGAAGGAGGTTTCCTGCATGATTGCTTCAGGATCAGTTTGAGTGATAAATGTTTCATCAATGATGGAGGAGATATTGTTTTTGGCTTTATGCACAGTGTGTTGCTTGTGGAAGAAGGTGATGTTCTTATCTCTTGCTTGGAGCCATAAGTCCCTTGATTTGAGGCGCCATTTCTCCTCCTCTTTCCTGTTTATGTTATGCAACTGCCAGTAGAGGTCCTTTTCCCGAGTTAAAATGTCTTGATTGGTGCCTTGGGAGTCGATAATGTGATGGACATTCTTCAGTTTTTCTTTGACTTCTGCTTTGATCTTGTCTGGTTCTTGATAGTGGATTTTTGCCCATTCTTTTAGAGCTTGTTTAGTCCTTTTTAATTTTGACTCCCATATGTGAATAGGCGATCCTTCAATGTGAATGATCCACACATTTTGAACAATCTGATTGGCCTCTTGGATATCGTTCCACAATGGGCTATAGTGGAAAGGAAGAGGCCCATGAGGACACTGCGCAGCCAGAGATAGCATGATGGGATAATGGTCCGAAGCGGAGAAGGAAAGAACATTAGCCGAGGCTAAGGAAAATTGAGAAAGGAGCGAGACTATAATTAGGATCCTATCCAGCCTTTCCATGATATTATCTTTTTCGATTCTCCTATTGGTCCATGTGTATCCGCGGTTTTTTGGGGTGATGTCCTCCAATTGTTGTTCTTGGATAATGTCTTCCAGCAGCCTTGTAAAAGGGTCATCCCCAAAGGAACCACCTCTTTTCTCTTTGGCATGAAGAATGAGGTTTAGGTCGCCTCCCATTATGATATTATTATTTTCTTCATTCTGCATATCGTCCCTTAGAGAATTCCAGCATGCCTCTTTTTCTATATAGTGATTAGGGCTATAAAGATTGCACACAGTGATTCTCTGTTGCGTTGTGGTGTTCTCGAGCTTAGTTTTGAGCCAATTTTGAGTTGTTACAGTGTCTTTAAGCTGCCACACATTGCTTACCCATAGAGTGGCAAGCCCCCCAGAGGCGCCTCTAGATTCTAATAGAGCACCCTTGTATTGTTTCTCTCTGTAAATTATTGTCCTCATATCAACTTCTCCCCGCTTGGTTTCTTAAAGAATAATAAATTATGGATGTTCTTGGTTTATGAGATCCCTGAGAGCTTTAGCTTTGGAGGGGTGCCCTAAACCCCTGCTATTCCATGATAGGACTTTCATCATTGTATGAGTTCAATTTGAGGAGGTTCTCTTCCTCCTTGGACCTTTTGCATATTGTCCCTGTTGTTCTGACCCAGTATGTAGTTCTCTATTGGATTCTGGGTTTGTAATGCAATGTCTTTCTGAGAATTTTTATTCCATTGTTGTTTCGTTGTTTTCCTGTCGGGACCCTGCTTTTTGTGAGTTTCCAAAGAGGCTCCATGTTCCTTGGTCGAGTTTCTGGTGATCCTGGTGGAGGCCGAGCCAAGGGAAGGGGAGGTGACGTCATGTGAGGGGGTAGAGGAGGGGGAAGGTTGGAGAGAGGGGGATCATCGTCAGGGGGAGAAATGATTGAGAAGGGGTTGGATTGCAGGTTTGGGGAGGGGGTTGCAGAGGTAGAGGGAATACTGGATAGATATTTTCTAGAGGAGGGAGGAGGGTGAAGAATGAGCTGAGACGTGTCTCGAGGATTAGGTGGCAAGGCAAGATTAGATTTCTTCTTTTTTTTTATAGTCTCCCAAGGCTGATCTGATTCCTGACTATCAATATCAATATTTTTTGTACAACAATTAGCAAAATGTCCATACTCATGACATACCTTACACTTGAAAGGGATCTGCTTGTAGTCAATCTGCTGGATGTGAGTCCAATCGTCCACTTTGAGTTTGATGGCTTCCGAAAGGCCTCTGCCCAGATTAACTTCGACACAAATTCTGGCGGATGTGAGCATGTTCTCCTTTAGTTCGCTCCTGTCAATGAAAGTGCCGATCGCATTCCCAATAGCCCTGACGGAGTCATCCCTCCAGCAATGCAGGGGAAGGTGGGGAAGTCGCACCTAGACAGGAACAATGTTTATCATGTCGAGTTAAGGATCAAAGTTAGGGGTCCTGATGCAGGAGCATTAGATTCGGGAAAATACTTTGTATTTTAGTTAAACTAGGGGGTCTTATGTTTGTGAGGAAATATTAATTTTATATAAATATCAATGAAAATTTTGAGTGATTAAATGATATTTTTAATTAATTATTGTGAGGATTTGTTAATGTCCCAAAATGATTTGGAGAACATGAGGGAAATTAGATTTTAGATATTTAAGAATTAATTATGAAGCCTAAGATAGATTTAGTTTCAAGATTTTAGGGATAAAATGTAGATTGTAGGGGTGTTGAGATATTTGAGGACTTTGTTGAGTTATTGAAGGGATTTGAACCTAAATTGGTTCAATTCAATTTGTATAAATTAATAAGCCTCAAAGGCCAAATAGATCAAGAAGAGAATAGAGTGAGAGGTAGGAGACAGGGGTTTTTTCCTGTAAATCTACAGACAATTGTAAAAGGGCCAATGATTGAAAATTAGGCTAGGAACAAGATTTTTGTAAGTAATTTGTTTATATGGAAGTGTGTTTTCAGAATTATGTGTATCGGTTTATTGTGTAGGTATATATTTAAATTTCTGTAATTGGGAATTGAGAAGAGATTTTGAATGCTCTTCATATAAGGGTGTTTGAATGGCATTCAGTTTGAAATTGAATATAGGAAGCGTTAAATCCCTGCAAGAATGATTGTTTTCCAATTTCAATTGAGTCCACGGTTTTGTATTTGTTATATCTATTTTGTAATTTGGTGTATCAATCACAAAAGATCGATTACACAGGAAAGAATTTTGAAAACTGAGTTTCAATCCTGAAACGACTAGTTCATTCAGGAAGCGAAGGAGTAATTGTATTAGGTGTTTATTATAGACATATTCTGGGGTGTTAATCTATACAGAGACCAATGAAGAAATTATATTTTAAAGCCGTTCTTAACATCAAAAATGGAGTTACACGAACGCTGGAATGAATCTCAAGGATGAAGATAAAGTGAGGTTGCAATAATGTGGAGGAATTTTTTAAATGAAGCGGCTTTTGGTATCAATCTGCAGTATTTCAGATGGGTGAACAATGGTATTGTAGTTGAGCTATTTTGATTGAATGCGTGTAGATCCGTGTGAAGGTTCAATAACAAATCGATGTGTTTTAGCTTTTCGAAAAGAGTGCAAGTGATGTCAACATCCGAAGAGTGTATATGGTTAATCTGGCATCGATTTGGTGTTAATTGAACCAATATTAGGTGAAGCTTGCCATATATGTTAAGGAAACAAATTTATTCGGAATTAAATTTTTCTCTATTTGTGAAATGCGTGCACCGTGGAGTTTGTATTGAATGCATCTATTTTGACATTGTTGTTTATCAATGAAATGCTGCGTTGAGTTTTTGTGGGAGTGAACGCAAGCCTATTCGAACCTGAGTCAATTTCGGTGCATGGAGAGCGTTACAAAGACTGGTGTAATGGATCAAAGGATAAATTGATTTGCAGTGTTGAAGAGGCAGATTTGCAGAGGTGCGTAGTGAAGTTTTGAAGCATAGGAGGAATGCAAACTCAATTAGAAGTAATACAAAACCAGCGTTGGGGAAATCTGAATAAACGCTGAAGTGGAATTTCGGAATGAGAAGCGAGCATACAGAGATTTAAGTTTTAACAAAGCCCATAGCATGGTTGAAATCACATTGTAGGTGATAAAATGGTTACATGGTATCTGAAATTGAATTTTTTTGAATTGAATGGATATGCGTTGGGCTCAATGCACTGTTAAAGTGGTTGGCATTTGATTTTAATCGAAGTCTGGCTTTTTGAATTGCCATAGCCGGAATTTGGTGTGTGGATATTAATCAAGAGGAATGGTAAGTTTTAAAAGCTTATTAAATTTTCATAACATTAGATTTGGGGTTGGATATATGTTATGGTTGATATGTGAATGAAAATCCTTGAGGTTTAATTATATGAATGTTGGGTTTGGTTAAGAAGTAAAGTCAAATGTGAAATAAAGAAATAATGATATGGGTTTGGCATGAATGAGAGAAAGCTTCCACTTATGTAATGGTTATTATAACCATTAGATGTGAAATTAAAAAGCTTCCGCATGTAGAAATTTTTTTGAGATTGCCTAGAATTAGAGTCTTATCTGAGGCATTTATTGAAGATGCATTTTTATATGCATGAGAGTGGGTGAGAATGTGGGTAAATGCAGGGTTTTCCTGCATCAGGTCCATTTGTTGAGATAAAGATCCCTTGAATCCATAAAATAGGGCCCGTTTCTGAAGATCAGATCCATGTCTTCTTTTGATTCAAAGTCGAAGGTAAAATATCCCTTAACACAGAACCTGATGGAAAATTTCCCAGAGATTTTACTGGACCAGTTCCGTTCGATCCATCTCTGAGCTGTCTTCAGAAATGGCCAAAGCCCTGTGAACTGGCCTATTAATCCCTTTTCAGCCAAAGAGAGAGCAGCCATGCAAGGGAGTAAGGGAGGGAGGACAACTTCTTGTAGGCCATCTAGTTTTTTCACGAACCTAGAGATGGTGGGACGAGGCTTAGGAGGGTCCAGAGAGCTAATAAGATTAGGGAAGGCACGAGCTTGGGACGAGGCAGCGGTCAGATTCAGTTGGGCCTCCAGGGAGCCCATGCTGAAGGCTGGCCAGCAAATAGTCAGAGATCGGGAGCAATACAGGGGGAAGAGAGCAAGGCACAAGGATAGGGGCGCAGGGCAGGAGGCCCGGCACAGAGGCGCAGAGGCGGTGCTCAGGGGAGACCTAGGTCATCATACCAGGAATGCACTAGCTACATTTGATAAATACTAAATAGATAAACCTAACATATATATGTATAGACCTGTTTAGTAAATAGGTATGAACCTTTATTAATTTAAGTACGAACCTTAATTAATTTTTTAATGATGTATGAACCTTTGTTTTTTTGTAAGTAAATGTTCTATTCATGTAGGAAAAAAGGAGTACATATAGTCGCTTACAAAACAGGTGGTCTTAGCCCAACTGGGTTTGTTGACAAAAATTTGCACCAGATGCAATAAAATACAGATGAGAGACTAGGGAAATTTTCCATAAACGGTTGGGCCAGAGGCACCAAAACACATATAAAACATAAAGAACACCAAATAGAATACAACATATATGACATGTAAGTAGCCACGTCACTCCAGCTATATATAGATACAACATCACTTGAGCTATATATGAATAGATAGACAGTCACCCATGCAAATGTGCGAAGTGATAACCCTAGTTCTCTAAATTAATTCTCCTCGTTACCTCAGCTTCTCTACTACGCTAATTCATTTGTTCGGCAGTTGGTTGGAATTGTTCCTATTTTAGCGGTTTTCTAATTTTTACCTCATTTGTCTATCAATTGAGAAACCCTCTATCCATTCCATTATCATCATAATTATACGTAGGTATCTGCTTTCCTCTAATGATCATTTTCACACAAACTCAGTTAGTGTTTGTTTGTTGAACTATGATATTCGCAACCCAGGTTTGAATCTCGCCTCCCTTCGGCAGCTTGTAAACATGGATTCCTTCGAGCCCATGTTGAATAAATCTCATGGTTATGTCACAAATGGTGCTAACGGTATGCCCTGAAACTCATCCTCGTCCGCTGGAAACATGAATATGAATCCTGGCATGAATATCAGTTCTAGCATTAATTTTCACTCTGCACCTAACCCCAACCAGGGTCATGGGTTTAATCCCAATGAAGCAAGGGCTAACCCTAACCCTAACCCCACCCTCAACCCTAACCTCGGGGCTAATGAGGTTATTCCAGGGCCACACCAAGGAGGATACCCACATGCGATGGGAGGAGGGCCATACAAAGGAGGCTCGGGAGGGTCAGAGGAGGGTCATATGGAGGGGGGGCGTATGAATATGGGAACCATTCCACCCATTTTGAAGGGTTAGGTTTTAACAGCAAGATCAGTGTTTGGTCAATTTAGTGTGTCCTAAATTGCTGCATTTAATTTGTCAATCCGGGAATCGTAAGCTGATGAAGTGCGGCGCACTATATGTGCAAGATAACCTATTTCTTAACTTTTGTCGTTTTTGGTCTTTCTAAGGTGAAATGGAAATTCTAAAATGAAAACAAGTTTGGTTATATTTGTTCAAGGAAGTGATATCCCCCATAATGATTTACCAACTTGAAACTTTTAAAAGCAAATTGAAAATTACAATGACAAGACTTGAAAGAAAATAAAAATGTACTGCTGAAATGAAAAGGTGCTGCTAATCTAATGAATTAAAACAGTAAACTAGTGAACATGAAAACCAAACTATTCTTGCTGCCAACTAAACACAAAAGAAACTATGCTTAAGGAAATTCAAAATTGCAACAAAATAAATCTAAATCAGATTACATCAATTTATCTTTTGACCCTTCATCATTAGTCCAGCTATGATTTTCGGAAGTAATCATAAACAACTTGAGTAACTGATATTTAATTTGCAGAAAGTAAACTAATACTAAACCATACACTCATGATTCAATCCTTCACCATCAGTCCAGCTGTGGCTTTCGGAGGCAACCGAAGATGTCATGCATGATTTAATATATCTAAATTTGCAGAAAAGAAACTAATATTAAACTACACATTTCATAATGCAATCCCTCACCATCAGTCCAGCTGTGGCTTTCGGAGGCAACTGAAGATGCTATGAGCAGCTTAATATATCTAAATTTGCAGAAAAGAAACTAAGACTAAACTACACATTTCATAATGCAGTCCCTCACCATCAGTCCAGCTGTGGCTTTCGGAGGCAACTGAAGACGCTATGAGCAGCTTAATATATCTAAATTTAACTACTGAATCAGATAAGCAAAACTGAAATGTACAAAGCAAGACTAAAGTTAAACAAAAGCTATGAAAAGAAAACTAGCAGCAGAACAATGTTAGTTTCATGTCATTAGTCAAAATGCTATAAAAATGCCCGGGCTGTCTACCTAAAACCTGCACAAGAAAACTGATCAGTGATTAACAATCATAAGACATGTAAGACAGAAATGAAATGGAAATTATGGAAATGTATAAACAGAAATGAAACAACTACAAAGTATGAACATATGGATGGATTATGATACAATGACTTTTAAAAGAAATGAAATGAGAAATGTACACTAATACACAAAACCTTAGCTGAGCAGGGGCCCTCTACACAGCTTTGGTAACGATCCTCAAACACAAATTAAGTTGAAAAACAGAGTCTTCTCATATTAACAAGCAGTTCATTACAGAATGGTAGTGTTACGGCTCAAGGGCAGCGTAATCACTACAAAGCAGACTAAAAGATAACAGAGTTTATTCACGAACATCAAATATCAACTAACAACTTACTTTATGTGCGTATGCAAACGCTCTATATATAACAATAAACTGTAACTGTCTCCTAAAGTTCATGATGGCAGAGAGCACGTAGACCACTACGCCCACGGATATAGGAGTATGGCCATGTTGGAAAGTGAATCTACGGAAGGTGGATGCTTGAATTCAACTCCAAAGCTCTGCACAGATGTCGATTTAACCTCCGCAAGCTTAGAAACGGCCGTATGGATGTTTATGTGCCACGAAACAGAGTCCGGCCGACATGAAACTCCATAGTTGACCTCCACGTGGACTCCTTTGACCGCGGCTTCTTTGGACGAGTTTTCTTGAACCAATAGGACACGAACCATGTCCACGTCATTCCTAGCCTGCCCATGTGGCTCGTTTCCCTTGTAGACACCTGTAGCATATAATTCCACAAAATAGCTGCGGAAAGTTGCAGCAGCTGCAGAAAGTGGCAAGATTCCGCAGCTGAATGAACAAAATCTAGATCAAATAGAAAACAAAAAAACATAATTAAAAACCATGTTAGATACCCTTTTGCACATGATATTGACAATTTGGGAGGTTTAGGTGAGTGAAAAAGGTATGGAAAAGTGTATGGAAAAAATGCAAATTCGGGACTCAACATACCCCCACTGTGAAGGTGTTGCATGTCCTCATGCAACCAAAATTTTGATACTCTTTGTTCAGTTCATGTGCCTTGATACTTCAGCCAGCACATCCAACCCCCTTCTCTTCTTCTTTGGTACTGCCACCATTCTGGGTTTCTTCATTAAGCACCTAAATTTGATATTCACAAGTGCTCTGCTCAATTTCTGGCATTTCCTTTTTAATTTCTTATTCTTCTTTTGCCAAATTCCCAAATGTAACATAGTATTATCATGGATGATCTTGTCCAGTTTGCCTTGTTCTTTCAGTGTTTCATTTTCATTTTGATATGCCGATTTAAAAGCTCCAGCTCAAAAATTTCCTGTTTTAATGACTGAACTAAATCATCCTGCAATGTATGAGGCTGAATGGAAGAGGTACTTGGACCTGTGGCTGCCTTTTCCAAGGATTCTATATAGTCATATACCTCCTGCTGCTTGGGGTCTACTTCTGGTGTCATTTTCATTGGGCTGTCCCCAAAATGCTGCAAGGGAGAATTATGTTCAAAATCTGGCCGAGGAGGGCTTACATCAATATTTTGCTGAGAATAAGATGGAGTATGCTCATTTTCTAATTGGGAATGAAAGGAATCAGGTTCACTGACTGACTGAAATGGACTATGGTCAGTTGGAGACTGTTCAGATGTCTCCTCACCCAAATCAATGAAATGAGGACCCTTAATTTGTGTTTTTCTCAATTTTCCCTTAAGCCTGCTGCTTCTCCTCACATGCTGTGGTACACTCCCCTTTTGTTCTTGTTTTCCTGTCTCTGCCTTCTTGGATATAGATGACTGTTTTTGAAGAAAAACTAATCTTTCAGATAGTATTTGGTGATCTTCTTCTTCAGAAGAAGGAGTTTTATGGACAGCCTCAATAATTTCTTTCCCTTTTGGTATTATTGGCTTCTTGGCTTTAATTTCCTTCTTCTTCCTTTTTACCAATCTCTCTTCCCTATCAGTTGTTTTCATAGTAGTAGTAGAAGTATTTTGGATTTCATCTATTGTTCTTTTCCTTCTACTTCTTTTTGCTGTGCTAGCTGCGGGAATTTCCTGTGTAGGAGCAATTTGGGTTTCAACATTCATTCTCTTTCTTCTACTCGTTCTAATTGAACTACCTTCAGGAATTTCCTGAGGTTCTTCAAAGAAGTTTCTAACTAGGAATTGTTCCCATGTATCTTTTCTTTCCTTTAGCTCCTTTTCAATCAGAATTTTTATAAGGCCGTGGTGATAAAGATGAGGCTCTACATCTCCTAAGTGTTTTTGAACGGTCACAACCATTTTCTTTAAGCTATTGAATAGAAAATAAGGGAGATTGAGAGTTTGGTTTTCTAGAAAATTCATCAATAGCCTGGTATGGTACATGTACATAGACCCAAAACGGCCTTCACATGTAATAAATTTCTGAACAATTAGTAGTAAAGTGGCCCATTCTTCTTTTATTGCATGCACGGGGATTCCTCTTTTAAAAACAGTGATATCCATACCTTGATTTCGTAGGATTGTTCTCCATGCCTCATCACTGATACTTTTATTTTTGAACCAACGTTCTCCCTCCTGAAAAAGTTCTGTGGCTGTTGCTATTGATGCTTCATTGACCAAAAACTTGAGGTCTCCAATTTCTGCTTCCGAGCCATCAAATGACCTTGCAAACGCTTTCGTAACTTCTTTGTGGTAACCTCTGAATTTCTGAATAAAACACAGCCATTTAGCTTTCTTCAATATCTCTTTTGCTTGCGGATATCCCTCTATAAACTTTGGTCCTTCCGGCTCTGCCCTTAATAATTTTCCCATTTCACTTCTCTGTGCTTCACAAGTTTGCCTCTGTGAGGGTTTAAGTGGAAATGGAACGATGGAATACACAGGATCGAGCACAATACTATGGGGATGTTATCATAAAATGGAAATGAGCACCATAAACGGAATGGAGTAAGACTGTGGGTAGATATACGGGAGTGAGAGTGAGCAAAAGGAACGAAATGGAGTGAAACAGGGAGTGAGAATGAGTAGAGTGGGGTTTTGTAAACACGACAGAGACAAGACAAAGAGGTTAACAAAGTATAATGCATTCGGCCACGTTTTGAATTTTGGTGGCTGTGTAATAAATATGAACACGTTTCAATCAATGATTATGAAGTTATGCGGCTTGTAAGAGTCCTTTGTCAACTCAAATACGTCTCATTATCTACGGTGGGATATTGGAACATGAGTGAGAATCGGAATTTCAATGATGAAATCGTTTGTGAATAAATGCAAGAGGATAACATGGAGATCGTGGAAGGTTACGGGACTGTCAATATAATCATTGCGCGTTATGGGTAGAGCTCATAGTTTAAAACTATATAAAAATGTGTTTTTCAATACTATTTGAAATAAACTTTATTCATACCTTTGGAATCCTTGCTTTTTCCCTTGGTATTCAACTGATTGATCTTCATTAGTGTCTTGAATGTTCCATTGATCCTCTCTCCTGCATTTTATTTCATAATTATAGAAATAACAACTGACTGTACATTCTCTTTGAAAACAGAGTAGTAGCTGCGGAATCTGCTTCTGGCTGCGGAAACTGGAGTCAACTGCGGAAACAGATGTCAGCTGCGGAAACTGACACAGCTATTACTTAGTTGAATAGAAATGAACAAATGACAGATGACCAGGTGGAAATGGTCATAAAAAAAGATTTTTATTGATGGAATGGATGAAATGAAGTGGAGTGAAGTGAAATGAAATGAAATGAGATGAAATGAAGTGGAATGAAATGGAGTGGGTGGTGAAATGAAATGAAATGAAAGACATATTTTTTTTGGAAAATATAGAGTGTCAGGTGTCCCTGATTTTCACCCCATATTTTTTGTATAAGACTGCCAATCAATGATTGGTTTTCAGGCTTATACCATTTTTTTTTTTTTTTTTTTTTTTTTTAAAACTTGAAAAACAAAAGCTAGGCTGGTGGAGAAGAAGAATTCTTCTGTACCAGCCTGATTGCAGAACTTTCTTGAAACAACTTGACAAAATCCTCTTTAGAGAGTGGCTTATGATAAACTTTCAATCTATGGCCATTCACTAAAAGAGGAGTTTGAAACTCATCAATGGTCTTGATTCTTACAGCTCCATTGTTAAAGACCTTGTCAATCTCATATGGCCCAAGCCAATGAGTCTGAAATTTCCCTTGAAAGTCTTTAAACTTGGAGTCAAATAACATTGCCCAATCTCCTTCTTGAAACTTCTTCTCTTTGATATATTTGTCATGCCACTTAGTTCTTTGATATTGAACTAGATCGGTTCTTAGAATTGCTTCTTGTCTGATCTCATCTAGCTCATTCAATTGCTCCATTCTATGCTTTTGAGCTTCTGATAAGTCCATTCCCAACTGAACCGCTATCTTGAAGGTCTTGACTTGGAACTCAATGGGGAACAAGACTTCTTTCCCATAAACAAGTTCATAGGGAGAATGTCCTGTTGTATTCCTCCATGTAGTTCTGTAGGCCCACAAGGCTTCTGGAAGCCTATCTGCCCAATCTCTTCTATGTAGATGAGCAGTTTTGGTGATGATACTTTCAAGAACTTTGTTTGTGGACTCCACTTGACCATTTTCTTGTGGATGGTAAGGAGTAGATTTTCTGTGCTTGATTTTGTATTCTTCCATCAACATCTCCACCAAATTTGATGTGAATTGGCTCCCCTGATCTGTTACAATTTCTCTTGGAACACCAAAGCGAGTAAAAATATCCTCATAAAGAAAATGAACAACTGAATTTTCAGTAGCAGATACTAATGCTTTAGCTTCTACCCATTTAGTAACATAATCGGTGCAAACCAATATATACTTCTTTTGCTTAGATGGTGGATTAATAGGTCCAATGAAATCTAAAGCCCATTTTTCAAAGGGTTCAATGAGTACCTGTGTTTGCAATGACATTTCATTTGAAAGGGTAGGTTTCCCTACTCTTTGGCAGCTGTCACACCTTTTGACATATTGTTTTGCATCTTTGAAGAGGGAAGGCCAATAATATCCTAAAGAGAGGATTTTATAGGCCGTCCTTTTATCTGCAAAGTGTCCGCTGCATGGTTCATCATGACATGCCTCAAGAATATCAGGCATTTCATCTTCACTGACACATCTTCTGATCACAAGATCTGGCCCTGTTTTAAACAATTCGTTAGAAATCCATGAATATTTTGAACTCTCCTGAATAATTTTTCGTTTTTCACTTGGAAATAAATGTGAAGGTAGTTTCCCTGTAATCAAATAGTTAGCAATATCTGCATACCAAGGGGTCTTAATAGTTACTGCAAACAAGTATTCATCAGGAAATTTATCTTCTACAGGAGAATCTTCTTTAGTATTCTGAATCCTAGACAAGAAATCAGCTACTGTATTCTGTTTTCCTGGTCTATCCAACACGGTAATATTGAATTCTTGCAAAAGTAAAAGCCATCTTGTCACTCTGCCATTAGTAACAGGTTTGTTCATTAAATATCTAATTGCAGAATGGTCGGTATGAATAAAAGTTTCATAGCCTGTTATGTAATGTCTAAACTTATTAATTGCATGAACAACAGCTAAAAACTCTTTTTCAGTCACAGTATAGTTCAACTCTGTGGGAGTCAAATTTTTACTGGTGTAATAAATGGCATAAGGAATTAAATCTTTTTGACCCAACACGGCTCCAAGAGCTGTATCTGAAGCATCTGTAGAAATATGGAAAGGAAGTTTCCAATTTGGTCCTCTCAAGATAGGTGCTTCAGATATTCTTGTTTTCAAAGTTTCAAAAGCTGATTGACAATCAGGATCCCATTTAAATTCACAGTCTTTTGTAAGCAACTTGAAGAGTGGAGATGATATTTTAGTGAAGTTTTCTATAAATCTTCTATAGTAACCAGTAAATCCTAGAAAACTTCTAACATCTCTTTGACAATTTGGAATAGGCAACTTGGAGATGACTTCAACTTTCGATCTATCAACCTTAATCCCATCTCATGAAATATGATGTCCTAAAACAATCCCTTCAGTAAACATCATAAAGCATTTTTCATGGCTTAATGAAAGGTTTGTTTCTTTACATCTTATAAGAACTTTTTTCAAATTTTCTAATGCCTCTTCAAATGAATTACCATAAACTGTAAAATCATCCATATAAACCTCTACACAATCATGGATTAGATCAGAAAAAATTCCTAGTACTGCTCTTTGGAATGTTTTTGGTGCATTACATAACCCAAAAGGAAGCACTCGGTAGGCAAAAGTTCCCCATGGACAAGTAAATGTGGTCTTATCTTGATCTTCAGGTGCTACCTGAATTTGATTATAGCCTCTAAAACCATCCAAAAATGAAAAGTACTTTTTACCTGCTAATGTATCTAATACCTGATCAATAAAAGGCAAAGGAAAGTGATCCTTCAAAGTTGCTTTGTTCAATTCCCTGTAATCAATGCATACCCTCCATTTACCATTCTTCTTAGGTACTATAACCAAAGGAGAAACCCATCGGCTATCTGAAATTGGATAAATGAAGTTTACATTGAGTAGTTTTTGGAGCTCTTCTTTCACTATCTCCCTAAGATTTGGATTCATCTTCTTTGAGGTTGTCTGATTGGTCTACTGTTTTCCTCAATATAGATATGATGGATGCAAGTCTTAGGATCAATACCTTTCATGTCAGTATACTCCCATGCAAATGCAGTAGAATGTTTTTGCAAGATTCTGGTTAGTTCTTCTTGTTGTGATTTCTCCAAATGTTTGTTAATATTCAATGTCTTTTCTGGAAAAATCTCAATAGTAGAATTACCAAATTCTTTCATAGAGTAAAGAGACATTTGTCTTGATGATAAATATTCTATGTCAGATTCCAACTGAAATTGTGTGGGGTCATATTCTGAAGATGTCTCAAAATTTTCTAATGTGTTCAGAATTTGACTATCCTCACTGATTTCAGAAATGGTAAAGACAGGTTGTATAGTGTTCTCGTCATCGACCCATTCATTGTCTTCTATTTCTGTGATTGCTCTTGCTGGAGGATACAAATTGAATTTCTTTGTCGAATTACCATTTGAAATGTACATGTCTCGAGATCTACAACTAATAAAAGCATCAGCTGTGGCTAGCCAAGGTCTTCCTAAGATGAGTGGATGTCCTCCTAGATTACTTTTGGGAGTCAAAATCATAAAGTCTACTGGATATTCCCAAGAATCTAAGGAGACTGAAATATCTTCTAATACACCATCTGGTTTAATAACCGATCGATCTGCAAGTTGCAATAAATTAGGTGTAAAAAGAAGGTTAGGAAGTTTTAACTGTTCCATAGTCTGTCTACTCATAATGTTGATAGCAGCCCCTAAGTCAATCAATGTGTTTGGAATTTCTATCCCATTTATATGTGTTTTGACAATTGGACTTCCTGGATCTACATATTTCTGCATGGCAATTTTTCCCATCATAATGTATGCAATCTTTCCTACCAGGTGGATTCTTCTTGTGTCCTTTAGCTTTCTTCCTGGTCTTTTGAAACTCAACTCCTTTATGGTTTTTGCTAGAATAGGAATTTCTCGAATAGCTTGTAGCAATGGAATCTTGATACAAACATTCTTCAATTCATCTAGAAAGTCATAGTTAGGCAACAAGATTTGTTTTTCCACCCCCTTATCAATTTGTAGTCTTTCCGGAAAAGGAGGTGTAGATGAAGATACAGGTTGCTCAACTATAGGAGTTGTGGATGTTAGATTTTCTTTTTCTTTTTGAATTTTTGAATTTTGAAGAGATTCTTCCTCAGAACCTTTATTGACTTGAAGAGAGTCCTCTTCAGAGGTATCTTGCTCTTGAATGTCTATAGAAGGTTTTTCTAAAACTCTACCAGATCTGAGTTGTACATCGTTGAGAGGAACAATCATATAGGTAGGAAAGTGTTGTCCTTCTACCATATAAGTAGTTTGAGGATTCTTATTGTTAGGATTTGGCAATGGCTGAGCTGGAAGTTGATTTGTCTTCTGTTGGTATGGGAGCATGAGTTGAGGATTTGTATTTTGTTGAGAAGATTGTTGTTGTGGAAATGGCAATGAAAGTTATGGATTTGGGCTTGGAAATTGTGGAGCTTGTTGATTTTGAAAAGATGGAGGATATTGATAAAATTGAGCAAATCTCCCATAAGGATTTTGCATCCCCTGTACCCATGGCTGATATGAATTCTGATGTTGGAGCCAAGGTTGTTGCCAAGGATTCCAATTTGGTGGGGTTTGAAGATTCATAGGGTTATTAAACCCTTGAGATTGTTGTCCCTGCCAAGGTCTCCTTGCGACAAAACAGAGAGATTCTACTGAATTTGGATCTTCTTGAAAAACAGCTTTGAGTCCGGGGATTGAAGGACAATCCTTGATCTCATGATTTTCTGAGCAAATCATACATGTTTCTACAACTTTTGCATCCAAGGGACATTCCCTTAAAGCATGTTTCTTTCTACATTTCGGACAAAAGATGGCTAAAGCATCTGTTTCTGCTTTCTTCTTGTTTTGAATTTTAAGGGTGTCTAGTTGTTCACTAAGGCTCCCTAAGATATCAGTTTTGAACTCATCAAGCATATTACCAATCTCTGCCCTACTTACCGATCCAGTTGCAGATTTGTTAGCCCTAATAAGAGAAGAGTCCCTAGGCCCTTTTCCAGTTTTAGATTTTCCTCTTGAGAGATGGATACATAGTTCTGTTATATCACGAAATGGAAGTTGAGAAATTTATCCTTTCCCCATCATGTTTAAAATGTCTATCCATTCATCTCTAATGGCTTTTAATAGGAGGGCTTTCAAGGTTTCATTATCTAAGTTGCTCATCTTTGCTCTTTTCAAGTTGTATTGAAATCTTTCAATTAAATCTTCCAAATTTTCATCTTCTTTTTGCATCATTTTGAATACCTCATCCTTGTGATTGGTGGGCATACAATAGTCCAAGTATCTATCCAAAAATGTTTGTTTCATATCATTCAAAGTCCTAATAGATTGAGTGGCTAATCCCATGAACCATTTCAAAGCAGATCCCTTCAATGTTGAAGGAAACAGTTTGAGTTTTTGAGAATCTTCCATATAGTCATAAGTTCGGCACACAGCTTCAAACTCAAACAGAAATGTTTCAGGATCCTCACTTCGTAATCCATAAAAGTTAGGGAGAACAGATGGTGAGATATTTTTCATTGTTGCATGAGTTTCCTCATCAACTATAGGGAATCCCAACAAATCCCTATTTCTATCATTATTTCCTTCACCATTGTTATCTCCATTGTTTCCTCCTCTTCTACCTTCACCTCTATTTATTACTTCCTCTGCCATGATAGTTTCTTTAGAGTCCTTATAGTCTTCTAGTTCTTCTACCAAGGAAGGATGAGAGAAAGTCTCTTTGTTTTCTAAGTGGGTTTTAGTAGGTGGTATAGGAGAATCCTCTAATTCAGCTGTTCCTTGACTTCCAAAAATCTTAAGGCTAGGGGTAGATGGTGGTGAATCTGGTCTATGCCTTGAAGAAGATGGAGTTATGAAAATCGAACTCTTGGCTTTAGCTATAAACCTTTCCCTAGAATCTCTTGCTCTATGCATGTCATTTTTTTTATTTTTTAAAAAGTTGGGCTAATAATTCTCTTTCTGATCTTCCAGATCACACTAGGTGCAAGAAGAGAGCATACTTAAGAAATTACTAAACCAATAACTCTCTTTTCTGATCCTCCAGATCACACTAGGTGAAAGAGGAGAGCATACTTCAAGAAGTTATCAAGTTTTCCCTTCTTTTATGATTTTGTGTTTTTTTTTAAGAAATTGGCTACCTAGTTACACTTCCCCGGCAACGGCGCCAAAATGTTTGGTCAATTTAGTGTGTCCTAAATTTTTGCATTTAATTTGTCAATCCGGGAATCGTAAGCTGATGAAGTGCGGCGCACTATATGTGCAAGATAACCTATTTCTTAACTTTTGTCGTTTTTGGTCTTTCTAAGGTGAAATGGAAATTCTAAAATGAAAAACAAGTTTGGTTATATTTTTTCAAGGAAGTGATATCCCCTATAATGATTTACCAACTTGAAACTTTAAAATAAAATTGAAAATTACAATGACAAGACTTGAAAGAAAGTAAAAGTGTACTGCTGAAATGAAAAGGTGCTGCTAATCTAATGAATCAAAACAGTAAACTAGTGAACATGAAAACCAAACTATTCTTGCTGCCAACTAAACACAAAAGAAACTATGCTTAAGGAAATTCAAAATTGCAACAAAATAAATCTAAATCAGGTTACATCAATTCATTTTCTGACCCTTCATCATTAGACCAGCTATGATTTTCGGAAGTAATCATAAACAATTTGTGTAACTGATATTTAATTTGCAGAAAGTAAACTAATACTAAACCATACACTCATGATTCAATCCCTCGCCATCAGTCCAGCTGTGGCTTTCGGAGGCAACTGAAGATGTCATACATGATTTAATATATCTAATTTTGCAAAAAAGAAACTAATACTAAACTACACATTTCATAATGCAGTCCCTCACCATCAGTCCAGCTGTGGCTTTCGGAGGCAACTGAAGACGCTATGAGCAGCTTAATATATCTAAATTTGCAGAAAAGAAACTAATACTAAACTACATATTTCATAATGCAGTCCCTCACCATCAGTCCAGCTGTGGCTTTGATGGCAGTGAAGCATCAAGCTGACTTAATATATCTTGATTTAACTGCGGATCGGATAATAGCGGAAATGTACAAGCAAGACTGAAGTTAAACAAAAGCTATGAAAAGCAAACTAGCAGCAGAACAATGTTAGTTTCATGTCATTAGTCAAAATGCTATAAAAATGCTATAAAAATGCCCGGGCTGTCTACCTAAAACCTGCACAAGAAAACTGATGAGTGATTAACAATCATAAAAAACATGAAAGACAGAAATGAAATGGAAATTATGGAAATGTATAAACAGAAATGAAACAACTGCAAAGTATGTACATATGGATGGATTATAATACAATGAATTTTAAAAGAAATGAAATGAAAAATGTACACTAATACACAAAACCTTAGCTGAGCAGGGGCCCTCTACACAGCCTTGGTAACGATCCTCAAACACGAATTAAGTTGAAAAACAGAGTCTTCTCACATTAAAAAGCAGTTCATTACAGATTGGTAGTGTTACGGCTCAAGGGCAGCGTAATCACTACAAAGAAAACTAACAGATAACAGAGTACATTCACGAACATCAACTATCAACTAACAACTAACTTTATGTGCGTATGCAAACGCTCTATATATAACAATAAACTGTAACTGTCTCCTAAAGTTCATGATGGCAGAGAGCACGTAGACCACTACGCCCACAGATATAGGAGTATGGCCGTGTTGGAAAGTGAATCTACGGAAGGTGGATGCTTGAATTCAACTCCAGAGCTCTGCACAGATGTCGATTTAACCTCCGCAGGCTTAGAAACGGCCGTATGGATGTTTATGTGCCACGAAACAGAGTCCGGCCGACATGAAACTCCATAGTTGACCTCCACGTGGACGCCTTTGACCGCGGCTTCTTTGGACGAGTTTGCTTGAACCAATAGGACACGAACCATGTCCACGTCATTCCTAGCCTACCCATGTGGCTCGTTTCCCTTGTAGACACCTGTAGCATATAATTCCACAAAATAGCTGCGGAAAGTTGCAGCAACTGCGGAAAGTGGCAAGATTCCGCAGCGGAATGAACAAAATCTAGATCAAATAGAAAACACAAAAACATAATTAAAAACCATGTTAGATACCCTTTTGCACATGATATTGACAATTTGGGAGGTTTAGGTGAGTGAAAAAGGTATGGAAAAGTGTATGGAAAAGATGCAAATTCGGGACTCAACAATCAGCGGGGAAGTAATGTGGGGGATCTCGAGTGCAGGCTTTATAAAACTGACGAGGGTTGTCCTTATGGCCTTAGCTGTCGCTACAAACACGACCCTATAGGTATGCACCTGTTGGGTATGTGTTATATTCTTTCCACGATTAATTTTCGGTGGGTAGTCCGCGTCCATGTTTTTGTGCATGGTTTTGCACATGGTATTGGGGTACTATGGTTTTCGGCCCCTGGTATTTTTGTAGATCCAGTCAAGGGAACTACAGTTATGTTCTAATCCAGGGTTAATGGATTGGGGTTTATGTATGCTTTGGCATGTATATATATGTGTTGTAACAATAAAAGGAATATAATGAAAAATCAAGCTCGTCGTCCCGATTTGGGATCCAGGGGAAAATCTCTGTGTTTATCTGTTTTATGTTTTATGCTCTCGCTATTGTTTATTTTCTGTTATAAGATTCATGTGTAGATAATTTCTGTTCAGGGTTAAAACCTACATTTGGTATCAGAGATGTTTTGGCTTCAAGGGGACGCCTTTGCTGCTGAGGGTTTTTTAGTTTGGGCCTGAGGTAGACCCTGTTCAGTGGGAGATCTGCGGGATCGATTCTTGTGGTGAAAGGAGATGGTGAGTAGCGGAAAGATAGAGATCGAGAAATTTAATGGTCAGAGTTTTGAGTTGTGGAAGATCAAGATGGAGGATCTGCTGGTGGATAAAGATTAATGGATCGCGGTAGATCCATGTACTAAACCAACGGGAATGTCAAATGAAGACTGGAAGAAACTGGATTGGAAGGCTAAGAGCACAATACGGTTATGTGTCTCAGATTCAGTATTGTTGAATGTATCTGGGGAAGCTACAGCGAAGAATTTGAGGGAAAAACTTGGGACTTTGTACCAATCTAAGTCTCTGGTGAATAAGTTGTTCCTATGGAAAAAGTTGTATAACCTGAGGATGAAGGATGGAGACTCAGTGACAAAGCATCTAAACGCCTTCAATACTGTGGTAAGTCAGCTGTCATCTGTTGATATTAAAATCTCAGATGAAGATAAGTGCATCAACTTGTTGTGTTCTCTACCAGACTCGTGGGACAGTCTGGTTATTGCAATAGGTAGCAATACAACTACCTTGAATTTTGATGACATTGTCTCAGCCTTGCTGTCAGAGGAAATGAGACGGAGAAATATGGAGGTTCAGAATGGAGATGCCTTATCTGTACGAGGAAGGTCCCAGAACAGAAACAAGAATAAGGTTTCGAGTGGGAGATCTAAATCTAGAGGGAGATCTAAATCTCCTGGAAAGTTTGTAAAGGTGTGCTGGAAATGCGGAAAGGAAGGGCACTACAAAAAGGACTGCAGATCTAAAGCTCTTGAGAAAGGAAAGGGATCTGATGATGCTCCTTCTGCAGAGGCAAAAACCACCTCGGATGAAGGTGGGGATGTGTATTTGGATTCTTCTTCAAATACACATGTAGATCATGAGTCATGGTTGATTGACTCAGGTGCATCCTTTCACTTCACTCCCCATAGGGAGTGGTTCTGCGAGTATGAAAAATATGATGGTGACGTCTTCCTAGGGGATGATAGGAAGGCCAAAATTTTCGGACGTGGAAAGGTCAAGCTGAAGTTGCAAGGTGGAAGGATTAGAACACTTCCTGGTGTTCTACATATTCCTGCATTGGCCAGAAATATGATTTCTGTAAGCAAGATGGATGATGCAGGTGTAAAAAAAGTGTTCAAGAAAGATGCCCGCAAGATGGTTCGGGGAGCACTGGTATTAATGTGGGGAGTTCGGACTGGAACTCTGTACAAGCTACAAGGTAGCACTGTTATTGATGGGTGTAAAAATTCTATGGTTCCTGAAAGTCGAATAGAAAGCCTAGCTGTCTCTGGAGAAAAGACCATGCTATGGCATCAAAGGCTTGGACATATTGGAGAGAAGGGCCTTCGGATACTGCATAGAAATGGTATGGTAGAAGGTATGTCTAATTGCTCTCTGGATTTTGATTTCTATGAACATTGTGTATATGGGAAGCAGAATCGGGTGAGTTTTCCTTCTGGTGCTAAGAGGGCGAACAAGATATTAGAACTTGTGCACAATGTTGTGTTTGGACTTGTGTCAGTTCCATCACTGGGAAAGTCTATGTACTATGTTTCATTCATAGATGACTTCTCAAGGAATAAATGGATATATTTCTTGAGGAAGAAATCTGAAGTCTTTGACAAATTTAAAGAATTTAAGGCTCTGGTGGAAAACTAGACAGAGAAGAAGATAAAGGCGCTGAGGACAGATAATGGTGGGGAGTTCTGCAAGAATGACTTTGAAGAGTTCTGTAAGAAGTGTGGTATAGCACGACAGAAGACTACTCCATATACACCTCAGCAAAATGGAGTTGCAGAAAGAATGAATAGAACACCGATGGAAAAGGCAAGAAGCATGCTCAGTGGTACCGGGTTAGGACAAGAATTCTGGGCAGAGGCAGTGGAGACTGCATGTTACTTAGTTAACAGATCACCTTCATCAGCGTTGGAGGATAAGACCCTACATGAGGTATGGACTGGTAAGAAACCCTCTATTTCACATCTAAGGGTATTTGGATGTGATGCATATGTACATGTTCCAAAGGAGAAAAGGACCAAGTTGGATAATAAATCTGAAAGGTGCATCTTTATTGGGTATAAGGATGGATTAAAGGGTTACAAGCTTTGGAACCCAGAAACAAGGAAGGTTGTGTACAGCCGAGATGTGGTGTTTAGAGAAGTGAAAGATGTTGTTAAACATGAATTCCTACCAAAGGAACCCGAGAAGATAGAGTTTGAGCTAAAGGAGGATGAATCAGACTCTACAACAGAAGAAGACTCAGAAGATGAAGAGCCACAAACTCCAGCTTTGAGAAGATCAGTTCGGGAAAGACAACAACCAGAAAGGTATAGTCCATCTGCTTTATGTTCATGTTTTGCCTTAGCTATAACTGATGATGAACCCAGAACTGTCAGGGTGGCAGTAGATTCAGAGGATGGAAAACTCTGGAAGGAGGCCATGGTTGATGAAATGGCATCCTTGCACAAAACGATGCATGGGATCTGGTGGTTAAGCCGTCGGAAGGAAGCCCAATGGGAGCAAATGGTACTAGAAGATGAATGTAGAAGGAAAGGTGGAGAAATACAAAGCCTTGCTGAAGTAAAAAGGTTGGTCTGTGCTGTGAATATCTTAGTGATATTTTTTCTCCTATTGCCAAAGTTACTTCTATTAGATTACTTTTATATGTTGCTACTGTATTTGATTTTGAGATAGAACAGATGGATGTGAAGACAACATTTCTTCACGGGGATCTAGAAGAGGAGATCTACATGAAGCAACCTGAAGGCTTTATGGTGAAGGGTAAGAAAGAACTAGTATGCAGGTTGAAGAAGTCTCTGTATGGGTTAAAACAGTCACCAAGGATGTGGTATCGGAAATTTGATACCTATATACGGGGACTTGGCTTCACCAGAAGCAAGGAGGATCACTGTGTTTATTTTAAATTAATTGGTGACCGTGTTATTTATTTGGTCTTGTATGTGGATGATATGTTGTTGATTGGAAATTACAAAGAAATTATCCAAGATTTGAAGAACCAACTGTTCTCCAAATTCGACATGAAGGATCTGGGTGCTGCAAACTATATTTTGGGCATGGAAATTAAGAGAGATCGGGCAAAGAGGTAGCTCTAGTTAAACCAGAGGAAGTATGTTGAGACTATATTGCAGAGGTTCAATATGCAGGATAGTAAACTAGTGAATGTTCCTATTCCTGTAGGTGTAAAGCTGTCTGCTGAACAGTGTCCCAAGACACAAGAAGAAGAGGAGTATATGTCCTGTGTTCCATATGCAAGTGCAGTGGGTAGCCTGATGTATGCAATGGTCTGTACTAGACCAGACATTGCACATGCAGTGGGAGTATTGAGCAGGTTTATGTCAAACCCAGGGAAGGAGCATTGGACAATAGTGAAGCGAGTTTTCAGATATTTACGTGGCACTAGTGATTATGGCTTGTGCTACCAGGGAAGACCAGGATTGGAAAGAATGTTGGACATTTGTGGTTTTGTTGATGCAGACTGGGTTGGAGATCTGGACCAAAGAAGATCTACAAGTGGGTATGTGTTTAGCCTATTTGGAGGCGTAGTCAGTTGGATGAGTAAAAGACAGTCTGTAGTGGCTCTTTCAACTATAGAGGCAGAATACATAGCAGCCACTCATGCAAGCAAGGAAGAAGTTTGGTTGCAGAGATTGTGTTCAAGTATGGGGTTGGTACAGCAAGCTATAAGGATAGACTGTGATAGCCAAAGTGAAATTTTCTTGGCTAAGAACCCTGCTTATCATTCAAAGACAAAGCATATTGATGTTCAATATCACTTTGTTAGAGATATGGTTGAATTGCAGAAAGGCTGTAAAGTGACACTTTTGAAGAATATTGGGTACATGCATTAAAAAATTCTCAGAGCACTGACAGGGAATACAACGGCAGAAACAATGGGTGTTGAAGAATTGGGCCAATGACTAAGCCCTCTTGTGGCCCCCTGTGGAAAGAAAACAACAAGTGGGAGAATTTTGGGTATGTGTTATATTCTTTCCACGACTAAGCACGCGTGGTCCTTAATTTTCGGTGGGTAGTCTGCATCCATGGTTTTGTGCATGGTTTTGCACACGGTATTGGGGTATGATGGTTTTCGGCCCCTGGTATTTTTGTAGATCCGGTCAAGGGAACTACGGTTATGTTCTAATCCAAGGTTAATGGATTGGGGTTTATGTATGCTTCGGCATGTATATATATGTGTTGTAACACTAAAAGGAATATAATGAAAAATCAAGCTGGTCGTCTCGATTTGGGATCCAGGGGAAAATCTCTGTGTTTATCTATTTTATGTTTTATGCTCTCGCTATTGTTTATTTTCTGTTATAAGATTCATGTGTAGATAATTTCTGTTCAGGGTTAAAACCTACATCATCATTTCTCCTTTACAATCCATCCCTTCAGTCTATTATGTATTAATTTGATTGATTTAGGGGTTTATTATTTTATTTTTCTTTTGTGTGGGAACGACCTATTAACACGAAGTGGATACCATAAACACACCTAGACATAGTGAGCTGCATTTCATAACATGCACTTCGTTTAGGTCAGGTCCCAGATTTGAGCAATATCTATTCTTCTTCACAAACGAGAGACTTGACACAACCATCGTTCTCTTTATTTTTAACATCCCATTTAAGTATGGAATATACTACAAGAAGCATGGAACCACCTTTAGATGGGGTTACAATATTTTGACCTCACCAATGAACCAAAGTCTCATTGGCACTAATACTAAGATTGAATACTCTATTATACTGAAATGCTTGTTTTCCCAAAACTTTGCATATGTTTTGGCTGTAAGTTACATAAAACTCCTCTCTCTGTTATTTTTGTGTTAAGTTGTGTACCAATGGACCTTTCAGGTTTAACATTATCTATATGCACAAACACGTATGTATTGTTTTTTTTTCTTTGAACGTCATTTTGAAACCAACCAGTAGTATATATGATCTCTTTTTTTTCTTAATTTTAAAATTTTGAATTCAATTTGGTTAGAATTAAAAAATAAATAAAAAAATGAGAAAATTTGGGGAACTTTCTTGTTAAAGTCATAGATAATGTAACCCAAAGTATCATGTAAACTTTGTAAAATAACCTCTAAACCCTAAAATCATTAACTACTAAATCCCCTAACCCCATAAACCTCTAAACCCTTAACTCATTTAACCCCCTAAACCCTAAACCTCTAAAACCTTAACCCCTAAATCCTTAAACCCTAATTCCCAACCCCTAACTAATTTAAACCCATAAAACCCTAACCCATTTAACCCCCTAAACCCTAACCCCATTAACCCCTAACCCCTAACCCTTAAAATCATTAACTGCTAAATCTCGTAACCCTCTAAACCTCTAAACCGACCCTAACCCATTTAACCCCCTAAACCCTAAACCTCTAACCCATAAACCCCTAACCCCTTAAACCCTAATTCCCAACCCCTAAACCATTTAACTCCCTAAACCTCTAACCCATAACCCCTTAAAGCTTAATTCCAAACCCCTAACCCATTTAACCCCCTAAACCCTAAACCTCTAAACCCTTAACCCCTAACCCCTTAAATACTAATTCCCAACCCCTAACCCATTTAAAGCCATAAACCTCTAAACCCCTAACCCATTTAACCCCTAAATCCTAAACTTCTAAACTCTTAACCCCTAACCCCTAAACCCTTAACCCCTAACCCATTTAACCCCCTAAACCCCTAACCCATTTAACCCCCAAAACCTAAACCTCTAAACCCTTAACCCCTAACCCCTTAAACCATAATTCCCAACCCCTAACCCATTTAACCCCCTAAAACCCTAACCCATTTAACCCCCTAAACCATAACCCCAATAACCCCTAACCGTTAAAATCCTTAACTGTTAAATCCCCTAACCCCCTAAACCTCTAAACCCCTAACCCATTTAACCCCCTAAACCCTAAACCTCTAACCCTTTAACCCTTAAACCCTAATTCCCAACCCCTAACCCATTTAACCCCCTATACCCCTAAACCCCTAACCCATTTAACCCCCTAAAAGAGAGGGAGCAGAGGCTCCATGATTACAATAAGAGTTGTTTGTAATGGAGCAACTACAGCTGAGTATTACAAGCCTTTTGGTTTTAGTATTCGGGAGATACAAAAATGCTGAGAAGTTGTAGATGCAGATGAACCGGAAAAGAAGAAATACGTATTTGAAAGACATGATAAAAAAAATATGAGAGCTAATCTATGTTTATGTGACTTATTTTCCTTGTTGTAGAATGCTCTGGATTCTCATCATTCCTCGCATTTCTTTTGTTGTTGGAGCTAGTGCTTGGAGCAGTGCATTTTTCAATCATGTATTTCAAGATTTGGACCGACTCTTCAGCATGGGCACACCTGTTCGAAACATCTTCAAAATGATCCTGGAGAGATGAGATCCTTGAGAGGAAGAAGTTAACATTAGTTTGAAGTTTGTTCTCCAGGGCTTTGACATCATTCTTCAGCTCAGCATCAATGGTATTCTGATGAGCACTAATTTGTTCGAGTTCTGCCTGAAAATCCACACAATGGAAGTATTTTTCACTTTTGGCCATTCTATTCTGAGAGAACCAAATGAGTGAGGCTGATACAGAAGCTGCAAGCTGTAACCAAAGACTAGAACAAGAATTGGGAGGATAAAGGCACAAAAAAGGGAGGGCGCTGGAAAAACTTGACAAAAGGGCAGGGAGGAGGTGGAGAGGGGAGGGAGGGTGCGGAGGAGCGCACATCAAACCATCGAGTAGCCCGAGAGCTTGGAAGGGCATTGAGAGAATCAACAAGGGAACGGGATAGGCGTGAAGTGAAATGCAGAAGGGAGGAGAATTTATAGAATCGAGAAGGGGGGGAGGGATCAAGCTAGGGGAGGCCCAAGGCGGGAGAGCCACGGGGATGGAGTGATAAGTGCTGTTAAGGGCACAAACGAAGTCAGAGAATGTAGAGGGGAATATCAAAAAAGATTTAGGAGAGGCGATGGTCATGATTAAGGGGGAGGAACAAGGAACAAGACATCATTGCAATGCAGGAGGCCTGGAGATCGAGCGCAGGCACTGTTCGCCAGGAGATCTGCTTCACTGTTGAGAAATCTAAGAATGTGATAGAATGTGATACCTTTCAAATCATTCAGAAGGATATGACATCTACTGAATATTTGTTCCAGGGCAACATTTGATGTGGGCTAATTGTGTATTATGGACTGAATGACAATAGTAGAGTCACCCAGAATGATGGCGTTGTCAAGTTTGAGATTTTTTAATTGAATTAAACCTTGGTAGAGGGCTAGAGCCTCGGATTTGTTATTGGATAATGATCCAAGGTTCCATTCATATTTTAATATCAAGTTCCCAGTTGTGCTTCTGATGCTTCCCCCTGCTCCAGCGATGCCACGGTTTGATTTCGAGGCCCCGTAAAAAAAAAGGGTAGGTTTGCCTCTGTCTTTAATCGAATCTTTGAACGCACTTTCCTTAAGTCGAATTTTCCATGGAGCGGAACAATGAGGATTGGAGGAGGGTGTATTTATGTTACTTCTGAATAATAGATCACGGAGAAATATTCTTTAATCCACACTTAGATCAGTGATATCAACTCTGTGATTGCTTTTTTCAGCAAATATGTCTAGGACTAAACTCCAAGTTTTGTTGCAGAGTTTTCTATGAGATGGCTCTTTGTCTTGGAAGATCTTATTGTTCCGAGAGAGCCATATTTTCCATAGAGTAGCGTGCAGAAGGGTGTTCCAGACCCTGCTTAAGAGTTTGTTCTTTTTGTTTTTCCAAGGCAAATTGTTTTTCCATTGGAGAAGGAACTCTGCAACAGTGCTCCCATGATTGATATTAGGCTTGAAGTAGGTAGTGAGGTCATTCCAATAGTGAGTGGCGAAGGGGCACTAGAGAAATAGGTGAGGTATAGTCTCTTCTATGTTTTGACAGTTGGGACAGATAGAAGGACCTGTGACTCCCCTTTTCTTGAGATTGTCAGCTGTGAGGATTTTTCCTTTCAGTAAGGTCCAAATGAAGTATTTAATCTTTGGAATGGCTTCAGAATGCCGAACAGTTTTCCAGATTGGCCAAATTGGAGTTGGAAACTACTCTTTGCAAAGGAATTGATAGGAAAACTTGATGGTGAAAGCTTTTCCTATAGGATCCTAGCGGAATCCATCCAAGGCATTTTGCTTGGTAGGAGCTAGACCATGCAGATGAAATTGAAAATTTCCGAGTTCTTCTTTGAGAGGGAGGGGAATAATAGGAAATTTCCATCCGATCCACAACTGATTCCGAGTGTCCCATTTAGAAATCTGATTCAGGAATTTGAGACCCTTGCTATCCAAGTGTCGAAGGATGTTCTGAGTGCCTGGTCTTTGTATGATGGGGGTACCTCCCATAATTCGATCTTGGCCAATATTGATTGAATTGCCTCCTTTTGGAACTTTGGAGAGGTTTTCTGCAAGAAGAGGGATGGATTTTTTGCTAGAGGACCAGATTTTGGTGCACGATCTGTCAGGGATTTCTTGCTGAAGAAGTTACTATCTAGGAGAGTTTAAATATTTTACTTCAAGCACCTGTTTCCACCAATTTTGGTCCCATTGATTAGTCTCCAAATTGTCTTACCCCCAAAGGTTTGATTCATGATTTTTGGCGAGAGAACACCAATGCCTCCGTGCTCCTGATCTTATATAACTTGACTCCATTTGACTAAATTGTATTTTTTTTTTGTCTTTTTTTCCCCCTTTCCATAGGAAATGTCTAATGATAGCCTCCATTTTTAGATGAATGCTAACCGGGGCTTGCAGAGGATTAAATTGTTAAAGAGGGAGGGAGGATAACCCAGATTCAAGGAGGGTGAGCCGACCTGCATGATTCAGCCAAGAGGAGCCCCATTGATTCACTTTCCTCTTCATTTTGTCAATAGTCACTTTCCAATCTCAGCCTTCAAGAAATTGACACTGACATACATGCCCAAGTAACTAAAATGATCCCAATTTAGCTTGTAGGGGACCCAAAAAATGGTAGCAATGTTGTGTAAAGTTTGTCTAGAGACATTCTAGCCATAGACACAACTTTTCTTGAAATTGATTAGGCCTCTAGAAAAGAGCATAAATCTGTCTAGAACATTTTTGAATCGTTGAGAAATAATTCTGGAGGCTCCTCCCATTAGTAAGGTATCATCAAAAAATTGGGAGTGATTCATGTTTCGAACTCCGTTGCCATATTTTATCCCTGTGATGAGTCCAAGCCGCCTCAAATGATCAAGAGCTTTGCTGAAGGAATCAGCCATAAGGATGAAAAAATATGGGGAGAGGGGGAAGCCTTGATGGAGCCCTCTTGAGGATTGGAAAAAGGGAGCTGGTCTTCCGTGGACAAGAGGGGATATCCAAGCCCCGGAGATGCAGGATTTGATTAGGTCAATAAAAATCTGATTGAACCCCAATTTTTGCAAGACAGCTAAAAGGAAAGAGTGCCTTACCCTGTCAAAGGTGTTGGTGAGATCAAGCTTGAGGATGAAGCCATTTTCATTACAGGATATGCTGGAGTGAATGACTTCTTGGACGAGGAGGATAGAGTTATAGATTTTCCTTTGAGATATGAAACCACCTTGATTCTTCGAGATGGGGTTATTTATGTGTGGCTTGAGGCAAGTAGCCAATATTTTAGTGATGATTTTATATGAAGCGTTGCAGAGAGAGATTGGTCTGAATCTAGAGAAGGAGGATGGTCGATTTTCTTTAGGTATGAGGGCAAGGAAGGGTGGAGTTTGTATATCCCCCAATTTTCTTTTTCCGTAGAGCCCAGTGAATCATTTTCATGAGATATTTTTTGTTGAGGCTCCAAAAGGCTGTATAAAAAGATATTCGGAACCCATCAGGCCCCGGGGCTTTATCCTTGTGCATGGTCCATATTACACTTTCCACCTCTTCTTCAATTATGACTTGATTGATAGAGTTGTTTATCTCATTAGAGATGAGGATCGGGAGCTATTGGAGCAGATCTGAATAATCCTTTGCCAAACTGTTCTCTGTGAGGAGCTCTTTAAAGTGGAAGGAGGTTGCCTGCTTGATTTCTTCAGGATCAGTTTAAGTGATACTTGTCTCATATATGATGGAGGAGATATTGTTTTTTTCTTTACGCATAGTGTGTTGCTTGTGGAAGAAGGCGATGTTATTATCTCTTGCTTGGAGCCATAAGTCCCTTGATTTGAGGCACCATTTCTCCTCCTCTTTCCTATTTATGTTATGCAGCTGCCATTAGAGGTCCTTTTCTTGAGTTAAAATGTCTTGACTGGTGCCTTGGGATTCGATAATGTGATGGACGTTCTTTAGTTTGGCTTTGACTTCTGCTTTGATCTTGTCTGGTTCTTGATAGTGGATTTTTTCCCATTCTTTTAGAGCTTGTTTAGTCCTTTTTAATTTAGAATCCCATATGTGAATAGGCGATCCTTCAATGTGAATGATCCACACATTTCAAACAATCTGATTGGCCTCTTGGATATCATTCCACAATGGGTTGTAGCGGAAAGGAAGAGGCCCATGAGGAACTGCGCAACCAAAGATAGCATGATGGGATAATGGTCCGAAGCGGAGAAGGAAAGAACATTAGCCGAGGCTAAGGAAAATTGAGAAAGGAGGGAGACTTTAATTAGGATCCTATCCAGCCTTTCCATGATATTATCTTTTTTGATTCTCCTATTGGTCTATGTGTATCTGTGATTTTTTGGGGTGATGTCCACTAATTCTTGTTCTTGGATAATGTCTTCTAGCAGCCTTCTAAAAGGGTCGTTCCCAAAGGAACCACCTCTTTTCTTGTTGGCATGAAGAATGAGGTTTAGGTTGCCTCCCATTATGATATTATTATTTTCTTCATTCTGCATATCTTCCCTTAGATAATTCCAGAATGCCTCTTTTTCTCTGTAGTGATTAGGGCTATAAATATTGTACATAGTGATTCTCTGTTGCATTGTGGTATTTTCGAGCTCATTTTTGAGCCAATTTTGAGTTGCTGCGATGTCTTTAAGCTGCCACGAATTGCCTACCCATAGAGTGGCAAGCCCCCCAGAGGCACCTTTGGATTCTGATAGAGCACCCTTGTATTGTTTCTCTCTGTCAATTATTGTCATCATATCAACTTCTCCCTGCTTGGTTTCTTAAAGAAGAATAAATTCTCGCTATTCTTGGTTTGTAAGATCCCTGAGAGCTTTAGCTTTGGAGGGGTGCCCTATACTGCTAATATTCCATGATAGGACTTTCATCATTGTATGAGTTCGATTTGAGGAGGTTCTCTTCCTCCTTGGACCTTTTTCATATTGTCCCTATTGTTCTAACCTAGTATGTAGTTCTCTATTGGATTTTGGGTTCCTAATGCAATGCCTTTCTGAGAATTTTTATTCCATTTCTGTTTCGTTGTTTTCCTGTTGAGACCTTGCTTCTTGTGAGTTTCCAAAGAGGCTCCATGCTCCTTGGTTGAGTTTCTGGTGATCCTGGTGGAGGCCGAGGCAAGGGAAGGGGAGGTGAGGTCATGTGAGGGGGTAGAGGAGGGGGAGGATCTAGAGGAGGGGGGAGGTTGGAGAGAGGGGGATCATTGTCAGGGGGAGAAATTATTGAGAAGGGGTTGGATTGCAAGTTTAGGGAGGGGGTTGCAGAGGTAGAGGGAATATTGGATGGATCTTTTCCGGAGGAGGGAGGAGGGTGGAGAATGAGCTGAGACGTGTCCTGAGGATTGGGTGGCGAGGCAGGATTAGATTTCTTATTTTTTTTACAGTCTCCCAAGGCTGATCTGATTCCTGACTATCAATATAAATATTTTTTGTACAACGATTAGCAAAATGTCCATACTCATGACATACCTTACACTTGAAAGGGATCTACTCATAGTCGACCTGCTAGATGTGAGTCCAATTGTCCACTTTGAGTTTGATGGCTTCCGACAGGCCTTTGCTGAGATCAACTTCGACACAAATTCTGGCGTATGCGAGCATGTTCTCCTTTAGTTCACTCCTGTTAATGAAAGTGTCGATCGCATTCCCAATAGCCCTGACGGAGTCATCCCTCCAACAATGCAGGGGAAGGTGGGGAAGGTGCACCTAGACAGGGACAATGTTCAACACGTCGAGTTATGGATCAAAGTCAGGGGTCCATTTGTTGAGATAAAGACCCCTTGAATCCATAAAATAGGGCATGTTTCTGAAGATTAGATACCTGTCTTCTTTAGATTCAAAGTGGAAGGTAAAATACCCCTTACCACAGAACCTGATGGAAATTTTCCTAGATATTTTACTGGACCAGTTCCGTTCAATCCACTCTGAACTGTCTTCAGAGATGGCTAGAGCCCTGTGAACTGGCCTATTAATCCCTTTTCAGCCAAAGAGAGAGCAGCCATGCGAGGGAGTAAGGGAGGGAGGATAACTTCTTGTAGGCCATCTAGTTTTTTCAAGAATCTAGAGATGGTGGGACGAGGCTTAGGAGGGTCCAGAGAGCTGATAAGATCAGTGAAGGCACGGGCTTGGGACGAGGTAGCAGTCAGATCCGGTTGGGCCTCCAGGGAGGCCATGCTGAAGGTTGTCCAACAAATAGTCAGAGATCGGGAGAAATATAGGGGGAAGAGAGCAGGGCACGGGGATAGGGGCGCAGGGCAGGAGGCCCATCACAGAGGCGCAAAGGTGGTGCTCAAGGGAGACCTATGTCATCATACCAGGAATGCACTAGCTACATTTGATAAATACTAAATAGATAAACCTAAAATATATATGTGTAGACCTTTTTAGTAAATAGGTATGAAACTTTATTAATTTAAGTATGAACCTTAATTAATTTTTTAATGATGTATGAACCTTTGTTTTTTTGTAAGTAAATGTTCTATTCATGTAGGAAAAAAGGAGTACATATATTCGCTTACAAAATAGGTGGTCTTAGCCCAACTGGGTTTGTTGACAAAAATTTGCACCAGATGCAAAAAAAAACAGACGAGAGACTAGGGACATTGTCCATAAACAGTTGGGCCAGAGGCACCAAAACACATATAAAACATAAATAACACCAAATAGAATACAACATATATGACATGTAAGCAGCCACGTCACTCAAGCTATATATAGATACAAAATCACTCAAGCTATATATGAATAGATAGACAGTCACCCATGAAAATGTGCGAAGTGATAACCCTAGTTCTCTAAATTAATTCTCCTCGTTACCTCGGATTCTCTACTACGCTAATTCATTTGTTCGGCAGTTGGTTGGAATTGTTCCTATTTTAGCAGTTTTCTACTTTTTACCTCATTTGTCTATCAATTGAGAAACCCTCTATCCATTCCATTATCATCATAACTATACATAGGTATCTGCTTTCCTCTAATGATCATTTTCACACAAAATAAGTTAGTGTTTGTTTGTTGAACTATGATATTCGCAACCCAGGTTTGAATCTCGCCTCCTTTGGCAGCTTGTAAACATGGAGTCCTTCGAGCCCATGTTGAAGAAATCTCACGGTTATGTCACAAATGGTGCTAACGGTATGCCCTGGAACTCATCCTCGTCTTTTGGAAACATGAATATGAATATTGGCATGAATATTAGTTCTGGCGTTAATTTTCACTCTGCACCTAACCCCAACCAGGGTCATGGGTTTAATCCCAATGCAGCAAGGGCTAACCCTAACCCTAACCCCACCCTCAACCCTAACTCCGTGGCTAATGAGGTTATTCCAGGGCCACACCAAGGAGGATACCCACCTGTGATAGGTGGAGGGCCATACAAAGCAGGCTCAGGAGGGTCATACAGAGGAGGGTCATATGGAGGGGGGCCGTATGAAAATGGGAACCATTCCACCCATTTTGAAGGGTTAGGTTTCAACAGCAACATCAACAGGGAAGTAATGTGGGGGATCTTGAGTGCAAGTGTTATAAAACTGACGAGGGTTGTCCTTACGGCCTCAGCTGTCGCTACAAACATGACCCTTCAGGTATGCATCATTTCTCCTTCACAATACATCCCTTCAGCCTATTATGTATTAATTTGATTGATTTAGGGGTTTATTATTTTTTTGTTCTTTTGTGTGGGAATGACCTATTAACACAAAGTGGATACCATAAACACACCTAGACATAGTGAGCTGCATTTCATAACATGCACTTCGTTTAGGTCAGGTCCCAGATTTGAGCAATATCTATTCTGCTTCAAAAATAAGAGACTTGACACAACCATTGTTCTCTTTATTTTTAACATCCCATTTGAGTATGGCATATACTACAAGAAGCATGGAACCACCTGTAGATGGGGTTACAATATTTTGACCTCACCAATGAACCAAAGTCTCATTGGCACTAGTACTAAGATTTAATACTCTATTATACTAGAATGCTTGTTTTCCCAAAACTTTGCATATGTTTTGGCCGTAAGTTACATAAACCTCCTCTCTCTGTTATTTTTGTGTTAAGTTGTGTACCAATGGACCTTTTAGGTTTAACATTATCTATATGCACAAAAACATATGTATTGTTTTGTTTTCTTTGAACGTCATTTTGAAACCAACCAGTAGTATATATGATCTCTTTTTTTTCTTAATTTTAAAATTTTGAATTCAATTTGGTTAGAATTTAAAAAAAAAAAAAAAAAATTTGAGAAAAATTGGGGAACTTTCTAGTTAAAGTCATAGATAATGTAACCCAAAGTATCATGTAAACTTTGTAAAATAACCTCTAAACCCTAAAATCCTTAACTTATAAATCCCCTAACCCCATAAACCTCTAAACCCTTAACTCATTTAACCCCCTAAACCCTAAACCTCTAAACCCTTAACCCCTAACCCCTTAAACCCTAATTCCCAATCCCTAACCTATTTAACCCCATAAAACCCTAACCCATTTAACCCCCTAAACTCTAACCCCATTAACCCCTAACCCCTAACCTCTAAAATCCTTAACTGCTAAATCCCCTAACCCTCTAAACCTTTAAACCAGCCCTAACCCATTTAACCCCCTAAACCCTAAACCTCTAACCCCTAAACCCCTAACCCCTTAAACCCTAATTCCCAACCCCTAACCCATTTAACTTCGTAAACCTCTAACCCATAACCCCTTAAACCCTAATTCCAAACCCCTAACCCATTTAGCCCCCTAAACCATAAAGCTCTAAACCCTTAACCCCTAACCCCTTAAACACTAATTCCCAACCCCTAACCCCTAAACCATTTAACCCCCTAAAACCCTAACCAATTTAAACCCCTAAATCATAACCCCAATAACCCCTAACCCTTAAAATCCTTAACTGTTAAATCCCATAACCCCCTAAACCTCTAAAACCTTAACCCATTTAACCCCCTGAACCCTAAACCTCTAACCCCTCAACCCTTAAACCCTAATTCCCAACCCCTAACCCATTTAACCCCCTATACCCCTAAACCCCTAACCCATTTAACCCCATAAATCCTAAACCTCTAAACCACTTAAACCCTAACCCTTTTAACCCCCTAAACCCCTAAACCCCTAAACCCCTAACCCATTTAACCCCCTAACCCCTTGAACTTTAATTCCCGACCCCTAACCCATTTAACCCCCTAAACCATAACCCCATTAACCCCTAACCCCTAACCTCTAAAATCCTTTATTGCTAAATCCCCTAACCCCCTAAACCTCTAAACCCCTAACCCATTTAACCCCCTAAACCCTAAACCTCTAACCCCTTAACCCCTTAACCCTTAACCCCTAACCCCTAAAATACTTAACTGCTAAATCCCCTAACCCTATAAACCTCTAAAATCCTAACCTATTTAACCCCCTAAACCCTTAACCCCTAACCCCTTAAACCCTAATTCCCAACCCCTAACCCATTTAACTCCCTAAACCCCTAAAACCCTAACCCATTTAACCCCCTAAACCCCTAAAACCCTAACCCATTTAGCCCCCTAAACCCTAACCTCATTAACCCCTAATAGCCCCTAACTCCTAAAATCCCTAACTGCTAAATCCCATAACCCCCTAAACCTCTAACCCATTTAACCCCCTAAACCCTTAACATCTAACCCCTTAACCCTTAACCCCTTAACCCCTTAATTCCCAACCCCTAACCCATTTAACCCCTAAACCCTACAACTCTAAACCCTTAACCCCTAACCCCTTAAACCCTAATTTCCAACCCCTAACCCATTTAACCCCCTAAACCCCTAAAACCCTAACCCATTTAACCCCTAAACCCTAAACCTCTAACCCCTTAAACCCCTAAACCACTAACACCTAAACCCCTAACCCTTTAACCCCTAAACCGTTAATGCTTAACCCATAACCCATTAGCCCCTAACCCCTAACCCCTAAAATCCTTAATTGTTAAATCCCCTAATGCCTAAGCCCCTAATCCCTAATCCTTTAACCACTAACTCATTATTCACCTAACCCCTAACCCCTAAGCCCCCAATCCCTAATCCCTTAACCACTAACTCATTATTCCCCTAACCCCTAACCCCTTAACCACTAACTCATTGTCCCCCTAACCCCAATCCCTAATCCCTTAACCACTATAACTCATTATTCCCCTAACCCCTAACCCCCCAATCCCTAAATCCTTAACAACTAACTCATTATTCCCTAACCCCTAACCCCTAACCCCTAAGCCTCTATTCCTCTAACCTCTAAGCCCCTATTCCCTAATCCCTTAACCACTAACTCATTATTCCCCTAACCCTTATAAAAATCCTTAAAACCCATTGGGATTAGCCATTCCAAAGGATAGGAGGTCTATTTTGGAGTTATGATCAGGTTAGTTCCCCCTTGGTTACAAGGTGGAATACCATGAGCAAAACCATGGGTTGAAAAACAACCCAAAAACCTCTCTTAAATTTACTATTTTATCTCAATTTTATTTTAATAATTAATTAATTAATTTCTTTAAAGACTCTTATGGATGGATCACATAAATTAAATATTTTATCTCAGTTTTATTTTAATAATTAATTAATTAATTAATTTATGTAAAGACTCTTTTGGATAAATCACATAAATTTTTTAAGGTCGCCTTAGAACCACTCATTATGTAGTTCATCGTCAATGTTTTTAAAATAAATTTATGAAAATGAAATTAAATTTATTTTTGAAACATCATTTTAAATCAGTTGTTAAACTTACAAGGAATACCACTCATTATGTGGTTCATCATAAATGTTTTTAAAATAAATTTATTAGAATGAAATTGAATTGATTTTTGAAACTTCTTTTAAATCAATGGTTGAAATGAGTGTCTCCCGCCCAAAACAAAGTGAATTGTTTTAAATTTTAGATTTCTCCTGCCCAAAACAAAGTGATTTGTTTTGGTCTATCTCTGGCTACTTTTTTTTACCAGCAACTAAGAAGCTCTCAGATTGACATAGAGAGATAGGGAGCGGTATTCGAAGCCTCTTTCCCACCAGGATAATCTCAAGCTGCTTTTTTTTACCAGCAAATAAGCAACTCTCAGATTGAAATAGAGAGATAGGGAGCGGCAATCGAAGCCTCTTTCCCACCGGGATCATCTCAGGCTACTTTTTTTTTACCAGCAACTAAGCAGCTCTCAGATTTAAATAAAGAGATAGGGAGCGGCATTCGAAGCCTCTTTCCCACTCGTATATTTACTTCAAAAGGTAATATCTGCTTCGAAATCACACTAGGAAAACCGACCATAGTAATTGTTTTGTTACAAGGTGGACTAGCTTTCATATTCACCAGTTTTGATTTTCTTGTAAGATCTTTCTGGTTTATGTCAATGCAGGAGATCGAATCATTGAGTTTCTATATTTTATATATTGATGATATAAAAGGTCAAGAGGAAAAATGGCCCTTTCTCCAGCTCATAAAATAGGGAGGAGTCGAGTCCTCGGTTAGGAATTGGTAGATGTAGAAATACTGGGTCATCAAAATCTGTTGGTTAAGAAAAATGAAAACATCTTCACGATCATCCTTCAACTCCCCTCACAAAGAAGAAGCTTGCCTTGCATATAAATGATATCCTCAATAATCAAAGAGTTCAAGAGAAGAACACCTTCAAGAACAACAATGCTATTGGAAGTGTTGTAACCGGCGACAATGAAGTAAAAGCCGAGGAAAAAAGGAACCCATTTCAGGAAACTCACGACACAAAATGCAGTGAGGGTGAAACTACACTTCTCTGCGATTACCGAGGCATTCTCTTCCATGAGTTGAGGATAGCAGCCCAAGAAAAGGCCAAGCCTTTTAACCCAACCCACGCAATCAACTTGCAAGTCCTCTTAGGTAAGAAACATTACCCTATTCGGATATTTCTCTCTACAAGCGACCCACCATAGAAAAACCCAAAGTAGAACCCATCAAACAAAGCTTCCTTGCTCAAATCTTCATTCAAAAAAGTGGACCCATCTGCCTGAAGTTTATTGATAACTTTCCAACGGGAAACAAAGACATCCCGAGGGTTGCAAACAATGTAAACAATCTTGAAAGAAGAAGACCTCATAGGAGGAGGCAACAAATGGAATGGCTAATGGTTGTGTAGCAAATCAGATTTAAATATCGTATTGTTGATGATCAGATGTAGAAATCAATAGAAAAGTTTCCATGGTGGGTTTCCATTTTTTTTTCTGAACAAGCTTGTCAATCTTTCCAATTGCAAAATCGTTGCTTGAACTTCTCTTTCTATATATATATATATATATATATATATATATATATATATATATATATATATATATATATATATATATATATATGATTTTTCAGGGACAAAAGGTTGAAATGCTTATTTAAGGCTTCCTTAATCTACTCAAATTCATACTAATTCCACGCAGGCTTATAATCTGACAGATATGGAGACAAAGTTGAAGAGGCTACTAAATCTGAGGAGTGGAAGTGTCTAAAGTGAAGAGGTATCTGTAATTGCAGTATTTGCATGTAAACTTGAATATAGAAATGCACCTAGGAAAGAACATGCTAATTGTTATGTTGCTTTTTATAACTCACATTTTCAATTAGGTTTTGATAGGAAACATTTTCTGAGATTTCCAGAAATAAAGTTGTTGAATTCATTATTGCAGGAAAAAACAAGGTTGTGCTCCTACTGGAATTCTTGTCCATGCAGCTAAGGCTACAGGCTTTGCTTTTGTTGGTTATTTACTCAAGTGTCAAGGTCTTTCTGAGGTAAATTTGAATTCTGCCTCAAGGGAATCTAATGCAATTGATTGAAAGTAAAGAATTTTCATCAAATGATGTTGGATCACCATTGCAGTTTCTGGAATTTTTCTTAGCATTTGAACTAGTATGTACTTCGTTATCCAAAATGTGTTTTAAGTTCATATCTAGGTTCAAGCTAAAAATTTTGCACCGTGGATATTTTCTTTTACATTGCCATAGTTATACCTTCAGCGATACCAATTTTTTTTCTACAAACACACTAGTGTGACAGTATGAAGTGGAAAAAGTTTAATACTGGTCAGTTTACACCATGATTTGGGCTAACATCACTTCCTACTTATTGAGTTCTTGATTTTTTCATGTTAGATATAGCCTGCAACACCTTTTACATTTTTTCAGAGCTATGCTTTTACACTAGTCGACAATAATTGTTATAGAAGTTTTTTGATTGTTAAAATAAAAATAATATTTCCAAGGAAGACTTTTGGAAGTATCTGTAAATGAGGTCCTATAGATGTACCTTACCGATAGATGATAGTACATGCTATGCTTAGTGTAAGTGAAATACCAAAGGCTCTATGATCATCAAGAAAATATGGTTTTGTAAGGTCTCTGTATTATAATGAATTTCCATTGTGCTATTGTCCACATGCTTATATTGCAACTATGAAAGTTTGGTCCCAATTTTCAAGCCTTGGACTTGATTCTATCCGAAGCAGCTCCTCTTGTTATAGGGCTTTGACAGATGCTTACCATTCAACATAGCAATATATGATAAACTTTGTATTCATAAACAAATAAGCAATGATGACTCAGAAATGCCACTAAATGAATGAAAAAACCATTGTTCTATGGGGATGTGTCCCTTAGGGCCAGAGGGGGCACCTCCATGTTTCCCATGTTCCCAAGGTGTTTTTTTTATTATAGGATGCTCCAAGAAACATTTTTCCACATATCTCTTTTGGAAAATGCAATGAAACATAGAGGGAAATGCATTTTCCCAAAAGGGTTTTTTGTTTTTCCTTTTCTAGGGAGGATTGAAGAAACAGTTATCTACATATATATGTTGGAAACGTAGATGGAAACTTTCCCTAATGTAAAGGATGCATTTTCCAAAAGCAAGATTTTTAAGAGTTTCACTATAAAAAAAATACGCTTTTGGATGTCTCTTAGAAAAAATGAGTTGTCAATTTTTATGGTGTCCCAAATGCTTTTACTTGCTTGTTTGACCATCCCTATATGTGCAACTAAGACTATGATTCCTTGTATTCCTTATCCAAGTGACTCTTTACTCACGTTGTGTTCACTCTTTCCAATGCCATTGCAACCCTGCCTAGTCCAATATACCATCATTTCGACACGAGTCGTTGATCCACATTGTACTTTTGACTAATCAATACTCATTAAATTATACTTTGTCAATTTTGGATTTTTGGCCATGTTTTTAGAACCCCATTGTCGAGGTTCCTAGTGTAGTCAATGTTCTTTATCCACGCTTTTTTCACTCTTTCAAATGCAAGTGCAACCCACACCTAATCCAATATACCATCATTTCGACATGAGTAGTTGATCCACATGGTAATTTTGACTAATCAATACTCATTAAATTGTGATTTGTCAATTTTGGATCTTTGGCGTTCTTATTAGAACCCCATTGTCGAGGTTCTTAGTGCGCTTGATGTTCAAAGTGACCAAAGGTTATAGATCTTTTTCCACTTTTAGTGGTATGTAGAAGTAAATGATTGATTTATAGTAATAAAAGTTTGTTCCAATTATATATTGTGCGAGATTTTAAAAGCCAAAAAAATCTCTATCACTTTTCAGATAATATCATTGGATTTCTTACATATATAATCACAAAATATAGCAATAAGTGAGACAAAAAAATAGATATGGAAGGCAACAACCCCCACAAAATTATTATTCATATACTCTTGGTATTCTAGCACTTGTGGAATAAGTTGGAGAGCCTCCTTGGAGAGCTTGTCTGCTAAGGTATTGAGTTCATGGTATATATGGCCACAAGAGAACCAATCCAACTTGTTGTAGACTTGTTTGATACCTTGCAAAATGTGAGCCAAATGAAGGGCCACTATGCTGACTTTGTTGCAGACTCAATCCACAACAAGTTTTGAATCCCCCAAAATATTTAGTTTTTTGACATCTTTTTGGTTGACCACATTGACAAGAGCCTAGAGAGTTGAAAATTCAGCTCTCATATTTGTGCCCATACTTGGAGCATATTTGATATGAAAAAAATGAGCAAGTTTTGGATATTTCTTTCCACAATGATTTTATTTCATTGCTTTGATCTTTGTTATTTTTTTAGTTAGTTTTTTGTACAAAGAATAGATGCATAATATATCCCATTAATATTTGTTTGGATTGTCTCTTTGTTATTGCTTAACATGTTAACGTGTATTACACTTTGTCAAATGAAATTTACATGATACACGTTAATTTCAACATACCGCTAAAATGTTTTTGAACACTAATCATCTAAGCTCTCTATACTTAAGAATGAAATGATTTTTTATATATTTCAGCACATCTTAAGCCGTCTTTTCTTCATTAACTTGATTTATGCTTTGTTTATTTGTTAGTGGGTAATTTGGGTGAATCTTAGAGTAGTGTTCCTTATTTCTATAGAAGGATTCACATAGGGTCATTTTCAGTCTTCTCAAATTGGTCCTTATGTGTCTAAATTTATTTGATACAAGTTGATGATACAAATTTCCTTCGAAAATGTTATTGATACTTGTTTTCTAATTGTCTTTAGTTTTCAATGATGATTGATAGGTTTTCAAAGCAATAATTTGTTGAGTCCTTTCCTTGCATGTCTACTTATGTGTGGAAATTTTGCTAATTTATTTCTTGCAAAAGGATTTTAGTTTGTTGTGCATGGATTTGTACTTTGTATGACTATATACATCCTTTCAAATGTTGGTGTGGGATATTTTATGGTTCGTTGCCCATAAACAACCCACCTCAACCCTACAAAAAGGTCCTCCTATCCATTTTAGTGATGGATCATGGTGTGTTCAAGTGTTTCCTTTAGATTCTCTTGCATTAGTATAAATGCAAAATTGTCGTTTTCCATTTGATGTGTATTGCCTTTGTAGGTACCCTTTTTGGATTTGTCCTTAGTTGCATGTTTGGCTACAATAGATGTTTTGACCAATTCATTTGGGTCTCTTTGTTAATTTAGATACCTTATTGTATATGTGCACTGATTGGGGTCTTTGTTAGTCATGGAGCCTCTCTTGGTTCTTGATTTTGATTTGTTAGGATATGCTCATTTGGGTGTTTATTTAGTTAAACTTTACCTTAACTCAAGTGATTTTTCCATGTGTGTCAATTTGTAATTTTATTTAATTGTTACTCAAAATATAGTTCCCTAGCGCAAAGCCTCTTTGGTACCTTCCCCACACCTTGTTTCAAAAATTGGCGTACCCGTCCCCACAACATAGTGAAAAACATATAATTGTCAAATAAAATTTTACACAATTTAGCGGAATTTAAATGTCCACTCTTATTTCAAAGGTAAAAATATTTTTCTTTAATTATTTATTTTTATTATTTATTTTTCATTTCTTTCTTTTGAGTTTTTGATTTTTCATTCTTTTTCTTATTTTTATTTTTCTATTTTCATTTTTTATATTTTTGAAATAAAAAGAAATTTACAAACTATTGCAAGGGTAAAAATAAGTTACAACAACATCTTCAGTAGTACTCATGGTAGCTTTGCCTTTTTTGTTTGGGGAATGTTTTTCAATATATCAACAAGTTCTTATTCAACAGAGAATTCTCTTCTTCATCAGTGAGGGTATATTCTTTTGGCATCATTAATTTCTCATCCGTACCTTTTATTGATGATTTATATTATTGTTCCTTCCCCTTGGCTTCCAAGGATTCAATATAGTCATACAATATCTGTTGGTCTTCATGTTTCTCCAAGGTATTTGTTGAAGAGAATTTAGTTCTTTGTCTTTTTTCCACATTGGCAAACGCTTGCTCCTTTTTTTGTTCATCTTCATTTTGTCTTTCCATGGCCCTTGTGACCCTTCTACTATATGTGATGGGTTATTTTCTTGGTGCTTGCGTTGGTTGAGATTGAGGTGGAGGTATCTCAACTATTTCCTCTTCCTCCCTTGGGGATTCTTTCTCCATTATTTGTTTTTCCTCACATATATTTTCAAAAAACTGATTATCTTTGAGAAACTGATCCCAAGTCTGCTCATACTTCTCTAGTTCCCATTCTTTGATTAAGTTGATGAGGCCATTGTGATATAACCTTCTTTTCTCATTTACGAGGTGCTTCTGAATCAACTTTGCAATTTTGGTGAATTGGATAGTATGGCACATTTAACATTTTGTCTCCCTTCAAATGTTGCAAGATCATCATGTGGTATAAGTAAATGAGGTTTAATTTTCCCTCAAAAGTCACATCTGAACCTAGAAGGTTAATTCATCTCAAGGATGTTTTCACCAGGTGTTAGCCATGCCTTTACTTATCTTGCCATTTTAAACTCTTGTTTGCAATTTATACAAAATTTCATCCAATACATCCAAAGGGTCAAAATTGAGACTTACACCACTAGAGCTTTTTGGGCACCATACTTGTTGAAATGTTCTATTCTCAGTGCCTTCTTATAGGTACCTGAATTCTCCATGCATTTTGATGGAAAATTTCAGCAGCACAACTCTAATGCCATGTTAAAATTTCACCTCATGACAATGGATCAACACTCGTATAACTTCAGCTCTATAACTGAATTTGAAACCTTTTGAAAAAACTACCAAAAATTTAGATCTGCAAACATCAAAATGTTGTATTGAAGATTCAAGAGTTTAGACATTGCATGGAAAAATGTTAGATCTTTCCAGCAAAAACATGAATAATTCTAAGGAAAGGTAGATTTGGAAAATCAAATCAGCATGCTATAGTGGCAATCAACAGAAAATATATACCAGATCTATGAAGAAACCAGATTAGCGCACTACCATCCCAACAATGAATAGAGATAAATCAGATGTGAAAAAATCATATCAACACACGGAATCTCTACCAGCAAACATATCTTTCTATTAAACGATAAAATAAGATTAATAAACCAAAATCAGCTTCTCCCAAGCATACAAAGAAAAAATAAACTAAATTCTAACAAACCCATGAAGGGAAGCACTATCACTAGAAACCACGTCTCTCACATGCAAACTATTACTGTATAATGTAATATGCTTCTCCTTATTTTTTTATAGAGCAAGAGTGGATGTTATAATGGAAGCCTCTAGAATTGAGCACTCCACATGACCAAGTTTGACACTAACCTAAGAGAGTTCACCCTCCAATGGAATCTTCCCCAACTAGAGCACCTCACATGTGCTTACCTGACAGCTCGTGCTAAGCATGCTTCTCCAGTAACTAACTCATGTAGTGCCCCTTGAATGTGCCAATGTCATCATGTAAGAACATGCTCACATGTGCCAACTCATTGACTCCAAATATTTTTATGCAAAACCACGTGTTTTTATGTAAAAGCTTAAGTAGTGCACCCTCCTAGTCCTAATTAACTCCAAATGGTGGAAATAGATGAAAAGGGTCTATGATACAACTTGCCTCCATGAGAATTTCTCCCACTGATGCTTCCCTCTCATAGCAAGAGCCAAACATTGTTTGAGAAATAAGGAAATTAACAACCCTAGACATATTGGCACTTTATGAGAGAAGCTAATGGCAATGGACACTAGGTATATAATGAGTTTAAAAAATAATGGATTTATGTTTAGTGTTTCAGTATTTGTTTGTTTTTTTCTTTCATTGTGGATTTAAAGAAATATTTTTGGATAGCTTCATTTTTTTTTAAAATATTTTTTGAGAAATAGGGGTAGCAATGATGTCATTTCTTTAAGAAACATGGAGGTTTTTTCCAAAATGGGATGAATTTCTCCCATAATACATTACCTATACAAAATCAGGAAACACGTTCCAAATATGATGCTTTTGATGGGGTTTTCGTTTATGATGTGTTTCACATAGTAACCACTTTTTGACATCATGTTTTCTGTAATTTAGCTTTTGAGCACAAAATTTGACCTAGAAAAACTGGATAACTCTTTGGTTAGGGAAAGCCATCAACTGAGATAAATCTGAAGCAAAATGAACCTATAATCCATTAATAATCTAGATTAAAGGGAAATACCTTTCCTAAATAAGTTCCTTTCAGCCCATGGGAGTGTGGTTCAACAACAAGTTGGATGGTAATCAAACTTGTATTAATGTTGAGACCTTGGTCAAGTGTACCCCCTCCCATTAGGTGGTGTGGATGATGAGAAGAGCCAGTCCTAGATGATTTTGATGGCACAAGTGTCTCAAAAATGCCACTCAAAACAGGTTTTCTTAGCTATGGAACCTATGCTAGCATCCTTTCCAAAACAAGTTCCTTGTATCTTTCAGTTGTCCTATTTGATGGCTCTTCCTTCTTATATGAGTTAATAGATGTGAACTGTTGTTATGATTATTTTTATGATTGGAAAATAATAGATAAGGATTGAACCCTGTTAGGTCTCTATAGTTTAGCAGAGTGACAAGACTAAACGCTGCAGAGACTACATCAAAAACCAATTTTAGACTCTAGGATCTAGCCCTCCTGAATCCAGAGAGGGATCTCTCTATAAGTGCAAGATTGATTTATATTTTAAGGTTTTAATATGATATTAGGCTAGTTATTAAGAAAAATGGATTTTTGTTTCTTTGGTTGGTTAGGTATGATCTTTAATTGGATGGAATATTACAAAATGAAAGAGTTCAAAAGAGGTGAATATGCAAGTATACTGAGAAGTGTTCAGCAGATATGATTAGTGTGAAAACAAATTTAAAGCATTGGGCAATGGAGTCACAAAAGGGTTTAATTGTACAAAAATGTTAAGAGTGGTCCAAGGGACACGTCATCTATATCAAAAGATCTTTTAGATTAAATGATGGAGTGGAACATTAAAAGTGTTGAGAAGGTGAAAACAACCAATAATTTCAACAAGGATTTATCAACTTTCCATACAAGAAAAACCTTTTTAAGAAACTGTTTGAAACCAACCAAAGATAGGGCTAACCATAAAATTCTTTGGACAAGCTTATATTAAAGCTAACTTATTAGACAACAATCCAATAATCTCACTAGACTACTTTCAGAAAGGATGAAAAATAGATAAGAAAAAAAAGTGCAGCTTAAGATCAGGTCATATATCATTAAAATCTAGACTTGCTTTCAACATACTCTTAGGGAAACTTTCAAAACAACCTTTGGAGAAAGAACTAGAAGACAGGGCAAACCATAAGCTTTTCTAGTTTAAATCTACTTAGCATGTAATGAAAATATTATTCAAGAACTTCCTTTCAAGTTTTGCACATCAAGACATGGAATAACCAACATTCCTTGATAATGTTTACACTTAACTTAAGTCATTCTTAAATACACAATTGTAGGAAAACATAAAGATAAAGCTTATTAGTGAGAATAGGGTACCTTTAACAGTAAATCCTAGCTCTATGCTTGCTGCTCTTTATCAGAGAAAAGTGAACAAAATGGCATACATGAAAGAAAAACAATAACAGTAAGAGGTACTTCACCAATGATATAGACCATGATCCCAAAAATCAGCTTGTATATTGATTGTCAATCCAGTTACAAACTACAAGTCCAATGTTTCATCACAGCAATAAGTTCTCTTCTTAGCCTACATTCTTCAATAACTTAAAAGAGCTTCATAGCTTCAGAATTTATTTACATTAAACAATGATTCGATACAACAACTATTACATCAGAAATTCAATAACCAACCCTTTACAATGTGCTCCTCAAAGAGATTTTATAAGAAGATGAGGAGGTGGGATGAAAGAAAAGGTATCTAGTTCAATTAATACAATTTTTAATGCTTCTCTATCTTTGAGGGGTTCAATAGAGAATTTTTCTGATATTTCTCTATATTAATTGGTTTTCATTAAGTTTTTAGGCTACTTGGAAGATTTTGTTGACTTAAAAACTCTTTTAGGCAGGCTGGCAATAAGTCTGGCTGTCTTCAAACAAAATATCACTGATTAGGAAATAAATATGCCTTATTTTGATTTATGGAAGTTGCAGGTGGCTCTTTGGTAGCTGGAGAGGATAAAATTAGACTTTGATGTGGCAGTTGAGGCCTTTCAAACTGATATATTTCTTTGTTTTTCCTTAAAACACCTTTAATCTACTTTTGGTCTGTGTTTAGGCTTAATTAGCCTTGATCTTCATTTCTTTAGGTCCATTATGCCTTGCTGAATGTGGATTAGGCCTTTGATTCTTGAATTTGTGCCTTAATCCCTTTAAACTCTAATTAGAATCTTTAATTCTTCAGTTTATGCTTTCATCCTGTGTTTTTAATGCTAATACTCTTCAATCAATTGAGTCTGACTGTGTTTTCATGTTTGCAGGTGCGCAGAGGGTTTCAATATATCACCGATGCTCATGAGGCATGGGTAAAAACATAATTTGAACATTGTAGATTCCCCTTCTTTGTGAATAATATCCTGTGGATCGTCATCCTTGGCCTTCGTTTAATTTTTAAAACTGTGGAAAAAAACCCATATAACCTGCAAAAAAACAAATAAAAATTATGAAAATCCTGCGAAAATAGGTTTAACAGCTGCTTTGGAGGTTTGGGCACAAGGTTGAACAGGAACCATTGGATTAGAATAATCAATGGTCGAGATCGCTTGGTGAAATGTTTTGGGGGCAAACCAGGGTGGAAAGTGAAACGAGGGTGAGATTAAAATAGGACCGTCCAATCTCAGAGATTGATGGCCAAGATTAAAATATGAAAAAGAAAAGTGGCGAGGGTGGCGGTAAAGTAGAAAACTAGAATGGTTTTCGCACAAAATTTGAGGGGGTAAGTGGTTTTCCCAAAAAAAACGTGATTCCATTCATCGCGCGACACGTGTATTTTGAAAACCACCCATATCGCGTGAAACTTGTGCACTGTGTGGAGGTCCAAAAAATTACGCGAAACGAGTTTCTAGCCGTCAGATAAGAGCCTCTAGATCTGATGGTGCAGATAAAATGCGATGGAGGGAAAACTGCACGGAGGATGTATGGTGGGTCATAGGAATCGACGGCGGGCGATGAGATCGTGACCGTTGATCTGGCGAAAGGGGCGCAGATCAACGACTATCATGGAGTGCGATAACACAATAGTCCTGAGGGCAAATGGAGTGGGTCAGGCGATGACGTAAAGTTTCTGTCGTGTAATGGACGGGTTGAAAGGTTCATCGGGTTTAATCCCGATCGTCTGATCTTATGAATGGACGGTTAAATTCGCAAGGAGGAGCGGGTATATAGGTAGAGAAAAAGGTGAGGCTGGGTGAATGGGAGGAAAGGTAGGGCTCAATGGCTATTGATCTGCAAAGATCAACGGTCCACATTCGTTTAAAAAATTATACGTCGGGAATGAAAAAAAAATAAAGGAAAGTGAGGTTATTGTTATTGCCTAAATCTACCTCAGGCTGAAAGAAGGCAGAGTTCAGGGTAACATCAAACCACGCTTAGTCTGGTAGCTAGCCCTACCAGAACAGGAGAGGGCTCTCTCCGGGTCAATCTCAGTGAAAAGTAATCAATAGGGCTTGAGATGACTGAAATAAAAGATAATTTTAGGCTAGGTATATGAGTGAAGGAGTTTTATTAAGTTTTTGGGGGCTTTTTTTGGATCAAAGGGAAAGGTAGTTTTGGGTGCGGGGATTAGGCCTAGTTTTTGAAGAATTCTGATTGGGGAAAGGAAGGCAATAGATTTGATGCTTTAGATTAAGTGAATGGATGGATCAGACCCATGAAGAGCTGAAGAGGGCAAGAGGGTCTCAAGATTCCTCCTCAAACAGATTGAAAACATGAAAAACTAAACAAAAATAATGGCAGAGCAAAGAAAACCAATGAATTCTACCTTTATAACTTGTTTGTTCAGTTTAAGAAGAAAGGAGAAAGAAAATGGTACACATAAAAATCATTGAACTTACAGATACATAGAGGAAAACACCACCAAAACACAGAGCCACAAGGATCCCAAAGAGGGCTACAAACCCTGGTCTATTCCTTTGCCAAAATTACAGAATGAAATGTACAATGAAGTGCTAGCAATCCCAAATGTCCAACCCTAAAAATGACTAAGAAAATACATCATATAGATGATCCTAACCCATTCCCATGCCTCTAGAGGTCGAGCACATCATTCTAGGAGCCGTTTCAACCATATCTAAACTAGGAACTAGAAAATAGGCCATGAAACAACTTGCCTCTATATGCTAGGAAACTGATCCATTCACTCACATTTCACCTTTTAGTGAATGAATCTTATAGAACAAGTAAAAATATGCCAAAATTACATCATGATCATGAAATTACATCAAGGTACATCAATAGTTACATGAAAAAGTGAAACTGGCCAAAACTAGGCGAAATTCTGAGCTGTGGAGTGAAAAATAGGCCAAAATTCTCTATGCGCCGCGCCCAAAATCTCTATGCGTAACACAAGTTTGGAGCTGATTTTGAGGCCCTTCCTGAAGTAAAAATTGAGCTCATGATAGCTCGTTGGAAATCCCTACCTATCTACTTTCCAACCCAAGTTGAATTTCTGGATTTGGTGTCCATTTTCCCCTCCAAATGTTCAATCTCCCAACACTGCTTCATGTGGGTGCAAAAGGTGGCAGAAAGGCCAATTTTAGGGTGGTTTTTACCCTTTAGGCAACCCAGAACTTGATGAAATCCTTAGGTAATCCATAAGCATGCATAAATTTCCATGACAAACTCAGAAATGCAAATTTTTCCCCTTGAAGAGATGCCAATCATAAGCGCGCGCCAAGTGGCGCTACGCGTCGGGCAGAAAAACCTGTTTTGTGACCAAAAAATTCAAAATTGACAAATTTTTTTCCAAATTCCTTGAAATTTGGGCTGTAGGTCCTTGATGAAATTCTATTCTCAGCCAAGATCTGGAACCTATCATGTCTTTTTCGACGTTTCAGTGCCCTCCTTAGCCTCGCTTTTAGGATCTTGATCTTCGCTTTGCAAACATGTGTGCATGCCCAATAGTGATTCTTCATGTGCTTGAGCATTTTTTTCTCCTTATTCACCTTCTCCAATAGCTTCTCGAGATGGATGTTGACTCTCTCAAGCCAAGTCTCCCTATCGTCCTCAATCTCCCGCTAAATAGGTGTCATCTCGGATGGGCTTCTTCGGGCAGCTTGTTGGTTCTCACGGATGTTTTGCAACTCCATGATCGTCTGCTGATCCTCCAACTGATTTTTACGCTGCTCCAGATAGTTTATGATCCACTGAGCTCTCTACAACTTGTCATTCAATGTGTCGATCTAATTTTTATGCTCCTGAATGATCTCCCTCAGTTTTGAGGTTGGAGAGCTCAAATCCTCGTCAATCAATATGAAATCAGTGTCATGGCCTCCTGAAGGGCCCTCCTCATGCATAGGCCTCTTTCCTCTGTCCTGTACCTATGCTGCTGATGACGGTAAGGAGACCCCTTCCACCCTGGGTGGAGATAGTACTCGTTGGGCTGCTGCAAACAATACTCTCGTGCCTCTCTGATAAGTGACATACACTGGCACACCGATAGGCTCTGTCTCGGGACCTTCAAACTGATGTGAAGGCTCACCTGCATCGTGAAAAATCTCTGGAGGAGGCTGAGGGGCTGTGAAGAAGTCACAGGAAATGAAATCTTCCCAAGAAATGCCCTGCAATCCAAGCTGATGTACCACAATGATCTTGATGAGCGCATAATGGTAAATGTTGTTGTATTGCTGCTCGGGAGTCTTCTTCTGCACAAGAGTAGTCATCCTCTCTATGTTTCGGCACATGAAATACGGTATGTTCATCATCCTCACTCTCATGAAATGCATCAATAATCTGATGTGGTATGCATAGAGACCTGAGAAACGACCCTCACAACTGAAGTATCGGATAATGAGTCTCATCAATGGTGCATAATATTCCTTCAAGAACTGGAATGGGAATACCCTGCTGAGCTGCCTCACATAGCTAGGCCTGATGTAGGGCTCATAATGCACTCTCTCCACCTGATGTCTCTTGTTCCACTCCTCACCTACATTCGGTATTCTTGTGGCCTGAGAAATGGTTTCTGGTGTCAAAGTGAAGTTTACACCAGCGAGAGTAACTTGACCATCACGCAAATGTAAAACAAACAACCGGGCTAACTCCTGATGATGTTGAATCTGAGCAATCCTCTCACAATACTGATAGCATGATTGCTCTCGGAAACATGCCATGGCAAGTGGGCAGGCCTGCAATTGAGTCGAAGAGGTGGGTTCTTCTCTCACATGTTTACCTCCTTTACGAGGCCTTCTCGGTGCATGAAGCTCTGTGGTAGAATCACTGTCTTGCTCATAAGATGAATCTGTGTCCACCTCCATGATGTTGCAAAGTATGTGTCAAGTGTATGATGATCTGTGTGAGGTGGAAATAAAAATTTGGTGTATTTTGCCTCCAATTTCCCAATCTATGCCAAATAGGAAGGGACTGTGATAAATAGGGACAGTGAGTATGGTGGACTGTGGAAAAAATATGGTTCAATCAAGTGAAGTTAATAATGTGAACACAGTCACTTGATTGTGTTTGGGAATTGGGATTTGGGGATTTTTGCAAATGATATGGGAGAGTGATGATGATGGGGTATTGTAGGGTTTAGAGATAGGGATAATGAGAATGAGTAATAATGGGATTATAAGGGAATAGGGAAGGGATATTAACAATGATGATATTACAATGAAGGGGAACAGAACCACAGGTGAAGAATGTGCTTTGAACTACTTGGCACAAAATTCACATTTTAAAATTCAAATACAAACCCTAAGGAGCAGTTTTAACAAAAGATAGGGTTTATAGTTTCAACCTCCAACATTTCAAATTCCTCCTTCCAAACAACACCAACCACAAGCTAATAGCAATTGACAGTCTCACAAAGTTACTTGGAGCAAAAGAGATTGAGGCGTTTTGATTTTTGGAAGTGGTGATGAGATTTTTTTTCTTGATAGCTCTGTGCACCGCACGCACAACCCAGTGCGCCGCGCTCACTGTATGTGCCACACCAGTTCAAAATTACACAACGGATATCGGCTCTGTGCGCCGCGACTACCTCCCAACGCACTACGCAACTGAATTGACAGACAGTCCGCCTTCAAACTCACAGTTTCACCCTCCAACGTTTTGACTCGGCTCAATGATGTCTCTTGATGTGCAAATGAAGTGTTTGAATGGTGAAAATATCTTATATGGCATGAACTTTGATTTTTGCTTCTTTAAAACCCACTTTCTTATGTTTTGGCTTTGGCACTTTTCACTTCCTAATACAAACTCTGTTTTTGTTTCCATTTTGACCTTTTTTACTTGAATGATGAAAATTTTGTCAACTTTTTGCAAGGATGACTGGCACGGAATTTGGAAAAGGCGACCAGGGCCACGCCTAAACATCTTCATGACTGAAAAACTTGGAAAATATACATGGCATTTATTAAAAAATACATAATGACGATTTTATTCAAAACAAATTTTTGAAGAAAAAGTTACGATCAAGCAATATGACAATGAAATTTTGCGATGAAAACTTATTTTGATCCTCCCTCTGGCCTGCTGGCATTATTGGACACTTTGAAGACAAAATTTGTGAAACCCTAGACCTAATGACTGAAATGACTCTTTGCCCACTAAAAGACCAAACATTGACTGTAAATGATTTTTATGAGCTTCGATGAACATACCTGAGCCAGCAAGTATATGACATGAGGGACATGAGCGACAAGACCCTTCCGTTAGAAAACCGATGCTCCTAATGGAATGCAGATGATTGAAGCGAATGAGACACCTAAAAATGAAATGCAACAAAAGAGATTTTGATCTCTAACGGAGGGATGAACAGACCGACTCTAACATTGGCTCCAATGGGGATGGTAGCTCCTTGGAGGTGCCAAGAACTACAGATCTTTGGAAAGTAGACAGTGCCTTCATCCATTGGGCTATGGAGTCCACAATTTGATAAATAAACACAAAAACTGTTGACTGATTTATTGATTGAAAATTTGACTCAAACTGACTCAACTTTGAAACTAAAATGACTGAAAAAACCAACTTGACAAACTCAAACCAAAACTAAAATCCTTCTTCAGAATTATAGCCTTCACCTCGAGCCCCAAACTAAAGAAAAGATCACAGCACACACTTGCAATGAAACTGAAATAAATGGTATGTACAATGACAATGCAATCAGTAGAAAACATCTTAGAAATGGTACCGCTTGAGAAGCAGACCATTGACCGGCCCTCCTGGACAATCTTCCCCGTTCATCTCCTTTAGAAGAAAAGCGTTCTGACCTTGATATGCGGCAATTTTAAAAGGTCCTTTCCAGAGATTTTCGAACTTACCGTGCTTACCTTTTTCCTCATTTCTGGCATCCCATTTCAGCACCACTTCTTCCAATTGAAATTTGTCCGCCTTTGATTTTCTGTCATAGATTTTCTTGATTCTCTCCTGCAGCTTGAATGTGTTTTGAAAGAATTCTTCCCTCTTCTGCTACAAATGGATCATTTGATTTATTATTCTCTGCATATGATATTCTTCACTGCCAGCTTCCTATAGAATTTTTACCACCGGAACTGCGAGAGAGGTAGGGAACACTGTATCAACTCCGTAAACTAACTCAAAGGGGGACATACCAATGGATTTCTTCTGACTCACTTGATATGCCCAAAGTGCATTGACCAGCTTCTTATGCCAACTCTTCTTGTTTATTTCCAGCAACTTTTTAATGATGTTGACCAAAGATTTGTTGGAAGACTCCGCCAATCCGTTTCCTTGCAGATGATAAGTAGTTGAGTGTCCCAAAATGATTTTATACTTGTCACAAAACTCAATCATCTTTTTTTATTTGAAAGCTGTTGCATTATCAGTGATCAACTTATTCGGGAAACCAAAACGAGACAAAATATTATTCTCAAGGAAAGAAATTATTACTGAATCCGTAGCTTGCCTGGTGGGAATTGCCTCAATCCACTTCGTGAAATAATCTGTCGCTGTTAGGATCCATCTATGCTGACCCGAAGAAGCGGGATGAATTTCACCAATGAAATCCAAACCCCACTGCTGAAATGGAGCACTCACCTCAATGGGCTTAAGCGGAAAAGGCTGTAATTTCTGTCTTCCTTCAAAAATCTGACACTCATGGAAGCTTTTGATAGTCTTATACACATCAGCAAACAATGTCGGCCAATAATATCCCACTCTCAAAATCTTATTGGCTGTTGTTTTCCAAAACAGGTGACCGCCACAATCACCCTTGTGAAAATCCTCCATAACCCGCTTTGCTTCTTCTTCCACCAAACAGTTCAAAAAAACACCACCGAGATCTTTCCAATAAAGTAAATTATTCAAAACACAATAATTAGCAGTCTTCAATTTCAGAGTTCTACCTTTTTTTTCTAGCCATGCCGGGTGGGGGTGACAAATTTTGAAGCACATATACAATATTTGAATACCAAGGAGATGTCACAAAAATTTATGATACCTGAACTGATGAACATTCCTCATTATCTTTTGACATAGCAGTGATAAGATTGATGTCTAAAGCGTGCAAATTCGATTCAGCTATTAGCTTTTCCAGCCCTTGTCCTTTGATAAGCTTTGTGGGCTTTATCTCCACATCATACTCCAACAAGGCTGCAATCCATCTGCCCCGTCTCCCTTCTGGATTTGTTTGCACCAAAACATCCTTCACAACAGTGTTAGGAACATAAGCAATAATATGAGAATGCAGAATATATACTCGAAAATCTTTAATTCCTTCACAAGAGCAAGAGCTTGCTTCTCAATTATGTTATATTTTAGGGCTGCATATTTTATGGTACCGCTGAAAAAAGAAATTGGTTTTTCATGTCCATCTCTTTTCTGCATTAATACTGCTGCCATAGTATGCTCCGAAGCAAATGAAAACAAAATAAAATCTTGAGTGTAATCCGAGCTGATCAAAATAGGAGCTGAAGAAAGAACCAATTTCACTATATTGAAAGATTTTACCGCCTCTTCAGACCACTTTACTACACTATCCTTCTTAATCATGTCGGTAATCTCTCTTAGATGTTCAGCAAAGTTAGGCACAAAGCGACGTAAAAAATTCATCTTACCATTGAAAGACTGAATCTCCTTCTTGTTCTGGGGAAGATCAATTTTCTGAATAGCTTCAACTTGTGCTGGGTCAATACAGATGCCATCTTTTGAGATAATGTGACCCAGGAGTTTGCCCTCATCCATGGAAAACAAACTCTTCTTCGGATTGAGTGACACACCATACTTTCTACATCGTTGAATTTTTTTTTTCAAATGGTAAAGGTGCTCTTCGTCAGAATTGGAAAAGACTGTCAAATCATCAAGATACACAACAAGGAAAACATCTTTCTCATTCTCAAATGCCATGTCCATTGCATGCTGAAATGTCACACCAGCATTCTTCAAACCGAAAAGAATTTAGCCTAATGGAAAGTCCCCCATGGAGTGGTGAACACAGTTTTTTCTCTATCATCCTCATGGACGAGAATTTGGTTATACCCGGAATAACCATCGAGTAGTGACATACGAGATGATCCAACTACTCGCTAAAATATGTGATCCATTTTGGGCAATGGATAATTGTCTTTCAAAGACACTTTTTTCAAATTCCTAAAATCAATGCACAAACGAATCTCACCTGTCTTCTTGCGAACGGGCACCAAATTGGAAATCCAATCTGAAAATATTATAGGAACTGTTAGGTCTCTGTAATAAGCAAGATTGGCAAAAGTCCGATCACAGATTTAACATCATTTCAACCAACTTTTGGATTCTAGGATCTAGCCCTCCTGAATTCGGAGAGGGATCTCTCCAATGTGTACAAAGATGGATTTGTCTTTGAATTTTAAGGTATGATATTAGGCTAGTTATGAGGATCAAGGATTTGGTTTTGTGTTTGGATGGTTGAACATAGTTTCTGTATGAGGCGAAACGATCTATATGCAAATAGGTTCAAAAGTGAGAAGTTGCAAGAAAAAGAGTAAGCTTCGGTCAAGAAGAAAGATGATGGCAGATTTTCAGTCCATTGGGCTATGGAGTCATAATAGGATTTAATTGAAACAATCAGGTCCAAGAGTGGTCTATGGGGCAAGTCATCTATGCCTAAGGATCTCTTTAAAGTTTGATTTATGGAATGGAGTGATACAATAAGAAAGGGAAATGACAGATACAGTACAAAGAGTAGCCCAGGATCTGGTAAGTGCTTTGAAACTAGCCAACCTTTGACCAGGCACTTAAGAAAAACATAGAAGAAAACTAGGATCTGGTAAGTACTTTGAAACTATCCAGCCTTTGATACACTTTTGATAGAAAACATATAAAAAACAAAAGGGAAACTCAAAGATAACACAGAATGGTCTAAGATCTGATAAGTACTCTGAAACTAGTCAGCTTTTAACACATCCTAAGGGAAACAATCAAATAGTTGAGCAAATAAGAAAGGGACTCAGGGCTAACCTTAATTTCCTCAGTTCATCTTCACACAACCTATATTGAAAGTAACATTTAAAAATAACATTCAGCTAAGAAAACAAGACGAGGGAACGCCAACATCCCTGTACTTAAACTGAATTAAATCATTTTCAAATAACACAGTTGAGAGAAAACATTTAAATAAAGGTTTTTCAGCCAGAGAAGGTTACTGATATATAGTAGGTCCTAACCCTGTTTAAACTGTTCTTTATAGTGGAAAATGAAACAAATTGAAAACAAAAACAAAATACAAGTTACAGTGAGAATAACATCACCATCAGCATAGACCAGGATCCCATAAATCAGCTTGTATTGATGCTTCAAACCAGTTACAATCTTCAGATCCAGTGTTTTAATCCATCTCTCTTCACAACCTAACCTATCTGTTACAAGCAGAGCTCCAAGAGCCAGTGAAATCCTATCTACAATCAAGAGTTTTCATCTCAGTGACAATTACAATGCTTCAGCAATTACATTAACAACCAACCCCTCACTTATCTTCTATTGAAGTATTTATAGAAGAATGAGGAGGTGAGATATGATAAAAGATCTCCAAATCAATTAATACAGATATCAATGTCTTCTTAGCCTTCGAGGGGCTCAATGAGGAAATATACAGGTGTTCCTCTGTATTAAATGATTTACACTCATGAATTTAGCTCGGTGGGAGCTTTATTAGAATTTTGAGGCTCTGTGTATTAATAGGGTTGCTTTGCCGACATTCTGTCATTAATTTCCTGGCAAAAATAACTCCTTTGGCTGTGTCGAGGCAAAATGTCTAACTTTGATCAATAAATTCAGTTCTTGATTGAATCCTTTGAGGCACAGGTGGCGCTGTAGTCGCTGGGAGGAATCAATTCGCCTCCATTTGTGGTGGTGGAGGGAATATGTCTGATAAACACTTTAGGTTTTTCCTTCAATCAATATTTGAGAGTGGGGATTAGGCGTTTGATAACTGTCTTGGCTTTAATCCCCATAAATCTGTCCACTTAAGCTGTGATTTGGCTTACTGTTGTCTTCAATCTCTGATACTCTTTTTCTGCATTGATTTTGACGGTTTTCTCTGTTGTGCAGGACTGCGCAGGTAGGGAAAGGAATCAATGCCTATGGAAACATTGAACAGACATGAAAACTAACTCTGTAAGTGATCTCTTTGGAGAAATCGAAACGTAAAGGTCCTCACCCTCCTGGTTTGAAATTTCCTTTTAAAACACAAACAAATGACCTTAACCCTGCAAAATACAAAAAACACGTAAAAAATCCAGTTTATAGGTCAATCTGCTTTGGGGAATGTGTGGAGGAACGCAGGCCGTTGGATGGCATCATCCAACGGTCGAGATCAAATCTGGGCGGTCGTGGAAAAGGTTGAAGAAAGATTAAATCAGGACCTTCGATCTGCAGAAATCGACGGTTGAGATCGGGCAACGGGAAGTCAGTGGGAAAATGTCTGACCGGGCGATGGAATCAGGGAGATTGAATCTTGGATGCGCAATGGATGGGTTAACGGGCGTGCATGTCCGTTAAAGGTCGAGCAAGTGAGGCGATCGGCAACCGTCGGATGGGAAGTCCCAGATCGAACGGTGGGGGTGGATTCTTCTGCATGGTTATGGTGTGAAGTTTAAAGTGTGAAATTAAGTGATAGCACGACGGTTTTGAAATAGTGGCGGGGACACGTGTCGGCGAGCGTATGGAATCGCTGGCCGACGGGAGAAAACCACCGTGGCTCAGAAGGTGGTGCGAAATGGAAACCAGTGGTTTCTTGACAAACGACGTGGGAGAAGGGGGGGTCCACCTGGTCAGATGTGCTCCGCTCCGTCGGATCTGGGGAGCAAATCAACGGTCCAGGTTGATCGTGAAATAAAATATGTGATTTTAATTATTCCCCGTTAAACTTTATAAAATGGGTTTTTTCGGGTTTTCAAAGGGAAATGAGCGGAGGAAAATGGTATTTTTCGATTTAGCGGCTAAGGACTGAGCGGTCAGTCCTGGCGCTCGGGTATATGGAGGAAAACAGCCCCGGGGCTTAGCTTGAAAGGGCTAAAATGCCAAAAACACATAAAATATGCCATTTATATGATTTCCAATGATTTTTCAGAGGAAAAAGGGTCCGATAAGTTAAAAAATGAGTTTTTAACCTTGGGAAGTGGAATGTGTGAAGGGTTCAAGGGAAAACATATGTTTTTGTGGGGTTTTTATGAATAAAATGAAAATGGAGAATGAGGTAGTTGGAAGGAAAAGGAAGAGGGGAAAAGGGGAAATACTGCAGTATTTGACTTGGATTTTTGCAGGATATCAGGGGTTTGGAGAAGGAAACAGGTATGAATATTTAACCAGCAACATGAGTTTCACCAAAAGAATTCAAGCACCAACAAATTTAGGACTGAATTTGTTTCTTGAAGGCTGCAAAGAATATTTAGCCACCAGCTGATATGACAGGAAAAATATGGGTGGCTAACAGGAACAATGATACCAGACTTGTATAATCGATTCACCACTTTCTCAATCACGGAAAGCAACTTCGGATTTATCCTTCTCAACTTCTGCCTGAAATGCTTTTGATTTGGCTTAATAGGAATGGTGTGCTGAATTATATTGGTATCATACGTCTTTAAATCTGAATAGTCCCAAGCAAAAACATCAGCAAAATAAGACAACAAACTCACATATTTTTCTTTTACCTCCGGTGGCAATGCTTTAGACAACTTCACCATCTTTGGATTCTTAGCAGATCCAATGTTCACATCTTCAACTCCCTTTTCCATTGGCCGCAAGGTTAGTTTTCTAGCTATGTCATCTTGATCAAAAATTTCTTCTAAGGGTATCAAACCCTTAGGAATGACATTATCTTTCAGTTGCAACACTTCCATTTGATTTATTTTCACATCAGCCTCTCCATCATCATGCTCCATGTCAATTGAAGTCTCTTTGAATTTACCTTTGTTTTGCAGAAACTCATCAATCTCATCATCATCTTGAAACACTTGCCAATGCCTTTGGTTTTCTGGGACAGTTGGACGATGTTTCACATGGATTTCGAACTTGTTACTTGAGTTCATTGGAATCTTCAAATTACTAGCTGCCTTAGCAAGAGCATCCGCAATACCATTCTGAATACGAGGGATACAAGTTAAAGTATAGTCTGAAAACAGCTTCAAGATATCAAGAACAACATTTCGATAAGCCCGCATTCGAGGATGCTTAGTTTGATACTCACCCTTCACTTTCTTAATTACTAACTCGGAGTCACCATAGACTGCAATCCTCTTAGCATTCAACTTCCTAAGTATTTTCAGACCAGCAATCAAAGCTTCGTATTCTGCCTCATTATTGGAACATTCGAATTCTAATTTGTAAGAACAAACTCTCACATTACTAGGTACCTTGTTTGGGGCGGAAAAAGGACTACGTACCCAAATGCTGATTCCAACGCCATCACTCCCAAATGCACCATCGAAATCCATAGTCCATAAACCTTCTTCATCTTCTTCCAAGTGCTGAAATTTCGTTTTCTCTGTTATTTCTACTTGCTGTCCCTCAACTTTCTGCTCCTTTTGGAAGGTTGATTGCTCAGCGAAAATCTCAAGTTCTTGTCTCTCTTTCATCAAAACTTCTCTGAAATTTTCTGTGATCTCCGGAATGTCCTCTGCCTCAACTAACTGACTATCTACATCATTGAAACTATCTGAATACAAAACAAAAGACTCTAAATTTGTATGTACATAATTTACCGGATGATTTACCGGCTTCTCCTTGCTGGTGATCATATACTTCATCTTCTGTTCCCGATATAGTTTTCTCATTTGACTGAACACAGGAATGGTAGCATAGGAGAAATCGAGTTGCAATGTTCCCTTCAATTTCGCTCCCCAAGATCTGGAAAGAAGCATGCCAAATCTTGGAGGAATGTCCGCCACAACCATGTCCATCAAAACATTCTTCGCCGGAATCTGATCTAAACTTACCACCAAATCTTTAATAAGCCCAATGCATCTTACTCTGCTAGAATCAAAAGAATACAGATCATGATATTTCCAAGTGATGTCCAATCCCAATTTCTCCATAATCACCTTCGGCATGAGATTGTGAGAAGCTCCAGAATCAAACATGGCATTATGTAACACAAAATCATGCAATCTAAGGCTGATATACAAAGGCGGCACATCACTATCGGGAGACTCACCATCCAATGTTGGACCAAATATCAACTCAGGTTGATCATCTTCCACATTCACCATATCAGAAATTGGATCGAAATTCAAAATTTTAGATACTTGACCCTTGTAGCTGCTATTTCTCATCAACTGGGTCAAAGGAATGGAAACTTTTAACTTAGCAATCTCACCTTCTAAGTCTAAAGATGAAGTCTTTTCTACCTCTTTGACTGTAGCATCCTTCTTTTCGGCTTTCTCCCTCGATACAATCGGCTGATTTGATCTTTCATTTGCTGATGGAGTCTTGCTAGTAGTAGGATCAACTACATCTTTTCCCTTCTTTTGTGCAATGGGTGCATCATTTTTTGGTGCTGCAACTTCTTTTCTCTTTTGGATCGGGTTGATAGGAACATCTCTGTTTCTAAGTGAATATTGTTTCTACTGGGTGGACAAAGCATTCATATAACCTCTCTGATACTCATCCGACTCTTCTTCAAGAGCTGTCTCATTTGCCAAGATAAAATCCTCATCCTTTTGTACAGTTGAACTTTTTGCAAAATCCTCCTCTTCAGTGATAAAGGTTGGCATGTCATCAGGTGTAAAAAAGTGATTTTCTTCTCCTATTACATTGTCTTCGTCATCTGATTCCGGGCCAGCAAAATTCTGCTGTAAAGTAGTCTTTACCTACTATTGTGCTGGCAGTTCTGGTGCTCGCTGCTCTCGTTGTTTGATCCTAAATTGAGGTTGCTGCTGTCAATAGAAGTTGGGATTTCTGATCTGCGGTTTGGGCTTATCAAGCGTCATTATTTCAAACATCTTTTCCACTTTGCGAAGTATTTGTTATGAAGTAGAAGCTTCTTCCTTTATTGCAACTTTCTTTTCTGCTCTCAATCTAGCTCTCTTGTCATTCAAATTCGCCTCAACACTCACCGCAATTTTCTACATGTCCTCCAGGGTGGGCAGATCTCTTTCTCGTAATGAATAGGCCATGTCCAGATCAAAACCATCCGGAAACTTAAGCAAAGCTGACTTCTTAGATGGCCTTAAATCATCAGGAATTGCATTATAAACCGTATTAAATCTAACACAATATTCTTGGATGGACTCACCAGCATTGCGCTTGATCTTGGTATATTCAGAAGTGATTTGAAGAGGATCTTTCTTTACTTCCCACTGATCTAAAAAATTTCTTTGTATCTCAGCCAATGTAGCAATACTTCTAGGCTGCAAAGCTCTGAACCACTTACGTACTTCACCTCCAAAAGTTTGCACAAACAATCTCATGGTCACATTTTCTTCATCAATTTCATGAAGATCAAATAAGTCTGCCATTGTATCAATATGTTGCTGAGAAGGGACACTCTGAGGGGTACCATCAAACAATGGGATCTTAATTTGATAATAAGCGGGCATAACATCCAAGTCTGGAGGCAAGACAAGGGGTGCGAATCTAGCAGCCATTTCTCTTGGTGGATTTATAATTTTCCTTGGAGAAACGGGTGGAGTAGGAGCAATAGATTTATGAGGTGTATGTTGTGGGGATGGAGGAGAAACTACTACAGATTTTTGATCAGAAATAGATGGTTGCACGGGAATAGTAGGAATGAACGAAGGCTCGGTGTGAACTTGTGAATCAGACGTAACTGCTGATGGCCTAAGAGTCTCAGATGCAGATTCTATAAACTCAGGAATATTTGTTGCAACAATGGAGTTTTGAATGTTCAAAATGTAACTGTCGATGGATCTATTAGCTTGTTCAATTTCAAGATACTTGATAAACTCTGGATTTATGACGGTAGAACCAATAGTGTTTTCAGACTTAGTTTCAAACAACGACAACTCAAATTGTTCATAAAATTCAATATATTCAAGATATTCAAACAAAGCGGGACATGAATGAGATTTGAAAAGAGGAATCACGGGACTTTCTCTATGAAGGATTCTTGAAATTAGATTGGGATTCTCATACACTGGAGGTGGATCGGGATCCGGATTTTCTCTAGTATGTCTTTTGGAAGCCAGTGTGTTGGATTAATTTTAAAATCAAAGGGACAAAACCAACTTTTTCAGCCTATCAAATTCTAGACTCATCACCCAAAAGTCCAGAATGATCTAATATACTGGGGCAATTCACAATTCAAGTGTCACGTTCACAAGCTAGACCGGAGATTGACTGAAGCAACATTTATCTACTTCCGCTAATGCAAAGCAAAAGCATTTCGAAGGCTACCTGGCATAACTTCAGACTCTGTCTATAGCTTATAAAACAATTAACACCAAAAAGAAAACCATTTTCTTCCCCAGTTGAGTCGCCACTATGTTATTGCCTAAATCTACCTCAGGCTGAAAGAAGGCAAAGTTCAGGGTAACATCAAACCACGCTCAGTCTGGTAGCTAGCCCTACCAGAACAGGAGAGGGCTCTCGCCGGGTCAATCTCAGCAAAAAGTAATCAATAGGGCTTGAGATGACTGAAATAAAAGCTAATTTTAGGCTAGGTATATGAGTGAAGGAGTTTGATTAAGTTTTTGGGGGTTTTTGTTTGATCAAAGGGAAAGAGAGTTTTGGGTGCGGGGATTAGGCCTAGTTTTTGCAGAATTCTGATTGGGGCAAGGAAGGAAATATTTTTGATGCTTTAGATTAAGTGAATGGATGGATCAGACCAATTAGGAGCTGAAGAGGGCAAGAGGGTCTCAAGAGTCCTCCTCAAACATATTGAAAACATGAAAAACTAAACAAAAATGAAGGCAGAGCAAAGAAAACCAATGAATTCTTACTTTATAACTTGTTTGTTCAGTTTAAGGAGAAAGGAGAAAGAAAATGGTACACATAAAAATCAGTGAACTTACAGATACATAGAGGAAAACACCACCAAAACACAGAGCCATAAGGATCCCAAAGAGGGCTGCAAACCCTGGTCTATTCCTTTGCCAAAATTGCAGAATGAAATGTACAATGAAGTTCTAGCAATCCCAAATGTCCAACCCTAAAAATTACTGAGAAATAAATCATATAGATGAGCCTAACCCATTCCCATGCCTCTAGGGGTCGAGCTCATAATTCTAGGAGCTGTTTCAACCATATCTAAACTAGGAACTAGAAAATAGGCCATGAAACAACTTGCCTCTATATGCTAGGAAACTGATCCATTCACTCACATTTCACCTTTTAGTGAATGAATCTTCTAGAACAAGTAAAAATATGCAAAAATTACATCATTATCATGAAATTACATCAAGGTACATCAATAGTTACATGAAAAAGTGAAACTGGCCAAAACTAGGTGAAATTCTGAGCTGTGGAGTGAAAAATAGGCCAAAATTCTCTATGCGTCGCGCCCAAAATCTCTATGCGTAGCACAAGTTTGTAGCTGATTTTGAGGCCCTTCCTGAAGTCCAAATTGATCTCATGATAGCTCGTTGGAAAGCCCTGCCTGTCTAATTTCCAACCGAAGTAGAATTTCTGGATTTAGTGTCCATTTGCCCCTCCAAAAGTTCAATATCCCAACACTTCTTCCGGTGGGTGCAAAAGGTGGCAGAAAGGCCAATTTTAGGGTGTTTTTGACCCTTTAGGCAACCCAAAACTTGATGAAATCCTTAGGTAATCCATGAGCATGCATAAATTTCCATGAAAAACTCAAAAATTTAATGATTTCCCCCTGAAGAGCTGCCAATCATAAGCGCGCGCAAGGTGGCGCTACGCGTCGGGCAAAAAAACCTGTTTTGTGACCAAAAAATTCAAAAATGACAAAATTTTCTCCAAATTCCTTGAAATTTGGACTGAAGGTCCCTCATCAAGTACCATGCTCAGCCAAAGAAGCTTCGGCCAAGATTTGGAGCCTATCATGTCTTTTGCGCTGTCTCAGTGCCCTCCTTAGCCTCGCTTTTAGGATCTTGATCTTCGCTTTACAAACATGTGTGCGTGCCCAATAATGAATCTTCATATGTATGAGCATGTTCTTATCCTTATTTTATTTCTCCAACAACTTCTCAAAATGAATGTTGACTCTCTCAAGCCAAGTCTCTCTATCGGCCTCAATCTCCCGCTCAATAGGTGTCATCTCGGATGGGCTTCTTCGGGCAGCCTGCCGGTTCTCACGGATGTTTTGTAACACCATGATTGTCTACTGATCCTCCAACCGTCTGTTGCGCTGCTCCATATAGTTTATGACCCACTGAGCTCTCTGCAACTTGTCGGTCAATGTACTGATCTCAGTTTTCTGCTCCTGAATGATCTCTCTCAGTTTTGAGCTTGGAGAGCTCAAATCCACATCAATCAACATAAAATCAGTATCCTGGCCTCCTGAAGGGCCCTCCTCCTGCATAGGCCTCTTTCCTCTATCCTGTACTTGTACCTGTGCTGATGACGACGGAAACGAGACCCCTTCCACCCTGGGTGGAGATAGTACTCGTCGGGCTGCTGCAAATAATGCTCTCGTGCCTCTCTGATAAGTGACATACACTAGCACACCGATAGGCTATGTATTGGGACCTTCAAACTGATGTGAAGGTTCACCTACATCGTGAATAATCTCCGGAGGAGGCTAGGGGGCTGTGAAGAAGTCGCAGAAAATGAAATCTTCCCATGCAATGCCCTACAATCCAAGTTGATGTACCACAATGATCTTGATGAGCGCATAATGATAGATGTTGTTGTACTGCTGCTCAGGAGTCTTCTTCTGCACAAGAGTAGTCATCCTCTCTATGTTTCGACACATGAAATATGGTGTTTTCATCATCTTTACTCTCGTGAAATGCATCAACAACCTGATGTGGTATGCATAGAGGCGTGAAAACCGGCCCTCACAACTGAAGTATCTGATAATGAGTCTCATTAATGGCGCATAGGATTCCTTCAAGAACCGGAATGGGAATACCCTGATGAGCTGCCTCACATAGCTAGGTCTGATGTATGGATCGTAATGCACTCTTTCCACCTGCTATCTTTTATTCGATTCTTCCCCCACATTCGGTATTCCTGTTGCTTGAGAAATGGTTTCTGGTGTCAAGGTGAAATTTACACCAGTGAGGGTAACCTGACCATCTCGCAAATGTAAAACAAACAACCGGGCTAACTCCTGATGATGCCGAATCTGAGCAATCCTCTCACAATACTGATAGCATGACTGCTCTCGGAAACATGCCATGGTAAGTGGGCAGGCCTGCAACTGAGTCAATGAGGTGGGCTCCTCTCTCACATGTTTGCCTCCTTTACGAGGCCTTCTCTGTGCATGTAGCTCTGTGGTAGAATCACTGTCTTGTTCATATGATGACTCAATGTCCGTCATGGTGTTTGCAAGTCTATGCCGAATGTATGTTTGGTTTGTTGAAAATGAGAAAAGAGAACTTGGTGTTTTTTGTCTCTAATTTCCAAATGTGTGCCAAGACTGTGGGAAATATGGACAGTGGGAAAAAATTTTCAATCAGGTGAAGTTAAAGTGTAATAACAATCACTTGACTGTTTGGGGACTTTGGGATTTAGGAGCTTTTTGCAAATGATAGGGAAAGGGATAAGATTAGGGAATGAAAGGATTGAAAGATAGGGATAATGGGAATGAGTGATAATGGGATTATAAGGGAATAGGATAGGAGTCTTATGATAATATGACAGTGATGAAAAACACAGGTGAAAAATGGAATGGGAGTGTTTTGGCACCAAAGTCAAGTTTTAACACCCATATTCAAACCCTAGGAGCAGTTTTTAACCAAATGATAGGGTTTATAATTTCACCAATCAAACTCTCCAAACCAATCTTGAAACAACTCCAAACACAAGCTATTAGAAATGGCAAAGGCTCACAAACTTACTTGGAGCAAAAGAGTTTGATTCGTTTTGAAAATTTTGGAAGCAGTGATGAAATTCCACTTGGCATCTCTGTGCGCTGCGAGCACAACCCAGTGCGCCGTGCTCACTGTATGCGTCATGCTCGTTGAAAAATACACGGTGATGTGCGGCTATATGCGTCGCGACCTCCTTGTGTGCCACGCCTTCTCCCAACACGCCGTGCCTGCAAGTTTCACCACAGTCTCAGCCTCAAACACAAGCTTTCACTCCTCCATGATTTTCCCTTCGGTCTTTGACAACTTCTTGCATGAAAATGACATTTGAATGGTGAAAATATCTTGTATAGTCATGGATTTGATTTTTGTTTTGAAAAAACCCACTTTCTTATGTTTTGGCTTTGGCACTTTTCACTTTCTAATACAAACTCTGTTTTTGTTTCCCTTTTGACCTTTTTTGACTTGAATGATGAAACTTTTGTCAATTTTTTGCAGGGATGGCTAGCACGGAATTTGGCAAAGGCGACCAGGGCTGCGCCTGAAGATTTTGACAACTGAAATTTTTTGAAAATATATATGACATTTATTACAAAAGACGAAATGACGATTTTTCTTCAAAACTGAGTTTTGAAGGAAAGTCAAGATCTTACATTATAACGATGAAATTTCTTGAGATGAAAACTTATTTTGAACCTCCCTCTGGTCTGCTGGCATTATTGGAAACTTTGAAGAAAAAATTTGTGAATCCCTAGACCTAATGACTGAGATGACTCTTTGTTGTCTAAGAGACCAAAACAGGACTGTAAATGACTTTAAAATTGATTTTGATGGACAGACACAAACCAACAGGTACATGACATGAGGTACATGAGAGACAAAACCCTTCCATCAGAAGACCAATGCTCCTAATGGAATGCAAATGACTGAAGTGAATGAGACACCTAAAAATGAAATGCAACAAAAGAGATTTTGATCTCTGACGAAGAGATAAATAGACCGACTCTAATAGGCAGTAGCACTAGCTATGATGAACTCTTAGTGTCCTATTAGTATTTGTCTATTCTAGAAGTGAAGTGTCCTCTAAAATCTCCTCCTCCTCTGTGTCATCAACATCATGCTCCAACCACTTAGGTACATATTCCATGATAAGATTCTTGGTATCCACCCTTAATATACTCATGTTTTCAATCACATCCAAGGAAATGGTATTCATGTTAGGTACTTTGTCAATCTACGTCACCTAAAACTTAATATTGTAGCATAAATAAACCATATCATTAAGGCAATGAACATCTAACCTATATCAAGGCCATTTTGTAATTAGAGGATGATGTTATATGGGCATGAATTAAATTTAATGAAATTATAAAAAAATTAAGATTTTAATTAGAACATTTCTAACCTATTGCATGCTTGTTGAAGTGTATTTTTCCAACACACTCCAATTACACTGACACCCTAAGGAGCTACAAGTTTGACTAAGCACTTAAATTGAATTTTTTTGTAACTTTGGGGTTCTTCTAGCATAGTTTTTCCACAAAATTCCTATAGCAAATAAATGGAAAATAAGGAAACAAATTATATTTCCATCCAATAACAAATATATAAAATGTAAGGAAATTGAAGTTGGAAAGTATTAAACATTTTTTTTCTTGCAGCATACTTGGCGTCCTAGTGATTCTATCTTGGATATCCATACTATAAAAAAATGGCTAAATATTCAACTTATTGATTCGAGAGGCTCATTCTACAACCCAATATGAGAGGGATGTGTAACTTTGTCTATCCCTTCCTTGCCCTTTAAAATAAAAATAAAAGTTAAAAATTATGTTCTAAATAGAAAAATAATGTTGGCTATAATAAAAAAAATGAATATGTTTTAAAGTAATTAGAAGTAAAAAAAATTGTGAGTAAGATGTTTAAATCTTATGAATTGGTTATTGATAAAATATTTTATTGCTAATTAATATTGATATATACTTAAAAATATATTAATAATAAAAACCTATTTTAATTTGAGTCATAAAATGTCTGGTTGAGTCGAGAGGCTCATTCTCCAACCTAGTAACCTAGTATGAGAGGGATGTATAAGTTTGTCAATCAGTGAGTTCCCCTTTAAAATACAAATAAAAGTTAAAAATTATGTTCTAAATATAAAAATAATATAGGCTATAAAAAAAATGAAAATGTTGTAAAGTAAATAGAAGTAAAAAAAAACTGTGAGTAAGATGTCTAAATATTATAATTTGGTTATTGATAAAATATTTTAATACCAATTAATATTGACAAATACTTTAAAATATGTTAATAATAAAAAAAAAAACCATTTTAATTTGCACCATAAAATATTAATTGAATTGGAATTTCAAAATACATCAATTTTTCCATTTAATGGTTTCCAAATTTAACTAAGCCTATTTGAACTTTAAACATTTATCTTTTATAATGAAAATGTTAAAGCTTTTAATATATTTTATGACCGAAAAGCTAAGTAATATTAGTAAAATTTCATCTTTGGTGCTCCCTCCCATCAATAATGTTCTCGTATAACTAGAAAAATAGTGAGCAATCAAAAAATTTCTTCAGTTGCATTATGTGAATGTTTTGTCCGTTGTGAAGTAATTAAAATTTATTCAAAATACCAATTTAAATTTCACAAGCCATGTTTTTGGATAAAAAGATGTTATGATCTTGGACACACTCAAATTTATTATCTATGAATTTTACAACAACATATCAACTTTATTGTATTGTAAAACTTTAAGTTAAATTATATCAATAACTTTATAATAACAAATAATACTAGCGTTAAGTTTTAATAATTAAATATTTTAACTTAAAAACATATCCGTGCTCCTTTAAAATAAAAATAAAAAATAAAAATTATGTTTTAAATATAAGAATAATATAGGATATAATTAAAAAAATGAATATGTTGTAAAGTAATTAGAAGTAAAAAAAATGTGTGAATCATATGTTTAAATCTTATACTTTTCAAAAATATTTCAACAAGAAATTTAAATAAACTATTTGAAGATCTATATTAACTTATTTATTACAATATCAATTTGATATATATCTATACATAGAAAAAAATTAATTTTTTATGGTTAAAATTTTTATTTGGTCCTATATATACTCTATTTAGCATTCAAAAATACAATTTAAACAATGAAAAATAACACATTGTATTTTTCACTTTAAAATTTTTGCACATGAAGATATTTGATCCTTCTTGGCTCATGTTAGATCCATACTTAAGATGGATCTATGTTGGTATATCTCCACTAGTGTTGATAGGATGGTGTTAACTCCCACTAAAGTGAAAAGTTACAGGACATGTGAAAAGTTCCTTGTATCAAAGAATTTTTTATTCAATGAGAAGTGTGATAATGTGTGTGTGTGTTCTTACACTCATGAGAAAATTCATAGGGAACAAGAAGTTGGTCCATCCCACATTCATATATTTTTCCACTAGCTTCATTTTTCTTTACTCTCCAAAGTTCTTCATTGGAGTTGCAAAGGATGTTTCTTTCAAATGCATGGAATGCTTTTGCCTATAACACTAAAGTGGACGGGTAATCCATAGAAAACTTGTGAGACAAAACAATTTTTTTTCGATGCAAGAGATTTGTGCCATGAGTGAACCTTTGGTAAAATACAAATTCTTGGTTGATAGTGAGAATTCCATAATGGATATCTATATGAGGCCATACATAGGGCCAAGAAAACTATCCATTGACCTATCTAGTGAGTCCCTCCTCCCCGTTGTCCTCATATAAGCAATGAATAGTTTTCTTGGCCCTATATATGGCCTCATATATGTAGCCATTGTGGAATTCTCACTATCAACCAAGCAAAATTTTTTTACTAAAGGTTCAATCATGACACAAAACTCTTGCATATAAATTTATTGATTATGCATCGCAAGTTGTCTATTCCTTACCCATCCACTTTAGTGTTATACGCACAAGCATTCCATGAATTTGAAATAAACATCCTCTACAAATCAAATGAATAACTTTGGAGAGAAGAGAAAAATGAAGCTAGTGGAAAAACATATGCTTGTGGGATGGACCAACTTCTTGTGCCATATGAATTTTCTCATGAATATAAGAACACACACACACACACACATATTGTCGCACTTCGATTTGAATAAACAGTTTCTTTGATCCAAGTAACTTTTCACTTGTTGTGTAACATTGATTCAATGCAAATAGGTTGCACAAGGAGTCCATTATAAAGTCTGATGCCTCTTCATGTGAAACTTTTGAACAACAACATAATTAGTATCATTGTTCCTAATGACTTTGACAACATATTGTAGACCTATCCATATGAATCCATCCAACAAATAACATGGTAGTTATGCATCTTTAACCTATGTACTCAACATATTTGATTAGCATTGTCCCCCAAGGAAAATTAATTAATAAATTAATAATGGAACTCCCCTTCTCATGTGTCCAATAATTTGACAGAATGATGCATTTGATGATCTCCCATGTTTCTATTCTCACTCTATATCTTTGAGCAATCATTATTTTCCCCTTAAAATACATACCGACCACCCTCTCAAGCCATTGGATGAAGGACCCTTATAATCTAGACCAATAGCAGCAATAGATTTAAACTGGAATGGTATAATGGATTGTTCTTAATATTGTTGAATGGAATTTCACCCCATATAAAATATATGGTCACAGTATTGTTGGCATCCTCACTCTTTATTAAAGAAATATCGATCAAATATAAGGTTTTCCTCTAAGCACCAACTTCAACACAAAGAAAGGTGAGAACATTAAGGAGCCAATAATAATGGAAAGTGGCCTTGAGGATTGGCTTTCCCCCACCCCTATGAAACTTATGTTTTTGTTTTCAAGTCAAAGCATTATTGTTTTCCCCCTGATTTCTCTAAATCCTAATAATATCAAAAACTAATTTATTTTCAATACAGACAATTTCTACAGTAGATGCTAGGAAAATCCCCACTTCATTCCTTGGGAATTTTGGAAAGGAAATGCTTCAAGAAAATGGATGTACCAAACATTTCCATTTCACATTGATTTTAATTCAACCTCTTTCTATTATGGCCATCATATGGTAGGCCATATTCCCACATTAGGTCCAATGGATTTGGCATTTTGAAGATTATAGAACATTGATTATTTTTTTAAACCTATGCCACAAAATAAATAGAGAGATTTAAAATCTAGATATACAAAAAAATTAAATAATGCTACATTTAATATTTCCCAACTACATAAATGATAAATCTCTCATTAAAAATTGGCAATACGATATATACATATAATGGGATTGCAAACCTATACTAGATCTTGAAAAGCAAAGAAAACAAATACATGCATTTTTCTACATACATAGTAATATGGATATGGTAAATTGGAGTAAATCCCCCCTTCACATATGCTCAATTGATGGAAATGAAAATTACAATTTTACCCTTGTTGTTTTATATGAAAAATGGTCACAATATTGTAAGCTCGAAACTGAAGTGAATTTTCAAAACGAGGTTAAAAAATGCACATTTTTTTTTTAAATAAAATGAATGAAAGTAAGATTAGAAGTTCTATCATCTTACTATAATTAAGGAAATTATTGTGATACATATTGACAAGTTGGGTTTTGGTGATATTATCACAATAATGGAGATAATATCATGATAGTTGTAATATTGATCCACACACCAACAAGTGCTTATTGGCTCAAGTTCTACAAGGATCAACATAGGCAATGTATGTTCTACAAGGATCAACATAGGACAACACAAGAGATAATCTTGATGTCATGAAGGGATCCATGTCATCTTAACCAAAGCGTACACCTTAATTTATATGGCAATTTTAATAAAATCATGGGAAATGTAAAAAAATTAAGAGAAAACATATTGAAAAATAATGTGACAAGAAAAAAAACGAGTCTTTAAAAAATAAAAACATGAGACACTATTCATCACATGTTATAGACATAATACAAAAAAGAGAAGCGTGTTGGACGTGGGAGTAATATGAAGAGTTGGATTTTTGTCCTTCCATTTAACCCCACAATTGATATCTTCTCCTACTTATTCTTGAAAATCAAAAGAGGCGGATTTTTTTGGCTAAGAGTCAAATGAATTATTGTTAGATTCCCCTGAGAAGACTAAGAATGGACTAGACAACCTAATGGTACTATACCTTTCACATTACGAATAAGATGTTGGAAGACACCAATTGAATATTAGTTTTCCCAATTGGGTTTCCATGCTAAACGTTAAGTTATTACATGATGAATCACTATATTTGTTGTGCTATTTTTCTACTTACGAGTTTAAAATGATTGTATTATGTATTTAAATGTTGCCTATATCTATTTAATGGGTGATAATTCATTCATAGTTATAGTTTTGATGTTTTCCTTAATAGTTAAAATCATCACGAATATTTCTTTATTCTCCTTTATTTATTTCAAAGTTTAGAAATATAAGGCTATAATTATTACTCACCCAACTCCTTTGCTAGGCCACGTTATAAATAAAAATGAACTTTGTTACTAATTTTAAATGTGGAAATATACATGGCATTGCATTCATATCCACGCTGAAGCTAACAACAATTTCTAAAATTGTGAATGAAATTGACTAAACATGCACAATAGAATCAAACACACAAAATACAAATCAATCACAACATTCAACATAATATTTCCACAATAAACAACATAGATAATAAATCACATAACTTTTAAATGATTTACAGAACCAACTATAGATTTAGGATGTTCCATTCAACCATGGACTTACATGATTCAATTATTTTAGCTACAAGTCACCCTCAAGTTAAAACTACAAGTTCACAAGGATTGGAAAGCTCTTATGTGTGTCTATTTTCCTCTCTCATAGCCCAATACCCAGTAAAAACATAGCAACATGACTCCTAGAACCATTACAACCATCCATATCTATTACCCATTCAATATAAACAATTGAAGAGATGACATATCCATCTCTTCAGCATAATCCATCAAACAATATCCATCCCTCAAGGGCTTTAGCACAAGATCAACTAGGAATTTATTAGTTGGGAACTCTATGAAATTTGGTTTTTATAAGAATGCTCACATAAACTTTACATAGGCCCTTAGGTGTTTTCCTTAATGAGAACTCCTCACAAACACAATAAATTAACTCTTAGCATAATTATTAGCTTCAAAATTTATATTCAACATAGTCATAAATTCCTACCTTTATCCAATACTCTCCCCTGTTTTCATCCTTCTTGATATTGTAAAATATGCTCTCCACACTCCACTTGAATTTCCATTTTCTAATTCATTTTTGCTTGACTCTCACTTTCACCAAGGTTGATTGTAATTATCCAATGCTATCATAACTAAGCAAGCTAACTCTCTCATCCATCTCTCACATAAGTGTACTTAACCCCAAGCTTTAATAACTAGTTGAGATGACTCTTCTATCAAATTCACACACACATTCAATGATTGGCCCCTAATAAATCAAACTAGGGATTACATTGTAATGGGAATTAAGTTAGGGAAATGATAGAACTATAGGCATGTGGATTTCCCCTTTGCACCCCTCTTTTAGCCCCTTCTCTTGTGGAATATTAACCCATTATGACATTGTTCATATCCATATTACAACCGATGATGAATTTCATTTTATTATTTTTCCATATGTAATGCTTACATATTACATGTATTCTCCCTCAACCATTTTTTATATATACCATTATACATTGTTATTCCAAGGACCAAAATTGGTGTGTTACATTCCCATATCCCTTATGTTTGCACTATCCTTATTGCATAACACCATACTTGTGTACATCTATACACATACAAATTTATACATTATAATACTAATTTTTTTTATAGTTTATTGATTTCCACAAAACATTCTACCAACAAAATCTCTTTCCCCTTCATCCTACATAGACAAATGAATTTTACCCCCTACTATTCACCATACTCTCTCAAGTTATTCAAGTTCCCTTCTATGGCTCTAGCATGAAGTCTCATAGTTGTGGATCTAGGAACTCGAACTATAACCAAAATGGAGTTTTGATGCATACATATACAAATGTACACTTATATTTCTCCAAAATATGAAAAATTCAATAGGTACTCTTCCCACACGGCCTCATCATACTCCTACATGGAATATTTAAGACCATAGTAGGTCCACTAGACCTTTAGTAGTCCAATGGTTTTGTTCTTGAGCGGTTTTACCTTTCGGTCTAGGATCCATACCAATTTCACCTAAAATTACCCTTTGTGCCCCATCTAGATCATAGTCCAATCAATCACATGGTTATTATCGTGCACATACTTATTCAATAAAGACACATGAAAGACATTATGAATTCTCATGGATGAAGGAAATGCAAGCATATATGAAAAGGGGCCTATCATCTCTAAGACTTGAAATGGTCCACAATTTAACACTGCCAACATTGGGAAACTCTCCAATTTTAGTGAGCTCCTCTTAGGCTTTGATTTCAAAATATATGCTCACCCACTTTGAATTCTCTATGTGCCCTACTTTTATCTGCATATTTTTTGTACTTATCTCATGTAGATTTCAAATTATTCTTGATATTTACCATCTAATCTTCCATTTTTATTAACAATATTTTCCCAATGACAACTATATCTTCTAGGTTAACACATCTCAAAAGTGCGTTGCATTTTATGTCATACAAGGCTTCAAATGGGTTCATCTTCAATGATTCCTAAAAGCCATTGTTGTAAGCCAACACAACCAAATGAAGATAGTATTCCCACTTGGAATATTTTCCCATGACATGCTTTATTAACATATTTTAAATTATATATATGATCCTCCCTATTTTACCATGTGACTTTAGATGCTATGCTTATTTGTCCCAAACCTCTTGAATAATCCCCTCCAAAAATTCAAATTGAACATGGGATCTCTATCATACACTATTTCCTTAGGCATATCATATAACCTTGAAATCTCTTTCATATCAATATTAACATGAACTCTTTCACAAGAATGGCATGATTCTTAGATCCATGTATGAGTGATGCATGAGTGAATAATTATCTCTTGATAAAATACCTATATCATTAGCTTGAGTGATGGCACCAGTTTGACCTAGAGGTTGACAAATGAGTGGTGGGATGTGGAGACTTATAAAGTGGTGGAGGTGGTGTACAACCATTAGCGACTTTATGACAGGTGGTGTTAGAGCGCTCCTATTACCACTATGAATGATGACCTTAGATGCTAGCACCGATAATTTCCTAGGAAGAACAAAATTTAATCTAGACGACGATCCATAATGATCTAGTGCATTATTAGAATTTGTATTTTATTTTCATTACTGTGTGGGCAGCTAGAGGAATGGAGGATCGTTAAAAGGTATTAAACAATAAATTACAATGATAAAAAATATATTGTAGTAAGGAAACACCCAATTCGCTGTGAGATTGGTGAAGTCCCTTGCTCCCAAGTGTTCAATGATTATTCATTTTTTTTTCAACCATGTACAATACAATCAAGCTTGGGGATTTCAAGAGGGATTTTGGTAATATTTACCATGAAAAATGAAAATGGGTGAGAGTAGTCGTGGGATTTGGAGTTTTCTACAACTAAGGGTTTTAGTAGGCCAATGAGATCAATGGGACAAAGGGGCTTGGAGTGTGAAAAAGTGAGAGGATGACATCATTTCTTAGTAGTAGTATCATAATGAATGTTAAGTTAGACTTGACTTAGTGGAAGCGTCAAATATGATAGGTCAACATTGGTGGTTTTGGGAACATGGTATTGAGGACCCATAGTATGCTAACTAAGATCTAACTCCCATTTTGTTGGGTTTTCTATTTTTTCATAGTATTTTTTGTTTTTGGATGAGCATGACTTTTTTTTTTGTATGCATACACTTCAAGGTGAAGCCCCAATAACAACAACACCACTCCCATAATCAGTAATTAGTTTTGTTATGTGTTTTTTACTAGCTCACTTAGTTGAAATTTACTTTATTTGGACATAGGTCTTGAGTTCAAGTCTCATGCAAAATTTAGTTATTTCATTACTGTATTTTAAAGTGAATTTAATTTGTATTATAAACATGAACCAATATAAAGTAACTTTTATATTTTGTTTTGGTTAATTTTTGCATGCACCTCCCATTTACAAAGTAACTTAACTGTAAAAGTTATCCTCAATTACTTTTAAAAAATGGGCCACTTCACAAAGTAATTTATTTGTAAAAGTGGGCTTATTGGAAAATCTAGTGAGGTAAACGGATTTTTGTTTCTTGGAAGCATTCATTACCACATTGGATAACTTATACCTGCCATGTGTATCATTGTTACCATTGATGAATTTTCTTTAGAAGGGCATAAGTTTCACATTTGAAGTTGATTCTTATTGCCATTCTTTTTAAATGGCCTATTTTTCAGGATATTTGCATCTACACAATTAGTTTTAGATTTTGAAACCATATTATCCACATATTTTAATATGGTTGTTATCAATGAAAAATTGTGCATTCAAATGCACCATCTAGGGAACTCAACACTAAAAAATTTCTTATGAGAATGCACTAGTGATGTTGGAAAACATAAAAAATAAAGAAAAATAATGGTTCCCTAGGTTGTCATTTAAAAATATCAAATCATGCAATGCCACCTAAGCAGTTTCAGTGCAATGTGTTGGGAATCACATATTACTGAGGGGGGTGAATTAGAAATTATAATTTTTTTTCACTTAATTAACCAAATATTCAATCATTTGTAATTTATATATAGCAAGAAAACATTCACATCAAATTTGTACACATTGTTTTCATATGGAAACCCTTCCGAGAGTAAAACCACCAAAGCTTGTTTTTATCATGGTGTAATTCAAAATAAAAAACTCTGATTACATCAATTATTTTGTGAGAAACACTCATAGGAGGCCCCAACCCCCTTATATTAACAAGCATCAATTTTCTTACAGAAACCCACCTCTGATTTGTGTAGGAAACAACCTACTTCTTCCAATCAGATCTATACATTCATTGGAATTTCAAACTCACGCCTTTGGAAACATTCTTTAATTTGATTTCAATTTGATATAAATTATCTCGCATAGCCACCTCTGCTTTTGTATCACACAACCACCTTATCAGGCTCTTCATTCTTCTACATGCACACATATACATAAACTGCAGTGCCACACTTCTGTAATTCAATCACTATCAAGTTTAGTTGCTCTCAATATGTTCTCTCTCAACTAATCATGCAAACTCTAGCTATCTATCACACATACACTTTGTTGCTGCTCCTTATTTACATTCCAATCACACATTACTCAAGAACAGGTGCTTCATTTCATTCTTCTTCAGCTTGAGGAGGTACTTCAATTAATTATAATCGTAGTCCATTTTTGTTCTCCTCTGACACTCTATTCCTTAATTTTAGAATGTCTAGCAACTCATATTTAATATCCATCAACTACACATTTTATTTAAATATGCTTTATCCTTATTTGCAATTTTTCTAGCTCACATTCTCAAACTCGTGTTGTATTTAGTATAGGTGGTTATGTATCACTTATCATCCATAATCAAATGCTTGCAATCACATAATGTTCTATAGTCCAGCTACTGAAGCTGTTGGAATATTCAACAATACTAAGAGAGGGGGGTGGGGGCCAGGGAAAATTTTAAGAACCCCCCTAAATTTATATATATAAAAAATGGGCGAATCCCCATGATACATAGGAAAAATGGAAGGCGATTTTATTAATAATATAATATGTATATATAATTTTTTGGCGAATCTCTCACGAGATTATATTATCCTGTAAAATCATGGCGAATCACCAGTACAAATGGTGAATCACTACTACAAAATGGTGAATCATTGTCTAGTGGAGTTCGGGGTATTGGTTCCAATGAAGATATGGTAGTTGAACCAAGAGTAGAAGGAAGAGAACCACCGAGACCAAGCATGGCACATGGTGACTCGTGAGGGAAGTAGTTCTCGTGCAGTTTGGAAAACGTGTTCTTCTAGTTCTGCTAAGCGTAGTGTTTTGCTCATGCTACTACTAGCACTGATATTGAGGTTGGAGAGGAGTTTGAGGAAGCATGGAAGGTAGCAGTGGTGGATAATTACAAAGAGTACCCCATGATGGGCTCCATTTTTCCCTTTGGTATTTGTGCCTGCAAGATCTTCTGTCCATTGAACCAACAATTAACCATTCAACCAACAATCAACTTGACTGAGTTGATTAGGTACGAGTCAAGTTAGACTAATCTTCAAAACTATGCTTTGCACTATCCCATATTTGTCACACTAATGCTACACAACATTGTGCATTTGCACCCAACTCTCATGCATGTACACAAAATTTTCATTAACATCTATAACCCTAACCAAGTGAGAATTGATCAACAATTTGCACCAAAGTTTGTTAGTGTTGAAAGTTCATAAGAAATTTAGATCCATGGTACCTTAAATAAATTTTGAGATAACCTCCACAAATTCGACCACAACAGAGAAAACTTGTGATAAATTTTAAACCTACAAAAATTACGATTCATCTTCCTAGGAACAATATAGGTCGAGTTTTGAGCCTTGACACATTGATAATGCAATGGCTTAGGTCAAAATCACACATTGAAAAGTCATCAATGAAGAGAAGACAAGATCATTATGAATTACACATACTCCAAACTTCCTACCAAATTCTACTTAGTTGTTCGCAACTCAGCTATACATAATCTTATAGTAAATAAAAATTCCACAAAGCCTTCTTCACATAGCTAATAAATGGCCATTGGAAGAGCACCCCTTATATAATAGTAATAGTAGCAATCAATAGATTATTTCATATTGAACTTCATAGCCATAGCGCTCCTATGTATTGTATGATGTATTCAACTTGCATTATCAAATATAGATAAAATCATACTTTTGATTGATCCATTTAAAAAATACTTGTGCACAATGTTGAATGCAATGCCAGTCAAGGAGTAAATTCGGTTTAATGTGTAATGATCTATAAAATAATGGAACATATATGGAACATAGACTGATTTCATTTAGATATAGGTAACCCTCTGAATGTAGACCATTACTTGAAGAACATTTTTATTGATGAGGAATTTAATACAATATTCAATTTTCGAACTAAAAATATTATTTCTATAGATTTGTGTATGGGGTAAACAATAAATAAAAAATTAAACTATCCTTGGGGTGGTCAATATTTATAAATTTTATTTATACTTGCTTTACCATGTATATCATGTACCTATCAATCACAAACATGAAAAGTTGTGGAATTCACAGTGATGATCTGCTCTGGAAACACAACAAACCTTTATTATTACCAATATTAACTTTTATATAGTAGCACATACGTAGATAAAATTTCCAGCTTCCAAAGAGACAAACTTGCTTCTCCAACATGATGGCACATTCTTAACTACTAACATTTCTGATTTTTGAAGGTAAGAAAGCTTTCTAAGTACATCTAATCTACTGCGAGGCTTGAACTCCTAGACTATGTTCTTTTTTAACATGTATCTATAGGCTATAGCCTTCTTCTTGTTTGAAGAGGAGTTGTCTATTATCAGAACTACCTTCCCTGCCTCTGATGCCTTGAAGAAATTGCAAATTGACTCATCAGATGAAGACAACTTTCTGTTCTTTTCAATTAGAGTTGAATAGCTTCCCTGTGCACTCAAAAAAAACTTTGACCGATAGGAAACATCCCACCCACCAACTATGAGGTCCCACAGAATTGTTGCTCCCGCCTAAACAACAGACAACTTGAATGTGAGAGTTCAAAAACAAAGAAAAATCCCAATCGCATATATCTTGAGGATGAACTCGATCTCAAATCCAACACCCATAAAATTTATATCCAAAACTAAAACTCATCAAATTTGGAAGTATATTGGAAACAAAACTGAGGCAAAAGAGCTAAATTTGAATGCAGGAACTAACACAATCTGCAAACTTGAGCAATTTTTGATGTACATTATTTTGTTTGAAAAAATAGATCAGGGAAGAAAGGCCTTAGGGAAGATCACACTAGACTAGGGGTAAGTAAAACCACCAAGGTGAAGCATGGGAACAAGAATACAACGAAAAATGATCTATAATTTTTTTCAATCAGTGATCCATCCATAGGACAAAATTTTTCTCCTAGTGGTTACCCACTTGGGTGTGTAACAAAGCCCATCAAACAGTTTATGAAGTTGTTGACCCTCCTCCTCTAAGAGTGAAAATAAAATGACATAGGAGTGATAGAGGAAAGAGAGATATTCGGTGTAGAAGATTTTGGACGCCCTTAATCTTTTCATTAACCTAAAGAATACCAGAAGTTAAAGCTCTGTTTTCAAAGCAGCAGTAAATTTAAAGTGGCCAGTCGAGGATATGATAGCTGCTCAAGTGAAAGATAATTTGGAAAGGATCAAGAAGATAGTAAAGATATGCATTTTTAGCACAGATTCTGCCATAGAAGCTCAACAAGAATAATGGACACTGGCACTTGGTTCTCAAAATGATGACTGGCCTCAGATCCTTCATGCAACATAGCTCAGGTCCATCACGCCAAGCGAGAGAGGGATCCCAACATGGACGAAAGGTATAAAACATATCCCTTCTGCATTCAATAGTAGTAATTTCTGCATACTTCCAGATCATGACCGATTATATTTGGCAAAAGTTGGAGTCAATACGCTGACTGTCAATAGGAAGTTTGTGATCCATCCTATAGCAATGGAGAACCAAACACAAGGAGAGCCTGCAGCTCAAGAGTAACTCTGTCCCATGGAAAGATATTCTCTTTTTGAGATTTCATTTTCAACTAGCAACAAAATTAATAACATGGGATAATACAGTAGTAATCTGGTTTACCGGTTTATAGTTTAACAGAAAACAAGCGATTGTCCTTATCAAACCTGTAATGCATTTTAGGTTGTTTAGATGAAAAAGATAGAGTCGGAAGCATAGATCTTGCTAGAACTGATCCACTTGGGTTTATTTTCAGAAACTTTCAAAATCTCAGTACTTTTTGTTAAAATGGAAAGGTTGATTTATCCTCAAAACCATGTTTTGATGTCCAGATTCCAGGCAGAATTTCATCTTAGGATGAAGTTAAAAATCCTAGTGGATATCTATCTGAAATCCTTGTAATATTTCTTGTATATTAACAGAATATCTTTCTATTTATCCAAAAAAAATGACAATAGATGTTTTGTTGCATTAGAATTGGTATTAACAAGATACTTCAAGCAAACTAAGTGATCAATATTACTTTTCCCTTTCTTGTGGTTTCTTGACATTACTTCAGTTTTAGGAAACTTGGATGAGATATCAAGATAAGCCGCAGATCATATCCAACTATTCTGAATTAAACTTCACTGCATGAAACTAAGTTGTGGACAAAGCCCTTGATCCATAGCAGGCTACTCGAGTACTCAGATATCTTTTAATGACAAAAGGTCCATGTCTTATCAACATTGGCTTTTAAAAAAATCTTTGATTTCACTGAAACTATAAAATTGTCCAGTCCATTAGGTATCTCAAACAAATATTTCAAGTTTCAACAAGTGGAACAATCCCTGAAATACCTGCTGCTAAGCTTCTAAACGAGTATGGATGTAAAAAAGGCCTCCACACACTATTTTAGCTTTGCTTGGTTTATGATCCATTTGGTAACATTGTATCAAAAAGGAAGTTAATAAACAAAAATTACCAATTAAATTCACTACTGACAAAATATTAATAAAACAAATACCCAAACCGAACTAAACAAAAGTAACAGATCTCTGTAAAGACTTTAAGTCCCATATCATATCATTGAATTCCAAGATGCTTATAGTGAGAAATATACAAAACCAGGGAAGGTTACTGAGAAGAGTTCTGATGTGATCTGGACTTTTGATAATGGAATAGACTGGGATAACAAGTTCATGTTACTCAACAATTTATTTCCTTGTTTTGCAATCCCAAAAGGTTTTTCCGCTTAGCAAGCTGGAAAAGTAAAAAGCACCTAAAAATCAGGTCACATCACCTCAGGTTACCATGCTCATGTATTCAAAAGTTGTTACATCACCTCCACTCTTACCATGCTTCTACCTGCAAATATCATAATATACAGTGACAATGTTACTTGTCGAATCCTAACAAATGGAAAAAACAACTGCAATAAAATGTCACTGCATCTGCACACCAATTCAACCTTTTCAACACAAGAATAAGTTTGTAAATTTTTATTGAAACTTGTAGATATTTGTTGGAAACCCCACAGAGGGAAGAATCTTCTAGGTTTCCTGGAAAATATAACTTTTGCACAACTAATTTGCAACGTTTCCCACGATTTTATGAAACAAATTCCATGGAAATTAAATGGATTTTAATAATTATTCTTAAATATTAAAGATGGAAATAAGTGAGCACGCTCAAACAACATTTTGGTTCAGAGATATATGATGTCAAAAGAAATCCCACATTGGTGCATCTTTTGGACTGCAAGAGCATTGGAGAGGCCAGTGAGGATAATCTTGTTGGTGAAAAACTTAACACAAAAGACTCTAGTTTTTAAATTTCTAAGCATAGAACCTAGTGTTACTCTCGCTGATACTTAGAAAAAGTCATATTTTAGGGAAACTAGTGTGCATGGTTCAAGCAATCCAATACAATATGATAAAAATTATTTTTGTAGTCATGGTGTGCAGGTAACTGTTTGTGCAGAAGCAACAATACGTTTACAGGAGATGAAGTATGGACTTATCTCAATAGAAAATGAGTTACTTGATAATGTTGCTGAAATAATCCCTCAACAATATGAAAATATTTGACTAGAACAGTTACAAATGAATAAGAAAGTTCAATACCTAGAACAACAACTTCAATACGCAATTTCAGATGAAGATAGGCACCAACCACATTATATAGCATCTGTGACCCCTGCAAGTTGCTTTTCTACAACCACATTTATGAGGCAGACAAATGGTGATGGAGGGATGAGCACTGTGAATATCTTTAGTTCTCCTTATGCATGTCAAAATTCCAATGTTCCAAACTTTGGTGTAAAAAGTTTTGAATCCAATTTGAATAACTGTAAGAAATTTTTTGGAGAAAGTACAGGGTGCTTTAGGACGACTCCTCTATACTTCACATGATTTTGTTGACAATAAAAGCAATCATTTACATCAACCAGTCAAGGGAGGAGCCCATAAGGTCCAATATAGCGTTCAATGCATTAAATAAGATTATAAGAAAATGGGATATCTAAAATAGATAAACACATTTTAGTTTATGAAGGTCTCTTAAAACAACTATTTTGTACTATAATATGTGTATTGTCCTCTGTGAAACAATTCATTTTGATTCAAATTTACCACATTAAAAGACAAAGCATGGAGTATACAGAGATCAATCGGGAAATGGGTGTGTTGTGTCATCACCTTTGATATGGGTAGAAGCTCTTTACCTCATACTGAACAAATTGAAGAAGGAGAATTTGAAGTTTGATAAAATCTGGACTAAATCTGGAAGTGCGCAGTATCCTGGGAGTGTTTATTGGAGAAATGGTTCCCTGGAATCCATTCTAAAAGGAGTGAATCCAAAAGATCCTTTGGTTTCTAGCTTCAGGATGATTTTTCCACAAATGAATCATCTATTTGTATGGACAATAGTACAACATCATAGTGCAAAGAAATTGAGAAGGTTTTTGGCACAATACTTGAATTGGATTTTCTTACTGGGTCTTGTGCACATGAAAGATACACAGGACCTCAGATATGGAAATTATATCAGAAAAACAAGGATATCTATGATAACACTGAAATAATTTCTCTTGTAATTTCTTTCATGACATTCCTTTTTATTGGTGGCTATGCTAATATTGATGAAACCGATGGAACAGGGATGAATTTGATGGATCTAAGAGAGAAATTGGTCTAAGGAAGCTTTAGAGGCCACTGCTCCAAACTTGGAAAAGAAACTTGGACCATTGGCTCCATCATATGCTATTGCTGGTAATTTAAGGTCATATTTTGTAGACAAATTCATGTTTGACAAAAATTGTTTGGTTATCCAGTGGTTTGGAGACAATCCCAATAGATTGGCAGGTTTAGCTTTGAATCATCATAGAAACCTTGCAATCAATTTGGGTACAAGTGATGTGGTTTTTTGAATTAGACCTAAACCAAACTTTGGCCTAAAAGGACATGTTTTACCCAATCCTGTTGATCCAAATTTCCATATGGTGATGCTGGTTGAAAAAAGGATCCTCTCCTAGAGTTTCTAGGGAACAACCCCATCTTGAATCTCTTAAAACGTTGATGTTAGGACTCCAATATGTCAAGCCTGCCAAGCCAACATTGTGCATGGCTGGTGCTTCAGTGGACACCACCTGCATTCAATGCTATTCTATTCAATTCAAAGTCTTAATTGTCATCCCATAGATCCTTTCAAAAATAATCTAGAATTGAAATTTTTGATTGGGAACTGGGTGCTGAAATGTATACTAATTAATAAACAACTAGTACTTACTTCTCCAATGGTTCTCTATAGAGTTTCATTAAAAGAAGCAGCTATTAAAATGACAAGAGGAAAGCTTGTTGTAGCAGACACAGGGTCTTCAAATTTGACACCAGGACCAACGTTAGACACTCCATGCAATGCCTCAGATCACCATTCATATTTGCGAACTCTGAGCCTCTGTATTCTAGTAGCAATGTTTCCCATCTGGTTAGCTTTCTCAGCCAAAGTCAACCTACTCGCCAAGTCTTTTGCACGCTCTGCAAATGGCAATGATTTATCACAATTGTTGAGCCTCAAGATTGTGCTTTCTTTCATCTTACTTTACCTCATTTTCCTTTGTCCATTGTTATCCCAGACCCAATTGATCAATGAATTTAGTTAAAATTACTTTTAGAATGATTAACATGACTGACTTGCTAAGTTTTGTGATTTTTGTCATTGTAATGCATTTTGACCGGAATTAGCTGCAGAATGCAGACATTCCGTAGCTAACTAGAAATTCTGCAGCTGTCTTCACGTTTGGGCATGTTCCAGGTGGCCTCTCAAGAAAAACCACATATGGGTATATTCCACGTCATGTCTACATTGTTTGTTGCTCATCATGAAGGAAAAACCGAATTCTGGATATGGTTTTGATACGTGGGAACACATTTAAGAAGACAGATTTCTAATAGGACTGTCTTAGTCCAGATGTCCTTTTCCTTTTTACGCTGCCACTTTAAGAGTCCTAGTATGATTTCGATAAGGAAAGACAATGATCCTCGAATTTTTGCAAGTCTTGTTATGTAAATTTGTTATAAAAACACTTGGGAAACCGAGAGATAGGCTAGATTTTGCTCTAGATTTTGCTTAGATTTTATGCTACATTTTTGAAGATGCAGATTGCTCTGTTCAAGTTATTTCTCCTTTAATGAAGAAGACAGTATTGTTTTGAAAGCGTTGATTTGATTTGGAGTTAGATTCCGTCTGGTGGTAGAGGGCCCCTGCCTCCTGCACGGTTTTACTTGCGTAATTTAGATAAGTATCTTAGTTGCCTTTACGTTTTTGAAGTTTGAGTTCATAGTTAATTTCATAGCCACTATAGTTATACTCGTTCTAAAAACTCTCCCAAAAGAAGAAAATCTTCCAAAAGATTATGATAATGAATGGGAAATGGCTATAGTGTTGTAGGATTTAATTGTAGTTTCTTTTGTTCACTATCAGAGTTACACTTGTTCTAAACACTCTTCCAAAAGAAGAAACTCTTCCAAAAAATCCTTATGATGTCTAAAGCATGACTGTGATGATGAATGTTTTAGTTGTTTGTTTTCACAAAGTAACATAGCTGACCTTGCTCTTAAAACACTCTTCCAAAATATCATAATGATGGGTAGGAGACAGCTGTGATATCTTAGTTTTTAAATTGCTTTCAGTCTTTATGTTTGCATTTGCACTGAATTGTACAGTCAGGATTGTTCTAAGAAAATCTTCCAAAATACCAATCATGATGGACAAAACAGGCTGTATAATCCCATAGATTAATGCATGATAACTTAGTTAGGATACTTCGGAGTCTAATTGCATTTAACTCATGCTCTGTTATTTTGTTTTGAGTTTGATAATGACTTGTTAGTTCAACACTGTTTTAGACTAGTGACATCTTAAGTTTAGTTTTAGCTTAACTCATTGCATTTGCACTCCACATTTAGTTGTCATCCACTGCATATTAGATTACTTTAGTTGTTAAACTTAACAAAACAGCCTTCATTATTTACAAACCTCTTCTTGTTCCAAATCTATAATTGATTCATAACCATATGAACAGAAGACAGTATCATTTCAAGGCCTGAAGTACTTTTGCAACTTCCTTTATCATCTCACAAACAAACATTTCTTCAAAAGACTATTCTAAAAATCTATAACCTTTGAGTGAAGTGTAGTGGTATCAAACTAAGTTGCAGAATAGAGTTAGGAACTAGTCTTAGAGTAGAAGATCCTATGATGTCAACAATATTTTTCTCCAAATATGTTTCTACAAATATTTAATCATGGATAAAATATTGTCTCATTATAAGTTGATTGTTTAATTGTTTAGATTAGGATAATTTGTATACTTAGCTGACCATTTCTCAAACTCTCCCAAAATACCTTTGATGAAAGAATTGGACAAGTTAAGTTTATGTTTTGATTCATTTCCTTCAAGTCATTATCAAGCTTGGTATTATACTTAAATCATAGTTTAAGTTTGATTTTGTTTTAGTATTTGCCTTTGCATTTCTCACTTGTCATCAACCAATTAGGCTTCACTCTGTTTTTAGTCATTAGTTTCTTTCCACTAGCTTTCTAGTCATTTTCCTTGTGAACATAAAACTACCAAAAGACCAAAAACATAATAAATCATCACAAAAGACCAAAAACATCATAAAACACTAAACACAACGCATTAAGAGACAAACACCTAGGCACATACGGTGCACTTCACTTCAGCAGTTTACCAACCCTGGTTGACAATTAAATGAACTCAATTTAGGAGACTAGGTTGAGACCAAACATTTTGGCGCCGTTGTCGGGGAAGTGAAAACTAGGTAACCTTTGTTTCTTAGCATCCAAAAACAATTATATGCGTAGGGAGAGAGATTCAAGGGGAAGATTTATAAGCAACAGAAGCAGAAGTTTGATTTCTAGAACACCACTTGTTTCATCTAGATCCAGAGCTAGTACACCTTCAACTCAGACCCACATTCCATCCTTTACTGATCCTGGACTTCTAGAAGATCTAAGGTTAGCTATTCCATTAGAGAAACCTTCCACTTAATCCACTGAACCTGTCATAGAAGAAGATTTAAAGACTCCTGTTAGGGACACAAACCTTTCCACTTCCACAGGAGAGTCAACCATGGTAGAAGAAGGAGGAGGAGGAGTCTTTAATGGAGAACACACACTATTTGGAGGTAGAGGTAGAGGTAGAGGAGAAGGAGGTAGAGGTTCAGATGGAGGAAGAGGTAGAAGAGAAATAGGAAGCTCTTTTGGGTTCCCTATAATTGATGAAGAAACCAATACAACCATGAAAAACATTTCACCCTCTGTCCTTCCAAACTTCTATGGAATTAAAACTGAAGATCCTGAAACCTTCCTATTTGAATTCGAAGTTCTGTGTAGAACTTATGACTACTTACAAGATGCTCAAAAACTAAAATTATTTCCTTCAACCTTGAAAGGAGCAGCATTGAAGTGGTTTATGAGTCTGATCAGCAGTTCTATTAGAACATGGGAAGACATGAAACAAGCATTTCTAGAGAGGTATTTGGATTATTGTATGCCGGTTAATCATAAGGAAGAAGTTTTCAAGATGTTACAAAAAGAAGATGAAAATTTGGAAGATTTGTTGGAGAGATTTAATTACAACATCAAAAGGGAAAAAATGGAAAACCTAGATCAAGACACCTTAAAAGCTCTTTTGTTGAAAACAATTAGGGATGAATGGTTGGATATCCTTAACATGATGGGAAAAGGGGATATATCACAGCTCACATTACCTGAAATATCCGAGTTATGTATCAACCTTTCAAGAGGGAAATCTAAAACTGTCAAAGGTCCAAGAGATCCTGCTCTTGCAAGGGCAAGTAAGTCTGCTTCTGGGACAGTAAGTAGATCAGAAATAGGACACATGCTTGATGATTTTAAATCTGACATCTTAGGGAGTCTTAGTGAACAAATATACACCCTTAAGATACAAAACAAGCAAAAAGCTGAATCTGATGCCTTGGAAATCTCTTGTCCCAAATGTAGAAAGAAACATGCCTTGAGAGAGTGTACTTTGGATGTAAAAGTTGTAGAAACCTGTGTCATTTGTTCTGAAAAACATGAGACCAAGAATTGTCCTTCTCTTCCTGGTCTCAAGGCTGTCTTTCAGGAGGAAACTCCTACAGAATCCACAGAGTCTCTCAATTTTGTATCTAAAAGGCCTTGGCAAGGACCTCAAACACAAGGATTCCATGATCAAATGTATAATCAACCTCCACCTTGGAATTCTTGGCAGCAACCTTGGACTCAATTTCAAAATCAATCTCCAGCTTGGGCACAAGGATCACAAAGTCCCTATGGAAGATACTCCCCATACTATCAGTATCCACCATCCTATCCACCATACTCACATTTTTATCCTCAAAATCCTCAACAAAATTTTCCTCAAAATCTTCAACAAAATTTTCAACAACATCATAAGAACCAACCACATCAAAATCAACCACTTTCATTACCATTCCCTCAAAAATCAAATCAATTGCCTACTCAACCCATACCAAACCCCAATAATAAAAATCCTCAGAACACATACATGATAGAAGGCCAACAGTTTCCAACTTATTTAATTACTCCTCTAGACCTTAGTGATGTTCAACTTAGGTCTGGAAGAATACTTGAAAAGAGGAAACCTTCCGTGATCATACAAGAACAAGATAACTCTGAGGAAGACTCTCTACGGGTGAATAAAAGTCTTGAGGAAGACACATCCTTTCAAGACCCAAACATTGAAAAATTAAAGCAAAAAGATCCAATAAATTCAACTCCTGTATTAGAGCAACCATCTACATCTACTTCTATACCTCCCTTTCCGGAAAGATTACAAATTGATAGAGGTGTAGAAAAACAAATTATGGTGCCTAATTATGATTTCCTAGATGAGCTGAGAAATGTTTTCATTAAAATTCCATTATTACAAGCCATCAAGGAAATTCCAATTTTAGCCAAAACAATAAAGGAGTTGAGTATGAAGAAAACAAGAAAAAGATTAAGAGAAACAAAGAAAATTCAACTGGCAGGAAATATAGCAGACATTATGATGGGCAAGATTGCTATTCCAAAGTATCTTGACCCAGGAAATCTAGTTGTCAAAATTCACATCAATGGAACTGAAATCCAAAACACACTCATCGATTTAGGAGCAGTAATCAATATCATGAGTAGACAAATCATGGATAAACTGAAACTTCCTAATCTTCTCTTTACACCCACACTATTACAATTAGCAGACAGATCTGTGATCAAACCAGATGGGGTAATAGAAGACATTCCAGTGTCCCTATATTCTTGGGAGTACCCTGTGGATTTCATGATCCTAACTCCTAAGAATAATCTAGGAGGCCATCCTGTTATATTAGGAAGACCTTGGTTGGCTACAGCTGATGCTTTTATTAGTTGTAGATCCGGTGATATGTACATCTCTGATGGTAGCTCAACTAAGAAATTTACTTTATATCCTCCAGCTAGCACAATTACAGATTTAGATGACACTCAATGGATAGAGGCTGAAGAATATTTACAACCTCTCTTCACAATTTCAAAAATTAGTGAAGATAATCAAATTTTGAATACTCTAGAAAACTTTGAATCCTCTCCAGAACACAAACATGAATCATTTCAAGAGGGATCCAATATTGAGTTTTTGTCATCAAGGCAGATGTCTCTTCATTCTATGGATAAATTTGGCAGCTCTACAAGTGAGATATTTCCAGGAAAAACTTTGAACATAAACAAGAACCTAGAAAAATCTCAACAAGAAGAGTTAGTCAAAGTATTACAGAGACATTCTTCTGCATATGCATGGGAATACACCGACATGAAAGGGATAAGTCCCAAGACTTGCACTCATCACATCTATATAGAGGAAAATTTCAAACCAATTAGACAACCTCAAAGACGGATGAATCCAAATCTTAGGGAAATTGTTAAAGAAGAATTGCAAAAATTGTTAAATGTTAATTTCATCTATCCTATTTCAGATAGTCAGTGGGTTTCTCCTTTGGTAATTGTGCCAAAGAAAAATGGAAAATGGAGGGTATGTGTTGACTACCGAGAACTAAATAAAGCTACTCTTAAATACCATTTTCCCTTACCCTTCATAGATCAAGTGTTAGATACATTAGCTGGAAAAAAGTACTTCTCATTCTTAGATGGGTTTAGTGGTTACAACCAAATCCAAGTAGCACTTGAAGATCAAGACAAAACCACATTTACCTGTCCTTGGGGTACCTATGCTTACCGAGTATTGCCATTTGGATTATGTAATGCACCTGCAACATTCCAAAGGGCAGTATTAGGAATTTTTTCAGATCTAATACATGATTGTGTAGAGGTATACATGGATGATTTCATAGTTTATGGAAACACTTTTGAAGAAGCTTTAGAAAACTTGGAAAAAGTTTTAAAGAGATCTCAGGAAGAAAATCTTTCACTTAGTCATGAAAAATGTTTTATGATGTTTACTGAAGGTATTGTTTTAGGGCATCACATTTTAGGGGATGGGATTAGAGTTGATGAGTCAAAAGTTGAAGTCATCTCTAACTTATCTATTCCAAGATGTCAAAGAGATGTTAGAAGTTTTCTAGGATTTACAGGATATTATCGGATATTTATAGAAAACTTCACCAAAATAGCATCTCCACTCTTCAAATTACTTACCAAAGATTGTGAATTCAAATGGAATTCTGATTGCCAGTTAGCTTTTGAAACCCTGAAAACCAAAATTTCTGAAGCACCTATATTAAGGGGACCTAACTGGAAGTTACATTTTCATATCTCGACAGATGCTTCCGATATAGCTCTAGGAGCAGTATTGGGACAGAAAGATTTAATTCCCTATGCCATCTATTATATCAGTAAAAATTTGACTCCTGCAGAGTTAAACTATACTGTAACTGAAAAAGAGTTTTTAGCTGTTGTTCATGCCATAAACAAATTTAGACACTATATAACAGGCTATGAAACTTTTGTTCACACTGATCATTCTGCAATTAGATACTTAATGAACAAATCAATCACTAATGGCAGAGTTATAAGATGGTTATTGCTCTTACAAGAATTCAACATTACCATTCTAGATAGGCCTAGAAAACAAAACACAGTAGCTGATTTCCTATCTAGACTCCAAAATATCAAAGATGACACTTCGGTTGAAGATCAATTTCCTGATGAATATCTTTTTGCAATTTCTACTCAAACTCCATGGTTTGCTGATATTGCTAGTTATTTAGTTTCAAGAAAATTTCCTTCGATAATGAATGCAAGGGATAAGAGAAAAATCATTCATGACATTGCAAAATATTCATGGGTTTCTAATGAGTTGTACAAGACAGCTCCGGATTTGATCATTAGGAGGTGTGCGTGTGAAGATGAGATGCCTGAGATTCTCAAAGCATGTCATGATGAACCTTGTGGTAGACACTTTGCTGATAAGAGGACAACCTATAAGATCCTTAATTTAAGATATTATTGGCCATCCTTGTTTAAAGATGCTAAAGAGTATGTCAAAAGGTGTGACAGTTGCCAAAGGGTAGGGAAACCTTCCCCTTCAGGTGAGATGCCATTACACCCTCAAGTACATATTGAACCTTTTGAAAAATGGGCTTTGGATTTTGTAGGACCTATTAGTCCTCCATCAAGACAGAAGAAGTATATATTAGTTTGCACTGATTATGTTACTAAATGGGTAGAAGCCAAGCCATTACTTGTTGCTAATGAAGCATCTGTAGTTACTTTTCTTTTTGAGGATATTTTTACTCGTTTACATCAAGACTAGTGGAGCAAATGATGGAGAGGTACAAAATCAGGCATAGAAAATCTACTCCTTATCATCCACAAGCAAATGGTCAAGTGGAATCTACTAATAAGGTCATTGAAGGAATCCTAACAAAGATTTTTCATTTACATAGAAGAGATTGGGTAGATAGGCTTCCTGAAGCCTTGTGGGCCTATAGAACTACATGGAGAAACACAACAGGCCATACTCCTTATGAACTTGTTTATGGAAAGCAAGTTTTGTTTCCCATAGAATTCCAGATTCAAACTTTCAAAATGGCAGTTTAGCTAGGATTGGATTTAATGGAGGCACAAAAACATAGACTGGAGCAGATTAATGAATTGGATGAGATCAGACAAGATGCAGTTCAAAAAACAAGTCTAGTCCAACAACAAAGGACTAGATGGCATGACAAGTACATCAAAGAGAAGAAATTCAACGAAGGTGACTGGGCTCTCTTGTTTGATTCAAAATTTAAGGATTTTCAAGGTAAATTTCAAACACATTGGCTTGGGCCATATGAAATTGTTGAAATTTTTGACAATGGAGCAGTAAAAATCAGGACAATAGATGAAGAAGAGGTCACTTTTCTTGTGAATGGTCATAGATTGAAGCTGTATCACAAACCACTCTCAAGAGAATAATTTGTCAAGAAGCTCCAAGAAAGCAGTGATGTGAAGTTAATGAAGAAGAATCTCTCTTCTTCATCAACTTGATTAAATTTTCTGAAGCATTTCTCTTTGAAAAAAATAAATAAATAAATAAATAAAAATAAAAATAAAAAATAAATAAAAAATAAAATAAAAGTATAAACATGAAAACCAATCATTGATTTGCATGTTTATACAGAAAAGATAGGGTGAAAATCAGAGTCTCTCTGACACTCTAACTTTTCCATTTTGTTTTTGCAAGTAGCTGTTACAAAATCATAAGTCAGATCCATTGTACTTATGATCCATCTCATTTCATTTCATTCCATTCACTTATCCATCCATACTCCATTTCATTCATTCATTCATAATCTACTTCATTCCATATTTCATTCATCTCATTCCATACTCCATCCACCTCATTTCCATGTCAAAATTTAAAGTTTGATGTCTTGCTGCAAATGAATAACAAATGTCATGGATTGCAGGGCAGTTCTTATGTTCTTCCACTCCATTTCATAAACTGAATCCATTCCATTTCATCATCCACTTCATACATGTCATATCTCATCATCCATCTTCATTCATGCCATATAACATTTCACTTATATTCCAAACCACTCCATTCCATGATTACAATGCTCTACAAGTACATTCTGCAGCTAAACAGACATTCTGCAGCTGATCAGACTTTCCGCAGCCAGACAGTCATTCCGCAGCTACAAATCCTAAAGGCACTAACCAGCAGACATTTAAATTGCAACAAGATGATCCAGTATATCCATGAATAAGAAGAATCAAGAAGGATTATGAAGACTCTTCCAAAGTAGAACAAAGAAGACAGAGACCACAAAAAAGCAAATGAAAAGCAGAGGTAACAAGTTTAGATTATAATGGCATTTCATAAAGTTTAGCATAGTTTTAGTTATGAATCATTCGAAAAAGTTGTTTTGATTATTTTTATTGATCATGTCCAAAATACCCTCCACAAACTTTGGATTAAAATCTCTCATTTCAAATTCTATACCCGACATCATTTAAGCGGTTAAAAAGGCTGAAGTGTTTGATTTCCTCACGTCACCCAACCAAATTATTCAATGATGATTTTATTTTCCGTTGTAAAAATCTCCGCCGTCTTTTCACTCATTAATTCTTTTTCTCCACCTCACTCCATTAACTCATTCCGTAACTACTTCCATCACTCCATTCTGTAGCCAGCCCTTCATTCCGCAAAATAGAGATATCCCTATCACCGTGAGTAGAGCAAAGGGTATATCAGTTTGAATATCAAAGCACTATCACCATGAGCAGAGATTGAGCATTATCACTGTAAACGAAGAGGTATAGCAGTGTAGAATTTGAAGCCATTTGCCACCGATAGATAGAGGTATAGCAGAGTGGAATTTGAAGCCATTATCACCGAGAGACAGAGATATATCAGTGTGGAATTTGAAGCCCTTGTCACTGTCAACCAGAGGCATACCAGTCCAAAGTTTGAAGCCATTGTCACTATCAACCAGAGGCATATCAGTCCGAAGTTTGAAGCCATTGTCACCGAGAACCAGAGGTATATCAATTCGAAGGTGGAAGTTATTGTTTCCGTGGGCAGAAGGAGTATTAATCTAAACATTGAAAAAGAAATTATGGGCCTTATTGTAAGAACCGAACCAATGGGTACAAAATACCTGGAAGGATACCCTCAATGTAAAGAAATGTTGCAACAGGTAGGATGGCTACAATTTCTTGAGAAATTTAATGGCTTCCACAAAGAAGTCACTAAAACATTTGCAAGGTCATTTAGAGGAGCTGAGGTTGAAGTGGGAGATGTTAAATTCACTGTCACTGAGGTTTTCATTACAGAAGCTACAGGATTTCTTAGAGATGGAGAGAGATGGTTCAAAAACAGAGAATTCCATAATGAATCCTGGAAGCAAATTCTAAAATCACCAGGTATGGATATCACTGTGTTTAAGAAAAGAATTCCAAGTTCTGCATTGAAAAATAAATGGAGAAACATACTACTTATTCTGCAAAAATTTATTACATGTGAAGGTAGATATGACACATTTTGTGTTTACCACATTAGACTGATAATGCATTTTCTAGAGGAAGAGTTAAACCTACCCTATTTCTTGCTTCAAAGTTTAAAAAAGATGGCTTCTTGTGTTCAAAGAAGGGTTCAATTCTTAGAGACAACTCTATACCATCATGGCTTGGTTAAGATTTTAATTGAACACCATTTAGCCAAAACAAATGATACTTGGGATAATTTCTTGATAAGAAATCATTTTGAAGAGCCAAAAGAGCCCTCACCTGAACAACAACCTACAAGGAGAAGCAGAAAATGGAGAGCTTATAAAATTGAAATTGACAAAACAGTCCAGGAAAGTAGTGAGGAACTAATCTCAGAGAAGTTGACTCAAATTAAGAGACAACTTAAGAAAGAGAAGGTAATCATAAAATCTGCCACAGAAAGAGGAGAGGGATCTTCCCAGCCAAGAAGAAGCCATAGACTAAAGGGGAAACTAAGGAAAACTCAGATCAAACAAACAGGGGTGATAAATATAGAAGATGAGGAAACATCTATTGAAGAAGATGTTGAAGAGGATTTTAATGAATGAACCCCTGAAATTGACCCTGCTCAACAAGAAGTTTATGACTATGTTGAAACTTTGGAAAGGAAAGCTTCAGAGAGTAGAGAGAGAACCCTTAGTCCTCCACTGTCCGAAATAGATGTGTTAAGAAGGGATAGGTATGAGCTGGAAATACTTAATAGACACATCAAAAATGAGAATGATATTCTGAAGGAACAAGTCAAACTCAAAACCGATATGAACTCAACCTTATCTCTACATATGGAGAAAGTGGAAAAGTCTAATGAAAAGTTGAAAAAGAGGAACAGGAAGCTAATCAGGGCACTTACCAACTTAAGGTTCAAACTTGTCATCAGAAAACCCAGAAGATCTTTAGCTTCCAGGCAAAGGAGAAGGAGAGGATTAGATGTTCTTGCAGAAGCCTCTGAGTTTGTGGAATAAGTTGCATGAGGACATGCAAGAAGACAGCAGTGGGGGTATGTTGAGCCTCAAGATTGTGCTTTCTTTCATCTTACTTTACCTCATTTTCCTTTGTCCATTGTTATCCCAGACCCAATTGATCAATGAATTTAGTTAAAATTACTTTTAGAATGATTAACATGACTGACTTGCTAAGTTTTGTGATTTTTGTCATTGTAATGCATTTTGACCAGAATTAGCTGCAGAATGCAGACATTCCGTAGCTAACCGGAAATTCTGCAGTTGTCTTCACGTTTGGGTATGTTCTAGGTGGCCTCTCAAGAAAAACCACATATGGGTATATTCCACGTCATGTCTACATTGTTCGTTGCTCATCATGAAGGAAAAACCGAATTCTGGATATGGTTTTGATACGTGGGAACACATTTAAGAAGGCAGATTTCTAATAGGACTGTCTTAGTCTAGATGTCATTTTCCTTTTTACGCTGCCACTTTAAGAGTCCTAGTATGATTTCGATAAGGAAAGACAATCATCCTCGAATTGTTGCAAGTCTTGTTATGTAAATTTGTTATAAAAACACTTGGGAAACCGAGAGCTAGGCTAGATTTTGCTTAGATTCTGTGCTACATTTCTGAAGACGCAGATTGCTCTGTTCAAGTTATTTCTCCTTTAATGAAGAAGACAACATTGTTTTGAAAGCATTGATTTGATTTGGAGTTAGATTCCGTCTGGTGGTAGAGGGCCCCTGCCTCCTGCACGGTTTTACTTACGTAATTTAGATAAGTATCTTAGTTGCCTTTACGTTTTTGAAGTTTGAATTCGTAGTTGTTTTCATTAGCCACTATAGTTATACTCATTCTAAAAACTCTTCCAAAAGAAGAAGCTCTTCCAAAAGATCATGATAATGAATGGGAAATGGCTATAGTGTTGTAGGGTTTAATTGTAATTTCTTTTGTTCACCATCACAGTTATACTTATTCTAAGCACTCTTCCAAAAGAAGAAACTCTTCCAAAAAATCCTTATGATGTCTTAAGCATGACTGTGATCTTGAACGTTTTAGTTGTGTGTTTGCACTAAGTACTATAGCTGTTCTTGCTCTTAAAACGCTCTTCCAAAATATCATAATGATGGGTAGGAGATAGCTATGATATCTTAGTTTTTTAATTGCTTTCAGTCTTTATGTTTACATTTGCACTGAATTGTACAATTAGGATTGTTCTAAGAAACTCTTCCAAAATACCAATCATGATGGACAAGACAAACTGTATAATTCCATAGAATAATGCATGATAGCTTAGTTAGGATACTCCGGAGTCTAATTGCATTCAACTCATGCTCTGTTATTTTGTTTTGAGTTTGATAATGACTTGTTAGTTCAGCACTGTTTTAGACTAGTGACATCTTAAGTTCGGTTTTAGCTTAACTCATTGCATTTGCACTCCACATTTAGTTGTCATCCACTGCATATTAGATTACTTCAGTTGTTAAACTTAACAAAACAACCTTCATTATTTACAAACCTCTTCTTGTTCCAAATCTATAATTGATTCATAACCATATGAACAGAAGACAGTATCATTTCAAGGCCTGAAGTACTTTTGCAACTTCCTTATCATCTCACAAACAAACATTTCCTCAAAAGACTATTCTAAAAATCTATAACCTTTGAGTGAAGTGTAGTGGTATAAGACTAAGTTGCATAATAGAGTTAGGAACTAGTCTTAAAGTAGAGATCTTATGATGGTATCAATGTTTTACTCCAATTATGCTTCAACAAATCTCTAATCATGGATAAAATGTTGCATCATTATAAGTTAGTTGTTTAACTGTTTATTTAGGAGAATTTGCATACTTAGCTGACCATTTCTCAAGCTCTCTCTCAAAATACCTTTGATGAAAGAATTGGACAAGTTGAGTTTATGTTTTGAATCATTTGCTTAAAAGTCATTATCAAGATTTGTTTCTGCTTAGTCATAGTTTAGATTTGATTCTGTTTCAATATTTGCAATTGCATCTGTCATTTGTCATCAACCAATTAGGCTTCACTCTGTTTTTAACCAGTAGCTTCTTTCCACTAGCTTTCTAGTCATTTTCCTTGTGAACATAAAACTACCAAAAAGGCCAAAAACATCATAAATCATCACAAAAGACCAAAAACATCATAAAACACTAAACAAAACTCATTAAGAGACAACACCTAGGCACATACGGTGCACTTCACTTCAGCAGTTTACCAACCCTGGTTGACAATTAAATGAACTCAATTTAGGAGACTAGGTTGAGACCAAACAACAATATGCCAGATCCTTCATATTCAATCCCAAAGCTTGAAATCTCAAAGGATAACACACATATTCGGCAGACGCTGCTATGGCATATTCAGCCCATCCGAGTACAACAATAATTGCTAAGAACGCAGCCATATAACTCCGGGCCATAGTCAAACTGAATGACTAGCTTTTGCAAAGATCAAGCAATAAATTCAAACACACGCCCAATAAACAATAAATTTCTTGCCACTAGCTCAAAATTGGCTAGGCCTAAAAGATCAAGCAAGGCCCAGGGTCTTGAAACCCATGGTCCAGGCCCCCAGTTCTATCTCTGAAATTAGAGGCTTTTTACTTTCCTGCTGCATGTCAATGTGTTTAATTCTCGTTTTTACATGTTCGTTCTAACAGCTGCCACTATTCAACCAAAATGTCTGAATGTGATTTTTCTTGGTAGCAGTGATCATCGACCTAAGTGCAATAACTTTAATCTTTCCAGTCCATTATAAACTGATTTTGGGGCTCTCAAATTAAAATTATACCTCTGAACAATATAGAAGAAACTTGCTGATTATTTGTTACTGCCTTGTACACTACAATGCCATAGTGGCTATAAAGTTGATTTCTCATTGTGATGTATTATTATTTGACAGATTCCTACAATGATGTCTGCATAGAAGATTGTTACATCAACACTGGTGATGATTCAATTGCTATAGAGAGTGGCTGGGATGAGTATGGTATTGCTTTTTGCCATCTCAGTTTCAACATTATTATCCGCCACATAGTCAGTCACAGCCATACAAGTGCAAGACTTGCATTGGGTAGTGAAATGTATGGAGGGATCATAGATGTTCATGTAGAAGATATTCTTGTAATCAACACAAAAAATGCTATCAGTGTAAAGACGTCTGCAGGTAGAGGAGGTTATGTGAAGGGCATCTTTATATCCAATGTGACCATGAAAAATGTGAAGTGTGCCATTCGTTTTACTGGATTCTATGGTGACCATCCTGATGATCGCTATAATCCTGATGCTCTCCCTGTCATAGATAGGATCATCTTTAAGGACATTGTGGGTGAGAATATCACTATTGCAAGTTACTTTAATGGGATCCAGAAAGCTCCCTTCAGTAATATTTATATGTCAAACATTTCCTTCAATGTCACCTCAGAAACTGCATGGAGCTGTTCAAATGTGAAAGGCTTTTTAGAGTTAGTTTATCCTCAGCCTTGTGCAGATCTTCAGCATCGTATCTCCAATGAGTCCTCAGTTTGTTCATTTTCATCTGTGAGCAATTCATTCAAAGACATCTAGGATGAAACCCATGATCTAGGCCCCCATCCAGCAGGAGGAGGAGGAGGAAAGTAGGATCCAGGAACTATGGACCAAGACAAACAAAAGGGTCGTGTGCACATGAAAGATACACAGGACCTCAGATATGGAAATTATATCAGAAAAACAATGATATCTAGGATAACACTGAAATAATTTCTCTTTTAATTTATTTGATGACATCCCTTTTTATTGGTGGATATGCCAATATTGATGAAATCGATGGAGCAGGGATGAATTTGATGGATCTAAGAGAAGGAAACTGGTCTAAGGAAGCCTTAGAGGCCACAGCTCCAAACTTGGAAAAGAAACTTGGACCATTGGCTCCATCATATGCTACTGCTGGTAATTTAAGGTCATATTTTGTAGACAAATTCATGTTTGACAAAAATTGTTTGGTTATCCAGTGGTTTGGAGACAATCCAAATAGATTGGCAGGTTTAGCTTTGAATCATCCTAGAGACCTTGCAATCAATTTGGGTACAAGTGATGTGGTTTTTTAAATTAGACCTGAACCAAACCTTGGTCTAAAAGGACATGTTTTACCCAATTCTGTTGATCCAAATTTCTATATGGTGATGCTGGTTGAAAAAATGGGTCACTAACACGAGAAGAGGTTTGAAACCGATGTGAAAATGGATCATGGGACATGTTCAAGAAATTTTTATATCAAAATCCTCCTCTGAATGGAAACTCCACCTCCAGACATGATGACCATTATAACTGGTCCTTTGGAAGCACTGGCCACTGAAGTTACAAGTTCCATTTGATATCCAGGTAACAATAGACTCTGTCTATCATGTGATTCTTCCTCTTGATTTAGATCTAACCCCACATTGGTGCATCTTTTGGTGATTTAGTTCATTTTTCACTGAATGAAGGTGAAAAATACCCAACCACATTTATATATTCGCATTAGGCTGCCAAGCTGATTTGATTTGGGATCAATTAGTCACCTGTAAGATTTATCATCATTGCCAACATCTCTATGCCCATCTGTACTGGAACTATACTCTATTCGTGCTTCTCAATAAATCAATATATTACAGGCTATCCATAGGAAAGCTCCAAAAATAGGAAACAAACAATTCATCCACGTATTCCTCACTTGTCTTACATAAAATACATATTCCTGCATGCTTATCTTCTGGAAATTATCCCAAATTAAAATTTTGTTGTCAAATGTTAACCAGAGAAAGATTTAGCTTTAAGAGGAATTTCTAACTTTCAGACTAAGTGCCACCACAAGGATCTTTCCCTCATCATTTCTTCTTCCACCTTTAGCATGTATTTTACTATGGAAATATATTCGTCAAACCCCTCATTTTTTACCATTTAAAATAGCTTATCTTGTTCAAAAAGTTTAATGGCACTAGAATTTAAGCTATGGTTCCTTTCCTCGGTTTTTACTCCTTGAAATTTCAAATCCCATGCTAACTTCAAGCCATGAGATCAAATATTCCTGCCATCATTTGTTCATGCATTTTCCATGGAATAAATCCCTAAGAGATAGAGATTTCTTATTAGCTCCTTACACAGTTTTAAATTGTCTTTACAGCCAATCTAGGGGTCTTCCCCTATGTCATTTCCATAGAAGAACAGTGCATACCTTTTCAAGTTCAATCCCTTGCAACCCTAAGTGCTTCAAGCACTGCTCTAACTGTTTCTTGCCAAGATGGAGCCTGAACTGCATTGAATGAAATCCCATATGCATATATGGCTTGGGAAACTCTAAAATTTGTCTCTTCCCTCTCACACATGTCAAAGATTTTTTTCCAAACTTCTAATGTTGAATCTCTAACTGGCATCTTCAACAACTAGGGAAACTTGTTATACCATTCTTGAATATGTTAAGAGTATTTGTCAGTTTAGACTTGTTTCTCCTCCTGTGTTCCTTGGATAATTGTGCTTCACCACGTTTCTTTTGAAATTATGCCTCCTCCTTTTGGCTCATACGCATACAAAAAGAAAATGAATCATTAAGAATCCAAAAACCCTTGTATATGACTCTGTTAACATTTTTTTCCACTTGCTTCAATTCCATAAGCAGCTTCCACCCGATATTTCATCCTTGTTCCCTATATTTGTGAGATATTTCTAGAAAGAAGAATCATTAGTATAATTTTGTCTGTTTTCCCTCCCATTTCGAGTTCCAGACCTCAAAATAGAATGGCTTGAGGGTCAAATCGATCAGACCAGCTGGTTCCACCAGTTTTGATAACATTGGTCTTCCCCCATCATCTTTCCCTTCAAATACCTGTGCTTGAGATTTTTCTTGCTATTTATCCTTGCCAGGAACCTTTTTCTATTGTGGGAAATATTTCTCAGGTTTCCTGGAATGAATTTGGTAGAAAACTCTATGTTAAAATTGGACAACTAGGTCCAAGCTCCATGTTGTGATGCTTAGATGAAGATACCAATATTTTTATTGGGTTCCTCTTTCACAGAAGTGTAAGACCGATCTAAAATTGATCTTAATCCGATGAGCAAAACATTTATTTTGAATTTATTTTAATACTTTCAAAATATGTGCAGTTTGGCCTTAAGGTTTTACACCCCCAGCAAATGTGTCACACGCCCTTAGTGATTGGTATAAATAGAGTCAACGTTGGAGGACATTTAACTCATCTCATCCTCACACAACATCTCCTCTTCTGATTTAGTACAAGCTCCTTGGAAGCAGTTTTGGTTCACACGTGGGAAAGAAGGATGCATTTATTGCAACTAGGGTTTGGATGAATTTACTACAGCTAGGGTTTCCACGCAAGTTTGACCAGCGTTGACTTTGGTCAACGCATGGTCCAAAGAGGCTGAATTTTGGTGGAGACTTCGATTTTGGAAGGCCGTACATATTGGCACAAGAACCGAGGTCAAAAGGTTGACCGAAGACCGAGTTGCATTGAATTTCTTGTTGTTGTCATGCGTTGACTTTTCTGGACAACGTTGACTTTTTTGGGGTTGACTTTGAGTTAACCGTGTCGTTGTTTTGAGGGCTATTGTGACACCTGCTGGGTTGGTTGATCAAGGAGTCTTTGCTGGTTGAAGCATCCTGTTGACCGCTATAACACGCCAACACCTTTATTTGTTTTTGACTTGTCTTCTATTGATATATTGGTATGTTCTATCAGCATTTTACTTGATTGTTTATGTGATTGTTGTTGTAAAAAGTAAAGTTGCATCAAGCATAGAACATCTACAAAATTTGCATGGTATCAGAGCTAAGGTGAAGACAAGCCCTAATTTGTAGCAATCATCGAAGAGAAAATGGGTTCCACAAACTATGGCTTCAAGGAGGATGACAAGTTTACGGGGAAGGATGACTTCCATGCTTGGAAGATGATATTGGATCTTAAATTAGAAGACCAAGATGTCATGGACTATGTGCAGGGTAAAATCCAAGAACCTCCATCCACTGCTACTATTGTTGCCAAAACAAAATATACGAAGGGGGAGATCAAAGCAAAGCTGATTATCAGGGAATCAATTCTTAAGAGTCTGGTGGCCTACATCTCTGAGCTAGGCACATCCAAAAATATGTATGATAAGTTGATCCAAATGTTCAAGGCAAACAATGCAAACCAGGTGCTATTCTTCAAGAATCAATTGAAGAATCTAAAGAAAGGCAGGGATGAGTCTATCCAATCATACTTTCTGAAGCTGACCGAGATCAGGAACAATCTGTTGGCTATTGGGGAGAAAATAGCTGATCGAGAGATGGTACTCACCACACTTGGAGGGCTCTCATCTAAATGGCAAGTATTCAACACTACCATTCTCAATAATAATGTCATACCTAACTTTGACAAGGTACTGTCGAGTTGCGTTCAAGAAGAGAAAAGAAAGAAGGAGTATGAAAATGAGGGAAATGTTGCCTACACTGCTCATTCTAGAAAGAAGAAATTTGGTGGTCCAACGAACAAAGGAAGAGTAGGGGCCCAAGGGAAGAAGGGCAAGTGTTTCACCTATCATAGGTCAGGTCACTATGCTAGAGAATGCCCTTTCAAGAAAGATTCTCCTGATGATGATGACAACAAAAACAATCGAAGGGATAGTAATCAAAGGAACAACAGGTTCCAGGGAAAGTGGAAGGATCCCTCCAGCAGAAATGATCAACATTTCAAAAGGCCAAGAAATTCTAGGTATGAGGAATCAAATGTTGTTGATAAAAGAAATGAATTCATTCTTGTATCTGCCCTCTCTGCTACATCTCCACCTGACACTATGGATGTCTGGTTGATGGATAGTGGTGCCTCAAGGCACATCATTGGGTTCAAGGAAGCACTCTTTGATATATTTGAGAAGGATACGAATCTGGAAATTATCCTTGGAGATAATGCCACATATCCCGTGAAAGGGATAGGGACTGTGACCCTCCACTTGTCTCAAGGACAAGTCCTCCATTTGCAAGATGTACTCTATGTACCAAATTTGAAGAAGAACCTTGTGACTATATCGGCCATGGAAGACAAAGGTTTCAATATGGCATTCATTGATGAAAAGGTGCACATGTGGAAGAAGAGCTTCATGGAAGCTATCACGATTGGGTTTAGAGTTGATGCACTCTACTAGGTTGGAGGAAGTCCATTGGGAACGATGATATGTGATACTATGACACCGGAGGTTTGGACACCTTCACTATCATGTAGGTGTATGGCAGGGTTGTGTCGAAGGAAAACACACAAGGGGACCTTTCCCCTCAAGCGTCACAAAGACATCTGATGTCTTGCACTGATACATTCTGATATCTCTAGTATTTTTCCCATCAAATCCTTGGGAAGATGTTCTTATTATATGAGACAAATGATTTTAAGAACATTTACAGAGGAGCTAGCATCAAGAGGGAGACCACAATATTTGTGGGCTACAGTGAAATTTCGAAGGCCTATAGAGTCTATGTGCCTGGTCAAAGGGAAGTGGAGATATGCCACGATGTCACTTTTGACAAAGATGCTTCCCTGAAGAAAGTAATCAATCTTCCAAGATCTAAGGAAGATCATGAATCAAGGCATGGAAATCAAGAAGAACCGAAGGATGAGACGATGCCTGATAGTGAAGGACCGATGGACCCGATTGATCCACCTCCTTCACTGGGGAAGATACCATCATGGCTCAGGGACACTCTCGAGGATGCTGAGGGACATATGGCCCCAAGTGGGACATTACGTGAAAGCAAGAAGCTGAGTAGATACCAAGGGTATCTACCTGCCATGAGTACTACTGTACAATCTGAGCCTGGATCCTTTGAGGAAGCCATAAAGCATCAAGTTTGGAAGGATTCTATGCAAAAAGAGTATGAGTCCATAATGAAGAATGATGTCTAGGATGTGGTCCCAAGACCAGAGGACAAAGCAGTTGTCACAGCGAAATGGCTCTAAAAGATCAACAATGGATCTGATGGAAGCACTGAAAAGTTGAAGGAAAGATTCGTTGCCCGTGGCTTCTCTCAAAAGGAAGGAATAGACTATGATAACATATTTTCACCTGTGGCACGTTATACCACCATTCGATCAATCACAGCCCTTGCTGCTATGCAAGGATGGAGTCTTCATCAGATGGATGTAAAGACCGCATTTCTGCATGGTGTGATAAAGGAAGAGGTGTATGTAGAGGAACCTCTGGGGTTCGAAGTCCAGGATCGAGACACCCATGTCTGCAGGTTGAAGAAATCCCTCTATGGGCTTAAGCAAGCACCCAGAGCTTGGAACGAGAGGATATATAGCTACCTGATGAAGCTGGGTTTCACTCATAGCAATGCTGATCCAAACCTTTACTTCAAGGTTGATAGAGAGAAGCCTCTCATTCTGGTGTTGTATGTGGACGATCTCTTCTTGATAGGTGCTGACCCTCTCATTCATCAGTGTAAGAGGGAGCTCGTTGTTTAGTTCGAGATGAAGGACCTAGGACTGATGCCTAGGCATGGAGGTCTGGCAGAGACCTGGCGAGATTTTCCTCTCTCAAGGAAAATACATTATGAAGCTTCCGATATAGTGGAATGTAAGTCTGTGTCGACACCGATGGAACTCAACTTTAAGAAGTTGAGTGGTAGCGCTGCTGGGCCCGTGTTAGCAAATCCTACTGAGTATCGTCAACTAGTAGGAGCCCTGATGTTCTTAGTGAACACCTGTCCGGACGTATGTTGTGCAGTGAACACTTTGAGTCAACAAATGGTTGATCATAACATTCACTGGGTTGGTGCCAAGGAACTCTTGAGATATCTCTGAGGCACGATAGACCATGGGTTGAGATACACTGCAGGGAGTATGACACTCCATGGATATATTGATGCCGATTGGGCTGACAGTGTGGTGGATCGTAAGAGCACATCTGGATGCTACTTTACATGTAGATCTGCTTCGGGCAGGAAAATAAAGTTGGTAGGAGCACCGCTGAGGCCGAATACATTGTAACATGTATGGCTTGTTGTGAAGTCACTTGGTTGTGAAATATATTCAGTGAGTTGTCCAAGCATGTGCTAGATGCCACCGTTATCCTTTGTGATAACTAGAGGGGGATTTGTTTGTCATAGAATCCCATGTTCCACGAATGATCCAAGTATGTTGATGGTTGGTACCACTTTATTCGGGATATGGTACAACGAGGTGCTGCAAGGCTCGATCATATAGGAACTGATGAGCAGGTCGCGAATATTCTCACAATTCCCTTGGGGAAGGTCATGTTCCTAACCTTCTGTGAGAATTTTGGTATCGTGGAATGACCCTATTCTGAGGGTCTTGTTGGACGATGAGCTCTGCGAGCTCTAGGGGGCTTTGGGGATAGCTTCTCGGACCTATAAGAAACCACAGGGCTAGGCTTGCCGAACCTTGCTGGTGTGCTTGGGCCCCACTGTTATGATGATTGTGTTGGTTCGCCTCTCGTGATCTTTGCCCCGTATGCATCCTACCCATTTGAGTTCCGGACTCATGGGAAGTACCTCTCATTTGGCCAATGAGGTGGGAAAAGCTAGAGACTAGTAGCAAATACTGATGGACGCATCAGAGATTGCCATAATCTCTATCTAGGATGACACGTGTCCAACCACTTGATCTGGGATCAAGTCTAGTGAGGTTTCAGACCTCCTACTGACTTCAGGTTAGATAAACCAACTTCAAGTTGGTATGTGACTCTTTTGAGTCCATGTGAGGTTCGGACCTCCAACTAACTTCAGGTCAGTGAGACTAACTTCGGGTTAGTACATATGACTCTCTTGAGTCCAAGTGAGGTTTCAGACCTCCTACTGACTTCGGGTTAGATAAAATAACTTCGGGTTGGTATGAGACTCTTTGGGAGTCCTATAGAGGTTTCATACCTCTGGGCTGAATCTTTCAGCCAGGAATGATGTCTTTGTGACTGACCCACTTCTGTTCTGAAATAAAGAGGCCAGCAAAGCAAGTTACGGCGGGATGACGCACGATGTTTGATTGCACTTGTGGATGGAGTTATCCCTAGTTGAGAGGGAGTGTTAAAATTGGACAACTATGTCCAAACTCCTTGTTGTGATGCTCAGATGAAGATACCAATATTTTTATTGGGTTCCTCTTTCACAGAGGTGTAAGATCGATCTAAAATTGATCTTAATCTGATGAGCTGAACATTTATTTTGAGTTTATTTTAATACTTTCAAAATATGTGCAGGTCGGCCTTAAGGTTTTACACCGCCAACAAATGTGTCACACGCCCTTAGTGATTGGTATAAATAGAGTCAACGTTGGAGGAAATTTAACTCATCTCATCCTCACACAACATCTCCTCTTCTGATTTAGTATGAGCTCCTTGGAAGTAGTTTCGGTTCACACGTGGGAAAGAAGGACGAATTTATTGTAGCTAGGGTTAGGACGAATTTACTACAGCTAGGGTTTCCACACAAGTTTTACCATTGTTGACTTTGGTCAACGCATGGTCCAAGAGGCTGAATTTTGGTGGAGACTTCGATTTTGGAAGTCCGTACATATTGGCACAAGAACCGAGGTCAAAAGGTTGACCGAAGACCGATTTGTGTTGACTTTCTTGCTGCTGTCCTGCATTGAATTTTCTAGACAAAATTGACTTTTTCTGGGGTTGAATTTGAGTTGACCGTGTCGCTGTTTTAAGGGCTATTGTGACACACGCTGGGTTGGCTGATTAAGGAGTCTTTGCTAGTTGAAGCATCCTGTTGACCGCCGTAACGCGGCAACACCTTTATTTGTTTCTGACTTGTCTTCTATTGATCTACTGGTATGTTCTATCAACATTTTACTCGATTGTTTATGTGATTTCTGTTGTAAAAAGTAAAGCTGCATCAAGCTTAGAACATCTACAAGCATAGAATTTCTTAGGTTTCCTGGAATGAATTTGGTAGAAAACTCTAGCATCCTAGCGAACTGGTGTGGATTTGAAAATCTGAAATTTTGATCCTAACCAGAAACTGGTTTGACACCCTAGTGTGGAAAATCTGGTAATTATGTCTAGATTTATTTTCAACATTCTCCAGACTGTGGTGGGGTTTCCTCATTTTGTACAGCTACTTCTCTAATAAGATGGGTTGCTTCTGGATTTTTTTTCTGCAATACCAGAGACTTGGAGTGCGCACCATGGTTGTACCTTCATCCTGGAGTACATCGAATTGTAATTTTTTGCAGAAATAGTGAAAGTGTTAAGGGAACTATCTATATTTTCTTCAGTATTCCCATCCACCACTTGATCATCTCCTGTATCTATATCTTGTTCTTCACAGTCCAGATATTCCTTGCCTAATTATGAAATTAATATTATTTCCTTTCTATTTGTGTTGGGTTTCTCATTAGATTTCATATATAATTTTCACCACTTGTAGATGTGAAATGGTTAGAAACTGTTGGGTCAAAGGAATTCAAATAATAATCTATCAACATTTGAATTAAATAAGAGGATTCCAATCCTTCATATCTTGACATATGGAATTTTTTAGAAACTTTACCAAATTTACTACCAGACTCTTCTTCCACATTGTAAGAAGTCTAAGAGATGGGATAAAAATTGAGGAGAGGTGCTTCTTACTCAGAATCAATGTTGATGTCACCCTAGCTACCTCCTTCCAGTCAGTCAGTACTTTAGATGTTTATAAATACTTCTGTTTCAGAATTCACCCTTTCTAGAAATGTTTCTGCCAACGATTTCACAACATAACTCATCCAAATCATTTGTCCATTTCTTTAATCCCATTTTTTTCTTTCTTTTCGGACCTTTGTTTCTACCACTATCATCTTCTCATCTATAATTATTTTATTTATTTATTATTTTCCTATCCTACAAAAAATGTTTTGCAAACTGAAGAAGTTGAGGGAAACAATATCTTGTGGAACTTTGCATAACTATCCAAGGCCTACTATAACAGTAACAAGTAGTTTCACTGTCCTAATGAGTTCATCATAATCCTTCTATAATTTTTCTATAGGGATATGAGAAGTTTAGGTTCAACCTAAAAATCTGCTGCTAATGATCTCCTAGGAACATTGACTGATATTTTAATACCCTTCTTGTATGTCTTTCCTCTTTCAAAAATATCTCTTTTGGCTCTCCAGTCATCTCTTGAAATGTATTAAATCCTCCTAAATTCCATGTTGGCTAAACTGTTATGCCAAGGTCTATAGGATGCTAAAACAACTGGAAGTTGTAGAGGTTCTGCTATCATTAGATAATTTCTAGATATTAATGCTACCCTTGCCACTTGTATTCTCCTCTGGTGGGAAATTATCCCCCAGTATTTTCTTCTCGGGATAAGAAATAGTTAACTGTCTTGTGTTGTTGCTTTACTGGTACTTTAGCCTATAAACATGGCCATACCAAGTTTCCCCTTTTGATGGTTTTCAATAGTGTAGAGTGGAGCTTTTATAGAAAATAGATACAGGTGCAGGAATAAGTAATTTAGAGAAATAATAGTGAAATTTTTTGGATTTGAATTTTTAAGTATAGAAACATCAAAATTTAAAAATACTTAAAGTAAATGGTTGTAGCCTAATGTCAATGTGCTTGAATTTGGTACTCTAGATGTGCTACTGGTATGCCTCCAAAGGGTTTAGTTTGTCCAATATTGGTCACCTAGGGATAGAAAAGGTAGAGGGTGGTATGAAGGAAAGTTCATGCGGATTTGTAAATATAACACCCCTAGTCTTTAATTCCCCATAGATACCATAACTATCATTAAATATGTTAACGATTACCGTAGGGTCAAGTAAATGTAAATGGATCAAAAGGTCCTAGAACAACTGTAATATGCATTTTTTGAAATATATTTCCAAAGACTAAAGAAGAGAGAAGCTAACACGGATCTTAATTCCTGTGATAGAAGCTTTCTTGAGGGGAAAAGCTATAATGTGGATTCTGGAAGTTTCTTGCCTTACTTGAATTAAATGTATTAATTTTCTGATTTGATATTGAACCACCCACCTACCAGCAGTAATGGGAAAGAATGGGAGTAGTATTGAGCTCCTCTAGGAGTATGTCCATGGACCCATTTTAGAGACCTCTGATTTACCACACAACCTGAGGAAGGACCCAAAGAAATTCTCATGTTGAGATCATGTGTGGTGTGTGTGAACAAAGTGAATAGATAGCAAGAGCAGAGGATGGCAGTGAGTAGTGGAATGAGAATGTGTTAGAGATATAGAAAAGGGTATGCCATTGAACTAGTGGAATCTATGAGCAAAAAATTAAATCACATGTATGGTTGAATGTGTGGCTCTGCTCAGGGTGATAGACCCTCTATGTCACCGAAAACCTGTGTGGCATTGTAGACTACTTGATTGGTGAGGGAATTCAGTGCTAAATCCATTAGCCTGAGCTAGAAGGCTAGATGATAATACTGAGAAATTTTGTTGTATATATGCAGAAAAAGTGTTAAAAAATGGAAGTACTTAGGGATTATTTGGTCAGTGAAGGACTCTTTATGTTGTGCAGACCCAAAGTGACCACAAGATGAAAAATAACAGGCCCTAGCTCTATATTATTTAGATGAAAATTAAATAGTTTTTGACTTGTCTAACATTTCTTATCAGGTGGTTCAGATTCTGGTTGGTTCAGATTCTGGTTGGCTGGGAGGCATTGAAAAATATAGTGTATTTTTTATATACTGGAGAAATAAGCAGATGCAAGACAGGATGTTTATGGAATAATAAAAATGGAGAGCAATAATAACAGGGATTTTCCACAAAAAAAATTAACCGAGTACAAGGGATGGGAAATGCCTTGCTAGTAGTAGAAACCAGTCCACCTTGCCTCAAATAGGAGTGCATTCGACAAAGGACACAAGCACACTGTAGACTTCACACACACAGGCGGTATAATTTACACACCCATAGCTTACACGCCTACAACTCAACAATGCTGGGTTACACAGAGAAAAAAATATGACTTCCAAAGTCTCTTGCTCGAATATTTAGAGCAAGAGTCCACATTATCTTGCCTCACCTTTAAAATGATCTGTGTTTTTCCACAGTCCAACCTGTGCTCTTCCATGGCCTGAATTAAGTTGAAAAATCTGAAAATTGACCGGTGCAAAATTCTGATGGTCTCCTCAGTGCTGCTCTGCTCTGATATGGTCTCCTTGGTGTTGCTCTGTCTATAGACCAAAGTATTAAAGGTTGAAAGTTTCTATCAAATGCCTTTGAATGGGTATGCACCCCTCCTAGGGTAAGGAGACACCAAGTTAAGTGCAGTATACCTTCATTATGCTCCTTTGTAAAGTGAATAAAGACCCAAGGAGGACATGATAGGAGGGTCGATGTCTATAAGAAATATTCTTAGTGAGGTGATACCGTTAACCAGCGATTAAGGATCCTCTTTCCCTCCTCCCTCTTACCTAAAAACTCATGCTTATCAGGTGATCAGAGGGAAGAAAACAGACCGAAAGATCAGTGTTTTCTCTTGCTCGAAAATGACGGAAGGAATCAGCGTTGTATCTTGCTCGAAAATGAAATAAGGATCAGTGCTCTTGCTCGAAAATGACCTGTGTTATTGCTCGAAAACGTTCGACCTGTTTATACTCTTTCATGTAAAATTAAAACTACCAAATGGAAACTGTAACTTATAGATGCGAATTTCAACTTGCCCTCAATTTGCAAACCAGAAAATCCAGCGATTGCAACCAAAACCAACTTCAAAACCTTCAAATCCTTTATAGAGGCGAATTTCAACATTGCCCTTGATCTACAAACCAAAAAATCCGACGATTGCAACCAAAAACAAACTTCAAACCAACATCAAAACCTGTAAATCCCGGCGATTGTAACCAAATGCATTGATTCCAACCTCCAAACCAGGCGAATCGAGCCTTTTGCAATGAAAATCGAGGGCGAATCGAGCCTTTGCAATGAAAATCAAGGGCGAATCGGACATTTGCAAGTTTTATCCGCTTTAATTTTTGGTGCTAAAATATAATAATTATTTATTTTTTAAATAAAATCTGGGCTAACTATATAAAATGGGTAAAATGGGAGCAATTTAAAAAATTCGCCTCTCCAAACTATAAAACTCCTTAAATTTTGCCTTTGGGCTAAAATTCGCCCCTAAAATTTTCCATGGTGGGGGTGAATTATTATTGTAAAATTTTTAACAATTTTAGTTATATCATGTAAAATTATACAATTGAAAACACCATTCAACAATGCATAAAATCAAAGATATTACACAAGTTTTTTGGTGGAAACCTTTCGAGAGAAAAATCACCTAACACTTTTAACATAAGTCTTAAAATTACATCAACAAAAAAATCCAAATTCCAAGATTCTCCAACAACAACTGGAAGGAGGCTCCAACCCCCTAATTTATCTCTCCAACTGAAAGGATGTTCTAACACCCTCGTTTACTAGTTCCAACTGGAAGGAGGCTACAACCCCCCTAGATTTATCATATTTAACTGAAAGGATGCTCCAACATCCTAATTTACCATCTCTAATTGGAAGGATGCTCCAACACCCTAGTTTTATCGGCTCCAATTGAAAGTATGCTCCAATACCCCATAAACTCTAACTTTCCCTAGCACCACCCTGTCACCCTAAAAATACAAGATAAAAATCATAAGGTAAATCACACTAGATATGATGCTTCGTTTTTGTTATCAATAACATCAATTTACTACCTTTTCTCTTCTCATATTACTGTCAAAATACTACTATAACTGGCACTGCTATCACTACTTATGTTTGGTCACTATACTATCATAATATTGTTGTCCATGCCACTAATATCATTGTTTTTAATATTGTAAAATCATGTCACTACTAGGTCTTTCCCACATGCACAATCCAATGTGCCACAAATTTGTCCTAAACACAACATTAAGTTGTCTCAGCTTCTGCCTTAGGAAACACCAAATTATAAGACACCAAGCTAGTTACCTCTTTTCAATGCAATCCTCAGTTAATCTATTTTGCTCAACACATTCCAATGTCAAGAACCTAATGTAATCAACATTTATATGAAAGCACTTATAGTTGTTTCTGAACAAACCCTAGCAACATGTCAATCTCTCACAATAACTTTCTCACAAGCATTTATGCCTATAAAAAATAATTTTATCATCAAAGATGCATCAATAAAATTTTCATGCCTTCACTTGGGCCTGTCTTTGAGTTCTAATCTTATTGCTTCTTCTAGATCTCAATTTGAGTTAAAAATGATTAAATAACCAAAAATCACTATGTTTTAAAATAAATGTTCTACAAATGCATTTATAGGACCTTTTTGACAATCCACCAAATTTTGCAAATTATTCTAAAAAATGGCATTGATAACAAAAAAGATATAACCTTTAAAAATCAAACCTTTTGACCTTGACTAATGGTCGCACATTAATTTTCCAATTTATGTGTATGTATTAAACCATATTTCCCAACCCTATATGTGTTTTATGGATTCAATTTATACTCTCGGTATATTTATGTTGTGGCACAAAGTGATATTGTGACCTCAAATTTATGAGCTTAAATAGATATATTAAACCACATATCCAATCAATGGTCAACCTTTACAATGCAACACAATTAACCTTGCATCAACAACACGATTCCTCTGTCTTAGTATTTTTGCCATGGAATATGTTATGTTATACCCTTGCCTCCTCCAATAAATATGGTGTTATCAACGAGGGATAATCGCTGCTACATTTTTTAGTGATCTATATCGTATGTTTTCAAGCATAAATATCAACCTTTGTAAAAAATGAACTTCGCTTCTGCCAAATAAAAAACTTGCGACCTCTGATATTTGATTCAAATCATAGCCAAACATTTAACTCTACCTTTGTTATGTTAACAAGCCATAAAAATATATATATATATATATAGATTGACACACCTCGTTAATGTTTGAAAAGATACATAACACATCCAAGGTCATTGAGCCAATTATAGAGATTTGTGGGATATGTTACACATAAATAAATCAACATCTCTCCCTAAGTGTTCAATTTATTCAATCATGTGAAGCATAGTTTTAAATAGTATGAAATATTTCCCACAATATTTGAACCATAACCAGTAAAAAATTACATCAACCTTATAGATAAGATCATGTTGATTTTCCAAGTGTTCATTGTACCATAGTAGGAGAATAAACAAGGAGAAAATATTCTTTGAAATAATTCAGCCTCTTCTTCAAATAGACATTGTTTCCCTTGACATCATATAGTCTTAGAGCTAAATCATACAAAAACATAGGCACGGAATTGATAAATTTAGGATAAATCCAAACCCTAATATTTATATATGAAAACAAGGTCTGAAGGACGACTAGGTAGCCCCTTAAAAACCTGATTCAACCTTAAAGAAAATATTCAAAACTAGAAAATTAAACTTTATTGAGGGCCTACCTTATTCATCTTTGTGAAACCATATTTAAGGAGGAAAAACCTTCTTTTTTAAGGGTAAAATTGGTCAACCATTAAGACAATCATGACCCTCCAAAAACAATAAATATTTCATAATTTTTAATGCCAAAAAATGGACCAATCATAAAACTACTTTTAATCATCCATTAAGGCACCACAACCATATTTTCGGGACATCATCCTTGATGAGGCATATCTCCTCAACCAAGAGGAGTTACAAGGCATGCCACCTATCATTGGAAACAACACGACGAGGAAAATCAAATGTTTATGGTATTTATTGCAAAAAAATTATCTTACTTTTCATTTTCTTCATCGAAAGATGGGCATCATGTCCACATCACAAAATATTATCATCCTTTGAGAGCTTCTTGACCAATGGATCTTCTAATGAATGCAATCCATAGATGAATATTAAGAGTGTTCATAGATGGTGTTGGCATCAATGAAAACACCATTTAACAATATCCCCCTTTTTCATTGATGGAAACACACATATTCCCTCTATCTCCATGCTTTTAATCTTCCTTTCTTGATTTCTCTCCCCCTTTGACATCAATGGCAAAGGGTTACTCCTCCTGATGAAATATCTTCCTCTATGTTCTTGAAATATGGATTTCTTTCTTTGACTACTTCTCTCCCCTTTACAGTTATTCCTCTCATGGATTTCCATATGAGATTCCACCTTTAAATATGAATTACTAAAGTAATTTACCTTTGTGACAAAGACAACGAGTCCTTCTTGAAAACTATCCATGAATTACTCCATTGAAGACAAAGATAACTAATCTACCGTTAATTTTGATTACTACTCTGGCGAATTCTTCACATCTACTGCCTACCATTCCAAATAAAATTTTCGAAGGATGTATTTTAAAATTTTCAACCACTACTATTTAGATTCCCCCTCTTCAACATTCACGAGACAGAGAGTCTTCAAGATGGATTATTCAGAATAATGTATGAACCAACACTATAGTTGTACCATCCTGAACCTTGATATCTTTCATAGTATTTGTAGGTTCATCATAGCCTTGTGATTTTACAAATCCTGAGAGTGTGACCACTAGTATTTCTTCATTCTTTTGATCTTCTTAGTTTTGTTATATTCTCCAAAATTTCTTGTACCTGACATTAGAGTTCTCCTTCATGGAACATTCCATCATATATCTGCAATCACAAGCTTTATGTCCATAGTTATGGAATTTGAATCATTCTATATGGTACCTAAATAATAGAGAAATTGATCTCTACTTTATGCTACATAAGCCATTTGGATATCTGCCTTGTATTCCTGCAACTATTCTTCTATGGTTTTTATAGTATCTTTGATAATCATCCCTTTCATAAGATTTACAATCCCTAGCCTTATTTCCAAAGAAAATACATGAAAAATAATAACCATTAAAAATTCTAGGCTTCTTGGATGGAATGGATTTCCTTGATGATTTCCTGAAGACATTATTTTTTAGAGGAGGATCAATCATTTGTAATACCCTCATCCCACATCTACCCAAATAACTGGCCAACTAGGGTAAACATGTGATGAAGAGTTACTATGATCAGAGTCCACCTCCTAGGTGACCTTAATGAAGTGGAATCTACGGAAACACATCAAACATACTGTTATCAATCATAAGTTTAAACACTTTCATTGATAGGGTTCTACATGTCATTAACCTAGGTTCATGATGTCTCATTAGTCATTTTCATGAATTTTTTAAAAAAAATTGCATTTGGTGATGTCTAAACTAAGTCTAAAATCCACCTCTAACCATGTCATATCATTTAAATCTACCTCATCTCATTTATTTTTCATTCCCATGCTTTTAAATCGCAAAATATTTCACTTGTCAATTTTACACAATTTCGTAGCGAATTATATGGTAAATCAACAATTTTTGCTATGAAACTTCCTGAAACGGTTTTCGCTATGAAACTAGGTTTTTCCTGCAAAGAGTGTCAGAGCGGTGTGAGGTGTCAAATTTTTATGGATGAAGAAAAAGGTAAGGTTAGCTAAGTTAGTTTTCATAATTCCTAAGCATGCAAGATCATATTTTGTGTCATCATTGGGTCACATGTGTCATCATCCTCCCTCAAGTTGTCAAATTTCTTTTTAAACAATTCACCCAATATCCTCTCTATCATTAACCCTTCATCCTTTGCATGTATAAGTGATTTGTCACCTTGGAAGAGTCCAGCCCATTGCAAAACAACTCTCTCTCAATATTTTTCTTTACAGGTGTCACATGTTTAAGAAGGCAGCTTGGTTATAAAGGAAGATGGCCATGAAGGAGAAAGCATAAAAAGGATATTATGTGATTATATAGAATCCCATGGACCTTGAGATATTCATGGAGGACCCTAGCTTTGCTGAAAAATTCACCAATTCAGCTTGCTTGAATTTCTGTTGGAGCTACAAGAGAATTTGTTGAGTTTTTGGACTGTGTGAGCAGTAAATTTCAAGAGACAATTATGGATGAAAAGAGATGAATTATGAAATACTGAGAGAGGTTGTTGTCAATCATGGAACAAGGAACAATAACCTCTTTCAAGTTTTTCAAAATTTCTACCAATTGGGAGATTCAAAGAAGTATTTTGGACCCATTTTCAGAATTCAGAATTTTCCTGTTTTAGACACGTTTTTCTAATGCAGAGTCCCAAAAATTGGAGATGGTTTTCATAAAACCAAGAGAGTTTTTTCTTCAAGATGAACTTATCTATAAAAAAATCCTCCTGTTTTTCAACAACTATCAAGGATAGGGAGATAGGAGCTCATATTTGAACCCTGTTATTTTAGAAAAAATAGAGTCATTTTATTGATAAATAAACTTGCTAAAGGTAAAAGTGATGTTTTTTGAAGAGGGTAAGAGGCATTTTGAACCAATTTTGCATGATCATATTTCATCATATCAATTTTCAGACCTAGAGGTGAAATTTTGATGAAAAAGGGATAATTTTGAATTTTCTCCATAATCAGGTAGTTTCGTAGCGAGTTCTAGGCTTGAAGGCCAAAAAACGCTACAAAATTTATGAAGAATGTTTTAGTCTTTAAATTCAGTTTTATGGAGAAATAAGAAGGGAGTTTGATATTATTTAGATATATTGACCTGAAAAATACTTTTGGGTTAGCAAAGGTGGTAGAAGGAAAGGTTAAAAGACAGAAATAAGCTTGCTACTAAACTACGCTACGAAACTGTCTAAAGAAGTTATGTTTTGCAGCAAGGTGTTTTTGAAGGGTTTTTGATGTTTGGAAAGTGTATTAAAAGACAACCAACCACGTGGAGGCATTCCAAGGTAGCAGTGGAACATTCCAGTAGAGATTTGGTCTTTTACAAAGTTTTCATTTTCACCAAATCAACAAAAGACAGTCAACAGATGTCATGTCATCATTTCCTTAAAAATAAGATGACTGCTTCTTAGACAGTGAGGGCATTTATATGTTGGTCATGGTCAGTGCTACTTAAGCACATGATCCTTTTCGATGTAAATAGTTTTTCCTTTCAGTTAAATATGCAATTAATAAGTAGTAGAGTCCTAATATGTCTCTAACTCTTAAATTTAGTATGTGTCTGTTTTATTTCCATGAATCTAGGTTATGGTTGAGTGAAGTGTCAAATCAAAGAGTTCGATGATATAGCCAGATGGAAGATCCTATGTAAGTCACAAAAGTTTATTTATAGACAAGAGATCAAATAACAAATGGTTGGAGAACATTGTATCACGCTAGGCTAATTTGTAAAACTTTTTGATATTCAGTAATACATAGTGGATATTTGGCCTTCTTCACCTGAGATTCAAATGAGGTTTTCAATGAGTGCTATGTCTTATATTTTTCTTGTTTAATATATGCAGAAATTTTATGTCTAATTACTCAAGATTCTTGGAGAACATGCTCTGACTTCCTTTAGATATTGAACTGTTGTTTTTCTTCCCATGTTGTGTGTGTATCATCTTTTCATTGAAACTTTCATTTGCCTCAGTTTCCACAAGAAGGATCATTTTAATTGAGTTTCCTGATGTTGAATCCATTAGCCCAATGGTAGCAAGTCCTTTACATTTTCAACCTACAATCAATCACAATCAAATTACAGTCATAGAGTTAGCCATATAGTAAAGTATTCATTGCAAATCCTTTGATAAGTTGAGAGAGCCCTCTCAGGATGAAGAGGCTAATCTTCAGTAAAAATATGGTTTGAAATAATTACTCCAAGTTGACCATTGCAATAGCCCAACAAGATTCAATTTGGTGATAACACATACCTTCCACATCAACAACATAACTCCCAGGAGCCAAACCAACCACTTAAGTATCCAGAACCTGGGTTCCACTGAGTTTTTAGATCTTCAAACCCATGAATTCTCCCACAGTGTAGGTTTTAACCTTGTACATAAATTATTTGCAAACGAATCTTAAACACAAAAAATAAACAATAGCAAGAGCATAAAACATAAAAAAATATACACAAAGATATTCCCCTGGATCCCAAATCAGGACGACCAGCTTGATTTTTCATTATATTCCTTTTAGTGTTACAACACACACACACACACACACACACACACACACACACATATATATATATACATGCCAAAGCATACATAAACCCTAATCCATTAACCCTGGATTAGAACATAACCGTAGTTCGCTTGACCGAATCTACAAAATACTAGGGGTCGAAAACCATCATGCCCCAAAACCATGTGCAAACCCATGCACAAAACCATGGGTGGGTCTACCCACCGAAAAATAAGGTCCAATTTTTTTTTCCCGGAACGCTGCCCTGGACCCCGAGCAGGAGGGGCTGCCGCCCCACCTATGACCCCCCTACTGCACACGGTGCAGCGTACAAGGGGGGCTGTCGCCCCCCCTGTTACCCCCCCGCGCGTGACTAGTCGTGGAAATAATATAACACATACCCAAAATTCTCCCACTTGTTGTTTTCTTTCTGCAGGGGGCCACAAGGAGCTGAGTCATTAACCCAGATTTGTAACACCCATTGTTTCTCTACACCAAGAGAACTTCTGAGTGCTCACAGACTTCATCAATGAATCTGCAACATTCTTCAAAGTGTCCACCTTTACCAGCAACACCCTTTTAGCCTCAACCATATATCTCACAAAGTGATATTGAACATCAATGTGCTTTGCCTTTGAATGATAAGCAGGGTTCTTAGCCAAGAAAATTGAACTTTGGCTATCATAGTCTATCCTAATAGCTTGCTGCACCAACCCCATACTTGAACACAATCTCTGCAACCAAACTGCTTCCTTGCTTGCATGAGTGGCTGCCATGTATTCTGCCTTTGTAGATGAAAGAGCCACTACAGACTATCTTTTACTCATCCAACTGACTGCACCTCCAAATAAGCTAAACACATGCCGACTTGTATATCTTCTTTGGTCTAGATCTCCAGTCCAATCCGCATCAACAAAACCACGAATGTCCAAAACTCTTTCCAATCCTGGTCTTCCCTGGTAGCACAAGCCATAATCACTAGTGCCACACAAATATCTGAAAACCCGCTTCACTGCTGTCCAATGCTCCTTCCCTGGGTTTGACATAAACCTGCTCAATACTTCCACTGCATGTGCAATGTCTAGTCTAGTACAGACCATTGCATACACCAGTCTACCTACTGCACTTGAATATGGAACACGAGACATATCCTCCTATTCTTCTTGTGTCTTGGGACACTATTCAATAGACAACTTTACATCTACATGAATAGGAATATTCACCAGTTTACTATCCTGCATATTTAACCTCTACAATGTAGTCTCAACATACTTCCTCCGGTTTAACCAGAGCTTCCTCTTTGCCTGATCTCTCTTAATTTCCATGCCTAAAATATAGTTTGCAACACCAATATCCTTCATGTCGAATTTGGAGAATAGTTGGGTCTTCAAATATTGGATAATTTCTTTGTCATTTCCAATCAACAACATATCATCCACATACAAGACCAAATAAATAACACGGTCACCAATTAATTTAAAATAAACACAGTGATCCTCCTTGCTTCCGGTGAAGCCAAGTCCCCGTATATAGGTATCAAATTTCTGATACCACATCCTTGGTGACTGTTTTAACCCATACAGAGACTTCTTCAACGTGCATACCAGTTCTTTCTTACCCTTCAGGTTGCTTCATGTAGATCTCCTCTTCTAGATCCTTGTGAAGAAATGTTGTCTTCACATCCATCTATTCTATCTCAAAATCAAATGCAGCAGCAACAGATAAAAGTAATCTAATAGAAGTAACTTTGGAAACAAGAGAAAAAATATCACCAAAATCAATTCCCGGCACTTGGGAATAACCTTTTGCTACCAACCGAGCTTTGTATTTCTCCACCTTGCCTTCTACATTCATCTTCTTCTTAAACACCCATTTGCTCCCAATGGGCTTCCTTCTAGCCGACAACTCCACCAAATCCCATGCCTCATTTTTGTGCAAGGATGCCATTTCATCAACCATGACCTCCTTCCAGAGTTTTCCATCCTCTGAATCTACTGCCTCCCTGACAGTTCTGGGATCATCATCAGCTATAGTTAAGGCAAAACCTGAACAGAAAGCAGATGGACTATACCTTTCTGGTTGCCTTCTTTCCCGAACTGATCTTCTCAAAGCTGGAGTTTGTGGCTCTTCATCTTCTGAGTCTTCTTCTGTTGTAGAGTCTGATTCATCCTCCTTTAGCTCAAACTATATCTTCTCAGGTTCCTTTGGTAGGACTTCATGTTTAACAATATCTTTCACCTCTCTAAACACCACATCTCGGTTGTACACAACCTTCCTTGTTTCCGGGTTCCAAAGCTTGTAACCCTTTAAACCATCCTTATACCCAATAAAGATGCACCTTTCAGATTTATTATCCAACTTGGTCCTTTTCTCCTTTGGAAAATGTACATATGCATCACATCCAAATATCCTCAAATGTGAAAGAGAGGATTTCTTACCGGTCCATACCTCATGTGGAGTCTTATCCTCCAACTCTGATGAAGGTGATCTGTTAACCAAGTAACATGTAGTCTCCACTGCCTCTGCCCAGAATTCTTGTCCTAACCCAGTACCAGTGAGCATGCTTCTTGCCGTTTCCATCAGTGTTCTGTTCATTCTTTCTACAACTCCATTTTGCTGAGGTGTGTATGAAGTAGTCTTCTGTCGTGCTATACCACACTTCTTACAGAACTCTTCAAATTCCTTCTTGCAGAACTCCCCACCATTATCTGTCCTCAACACCTTTATCTTCTTCTCTGTCTATTTTTCCACCAGAGCCTTAAATTCTTTAAATCTATCAAAGACTTCAGATTTCTTCCTCAAGAAATATATCCATGTATTCCTTGAGAAGTCATCTATGAATGAAACATAGTACACAGACTTACCCAGTCATGGAACCGACACAGGTCCAAACACATCACTGTGCACAAGCTCTAATATCTTTTTCACCCTCTTAGCACCAGAAGGAAAACTCACCCGATTCTGCTTCCCATATACACAATGTTCACAAAAATCAAAATCTAGAGAGCTATTAGACATACCTTCTACCATACCATTTTCATGCGGTATCCAAAGGCCCTTTTATCCAATATGTCCAAGCCTTTGATGCCATAGCATGGTCTTTTATCCAGAGACCACTAGGCTTTCCACTCCACTTTCGAGAACCACAGAACTGTTGCACCCATCAATAACAATGTTTCCCTGAAGCTTGTACAGAGTTCCAATCTGAACTCCCCACATTAATACCAATGCTCCCCAAACCATATTACAGGCATCTTTCTCGAACATTGTTTTTACACCTGCATCATCCATCTTGCTTACAAAAATCAGATTTCTGGCCAATGCAAGAATGTGCAGAACACCAGGAAGTGTTCTAATCCTTCCACCTTACAGCTTCAGCTTAAATTTTCCACGTCCGACGATTCTGGCCTTCCTATCATCCCCTAGGAAGACATCACCGCCATCATATTTCTCATACTCGCAGAACCATTCCCTATGGGGAGTGAAGTGAAAGGATGCACCCGAGTCAATCAACCATGACTCATGATCTACATGTGTATTTGAAGAAGAAGCCAAATACACATCCCCACCTTCATCCGAGGTGGATTTTGCCTCTGCAGAAGGACCTTCATCAGATCCCTTTCCTTTCTCAGGAGCTTTAGATCTGCATTCCTTTTTGTAGTGCCCTTCCTTTCCGCATTTCCAGCACACCTTTACAAACTTTCCAGGAGATTTAGATCTCCCTCTAGATTTAGATCTCCCACTCTAAACCTTATTCTTGTTTCTGTTCTGGGACCTTCCTCGTACAGATAAGGCATCTCCATTCTGACCCTCCATATTTCTCCGTCTCATTTCCTCCGACAGCAAGGCTGAGACAATGTCATCAAAATTCAAGGTAGTTGTATTGCTACCTATTGCAATAACTAGACTATCCCACGAGTCTGGTAGAGAACACAACAAACTGATGCACTTATCTTCATCTGAGATTTTAATATCAACAGATGACAACTGACTTACCACAGTATTGAAGGCGTTCAGATGCTCTGTCACCGAGTCTCCATCCTTCATCCTCGGGTTATACAACTTTTTCCGCAGGAACAACTTATTCACCAGAGACTTAGATTGGTACAAAGTCCCAAGTTTTTCCCACAAATTCTTCACCGTAGCTTCCCCAGATACATTCAACAATACTGAATCTGAGACACACAATCGTATTGTGCTCTTTGCCTTCCGATCCAGCTTCTTCCAGTCTTCATCTGACATTGCCGTTGGTTTAGTACCTGGATCTACCGCGATCCACTGATCTTTATCCACCAACAGATCCTCCATCTTGAGCTTCCACAACTCAAAACTCTGACCATTAAATTTCTCGATCTCTATCTTCCCACCGCTCGCCATCTTCTTTCACAGCAAGAATCGATCCTGCAGATCTCCCACTGAACAGGGTCTACCTCAGGCCCAAGCAAAAAACCCTCAGCAGCAAAGGCGTCCCCTTGAAGCCGAAACAACTTTGATACCAAATGTAGGTTTTAACCCTGAACAGAAATTATCTACACACGAATCTTATAACAGAAAATAAACAATAGCGAGAGCATAAAACATAAAACAGATAAACACAGAGATTTTCCCCTGGATCCCAAATTGGGACTACCAACTTGATTTTTCATTATAATCCTTTTAGTGTTACAACACATATATATACATGCCGAAGCATACATAAACCCCAATCCATTAACCCTGGATTAGAACATAACCGTAGTTCCCTTGACTGGATCTACAAAATACCAGGGGCCGAAAACCATCATGCCCCAAAACCATGTGCAAACCCATGCACAAAACCATGGGCACGTATACCCACCGAAAAAGAAGGTCCAATTTTTTTTCCCCCGAGGCGCTGCCCGACCGACCCGGAGGCTGCCGCCCGTGACCCCCCTGCTGCACTCGACGCAACGTACAGGGTGGGTTGTCACCCCCCCATTACCCCCCCGCACGTGACTAGTCATGGAAAGAATATAACACATACCTAACACACAGTGTATGCGTGGGTGCATATGGGAGGCTCTGGATGCTCCCACAACATTTGAATGCATGAATCCAGGGAATTTTTCCCACATACCTATGCGATCATCCTCGGTATTTGTGCCATTTTTTCAGGCCCAGAGCCCAGAATTCAATGACAAGTTCAAAAGTGAATTATAACATCGGAGCAATGATACATTTGTAAAAACATTAATAAGGACTTGACTGGACTTCTACTAGCCATGCCAAGCATTTCTTCAAACATGTCAGAAATATGTAATCTACAGATTTAAACAACATATCTGAGCATAGGGGTCTCATACTTATCTGAGAATAACTAAGAAGCATTGTTCCCTTATATAATTAGTTTCATTATCGTCTATTAGGTTATAGAGACATTGTTCATTCATTTACAAACCAAAACATGAGGAGATCCATACATCATCACTATCATACTACATGATTATAACAAACATAATAACAATAGAAATATCAAGGATACATCAGCCATAGAATCCACATATAAACCAATATATTTACACATAAGATGTAAAGGAAAGAACCTCTTATTAATGAATGAAAAATCCAACCCGAGATGGGACTACCACGTTCTACCCAACCATAGATTGGTTGAGCCAAATATCTATTTAGCCAATCACCCTATGCCATATTCCAAGCATGAATGTAGAACTCAAACTGAAAGAACCAACGAGGGCATCTTGAGGCTAAACCACCTCACCCTCATGAAAAATAAATCAGGCTTTACCATAATCCACACCGGATCACTAGGCCAAAAAAATAAACATGTCATAACAGGCTTTACCATGATCTACACCATATCATTAGGCCAAAATAAGCATGGATGCCATCAGATTTCTCCACCTACATCGTGAGGAATTTTCTTCTATCCTAGTCTCTTAGGATTTATCGCAATCCAAAGTCTAATCCAGGGATTACTAGACCCTCAACTGAGACACACTCTCCAGGATTTACCATATATCCCAACCCAGGATTCCTAGGTATGATGGAGAGCACCCACCTCTAGGATTTACCGTAAAACCTACCATTCATCGGTCGAGGATTCCTAGGCCCATCGAGGCAACACACTATCCAAATTTATCACAACCCATAGCCTAGTTTAGGGGTTACTATCCCATGCGTTATATAATTTCAGAGATCCATCTCACTCAGCTTTGAATCCATATGGAAATCCAGCTCAAAAAAAACATGAGAACCCCATCACACCATGGTTATCTAGAAATGGAAAGGCTTGGATGAAAACACTGTCACACTTGAAAAAACCCATGCCATGACATAAAATAATCACATACAATACCATGCATGCCAAATCTAGCAAGGAAATCACACATGCAAATCGATACTGGCAGAGAATCTTGTAGTTGTTTGATCATGCTCTTCCTTGCTTTCTCCTTCCTTCCTCTTACCTTATTTTCCTTTCTTGATCCAATTCCAGATTTCTCCAAGAAAACCCTAAGTGTCCAAGAGTGAGAGAGAGAGAGAGAGAGAATAATGAGAGAGCTCCAAAATTGAAATGACAAAATGTTTGAGAAAATCTTGAGAAAAATATTGGCAACTGATCCTCAGAATCCCTTTTATCAATGAGGCTTCTATTTTATTCATTTTCCATTATTTTCCTTCATTTTCCTCCTCACATGCAACCTATGACCTTTCACCTTCTCTTTCTCCTATTTTCCATTATTTTCTTAAATAGATGCCAATAACTTCCACTTTTCCTTTCCAAAGCCTTTGACATTTCCTTTTCCAATTTCCTTTAGCCATAATAACCAAAATTAACACCCTCACTAAGGTGTTTTTCCTAAAATTAATATTGGATTAAGTGTCCCATCAACCGTGATTATTATTTTTCATTTATTAACTTTTATTACATGATATTTTCACTAGGGTTGTTACACCTTTGTTGTTCCTTGTGCTTGATTACCTCATCATGATTTCTTAGAGCAACATTACCTTCAATCTTCTTTTGTCCAATTTTATTTGCCTTTAAGGGATATTTCTATCATTTTTCTCATCAATCTTGCTTTGCAAGGGCTTGGAGCTTGTGTCTTTATTACATGGAGATTCACCTGCTTTATTTCCTTCATCTTAAACTAAGAAATTTCTCGCTCCTTCTCACTATTGCCGTGATTTTTCTTTTCTATATCTTGCAATTTCTCCTTCTTCCATTCTTTGAGTTGGTTTATTTCATTTAGAGTGGCATAAAGTTCCTTTTACTTTTGTCTAAATTTTGTTTCCTACTTCTGAACGGATTCAGCTAATCGGCTTGTAGACTTGTTCTTTGAGTATTTTATTTCGCTTCCTTGATTTATTTAGATCACTTAAGGCACTAATAAGTTCTCTCTTCATGTCCACTACAACTTCTTCTTCTTCTTTTTCATTATATTATTTGACATGAGTACCTTCTTTATTCGAATCATGATCATCATTATAAATATTGTGAAGCTTCTTCCAAATCTTTTTGGCTGATGAGCATTGATCCACTTTGGATTTCATAGAATCTCGCATAGATCTTAGAATGTAATTCATCACTTTTTTATTGTACATTATTTTTTCATCTGTAGACATGTCTCCAAAAATAACGAAATTCCATACATCATATCCAATAGAACTCAAATATACTTCCATTTTGGATTCCCATATTTCGTATGTTGATTCATCAAATTCAGGAGATGGAGAAATCCAATTATTTTCATCAGTTGCAACAAATTTTGAAACTATTGTAATAATAGAGACTTCTTTTGATTCCTTTGAATGTTTGGTGGCTTGCTTCCTTTACCTTCCCATAATTTTTCTCCCGAGATCATCCTTCTAGTTGTTAGGCTGCAAATGAAGGAACCCACTCTGATACCAATTGTTGGAATATTCAACAATACTGAGAGGGTGGGGGAATAAATATTGGGCATTTTTTTTAACAATTTTAGTTATATCATGTAAAAATTAAATAATTGACAACACCATTCAACAATGCACGACATCAAAGACAATACACAAGATATTTTTAGGTGGAAACACTTCTAGGAGAAAAACCACTAAATGATATTAATGTGAGTCTTAAAGATTACATTTACAGGAAGATAACAATTCCAATATTATCCAAAAACAATTGGAAGGAAGCTCTGACCCCCTGATTTATCAACTCAACCTGAAAGGATGTGCCAACAACCTTGGTTTACCAACTCCAACTGGAAGGAGGATCCATCTGCCTGGATTTATCAACTCTAAATAAAAAGGATGCTCCAACATCCTCATTTATCAAATTCAATTAGAAGGAGACGTGGTTTTATTAGCTCCAATAGAAAGGATGCTGCAACAACCTGCAAGCTCCAACTTGCCCTAGCACCACCCTACCACCATGAAGTGTTCTTAGGCTCAAACCTGAAGGAGACTCCAATATCTTCCTTGTACCACCCTTCCAGCCTAAAGATAAAAGATAAATAGAATTAGGTAGATCAAAATAAATATGTTTCTCAACCATTGGTATCAATAACATTGTTGTAATACCTCTTTTCTTCTCATATCACTGTCACAATACTACTAAATTTCCACTATTGTCACTAAATTAGTTTGGTCACTACACTCTCATAACATAATCATAATATTGTTGTCTGTGTCACTAATATCATTGTTGTCGATATTATAAAATCACGTCACTACTAGGTATTTCCCACATGCACAATCCAATGTGCCACACATCTGTCATGTGCCCAGCATTAAGTTGTCTCAGCTTCTACCTTAGGAAACATGAAATCATAAGACACCAAGACAATTACCTCTATGTAATGCAATCCCGAGTTCAACGATTCTTCTCAACATATTCCTCTATCAAGAACCTAATGACATCAACATCTATATAAAAACCATATCAAGTTTTGCTCAACAAACTTTAGCAACATGTCAAGCTCTAATAATAACCTACTCATAAGCCTTTACACCTATAATAAATAATATGATCATCAAACATACATCAATAAAGTTTGCATGCCTTCACCAAGGTTTGTCTCTAAGTTCTAATATTAGTGCTTCTTTCGAATTTCAATTTGGGTTTATAGTGATTTGAATAAGACAAAATCACTATGTGTTGAACTAAATGTTCTACAAATTGTGCATTTCTAGGAACTTTTTGACAAGCCACCATATTCTAAATTTTTTTCTACAAAATGGAAATGATAACAAAAAAATTACAACATTTCAAAATCGAACCTTTGAACTCGACTAAGGGTCATACACTATTTTTCCAACTTACGTAGATTTATTAACCCATATGTCCGAGCCCAATATGCATTCGATGGTTTTGCTGTATATTCTCAGTTTAATTTTTTTTTGCACAAATTCATATTTCAAACTCATCTTTAGTAGCTTACGTGGATATATGGCCAATAGTTGGTCAACCTTCATAATGCAACACATGTAACCTTACGTCAACAGCACATAAGAAGATTTCGATCATGGAATCTGCTATGTTATATCCTCGCCTCCAATAAATATGGTGTTATCGACTAGGGATAATCATTGCTATCTTTCTCAATGTTATCTATCGTATGTTGTCAAGCATAACTATCAACCTCTATAAAATAATGAAATTCACTTCTGCTAAATCACAAACTTACAGCCTCCGCTATTTGAGTTGGTTTGTAACCGAACATTTAATTTTTCCCTTGTTACATAAACAAGCCACAAAATAAACAAAATAATATATTGATATACCTCATCAAGGTTTCGAATAAGTACAAAATCCTTCCAAGGTCGTCATCCCAATTTCAGATATTTTCACGATATGTTATGCATTAATAAAATGTCATTGCTTCCTTAATGTTCATTGATATTCGAGCATGCGAAGCATAGTGTTAAATGGTAGCAAATATTTCCCGCAATATTTGAACCAGAACCAATCCTAAAAAAAATTGTATCCACAACATAGATCTGGCCTTGTTGATTTTTCAAGTGTTCAGTGTAGTAGCAGAACACAAGAAGACAATAATCTTTGAAACAATTCAACCTTTTCTTTTGACAGAAACTGTTTCCCTCTACTTAATACAATCTTAGAGCTAAATCATACAAAAAAATAAGCGTGGAATTGATGCATTTAGGAGAGATATGGGCCCTCATATTTATAGATGAAAGTGGGGTCAGAAGGAGGGTTGACTAGTCCATTAAAAACCTGAGTTGACCTTAAAAAAAATATTCAAAACTCAAAAAATTAATTTTATTGATGGCCAGCCATATTCATCTTATTGACATCATATTTAAGGAGCAAAAAAATTCATTTTTAAGGGTCAACATGGTCAACCATTGAGACGATTGTGATCCACCAAAAATAATATATCTTTCATAATTTGTAAAGCCAAAAATTGGGCCAATCATAGAGCTACTTTTAATCATCCGTTAGGGCACCATGACGACACATTCTGGGAATCATACTTTATGAGGCATATCTCCTCAATCGATAGGAGTTACAAGGCATGCCACCTACCTTCAAATGCTAATGGTCTTGATTTCAAAAACACTAATCTTCCTTGTCATTTTCTTCATCAAAAGTGGGGAATCATGTCCACACCACAAGAGCTTCTCATCCTTCTAGTGCTTCTTGATGAGTGGAGCTTCTAATCAATGCAATCCATAGATGAATATTAAGAGAATTCAAAGCAAAATATTGGCATCAATGACAACACCATTCAACAAATACTAATTCTTTAGTTTTTCATACCTTCCTTTGGTTCCAAATTCTAATTATATAAGCTATTGAATCTTCAACATCTTCTTCATGTGACCACAACCATAACTAGAGTCTTTCTGTTCAAAGCACTTATGCTCATTTCTAGCTCCTTTTGTTGATGTGCTCAAGCAAATTAATCGAATGCCCATACTACCAAACTAGCTCTCATTTCGGGACCACTGTCCTGACTTTAATAGAATTACGAAAATTATATAACACGAGAAATCACCCACAAACATATCTTATTGACATAACTCCCAATGGTATACCACATTATCTACAAAAAACATGTCTCACCTCATGGTGATGACATCATGCCTTATGTCCATATTTCAATAATGTCATGCATCTCATGGATTTATCGCACTTGACAATAAAAAAACTTCAAATATGATTTCCATGTGTCACTTGAACAAGGTGGCACATAATCACATCAATCGAGTCACTGCCATTTATATTCCATACCACTGTATATGTCATATTTCCATGTCATCATCCTATACAGGAGGGAAAAATAGATTCCATGTACTTTTCTTGTTTTTCCTTTATACTATACTTCAGGGACGAATTCTCAAACTGTATTAGAACCATAATGAAAAAATGGAACTCTTCTCATAGATTCGGGTCCCAAACCTTCCTTTGCACTCACCCTCCATTGGTCTAATAAAATCATATATTCATACTATTCTAGACTAGTGCAGGGTTTGCCTCCTCTCTAGCATATTAATTTCTTGGCTTTCCTACCATCCTAGTCTGGAGTTAAGCTTATTTTTTGGCACATCACTGATTGGATTTCAAAAGGTACGGACCTCCAGACTGTGTTGATAGAATTATATCCCAACTTCAACCTACAATATATCATCATCACTTAGTAGATTTTCTAAGTGCCATATATTTTTCGAAAGTTATCCTAGAGAATTATCCATCTATGCACTTTGTGCGGTCATGTGCCTTGGTATTTTGCAAATAAAATTTCTTATTGTGATTTCCTGCCACTCTCTAAAGACTTGTTCAAGAAAGTGGTTAAACAGAACTATGAGGGTTCTTTAACAATGCCCTCAACACCAAATATTTTCTAAGGATTCCTCACTTATCCTGCTACTATGATGGTTCTCAACAAAATACCGCACATACCATCTTGATACTACCCTTGAAATAAATGACTACAGAAAAATATCCAATTCCAATCTTCAATACCAATAACCAATATCATTCAATGATAATACTCTATCCAAAAATATCCCCCTTTGGACTTTATGTAAACAATGTGAAATTTTTCTAAGGCATTGATGGAAACAACATGCAGTATGTAGAAACACTCCCCCTGACACCAATCATGGTTACTCTTCCCCACATTAAACACTCCCCTTGAACATGATGCTTATCATGGCTAATTACACATTGCTTCCCTTTCATTTTCTAAAAGAATAATGTTTGGACCACTCATCTTACTCCCATTAGTTTCCTATCCACTTGGAATACTATCCTTGCTTTATGTTGGATCCTTTTCTCCCCCTTTTTTTATGTTGGCTTCCCAGGATATATCAATGTTCTCACTTGGCTTCTTCTGCTAGGATGCCTGGGCTACACCAATGTTTAGTTTCCTCTACCCCTTTGACATTAATGGTAAAGGGTGTATAGTCCTTCTCCCCCTGATACCATGCCTTCTCCAACCAACAGGATTTCTTTTGAATCCATACATACAAAGAAAAAGGTATGTCGGTTCACTTCTCTTATCCTACTTAGTGTTTTTCTTCTACAACCTAGTCGTGGGATTGCTTCGAGAACAAAATAGCTTCCTTGTTATCAAACACTCTGAGTCATTTGTATGAGGGAGATACCACTCCTAATTTATTTCTGAGATACTCAAAGGGATATCTAGGAGGCAACTTTGTAAATATATCTAAAATCTACTCATTAGTAGCCACATATTCCAATCCAACTTGATCTCTCAAGAAATTATATTTAACTGGAATATTCTCTGTATTTGAAAACATAATAGGGTTCTTGGATATAATTATGGCACTCATATTCTCACATATGATGGGGATTGGATCATCAATATAAAATCTTATATCCTTCAAAGTTTGCTTCATCCAAAGAATTTGACTATAAAAAGTAGTTGCAACTATGTACTCAACTTCAGTTGTAGATAAATAGATGGAATTATGCTTCTTTCTTACACAAGACACTAGGCACTTCCCGCAAAATAATGTTGCTCCACTAGTACTCTTCCTGTCATCAATACTTCGAACCTAATAAACATCAGTATAAGCTCTTAAGGTAAAATTATTACCTATTTCGTACCATATACCATAGTCTGTTGTTCCCTAGAGGTACTTAAATATACTCTTAGTTGCATTAACATGAATTTCCTTCGAATTTTCTATAAATCTGGCCACTAGTCCTACCACTTTCATCATGCCAATTCTAGAAGCACTTAGGTACATCAAAATTACAATCATGGAACTGTATTTCATTTGATTAGTAGTGGGGGACTCATCCTCTTTGCTCAGTTTACAACCAATCACCATGGGTGTACAAACTAGTTTAAAATCATCCATTCCAAAAATTTTCAAATTTCTTCCAAATATTTTGATTGGGAGATAAAAATACCTTTTGTTGACTATGTGATTTGCAATGCAAGATAGACTAACATAACCCAGGAGTTGTGACAAACATAACCCTCAATATCATTCAAAGAGGGGAGAATAAGTTCCTTTGTGCAACAATTTTTTTCTATATTTATAATTTTCATCTCTTTCAACTTATTGAATTTACAATCAAAATCACTGTGACTAATGATATGACAAGTATAGAAGTTACCATATAATATCTTTGGATACCTAAAATAGTTTATCTATTGATTTTGAGTAGATCTACTAACATTTTTTTATCTAGTTTGTCGATGGACAAGTCTGTATTGAGGTACAATTGTGGTCTTAAATTGGTTGACACCTTTTTTATTTTCCTTTTTCTCTGTCACCCTTTCATCCTTACAAGGTATTCCTTTAAGTTCTTTGGCATAGCTCTAATGCCCTTTTTTCCCTGGGGATTCCCCTTTTGAAGTCTACTGAGGTTCTATAAATCCTAGACCATATTTACTTGTAGATAGTATTTAAGAGTTGAGAAGGTCATATAACACTTCTGAATCCTTAGTAAATCTAAGATTCAGATCTACCTTGGCCTTGGTTTTCACCAGATTTTTTCTCAGTGATACAAATTCTACCTCTAACTCTTGGAAGCTTGTTTCCCATTCAACTACCTTATTCGTAAGAAGATCCTCTTTTCTCATGGATTCTTCAAGTTGAGTTTTCAAAGATACAATATCTCCATCATATGTTGTTTTCTAGATAAATATCTCTTGTGGACAAGAGCGATATCCCTAGTATCCCAAAATATAACTAGAAACAAACAACCATTTGAATATCTCTTTCCCTAAAATATTAGCATTCATATTATAAAAACTTAGAAATGAGGAGGTAATGCTCCTACCTTTCAATGAGATGTTTGATGTAGACCTTGCCTTTCATCCCGAAGAAGTCCTTCAATGTTGAGAAGAACCAATAATCACAAACATGCAAAGAATCAAAAGCACATGCAATATATAATAATCCAAATACCATTTTAACGTAATGATCAATGAGATTAAGAATTTTCATTGTTCTATTGAATCTAAAAGCAACACAATTAGAAAGATGGATCCATATGTACTATAAAGAATATAAAGAACAATATTACAACCTGAGCCTTGATGTCGTAAGCCTCTTCCAATGGTATCCTTTCCTTCCCTTGATGACAAGATCTTCAGAACCAAAACAAGAAGCATGATTTTACAAATTCCAATCCCAAAAGTCTCCCATTCCTTTAGCCCTATGCTGAATTTATAGAGAGGATGAGGGGGTTTATAGTTCCACTTCTCAAGGGATATGATCCTTAAGAAAAGGAGTTTAGTTACATATACCAAGGGATGAGACGCAGGTATGTAGTGGTTCGAGGTTTATAATTTGGATCAGATTCCTCAACCAAAGATTCTAGAACTTTCTTTTTATTTTTACGTGCATGAACAGACTTGCATACTTTTTAGTGGGAGAAATTGCACAAATATGTGTAGTTTTTGTTCAAGAAAACTATGCTTGCACAGGTTTTGTTTAGGAAAATGGTGTAGGTGCTCAAAAATGGATTTTAAGCAGTGGAAAACAAAATTCCTCTTGTACCTGGTATTATTTTACATCAAGCTTCATAGGGGATTCACTTGAGACACTCCATCGGATGGAAAGATATCCAAATCGACAGTCATGGTGACAAATTTTAGTGTAACAAATTTCCCCCTAAAGTGCTAAGCCAGAAAATATGTTTGATGACTAAAGCGCTTTATCATGTCAAATTTTTGGATCAGAGAGAAATTGGTTGAGGACTTGAAACAAACAATCAAGGATTACCATATCATTCTTTCATATAAACATCACTAAGGCAGTGATTCCCATACTCAGAGTAAACATAAATCGATGAACTAGTTGGGAAATACATAAAGATCCACATCGAAAATAGACATAGTATGGGTGCAACCATCAATGGATCTATATTTACAGTCATGAATATTTAATAACTCCGTGCAACCTGGATGGAAGAAACTATATCCAGGGTCTTGATCTCCATCTCTTGATCCATATTACAAATATAACCATGTGAGTGAATATATTGAATTCAAACATGGTAGAAACCACTTGATTATCAGTCAATGATGAAAATCATTAACAAGTGTGAGAGAAACCACCAATAATGACAATGGTCCTCAAGTTATTCCCAGTACAATCTATGAAGTGTGAATAAATGTTTTGAAGTCGAACACTCATAGAATCATTTGAGCAAAGGCCAGTGATGAGAACCTATCATCAAAAGGGATAAACCTTCCATTAAGGTATGCAGGCCTCAAGGTAGTAAAAAAGGTTTCTAAATCAACTTCCTAGATAATGAGCTGAAGTTGATAGGAATTGATCCATCATAGGAGGGCCTATGACACAAAGCTTCATGTCCAGTTTTGAAGAAAAATATTTGAAGTGATTCAGGATTGACTTAGGGATGACCGACGCGAATGAAGGTTATGAATAGCAAGGTAGTTTTTACTAAGGTTGGAATTCTCTTGAACATATTGGCAACATGACATGTGACTTGGCAACATTTGACTCAACAATAATACCCAAAACTAGCTGAAAATTTTCAATGAGGTTTGATTAACTTTGAGACAAATGGAGTTCCCAACCCGGACACAAATGTGATGGAGTGTCATGTTCAAGAGCGACATGTTGCTTTTTAAAACAAGTATAAAAGATGGATTCTTTTTCTCACTTTTTCCCCCACCATTACTGGAAAGCATGGAAAATTTTAGGGCTAATATTCGCAGGTGGGCTAATTTTCCATGTTTTTACCAAAAAAAGGATTCGCCAATTTCCATTTTTTCCAAAAATTATTTGCCTAATATTTATTTTATAAAATTATTTTCCCTTAAAAATGGCCAAAATTTTATATAGAGTAATATAAAATCATTATAAACCTAAATATTTTTATAAAAATATCGCTAAATTTTTTATTATTTTCATATTAGAAGCTAGTAAGATTTGCCAAGGTTTCTAAACTTTAAGATAAATTTTCATCCTTAAAATATTCCTTGATGGAAAGTACCTCTTTATTTTTGTCAAGCTTGAGGAGGATAAAATTTGCTTGTTGTGTAAGCTTATCCTTCGGATGAGTCCATCTCAGTAATTTTAACGAACCCTAAGAAGGAGTGGTTCAGTCCTATTGTAAACGACAAGTCTTGCACTGTTTAATTTTAATGAGTCCAACATAGGATTAACTTGGTGTTTTTCAGTTTTAGGGAGTCAGAAGAAAAACATAAGTAAACTCCGTAGTGTTATTTTTCATAATTTTAGCCTCTCAAACCCAAAAAAAGATAACATTATGTAGGAGAGAACTATATTAACCATGCTTAGTCACTGTATACCTTTTTCGTAATTAGTTTAGTTCAGTCTAGAAAAGGGGTAAACTTATACTAAATAGACGAATGTTAATTTATTTTAATGTGTTCGAATAGTCAAGTGCTTCACAATGTTTTCAGGTTTAGAGAATATGAAAAGGTCTTAAAAGAGGACTCCATGGTTTCGATTTTTCGTATTTTTTGAGAGCCCGAAAAAGTGATAAAATTTTACTCTTTAGCCGAATTTCAATTTATTTTATGAGCAGGAAAATACAGAAAGAACTCGGCATTTTCATGTGTTTTACGAGAATGAAAGATAGCAAAAGAATCTTGGGATTTTCATGAGTTTAATGAGTTTGGAAAATAATAACCGAAATGGACTTGAGATAGGTTTCATTTTTACCCAAGCTTGAAACAAAGGAAAACTATGCTTGAGAGTGGTTTCATTTTTACACAAGCTTGAAACAAAGAAAAAATCATGCTTGAGATAAGTTTCAATGCACCCCAAGCATAACTTGCAAGTGCACATGCGCCCCAAGTTTCATTTCAATCACCTAAGTAGACTACTGGTTACTAATAGCTGAATGGAATGAAGGTTCATTTATGAGATCAAATGAAAGACTCAACTTAATCATTTATGAGATCTAGTCAAAGACACAACTCAATTAGGAGAGGATTTGTTTCATTTTTTAACGAGCTTGACACATGAAAAGAACTATGCTCATATAATTTTGTTTCATTTGTTAATGAGCTTGACATAAGAAAAGGAAATATGCTCATGAAATCTCGTTTCATTTCTTAACAAGCTTGACACAAGAAAAGGAACTATGCTCATGGGAACCTATTTCATTTTTTAATGAGGTTGACACAG